>CM022302.1:570624791-571218698 GCA_011799875.1 Thinopyrum elongatum | reverse complement strand
TCGCCCAGTGCGCTCTGCACGTTGCGTACGCGGCCGCAGCGAGCAGACCTAGCAACCCACACGATCACGGCGGTTACGTTATCGGGTCCAACACGGCGCGCGCCGCTCAGTCGCTGACAGTCAAGAAGGCTTCAGCTGATACCACGACGCCGGGATACCCATAAACTACTCCCGCGTAGTTGGTTAGTGCGTAAAGGCCGTCGACCACCCCGACCCCCGCTGCCCCGTCCCTACGGATCACGGTGAGGCCTCGGGCCTCTCCCCCCCTCTCTGCTCCCGCACCTCGCCGCGCACGCATCCGCGCCGGCCACTGCCGCGACCACCCCGTGCCTCCCCGTCCTCGCGCCCGCGCGCCTGACGCCGTGCTCCCCGCGCCCGTCCCGCGGTCGCCTCGACCTGCTCCGGCCCCCGCTCAGCCACCGCGCTGCCGCCCGCTGCCGCTCCAGCCACCGCGCTGCCGCCCACGGCCGCTCCAGCCGCCGCGCCGCCGCCCCGCCTCCGGCCCCGCGTGCGCTCGCCTGCGCCCACGCTTCGCCGCGCCCCCGACCGCCCGCGCCCGCCCGTGCGTCCCCTTTGGGCACCGGACATGTCCGGTCCCAAAAGGGGCACGCCCCGGACGTGTCCGCCCCTGGTCCACTGACCAGTGGGGCCCATGACCCAAATAAAAATAAATAATTAAAATAATTAATTAATTAAATAATTAATTAATTAGTTAATTAATCCTGATTAGGTTAATCTAATTAACTAATTAGTGTTAATTAAACAGTAATTAGTAATTAACTGCTGACGTCAGCATGATGTCATGCTGACGTCATCAATCACTGTTTCGGATAATGTTGAATTAAATAATTAATTAAAATTTCAGAAATTAATAAAAACTTTAGAAAATCATATCTTTTAAACCGTAACTCCGATGAAAATACTTTGTACATGAAACTTGCTCAGAACGACGATACGAACCCGAATACATCCTCCGTATTCCCGTCAGATGCCCGCAGCTATGAGAACGTTGAACAATTAGACCGATTTCGATAAATGAATAGTGTCCAACCCTAATTAAATAAATCCAAATAAATTCCTAAATTAACTAAATCGCTTAGTTAGGCTGTATATCACCCTGGCCCTGCGTTTAGACATGTCATGCATCCCTGTTGCATCATTGCCGTGTGTTTACTGTTTCTTCCCCCTCTTCTCTTCGGTAGACTACGAGACCGACGCAGCTGCTGGTGCCCCGACCGACTACGTTGTTGACGACCCCTACTTGCCAGAGCAACCAGGCAAGCCCCCCCCTTGATCACCAGATATCGCCTATTCTTCTCTATACTGCTTGCATTAGAGTAGTGTAGCCTGTTACTGCTTTCGGTTAATCCTATTCTGCTGCATAGCCTGTCATTGTTGCTACTGTTGTTGATACCTTACCTGCAATCCTAAATGCCTAGTGTAGGATGCTAGTTTGTCATCAGTGGCCCTACATTCTCGTCTGTCTGCTATGCTACATTATTGGGCCGTGCTCGCCACGGGTGGCGATTGCGGATATGAATACTACTTATTACATGTGACATCAGATGGATACTAAAGTCGGGTCGGCTCGAGGAGCACCCGCAGGTGATTCACGAACGGGGGCTGAAAGGATTGGCCTTCTCGACGGCCCCCTAAGTGACTCTTTGTTGTGGAGCGGCAGGGCAGGTTGTGACCACCTAGGAGAGAGGTGGGCCTGGCCCTGGTCGTCGTCCGCGGTGATCTCATAATAACACGTTTAACGAGATTGGATATTTGATCTGAGTCTGGCCACTGGCCTTTACGCACTAACCAACTACGCGGGAGTAGTTATGGGTATCCCGGCGTCGTGGTATCAGCTGAAGCCTTCTTGACGTCAGCGACTGAGCGGCGCGCGCCGTGTTGGACCGCGATAACGTAACCGCCGTGATCGTGTGGGTTGCTAGGTCTGCTCGCGGCCGCGTACGCAACGTGCAGGAGCGCACTGGGCGATGGGCCCAGACCCCAGAGTGCCTAGGATTAGTCCGGCGTGCTGACCTCTCTGTTGAGCCTAGGTGGGGCTGCGACGTGTGGATCTTCCGAGGCCGGGCATGACCCAGGAAAGTGTGTCCGGCCAAAGGGGATCGAGCGTGTTGGGGAATATGTGGTGCACCCCTGCAGGGAAGTTTATCTATTCGAATAGCCGTGTCCCTCGGTAAAAGGACGACCCGGAGTTGTATTCCGACCTCATGACAACTAGAAATGGATACTTAATAAAACACACCCTTACAAGTGACAGATATAACCCGGTGGTCGCTCTCTCGCATGGGGGCGACGAGAGGATCGACGGGTAGGATTATGCTATACGTTGTTGTTTGGTTAACTTTCAACTAATCTCTTCTATTGCTTCAAGATGGAGGCTGCCAGAAGCGTAGTCTTCGACAGGACTAGCTATCCCCCTCTTATTCTGGCATTCTGCAGTTCAGTCCACCGATATTGCCTCTTTACACATATACCATGCATATGTAGTATAGATCCTTGCTTGCGAGTACTTTGGATGAGTACTCACGGTTGCTTTCCCCCTCCTTTCCCCCTTTCCCTTCTTGCTGGTTGTCGCAACCAGATGTTGGAGCCCAGGAGCCAGACGCCACCTACGACGACTACTACCACCAGGACGGAGCCTACTACTACGTCCAGGACGCCGACGACCAGGAGTAGTTAGGAGGATCCCAGGCAGGAGGCCCTGCGCCTGTTCGATCTGTTGTATCCCTGTTTGTGCTAGCCATCTTATGGCACCTTGTTTAACTTATGTCTGTACTCAGATATTGTTGCTTCCGCTGACTCGTCTATGATCGAGCATTTGTATTCGAGCCCTCGTGGCCCCTGGCTTGTATTATGATGCTTGTATGACTTATTTATGTTTTAGAGTTGTGTTGTGATATCTTCCCGTGAGTCCCTGATCTTGATCGTACACGTTTGCGTGCATGATTAGTGTACGATCGAGCCGGGGGCGCCACAAGTTGGTATCAGAGCCGACTGCCTGTAGGAATCCCCCTTTCCAATTCCTTGGCCGAAATTGAGTCTAGACAAAGGAAACCGTTTTACTAACTTGGCTGTGTGGCTTACGGGCCCACCTTGCCAACTGGGTGGTATTAGGATCTTTTATTCCTCGTCTATACTCTGGGACTCTGATCTCTCTTCTACTCGGGTTAAATAAAGTTTACTAACGCCGACACTTAGGATCTCGTAAATTCTGTCTACCCGGAGAGCTGGATATCTGTGCGATTTCCCTGTCGTTGATCTGATTAGTCTGATAATCATTTTCCTTTCCATTGTTTTGTCTAACCTTTCTCTCCGAGTTGTGTTAAACTTCTCATTGTCATTTGACAAATCTGAATTTCCTCTGTTTCAGATGGACCGTTTGTTTCCACCGCGTCCTACGACACAGCTTGTGCTTCGCACTTGGGCTCGTAATACCCCTGGGTTTCCAGCTGTCCTGATCACTCTCATGACCAGACTTGGCTACCGTTGGTACCCTAAGTACTTGGTTTATGAGGTTTACCGCGAGTTCAACCAGGAACAGTACTATGCTGAAGTTCGGATTTATGATCAGCAGAACAACTCAGACACCGAGCTACACCTTTTTCACGGATTAGGCGTGACGATTGAGATGGCAGTCCATGATGCCGCCTACTCCGCTGTCGTACGTCTACGAGGGGAGCACAATGCTATCTTGGATGACTCTGAGTTCCGATACATTCCGTATGCCCCTGCTGGAGATGCTACCGGATACTACACAGCTATCTGTGCCCCGTACGAGCCTCGTCGCTACGACCCGCGCGTTCTGATTCAGTGCACTCAGGCTCTGGATCGCACTGTTCGGGCTCTTGCCGTCGAGTTGGTTGCCACTCGAGCACGTCTCTACGATGCTATGACGCAGTTGCTGCCCGCTGTTCGTGCAGGGATACATCCGGAGCACATCCTTTATCCGCGCAGGACTCAGATGTATGCTGGTATTGACTGGCCTATTGTTGGGGGTCACACACCGACACGTGGACCTCTTCTTACAGCTCGAGACCGGGTTCTGCATCAGAGTGCACATGGAGCACAGGATCTTTCCGCGACGAACATTCGTCGTCCGCACTCGCAGCTACCCCGTTACAGTGGTTCTCTCCGACGTTGATGTAGCCTTTGCTATCTCTCGTTGTGTACTTCCTTACCGCGTGCCTACGCGCCGCCTAGTATGTCTAGCTTTTGATTTGCGCCGTTATGCTGTCCGCATGTACCTGACTTTGTGTAAGGATATGTATGTCTTAATTGACTACTTTTATGTATTTGATGCACTGCTTAAACTATTGTCGAGTTACATCATGCTTGTCGCTAAGCACTCGCGCTTGCTTTTACTAAGCTACCCCCTGTTGTAATTTAGCAGGATGGTTAGACCCGCTGGTCGTGGTCGTGGCCGTGGTGCCAACGATCCACCACCGCCGAACTATATGGCTGGAATGATGCAGCAATTTGAACTGCAACGTCAGTTCATGCAAGGGATCATGGATCAGTTTCCTCGTCCCAATATGAACCAGTATCCAGGCCCAGGGACCCTGCAGGACTTTATGCGCCTCAACCCAACCGTCTACCGCGGCTCAACTCAGCCCCTGGATGCGGATGACTGGCTTCGCGACATCACCTATGAGTTGGAATCTGGTGGCGTTGCCCCTGCAAACTATGTCACATTCGCCTCCTTCTTTCTCAAGGGCCCCGCTGCTCAATGGTGGGACAGCCACAGGCGCACTCAACCAGCTGGCACAGTCATCACTTGGCCGGATTTCCAAGCTGC
Source organism: Thinopyrum elongatum (assembly GCA_011799875.1). Taxonomy (NCBI): domain Eukaryota; kingdom Viridiplantae; phylum Streptophyta; class Magnoliopsida; order Poales; family Poaceae; genus Thinopyrum; species Thinopyrum elongatum. Next base: position 571,213,885 of record CM022302.1, on the reverse strand, counting down.
CTTCCGTGCCCGTTTCATTCCTCAGGGAATCATGGACCGGAAGAAGCAAGAGTTCCGCAACCTCACCCAGGGCAACAAGACAGTGGAAGCTTATCAGCGGGAGTTTCTGGAATTATCCCGCTATGCTGAAGAAGACATTCCCACTGATGCTCGCCGCCAGGAAAGGTTTCGCGAAGGACTTCAAGCTGACATCAAGCTAGCGCTCCTTGTGCATGAATTTGATAATTTCTCCATCTTGGTGAACAAGGCTATCCAGGTCGAGACTGGTCTGCAGGCACACCAGGGATCTCTTAGGCGCAACCGTGACACTGGTTCATCTTCGAGCCAGCCTGCACAGAAGCGTCGGATCTGGATTCCAAACAGCATGTACCGTCCAGCTGCACCAGCTCCAAGACAGTCCTATACTGCACCGCGTCTGCCTCCACCACCTAGGCAGCCAGGACTTCCAGCTCCACCACCCCGAGCTCCTGCTCCCAATCCCAATGATAGTCTGTGCTACAAGTGTGGGCAGCCAGGTCATTTTTCCAGGAACTGCATTCAGAACCGGAACCAACTGGCACTTCCTGCAACTGGCCGTAGGAACAATCAGCCTCGCAACAACAATGCCAAGTCTTATGGGCGTATTCAGGCCAACCACACCGATTTCAATGAAGCTCAGGACCAGCCTGCCACCGTGATGGGTACTCTCCTTGTTAATTCAGTACCAGCTTCTGTTTTATTTGATTCGGGAGCATCGCATTCATTCATGTCCGAAGAATTTGCATACAAACACGACATTAAATGTGAGGTCATGAACACTGCAATAGTAATACACACCCCCGCGGGTCAATGTCAAACCTCCATGGGTAGCAACGACGTCACCGTTGAAATTGAAGGGCTGGAATTTCACGCCTCCCCTTTCATACTAAAGTCTTGTAGTATCGACCTCATTCTCGGAATGGATTGGTTGAAAGCGCATACTGCTTCTATAGTTTGCGCCACGAAGATCGTCCATCTTCTACACCCTTCTGATGAAATAATAAGCTACCAGGCTCAAATCATCCAAAATGCTGAGGCGAGGCTTTATGCCTTGAATGCGTTAAACGCATCACCACTTGAAGGCATCGAGAGCATTCCAGTTGTTCGCGAATTCCAAGGTGTTTTCCCAGAAGAACTCCCAGGGATACCCCCTGCTCGAGCTGTCGAATTTGTCATCGACTTGAAACCAGGCACCACTCCTATCGCCAAGCGACCCTACAAGATGCCGCCGCATGAACTCCTTGAACTTAAGGAGGAAATCGACGCTTCACTTCGTAAGGGTTTCATTCGCCCAAGTTCCTCTGCTTGGGGAGCACCTTCTCTCTTTGTCAGGAAGAAGGATGGATCAAACCGATTGGTCCAAGATTACCGTCCTATTAACCAAGCAACTATCCAGAACAAATATCCCCTTCCTCAGATAAACGATCTGTATGATCAACTGGCGGGTTCATCAGTGTTCTCTAAACTCGACTTAAGGTTGGGTTACCACCAGATCCGTGTTCGTGAAGAGGATATCCCAAAGACCGCCTTCGTTACTCGATATGGCTCATACGAGTACACTGTCATGTCATTCGGCTTAACCAATGCTCCCGCCACATTCTCCCGCCTGATGAATTATATATTCATGGAATACCTTGACAAGTTCGTCGTGGTTTACCTGGATGATATCCTAGTATACTCCAAGAACAAAGAGGAACATGCTGAACATCTTCGACTTGTTCTGGAAAAACTTCGAGAGCATCAACTATATGCCAAGTTTTCCAAGTGTGAATTCTGGCTTCCCGAAGTAACATACCTTGGGCATGTCATCTCCATGGATGGTATTGCCGTCAACCCCGAGCGAGTTCAGGCTATTCTTGATTGGGCTCCTCCAAAGAACGTCAAGCAAGTTCGAAGTTTTCTCGGACTCGCCAGCTATTGCCGTCGATTTGTCGAGAACTTCTCCAAGATCGCCAAGCCCCTGACTAACCTGCTTCATAAAGGCGTCAAGTTCGATTGGACGGAAAAGTGTCAGGAAAGTTTCCAGACGCTCAAAGACAAGCTGACTTCTGCCCCAGTGCTTGCCCCTCCTGATTCCCAGAGGGATTTTGTCATCTATTGTGATGCATCCCGTCAAGGATTAGGCGGTGTCCTAATGCAAGACCGCAGAGTAATTGCTTATGCTTCGCGTCAATTGCGTTCGCACAAAGAGAATTACCCAGTACATGACCTCGAGCTTGCTGCCGTCATCCATGCACTAAAACAGTGGCGACATTACCTTCTCGGTAATCGTTGCGAGATCTACACCGATCATCAAAGTCTGAAGTATCTGTTCACTCAGCCAGACCTGAACCTCCGTCAACAGAGATGGATGGAGACCGTAGCGGATTTTAACTTGGGTATTTCTTATACCCCTGGCAAGGCTAATGTAATGGCCGATGCCTTGAGCCGCAAGTCTTATTGCAGTCACCTCCAGTTTCACGAAGTTCAACCTTCGCTTATTGAAGAATTCAGAAAGCTGAATCTCCACATTGTTCCTCCTGGAGCACTCGCTCCCCCTCCTGAAGGTTCCTACAAAATGAACCTCCACGTTGTTTCCCAGGGTTCTCTTAATACCCTGGTTGTTAAACCAGATCTCGTGAACAGCATCAAGACGCTGCAGGGTTATGACTCTCAAGCCCACAAGATTAAGCGCTATCTCGCTGAAGGAAGGCCTTCGTTCTTCACTATTGATGATACTGGCACCTTGTTCTTTAAAAGTCGTCTAGTGGTCCCCTCTAAAGGTAACCTGGGTATGACTCAGGAGGTCATGCAAGAAGCTCACGACACTCCGTTGTCTATTCATCCCGGCAGTACCAAGATGTACCAAGACATCCGTCAAAGATTCTGGTGGTCAAACATGAAGCAAGACATTGCTCGCTATGTTGCTGAATGTGATGTTTGCCGTCGCGTCAAAGCAGAACATCAAAGGCCCGCCGGAACTCTGCAACCAATTGCTGTTCCTGAATGGAAATGGGACCATGTTGAAATGGACTTTATCACTCGGTTTCCCAAATCACAGAAAGGTAATGATGCTATTCTTGTCGTCATTGACCGACTTTCCAAAGTTGCACATTTTCTAGCCGTCAAAGAGACGATCACTGCTAGTCAGCTCGCAACTCTCTACATGTCCAGAATTGTTTCACTTCACGGTATTCCACTGGTTATCAGTTCAGACCGTGGCAGCTTATTCACTTCAAGATTCTGGGCAAGTTTCCAAGAAGCTATGGGAACTCATCTGTCCTTCAGCACCGCTTTTCACCCTCAGTCTCAAGGACAAGTTGAACGAGTGAACCAAGTTCTCGAAGATATGCTTCGAGCTTGTGTCATATCCTTCGGAAGGAAATGGGAAGAATCTCTCCCATATGCCGAATTCTCTTACAATAACAGCTATCAAGCCAGTCTGAAGATGGCCCCCTTCGAAGTATTGTAAGGACGAAAGTGCCGAACCCTCTGAATTGGTCAGAAACTGGGGAACGTCCACTCTTCGGTCCGGATATTATCCAACTTGCCGAAGATCAAGTTCGCGTTGTCCGCGAGCATTTGAAGACTGCTCAGGAGTCCGTCAAAAGAGTCAGTATGGACCGCAACCACAAAAGATATGGTTATTAAAACTGGCCGAAAAGGCTTCTTATTCGAGTCCACACGATGATTGAAAGGTACACACCGATCGGATCAAGGGCCCAAGCTAGCTCCTCGCTCTTATGGTCCTTTCACTTTATTGAAAGGCGTGGTAGGGTGGCATATCAGTGGGAACTGCACCGACCTTTCTAAGGTTCACGAGTGTTCCACGTATCACAACTCCGCAGCTGCTTCAAAGACCCTATCCGCGGAGTAGAGCACGGAAATTGATGAAAACTGCAAACAAGACCTCCTTATAAAGAGCATCCGGTCCGCATTCTCGATCAAGCCGAGCGTCGCACACGCCAGAAGGTTATTCAAGTTCCTCACGGTTCAGGGTCAAACAATGATGAGGATGAAGCCAATGGGAACGCGAGGATGTTTCGAGTGATATACCCGCTTTGTTTCTTTCTCCTCCTAAATCTCGGGACGAGATTTCTTGTAGTGGAGGAGATTTGTAAAACACCCCAACTTTGCCACCATACAGCTACATTGATCACCCTTTTGAATGAGTGCCATCGTTATTACGCCACCCTTTCAGTCAAACTTGATCAATTTGTGCCACAATCATCATTAGCATATATTGCATTTCAACTCTTAAGTCCAAATCAATTTTAAATGAAAGTGGAATATAAAGTGGCCAACCCATAGAAATTAAAATGTCAGATTAGAACAAATGATTCCAGAGGCTATTCTAAAATTGAAACCAACATCATTTGTGGAAATTGGATAAGTGACTTCGAACAACCTCAAACAGTGGAATAAAGATAATATTATAACCATTTATTAATCTGAACTAATATGGAATTATGTTTTGTCCACTAATTTTAGGTGTTAAGGAATAATGCATGGTTATTTATGTAATAGGTCCACTTTTTACAAAAAACCAAGTTGGGGCCTGAAAACATTAAACAGTGGCGAAAAGAGAATAAAGAAAAGAAAAAAAAAGAACAGAAAAGGAAAAGGAAAAAAAGACAACACCCCACCCCCCCGCCCCCGGCCAAAATGGGCCGAAGCCCAGCCGGCCGGCCCCATCTGCGTCGCCCCTGGCAACCTATAAGGCCCCCGGCCGAACCCTAGCCGACCCCCTCTCTTCCTTCGCTTTCCTCCCCCCCCCCATCTGGATGGCATCGGGATCCCCGACGCCGCTCGCGACGCCGCGCCCGCTCCAGCGCCGATCGGCAAGCGCCGACGCCGCCGCCACACCGACGTCGCCCGTCCTATACTCCTTCCCCGACCAGCCGCCTGGCGCTCGGTCGCCCCTTCCCTCGGCGGAGCTGGATCGGGGGCGATCCCCCGATCCCGCCGCCCTGTCGCCGTCGCCGTTTGGACGCCGCCGCCCCGGAGCCCGTCTCCTCGCCGGGCTATTGCTCCTCGACGCAGCTAGAAAAGACGCGCCCGCAGCCGAAGCCGAACGTAGCAGCTTCGTCCCCGCGGCCTCCCTCCCCATCGCAGTCGCCCCGTCGACACCCCGACCCCCCGTGCCACCAGATCCCTACGGATCACGTGAAGGCCTCGGGCCTCTCCCCCTCCTCTCTGCGACAGAACACATAAGAAGAGAAAGAATGACGAGCAGGGAAACATGCAGCGAACCAAACAGTGGCCTACCGTCCTCGCGCCCGGACGAGCCCTGACGCCGGGCTCCAAAGCGCCCGTCCGCCCGGCGCTCGACACCCTGCTCCGGCCCCCAGCTAAGCCATAAGGCGCCGCCCGCTGCCGCTCCAGCCACCGCGCTGCCCCCCACGGCACGCTCCAAAGCCAGCCCGCGCCGCCGCCCGCCTCCGGCCCCGCGTGCGCTCGCACTGCGCCACGCTTCGCCGCCGCCCCGACGCCCGCGCCCGCCCGTGCGTCACTTTGACGCACCGGACAGTCCGGTCCCAAAAGGGGCACGCTCCGACGTGTCTACCCTGGTCAATGACCAGTGGGGCCCATGACCCAAATATAAAAATAAGAAATAAAAATAATAATTAAAAGAGTACTTAAGTAAAAATTAATTAATTAGTAAAATCCTGATTAGGTTAATCTAATAACTAATAGTGTAATTAAACAGTAAGGTAGAATAACTTAATTAACTGCTGACGTCAGCATGATGTCATGCTGACGTCATCAATCACTGTTTCGGATAATGTTGAATAAATAAATTAATAAAAATTTCAGAAATTAATAAAAACTTTTAGAACTCAATCTTTTAACCGTAACTACGATGAAAAATACTTTGTACATGAAAACTGCTCAGACGACGATCAGAACCCGAATACATCCTCGGATTCCCGTAGATGCCCGCAGCTATGAGAAGTTGACAATTAGACCGATTTCGAAAATGGAATAGTGTACAACACTAATATTAAATAATCCGAATAAATTCCTAAATTAACAAATCGCTTAGTTAGGCTGTATATTCACCCTGGGCCCTGGGTGTTTAGACATGTCATGCATCCCTGTTTGCATCATTGCGTGGGTTGGTGTTTACGTTTCTTCCTCCTCTTCTCTTCGTATAGACTACGAGGACCGGACGCAGATGCTGGGCCCGACCGAATACGTTGTTTGACGACCACTATGTGCCAGAAGCCACCCAGGCAAGCCCCCCCTTGATCACAGATATAGCTATTTTCTCTATTACTGCTTGCATTGAGGTAGTGTAGCTGTTACTGCTTTCGGTTAAATCCTATTCTGCTGCAAGCCTGTCATTGTTGCTACTGTTGTTGATTACTTACTGCAATCCTAAATGCCTAGTGTGGATGCTAGTTTGTCATCAGGGCCCTACATTTCTCGTTCTGTCTGCTATCTACATATTGGGCCGTGCTCGCCACGGGTGGCGATTGCGGATAGAATACTACTTCTTACATTGTGACATCAGATGGAACTAACGTAGGGTCGGCTCGAGGAGCACCCGAGGTGAAGTGATTCCCGAACGGGGGCTGAAAGGATTGGCCTTCTCGACGGCCCCCTAAGTGACTCTGGGTGTGGAGCGGCAGGCAGTTTTGGACCACCTAGGAGAGAGGGTGGGCCTGGCCCTGGTCGTCGTCCGCGGTGATTATCATAATAACACGTTTAACGAGATTGGATATTTGACTGAGTCTGGCCACTGGCCTTTAGCCACTAACCAAACTAGCGGGAAGTAAGGTAGGGTATCCGGCGTCGTGGTTTATCAGCGGAAGCCTTCTGGAGTCAGCGATGAGCGGCGCGCGCGTGTTGGACCGAGATAAGTCAACCGCCGTTGATCGTGTGGGTTTGGTTGCTAGGTCTGCTCGCGGCGCGTACGCAACGTGCAGAGCGCACATGGGCGATGGGCCAGACCCCAGAGTGAGTTTGCCTAGGAAGTCCGGGTGCTGCCTCTCTGTTGTTGAGCTAGGTGGGGGCTGCGACGTGGGGAATCTTCCGAGGCCGGGCATGACCCAGGAAAAGTGTGAGTGTAATGGCCAAAGGGGATGAGCGTGTTGGGGAATATGTGGCCCTTGACAGGGAAGTTATCTATTCGAATAGCAGTTGGCCCGCGGTGAAAGGACGAACCCGGAGTTGTATTCCCGACCCTTCATGACAACTAGAAATGGATACTTAATAAAACCACCCTTACAAGTGACAGATATGAACCCGGTGGTCGCTCTCTCGCATGGGGCGACGATGAGGAATAGACGGGTCAGGATTAGGTTAGGATTATGCTAGACGTTGTGTTTGGTTAACTTCCAACTAATCTCTTCTATGCTTACAAGATGGAGCTGCCGAAGCGTAGTCTTCGAAAAGGACTAGCTATCCCCCTGTATTCTGGCATTCATGACAGTTCAGTCACCGATATTGATCTAACAATACCAAGCATATGTAGTATAGATCCTCTTGCGAAGTACTGTGGATGATACTCACGGGGCTTTCCCCCTCCTTTCCCCCTTGCCCTTCTGCTGGTTGTCGCAACCAGATGTTGGAGCAAGGAGCAAAGACGGCCAACTACGGACGACTACTACCACCAGGACGGAGCTATACTACGTCCAGGACGCCGACGACCAGGAGAGTAGGAGGATCCCAGGCCAGGAGGCCTGAGACCTAGTTCGATCTGTGTATCCTGTTGGCTAGCCTCTTATGGCACCTTGTTTAACTTATCTGTCTCAGATATGTTTGCTTCAGCTGACTCGTCTATGATCGAGCATTGTATTCGCGGCCTCGTGGCCCTGGCTTGTTATTTATGATGCTTGTATGACTGATTATTTTTAGAGTTGTGTTGTGATATCTTCCCGTGAGTACCTGATCTGATCGTACACGTTGCGGCATGATAGTGTACGATCGAGTCCGGGGGCGCCACACTTACCACGACCGAGTTAACTAACTACAAGGTTAACACAGAAGTGCGACGAGGTATTCACCCGGCACTCGACGGTAACCCAGCAGTTGTCGGAATCAAGGGGAAGTGATGTGCGGTGCGGGGTCTAGTCTTCAATCACGATGATAGGGTCTTCTGATATCAGCAGGGCAGCTAAGGATCAAGGGGGGTCTCTGTCGTGTCTCTACCCCAGCTATTACTAGCAGTCTAGGATAACCCTGTAAGGTAACAAGTAGGGTACAATAATCAGGCTATGCCAGCAGATATATAGGAAAACAGTAGCAGTAAGTAGCAGTTTAGTTTAATGCAAGCATAAGAGGAAGAGAATAGGCGATATGAGAATGCTCAAAATGGGGGGGGTGCTGCCTGTTTGCTTCGGGGGCAAGGCAAGGTCTTCAGTGGTATCGTCGGGGACGTAGTCGTACTCCTGAGTGCGTATTGCTCGGGAGCTAAGCAAACCGTCGGGGTCTACCGAAGAGAGAGAGAGGGGGAAGAAACAGGTAAACATTATGCAAACAAATGCAAACGGTGCGTGTTGATTGCTATGATGCAGTGCGGTTGCCTAAATGCATCTAAGACTTTTAGTTTATTTTTCGAATTATTCTGGATTAATATCCGAACGTGTGTGCATATTCATCTGCCGGATTCGGTCCGGAGTACAGTCTTCTACGTCGGAGGGTCTTTTACGATGGAGAAAAGACGGCACGATCAAACTCGGCCGTAGGTCTGAGAAGTTAGGGTTCAAAGTTTTGCATCCGGCTACGGTTAAAAGTTATAATTTTTAAAGTTCTTTGAATTTCGGGAATTTATTATTTAACAGAAATAGATATGAGTCAGCAGTGGATGTCAGCATTGGGTCAGCAGTCAGGTGACCAGCGACTGGTCAAACTGAAGTGGGTCCCAGCTGCCATAGACAGTGGGGGCTAAACAGCACAATGAAATTAGCGAAAACAGAGTTAATTAAGGGGTGGGACCCCACATGTCAGCGACTATTCTAATTATCAGATTAGTTTTAAAAAACTAATTAGTTTAATTGACGATGGGGCCACACGTCAGTTGTCTCTGTGTGAAACAGTGATTCAGGGACTAAAGATCAACGTGGGCAAACGGTGGGCGGGGCCCACTGGCAGCGACCTGGGGTGGACCCCCACACGTCGCCAAGCTCAGCGATAGCAGCCGGGAATTACGACGGCGAGCCTCCGCGGCGGGGGAGGTTTCGGTATAGACCAGGAGAGGATAGCGGGATTTAGCACAGCGCATCAAATCCGCGCGGTATCAACTGCGTTAGAAAGCTGGAGCTCGCGGCGTCGCGTGGTGCTAATGGTTCACCGGAGGTGACCTAATCGACGACAGCGTAGACCGCGGCGGTAAGCCGGAGGTAGGCGAGGTGTGCCAGCCCCCCCACCCACCCCCCCCCCCCAACCGAGCACCCAGGAGGGAAAAGGTGTTGTGGAGCGAGATACGAAAGTATATAAGGGGAACTAGCGCGTGGAAAGAACACAACCACGACGATCGGACGAGACTCGAGGGCGGACATGGCTAACAGATGACCGAGCTCGTCGCGGGCGCGCGAGCTCGAGCGCCTCGGGTGCGGCATCTACGTACGGAAAAAACAGGGGGAGGAGAGGGAAAGGCGGAGGGAGCCAACGCGCGGCTACGAAAAGCATAGGAGAGAGAGTGACAGATTAAGTAGCAGCAGAGGATCGAGGTCGCCGGACGGCACGGAGAGAGGACAGAGAAGAAAAGGGGGCGGCAGCGGTTGTGTTAGGTGGATGCAGTGGCCTCCCCGTCCGACTGCTGGGCACCGCAGAAGGAGTCGACCCCGGGGATCCTCTAGGAACCTCGGAGAGTGAGCAGGCGTCGGTGGCCGCGGCAATTCGGGCGAGGCACGGCGGCGAGCCTGCTCGGGCTCCGATTGGGGAGAGGGGAGAAAGCCGGGGAGCGGGACGATGGGGGAGTGGTCGAGGAGGGACCAGGGGAGGCTAGGGCGTCGCCCTTATCCATCAGACTACTGCCTAGTCGCGGGTGGCGAGCCGCGAGCGGTTGCGGCAGCGTGGCAATGGCGGCGGGACACGACAGGAGGGGAGCAGGTGAGGGAGGGGGGGATGGGACAGCGCGGCCGTGTCGAGGGCGGCACTGTGCACTAAGGCCCAGTGCACAAGTGTCCTGTTTTTATTCCTTTACTATTGTATGTTTCCTTTTTCTTTTAACCTTCTGTTTGAATTAGTTAGGTATCTTTTGCCTTTTTGTAAAATGGGAAAGTGGGTTCCAATAATTGATTGCAGATTACCCTTCTCCAAAAAACTGGTTGGGACCGAGTGGAATCCATTTGAATTTGAATGATTTTATAATCTGATTGGGGTTGTTTCACTTGTAGAGTCACTTATCTAATCCAGCCTTATTGATGATGATTTTATAAATGTTTCTGGATATTATTTGAAACATTCATGTACATTTTAGTTTGATTGTTAGAAGAGAAATATTTATTTGACTCCAATTGTAATTTGAATTTTTAGTTGAAATATTTCTAAAAAAAAATGACATTTTATCTTATGAGGGATCATGATGACATGGCAGGTTAAAGTAGCTTAACCAGAGGGGGTATACCTGGGGATGTACAGTAGACCACCAAGTTTGTCAAGTGCGAAAGTGGATATTTGCAAGCCAGTGAACACGAGTTCGTTCACATTAGCTATCATGTTCACTAAGCAAGTTTAATCTGCCATGTAAATTTTGTTGTCCGTTTGTTGACAGCAATGCAAACACGGGGTAGCTTCTTTGTGTTTAAAAACCAATTACCCCTAACCTGGACCCAGTTTATCTGTTCCACACGCTAGAAAAATCGGAACAGATAGCCCACATTTGCACTTTGTCTGACACGGCAAAAGTTTAGTTCTCCCTAATTTAAAGAATAGCGAGGTTTACTAGGACGTCTGGCATTCAGCTTTGCATCGCGCGTGTGGTTCACTTTCCACGTACTCCTCTCTGCATTTTTTAAATTTCGACTTTCCTGTCCATGGCAGACTAACCGTCGCATAATGAGGCGCCATGCCCCAAGCATTGCTAGGTGCGTTTTGTCAACTCACTAGCTGTACGCTAAAGCGTGCACTTGCTAGCATGGGCCACTCACACTTCTCTCCACCACGAACCAATTTTCTAATCGAATGACCAAAGCCAAAAAAACCTTGGCAGCATTGAAACCCGCAAAAAACCAACATATTGATTCTGATAGCCAGACTGATGAACGGTACTGCCGAGCACCCCTCTTCCACAAAGGAGTGCAGTATAGTATTAACCTCACAATTCAGGACATGAAACAAATGCGAGAGCCAAAATACAACAAAAAAGGCAAAATGGTAAATTCAAGTGAAACATAACCAATCGCCTACAAACAAATTATATCACTAAACACAATTTTTCACCACGTACAGTCGTCAACAAAATGGTCCATTCCAATAGTAAAGTCACAGTACACAGTTCGCGGATTACATGAAACAACAAATAAATAAGGATTTCCTTAGTTGGAAATCTTGGCTAACAACAACCATCCAAAGGAAGAAGAAAGAAAGTTTAGCTTCAAATGTCCAGGTGTCCTTACCACACACAATCGGAAACCACATTCAAAAAACATTTTGGCGCAATTTCCTTGGCTCCTTCGGAAAATCTCCTCTATCAGACATGTTGTGCTTTGTTGACACTCCACAAATTTGCAAAAGCGACCTCTTCAAATGTTGCTCATAAGGCGGTTATCCTAACCCTGTATCATTTTTGAACAAAAAGCAAACGAATCAAAGGTGGGGCCAACAGACTTGTTGCCAACAAATGAACAAAAAGAAGCCGAATCATAAAAAAGACTCCATTACATCAGGGATCTAGTATTCAGGCCACATCATTTCTAGTCTAAATCAACAGAAGCAAAAATGAAATGCCCTGAATCCGAAACCCTAATGTATGTTCATGGGTGTCCAATCATCATCATCTACTGAGAAAATGAAAAAAGCGATATACTATGGCTCATCAAAAACAAATAAATAGGACACAAGGAGAACCCGCCAAAAAACAAAAAAACTAAACACAAGATAAAAATGAGGAGGCGACTAAAAACAGACTAAGCTAAAAGAAAGCTTCCATTTTTTTACCCGAAGATGTGCATGAACAAAAAAGAAACGGCCCCCTGCCACACTAAACTCTATTGTGCGTTCATTTATTCCATTAAATCATAGGCTAGCCGCATTGAAGCGAAAAACGGTTTAATCTAAACACTGCTTTTTTCCGATTAAGATAAATCTAACGTTTTGTAGTTGCAAATACACAACCAATACCCATGATTAATTCAACAATGAGAGGGGGACGGGAATAAGATCAAACTTCTCTGATATTACACGACCGCTGTCTGAATCCAAGTCCGTCAGGCATAGAAAGTGTTTCTAACACAATTAAATACGGTCATGATCAAGGCATAAGGAAAGTGTTCTAACAACAACCGCAAGCATTCATGACAATGACAACTAGCGTGAGATCCATTCAGGGTGTTCAAGACCACTCTAAACTCAGTGACGCCCGCCGACCATTTCATCGTACATCATGTCTACAAAATAAATAAAACAAAATCTAGATGAATCCTCTCATCATAAAACATATGACATAGATAAGGATCTCCTTTTTCCTGAACAATAAATATATAGCTACAAGGCAAAAAATAAAAAAAAGAACAACACTGATCCGAGTGATCCCAAAATAGTGCATGTTCACAAATATCCTTCCATATCACAAGTTGGGGTACACAAAATTCCATAAAAACAACAGAGCATGGAGCAGCGCTTAAGACATGGGTAAACAATATGAATGATTAGCCCCCTGAATTTACTGAAGCATGCAACGCTGTTTTATGCCTATGGAGTTTCCATATCAGTTACACCGAACGTACCGTACCCGATTGAGAGTATGAGAAGTAATAGCATTGCAGTTTGCGGCCAAAAAAAAAACAGTTTTGTATTCATGAATTTACTAAGAACAGGCCTGGGTCGATGAACTTGCAAGTTAGCTCGTTCAAAAATCCGGCTTGGGCGGTAGGGGTAACTAGCAGAACGGTAGCGTGATGGAGAGAGCAATCATCTGACAAGGCCACGACAAGGACTATAAATTCTGCATTTTTTATTTCTTAGACATGCCACAAAAAACGGCATCGCGTGGTGTTAAAGCAGATGCAACCCACGGGAATAAAAAAATCACCAATTATTTGTTGTGAAGACCCCGGCTTCACGTGCACTAATCTACACGCAAAAGCGAACGATCAAGCCTAAGAGGACTCACTTGAAGAGATCACAACACCAATCTAAAACATTAAAATAAAGCATTAAAAGATTAATATTACAAGCAAGAGCCTAGAGGGCTCGATACATAGCTCTGATGGCATTACAGCGTCAGCGGAGGGAAGCTTAGATATCTGGGTACCATATATATTACATAGAGAGATTATGCCTTCACAGAGGCGGGGTAAAATAAAATACTACGATCGAAAGGCGTTAGGCCTCCTGGCCCTGGGACCCTCCGATCATACTCCTGGTAGTCGAACGGCTCCTCGTAAGAAGTAGTACTCGCCAAGGCGGGGGATAGGAGTACCGGGTCGTCGGCTGGGGCTTCTGGCTAAGGGGCTACGTCGTCTGGTGGCACTCAAAATTGGAAAATGGGGGAAACGAAAATAAAGCACACGTGAGTACTCATCCGAATACTCAGCAAGCAAGGATTACATAGATGCTCATTGTCAAAGGAATGGCTGTGTGTTGTATATGTGGACTGGCGCAGAAATGCCAGGAGTTTTAGGAGTCGAGTAGAGTAGAGGGGAGAAAAAAGCCTAGTCATATCGAAGGATAGCCTCTGCAAAAATATTCGACAGTCTTGACAGCATCAGGAGGGAGGAGCAACAGCATGAACATAAGTAAAGTAGTAGGAGTAATTCCCAACCTCGACTGAGATCCTTTTCGACTCCCGCGAGGAAAGCAATCCCAGTAGCGTTTTACTATCCATTCTACCACATGTTCTAGTGTACGATCGGGATACAAACCCGAGGTCCGTTACCGTAGGACAAAGGCCTATCGATAGAAGTTTTCTTCCCTGCAGGGGTGCACCAACTTACCCACCACGCTCACTTAACTCTGGCCGGACACACTTTTCTGGGTCATGACCGGCCTCGGCTAAAGCCAACACCCCGCAACCCGACCGAGGCTTATAAGAGAGGTAAGAACGACGGACAATCTAACCTATGCCCCCAGGGGTCTGGCCATCACCCGGGAACTCCTGCAAGTTACGGCAACGGAAAAGGAGACAGAAATAAGCAACCACTTATACAAGAGGAGTGGGGATGAGTTACAGCCAACCGGGTGCGCGCTCTCTGAACGTCAAACAAGCTTCGGCTGATGGTCTACGACGCAGAACGCCCATACTATGCCAACGTGATGGTTTAGGTGCTAGCGGGCCAGAGGCCCCTCGGATCAAATATCCAAAACGGAGTGGATTAGGAACGCGAGCGGGAAGGAATGGAAAACGAGCAGAGACTCACGTCGATGTGGTGACCCCGTCGCCCCGGTCTCGAGACGCGGCAAGGGCTAAGAATGCCGGCCAGCCTCGAGTTATCTCGCGGGCACAATCCAGGTCAACACGAGCACATCACTTCGCGTTAAGATCGCGCGGGTGGTATACCCCTCAGGGCCGACCCGTCTTTAGTTATCATATTTTAGTGCAAAAGCCATAAGATCCAAGGTAACTGTGTGTCTGGACACCGAAAGGGAAACCTTGAGGAATCAACCCTCGATGGAGTTCACGCCTCGATTGTTATCATCCCAAGGTGAACGAAGAGGAATCACCTCGAGGTCCCACCTTGAGAGTGCGCGACGGCGCGGGATCGGGGTGTTTTGGGGTGGTTGTTGTAGTTTTTTTTTTGTAGTTGTAGAAGTGGTTTTGTAGAAGGATTTTGTAGACAGGAATCAACCCTCGCTACCCGGACCGAGTAGTAATCTAAAACCTCAAGGTTAACATCAGAAGTGCTGACGAGGCGGTATTCACCTCCGGACACTCGATGGTAACCCAGCGTTCGGCAAATAAGGGGAAGTGATGTGCGGTGGCATGGTCTAGTCTTTCAATCCCGATGATCCGGGTCTTCTGCTGTCCAGCAGGGAAGTCGGGATCAAGTGGGGGTCTCGGTCGTGTCTCTACCCACCTTATTAAAGCAAGTAGAGGATAACCGGTAGGTAACAAAGCAGGCCGGGGTACAATAATCCAGGATATGCAGCAGAAAATAGGACACAGTAGCAGTAGTCGCAGTTCTAATGCAAGCATAAGAGAAGAAGAGAATAGGCGATATAGCATGCTCAAAATGGGGGTTGCTTGCCGTTTGCTCGGGGGGGGCAAGGGCAAGGTCTTCATGGTATCGTCGGGGACGTAGTCGTACTCCTGTGCGGGTCTGACGCGGGCAGCTAAGTCAACGGCGGGGTCTTCTTACCGAGAGAGAAGAGGGGGAAAGAAAGAAGGAAAGAAACAGGTAAACATAATGCAAACCAAATGCAACACGGTGCGTTGTGATGCTATGATGCAGTGCGGGTTGCCTATTTATGCATCTAAGTCATTTTAGTTATTTTTGAAATTCTTTGGGATTAATTATACGACGTATGTGCAATCTTCATCTGCCGGATTCGGATCCGGAGTTAGGTGTACGAGATTCTTCTACGTAGGAGGTTCGATGGAGAAACAGACGGCACGATCAGACTAGTCTCATCGGTTTTGAGCAAACTTTCATTGTTAACTTTTTCGATCCGAGCTACGGTTTAAAAGTTACTTCATTTTTAAAGATTATGTGGAATTTGCTGGAATAAGTTTTATTTACAGAGAGAAAATTGAATTATGACGTCAGCATGGACGTGCTGCTGACTCAGCAAGGCAACAGTAGGCTGACAAGGCAAATATGACATGTGGGTCCAGTTGGACCCACATGTCAGCCTCGTTAGGCCTAATCAGTGGATTAATTTAATTACCGGGTGAATTAGGGGTAGACACCCACATGTCAGTGAGACCTAGGTTCATCTAATTAGTTTCTATTTTAATTAAATCTTTTAATTAGGTGTTAAGTGTCCCGGGGCCCACCTGTCAGTGGCATATGCGCCGCCAACGTAAGCGAATGGGGTGAAAAAAGGGAAGAGGGGGTAAGCGGGGTCGGCCGAAACAAGGGGGGTAAACAACCAAGCCGGCCAGGGAAAAAGGGCTGGGAACAACGTTGCGGGAAAAGGAGGATGGCAGGAGACAGTAGGTTGAGAAGGAGTGAAAAAAAACGCGCGGAGAGGACGAGGACTCAAGAAAGTCGGGTTTAGAAAAACAGGACAAAAACAAACGCGAAGGAGAGGGGGCTGGTCGCAGACTGGCGGAATGGGGTAACGATGGACGGGACAAACGATAGGGGAGGCGGGAAGGAGAAACAAAAGGGAGAGGGGATAAAGGGCAAAGGCGCCGCGTCGATCCTAAAAGCATGAGAGCGAAATAAAAAGGCGAGGCCGAGGAAAATCGGATAAAGAGGAGAGGCGCAATAGGTCGTGCCACGGCGGCGGCACGCCGGAAGACTCGGCGAGCAACATCACGGTGGATTTAGGGATACAAAAGGAGGGGCTCAAGGAGCGCTTAGTGATCGAGTTGGACTCGCAGAGCTAAAGGAGCCGAGGCTGGGTCCGGACCGAGAAACGACGGCGTCTGTGGCCCGCGGCGGCGAAGTGCACAGCGGCCTGAGCAGAGCTCGGCAACGACGGGCAGCTGGCTATAAGCGTAGGGGACCAAACGAGGCGCAGCCTAGGGAGAGGAGAGGCTCACCGTGCGGCACCACGTAGGACCCTCCGCGAGTTTGTGTAAGCAGAGACGAAGGGCCGGCGTCGGAGGGCGAAGAAGAGAAGACGAGGCACCGTAGTGAGGACAGAAGGGGATACGGTGGTTCCGTGCTCCCCAGCTACAGCTGAGGGCCCTCAGTAGATGAGGAGGAAGACGACGGCGGAGCTAGCTGGCCGGCAAGGGGTAAGAGACGGCGGTCGCCGGTGTGCAACGGCAGCAAATGGCCGAAGGCGAGGAGAAGAAGGAGAAGGGGGAAGGAGATTGGAGCGCGGGAGGAGAGGGGGAGGGAAAGCAGAGAGAGGGAGGAGAGGGGAAAAGGGGAGAAGGAGGCAGAGATGGGGATACAGACAGTGGAATAGAAATGAATACTATCGGTGTGCGAAATGCGGCCGGGGGCGTCGGGGACGTTAGGAGTGACGACGAAACGGCGGGAAGATGGAGCGCAGCGGCCAGGGGCCGCGCCGACACGCCACGGAGGGTGGCGGGAGGGGGCCGCTGTTGGAACTGGGCCGCAAACTGTCACTGGCCCAGCCAAAACGTAGCGTTTTATTTTTTTTTCTTTATTTCTCTTCATCCCTTTTCTTTTAGCCCTTTTTAGGTTTCAAAATGATTAGGCCATTGTGCTCTTTTGAAAAAATGTGAATGTGGGCCACATAATATCGGCAATGCAATATTCATATCTCATCAAAAAAGTGTGTTGGTTTGGGCAGATTGGAGTCATTTGAATTCGTAATGTTTTAAATGAATTTTATTAATATTGCTGGGTTGGGTGCTGTTTCATCTTGTGTGAGTCCACTTGCCAACTCCAAAATTTGATTTTGATTTTAGAAAGTTCCTGAAATTATTGCCATTTAATGAACATTTTCCCAAACAGTGTTTGACAACTTTATTAATTTTCCACCTTGAATTTGAGTTGATTTCAAAAATGGGAGATTTGATGGATTATTAACCCATATGACATGGAACGCAAATGATCCATGACTTGGGCGAGTTATAACAGAGGTGTCACAGGTTTAGTACACGGGGGTATTACATTTGTTTTGGCCAAGAAAGAAAAATTGTGTCTCAGGAAACAGGAACGTCTAGCAATCAGGAAAGCAAACTAATCATATTTTTTTCAATGATCAAACTACTCATATGTACATGTGAGTGTGAGGAGTTTAGATTCGCAATCACTTATGGTCAACCACTGGTGGCGATAGAAAAGCCAACGTAAAGCCGAACGTCACTCCGCACAGCTGGTGTCTCGCCGCCGCGGCACATAATGGCGGCATCGGCCCGATATGATGGAACCCGGCTACAGTCGGGGGAAATAAAGGACATGAACGGAATAATCGGCTTTGCCATTACCACACGGATATGCAGAAGAAAAAAAAGGAAAAAAGGGGGGGTGATGGCAAACATACAAACTCAAATCGATGAATTGGGACGCAGAGTCTAAGCCCGGCGCGTCCCCTAAGCCTTGAGGTTGATGCAAACCCCCAGACGCGGAGTCCAATAATACATAAGATACGCAACAGGAGAAGGGCAGTGAACAACGGAAGGAGCACATAGATATCGCTGAGACAAGATTCTCTAAGGACGGCCGTGCGATATGAAGCAATACATACTAGAAGGAATCAGAGGAAAGAAAAAGTACAGGATGTTCATCCAGCCTCCTCAACCCGACGGGAAAAAAATGCGAGCAAAGTGGATTTAACACCCAGTAGGGAGTAGATACCATACATGAGTACACGGCACCAAGAACTGAGTACTCTGCAGGATCGGCTGTTGTTGAAGCAGGCTCGAGTGTATAACTGGAAAGATAAGGTCATTAAAGTTAAGAAGGCTGGGGGAACGAGGAACGTAGACGAAGGTATGACGGGATGGTGAGAGCGAGAAAGAACCGCGGCAGAAGTGGAACTACCAGAAAGAAAACGGAAAGAATGTCACGGTGACTCGGCTGTCGTGCTTCGGTCCACACGCATCTGGAGGCTAAGGTAGGGTGTGGCGGAGCCAGGAGAGGCAGACGAGAGGTAGCTGGCGACGGGAATAATGGTAAAAGAGAGGAGAAAGAGAGGGGGTGAGAGCGAGAGAGAGAGGAGAGAGCGGAGAGCGCGTAGCACTGATGCAGCAGCTTCACGGTGCGACGCGAACCCGCCGAAGATTAGAAGAGGTAGGAGAGGCAATGCGGCCAAACATACGCTACTTCTAGGGTTGTACTACCAGAACGTTTTCGTGACTAGCTCGCGACAGCCAGCCCCCTGACGGATTTTAGGACTCCAACGCACATTTCAAGGGCCCAGATGTCGGCTGCCTGATGGCTCGGCCTATGAAAAAAATGAAAGCACGCATTCTGTGTTTTTTCCCTTTTCTGCGACAGCCCGGTCCAGTCTTATTCTACGGTACCGACTCACATATATAGTGGACACCGTCAGGCGAGCACTCAGATGGACCCTACCTTTTGTTCTTCTTCTGGACCCCCCCACCTACATGTTCCGTCACTACAATCGACACCGAAAAGGTCAAACCGTACGCCAAGTTACTATAGTATGCCATATTGTGTTATGATGGCATGCCCTCAACACCTTTTTCTTGCATTACAAACTTAATAATCAAGGAGAAAATAGGAGAAACCCGACGCATTGCCGACTGCCGCTGCCCCCCCGACCACCCGGCCAAAAACTTGACGCTGTGTAGCCCACCCTCGACGGTCACGTCACTAGATTTAGTTGCATACTGGACATTTGCAACGCACTGGGAACTGACGGACCCATCCAATCCTTGGTTCTCTTATGTCAATTCCTACAACGATGAAGAAAATCGCAGGGTTATGGGGAGGAGCCCCAATGGTCAGACTCATCAACGATTCGATCATTGTCGGTTCTTCCTGCTTTTTTAAAAACGTCCCAAGCAAAGCCTCCCTCCCAGACTGTTGGTGTTGGGCGCATTTCTTTTCCAGGAGCTCTCTTCGCCGGCGAACACGGCCTGCTCCGCCACCGTTCTTCAGTCCTCGTCGCAGTCGAGGGGTGGGGCCAGGCCGGTTACTACGCACTCCTCTGTTTGCCGCACACCGTTGTTCTGATTCGACCCTCTTGTCCTGTTGATGCCACCACTGGTTTAGCCAAGAGTGAGCAAACCACATGAGCTCTCTTTTTTCTGTAGTGGTTGCATGCTCAGAACCGTTCCAATCATACCGAAACGAACTCCAAAAAGAATGTTATTAACACTTAGTTCAGAGAAGATGCACGAAATCTATTTCCATTTGAGGTCCCGTATACAGTGGAACTTGTACCATCATTACCATGTATGGTATATATATCAATCCTATGAGACGATGTTAAAAATCGCACGGCACCGCAACTGGACTGCTAGCTTTTTCCTCTGCATATGAGAACTACTGAGAAGGTGAGAGGACGTTTGCATGACAATGAACGCTGGCTGGGCAAAGAGGAAAAGGAAGAAAGGAAAAAAGGCGAGGAGAACCAAATTTAGTTGTGTGATCATGCTCTTGATCAACTTTGGCTCGATGTTGGGAAGTGGGACTGTGTTGAGGGCTCGTGATCACATAAATTGGGGGCTGCCACCTCCCTCCTCGGTTGTTTAGTTGGAAACTTGGGCTCAAATTGACCAAAAAAATTATGTAGCGCCCAGGCCTCAGTTCGCCTCTCCCCCTTTTCCACCTCCCCCCCCTCATGCCAACTTGCGCGCCCCCATTGAATGATCCAGGCGCACCTCGAGTTCATACTTCTACCAGGGGCCCTGAGACTTCGTTCTTTTCTCCACACGGAAAAAAATCTCACCTCGGAATTGGTTCGTGTGCAAGTGCTTCACGGCATCTGTTCACCAGCCGGAGATACGGGTAGTTTTCGATGGGTGCGTCAGCTCCAAGCCGGATGCTGACAGAGGTGATAAGGAGGCGGCCCGCCAGCATCGGCGAGGTGGCTGTCTTCGTGACGGGGGGCTGCTGCGTCCCCGGCCCATAGCAAAGATGCCCCCGCCGCTAGCCGACAGCCTCACGAGGAGAGCTGGCCCGGTCGAGGGCGGGACCAGCCATCGCCAACATGGCCGCCCATGAGGCGCCGCCGTCACACAGCCAGGCAGGAGCAAGCGACGCCACACAGATGGGTTCTCGTTCTTCGCATGAATCATTATTACAGTTGTTGATAGTGCTAGTGTTTGTCCTGAATTTGGTAAACTGGCAGCTGACTCTTGAGATGTAACATTATGCGACTTGGGAACCGGCAGTTGACCTGCACTGAACAGGTGAATAATCCGGCTTTGACCAGTCAACAATGTTTCTTGCAGGGGCGGTCCAGTCCGCTGATTTGTGCAGGCAGGGTGGAGAGTATTGCCAGTCTTCTCGGATGGGAAGCTAAGTGACTCTTTGTTGTGGAGCGGCAGGGCAGGTTGTGACCACCTAGGAGAGAGGTGGGCCTGGCCCTGGTCGTCGTCCGCGGTGATCTCATAATAACACGTTTAACGAGATTGGATATTTGATCTGAGTCTGGCCACTGGCCTTTACGCACTAACCAACTACGCGGGAGTAGTTATGGGTATCCCGGCGTCGTGGTATCAGCTGAAGCCTTCTTGAACAATGCGTCAGACGAACTGCGCGTGAGGGCGCCGCGCGTTGTTGCGACCGCACCGGATAACGTAACCGCCGTGATCTGTGCTGCGGTGGCTAGAGGTCTAAGGTCAGCCCCGCGGCAGCCGCATACGCAACGTGCAGGAGCGCACATCGGGCGATGGGCCCAGACCCCAAGAGTCTGCCCTAGGATTAGTCCGGGAGTGCTGACCTCATCTGTTGGTTGAGCTAGGTAGGGGCCTAGCGACGTGGGTGAATCTTCCGAGGCCCGGGCATGAGCACCAGAGAAAGTGTATGTTCGGCAAAGGGGAATCGAGCGTGTGGGGAATATGTCGGCCCCTTGACCAAGGGAAGATTATCCTATTCGAATAGCAGTGTCCCCGCGGTAAAGGACGAACGCCGGAGTTGATTCCGACCCTTCATGACAACTAGAAATGCGATACTTAATACAAACACACCTTACATAGTGACAGATATGAACCCTGCGATGGTCGCCTCTACGCATGGAGGCGACGATGAGATAGAGGTCGATACGGGTAGGATTATGCTAGACGTTGTTTTGCGTTGAACTTCCAACTAATCTCTTTACTATGCTCAAGATGGAAGGCTAGCCGAAGCGTATCTTCGAAGACAGTGACTAGCTATTCCCCCCTTATACTCTGAGCATTCATGCAGTTCAGTCACCGAATTGACTCTACAAAATACCAAGCATATGTAGTATCGAATCCTTGCAACATTGCGAGAATGCTACTTTGAGATGAGTACTCACTGAGTTGTTTGCTTTCCCCCTTTCCCTTCTTGCTGGTTGTCGCAACCAGATGTTGGAGCCCAGGAGCCAGACGCCACCTACGACGACTACTACCACCAGGACGGAGCCTACTACTACGTCCAGGACGCCGACGACCAGGAGTAGTTAGGAGGATCCCAGGCAGGAGGCCCTGCGCCTGTTCGATCTGTTGTATCCCTGTTTGTGCTAGCCATCTTATGGCACCTTGTTTAACTTATGTCTGTACTCAGATATTGTTGCTTCCGCTGACTCGTCTATGATCGAGCATTTGTATTCGAGCCCTCGTGGCCCCTGGCTTGTATTATGATGCTTGTATGACTTATTTATGTTTTAGAGTTGTGTTGTGATATCTTCCCGTGAGTCCCTGATCTTGATCGTACACGTTTGCGTGCATGATTAGTGTACGATCGAGTCGGGGGCGCCACACTTACCACGACCGAGTAACTAACCTACAAGGTTAACATCAGAAGTGCTGACGAGGTATCACCCTCGGCACTCGACGGTAACCCAGCAGTGTCGGCATCTAAGGGGAAGTGATGTGCGGTGCCGGGGTCTAGTCTTCAATCCCGATGATCGGGTCTTCTGATATCCAGCAGGGCAGTCAGGATCAAGTGGGGGTCTCTGTCGTGTCTCTACCCAGCCTATACTAAGCAGTCTAGGATAACCAGTAAGGTAACAAAGTAGGGTACAATAATCAGGCTATGCAGCAGATATAGGAAAACAGTAGCAGTAGCAGTTCTAATGCAAGCATAAGAGAGAAGAGAATAGGCGATATAGGCATGCTCAAAATGGGGGTGCTTGCCTGTTTGCTCGGGGGCAAGGGCAAGGTCTTCAGTGGTATCGTCGGGGACGTAGTCGTACTCCTGAGCTGCGTCTGCCTCGGGAGCTACGCCAACGTCGGGGTCTACCGAGAGAGAAGAGGGGGAAGAAACAGGTAAACATAATGCAAACAAATGCAATACGGTGCGTGTGATGCTATGATGCAGTGCAGGGTTGCCTAAATATGCATCTAAGACATTTTAGTTATTTTTAGAATTATTCTGGGATTTAATATCCGACGTGTGTGCACTATTCATCTGCCGGATTCGGGTCCGGAGTTACGAGTTCTTCTACGTAGGAGGTTCCGATGGAGAAACAGACGGCACGATCAAACTCGGCTCGTCGTTCTGAGCAAGTTTCGTGTTCAAAGTTTTTCGATCCGAGCTACGGTTTAAAAGTTATTAATTTTTAAAGTTTATTTGAATTTCTGGAATTTATTTATTTAACAGAAATAGATTATTGCGTCAGCAGTGATGTCAGCATTGGGTCAGCAGTCAGCTGACCAGCTGACTGGTCAAACTGACCAGTGGGTCCCAGCTGCCATAGACAGTGGGGCTAACAGCAAATTAACTTAGCAAAAACAGAGTTAATTAAGGGGTGGACCCCACATGTCAGCGACTATTCTAATTATCAGATTAGTTTTAAAAATCCTAATTAGTTTAATTAACGATGGGGCCCACACGTCAGTGTCTCTGTGTGAACAGTGATCAGCGTTGACTAAAGTCAACGTGGTCAAACGGTGGGCGGGGCCCACTGGCAGCGACCTGGGGTGGACCCCACACGTCGCCAGCTCAGCGGAGCCGCCGGAATTACGACGGCGAGCCTCCCGCGGCGGCTGTCTCGCCGGAGAGGCTCGGGATTTCGCCACAGCGCATCAAATCGCGCGGTTCCACTTGCGTTCGAAAGCTGGCGCTCGCGCGCGTCGCGTGGTGCTAATGGTTTCACCGGAGGTGACCTAAATCGACGACAGCGTCGACCGCGGCGGACGCCGGAGTTCGGCCGAGGTGCAGCACGCGGCCAGGAGGCACGGTGGAGCGAGCTAGAAAGCTCTACGGGGCCCTACGCGCGTGCAGAACACAACCACGAGCTCGGACGAGCTCGAGGGCGGACATGGCTACGATGACGAGCTCGTCGGCGGCGCGGAGCTCGAGCGCCTCGGGTGCGGCCTCTACGGTGACGGAAACACATGGGGAGGAGAGGGGAAAGGCGGAGTGGAGCTCACCGCGCGGCTACGAAAAGCCAGTGACAGCTTAGTAGCAGCAGAGGACTCGAGGTCGCCGGCGGGCACCGGAGACAGAGAAGAAAAGGGGGCAGCGGTGTTCGGTGGATGCAGTGCCTCCCCGCTCCGACTGCGGGCACCAGACGAAGGAGTCGACCCCGGTGAATCCTCTGGACACCTCGGAGAGTGGAGCAGGCGTCGGTGGCCGCGGCAATCGGCGAGGCACGGCGGCGAGCACGCTCGGGCTCCGATGGGGAGAGGAGGAGAAAGCGAGGGGAGATGGGAGGAGTGGTCGAGGAGGACCAGGGGGATGGCTCGGGCGTCGCCCTTATCCCCTCCAGCCTCCTGCCTCGTCGCGGTGGCGAGCCGCGAGCGGTGCGGCGAGCGTGGCCATGGCGGCGGTGACACGCAGGAGGGGAGCAGGTGAGGGAGGTGGGCTGGGCCAGCGCGGCCGTGTCCGGGGCACTGTGCACTAAGGCCCAGTGCACAGTGTCCTGTTTTTATTCTTTACTGATTTCTGTTTCCTTTTTCTTTTAACCTTTTCTGTTTTGAATTAGTTAGGTCTCTTTTGCCTTTTTGTAAAATGTGAAAGTTGGTCCAATTAATGTGATGCAATATTACCCTTCTCCAAAAACTGTTTTGGACAGAGTTGGAATCCATTTGAATTTGAATGGATTTTAATAATCTGATTTGGGGTTGTTTCATCTTGTTAGAGTCACTTATCTAACTCCAGCCTTATTGATGATGATTTTATAAATGTTCCTGGATTATTTGCAACATCATGTACATTTTAGTTTGATTGTTAGAAGAAATATTTATTTGACTCCCAATTGTAATTTGAATTTTTAGTTGAAATATTTTCTAATGCAATTTTATTAGAGTGATCATGATGACATGGCAGGTTAAGTAGCTTAACCAGAGTGGGGTAACCTGGGGATGTTACAGTAGACCACCAGTTTGTCAAGTGCGAACGTGGATCATTTGCAGCCAGTGAACACGAGTTCGTTCACATTAGCTATCATGTTCACTAAGCAAGTTTAATCTGTCTCATGTAAATTTGTCTGTCCGTTTTGACCAGCTAATGCAACACGGGTAAGCTGTCTTTGTGTTTAAAAACCATTACCACTAACCTGGCACCTCAGTTTTATCTGTTCCACACGCTAGAAAATCGGAACAGATTAGCCACATGCACTTTGTCTGACACGGCAAAAAGTTTAGTTCTCCCTAATCTTAATTAGAATTAGCGAGTTTACTAGACGTCTTGTGCATCAGCTTTGCATCGCGCAGTGTGGTTCACTTTCCACCGTCTCCTCTCTGCATTAAATTCGACTGTTCCTGTCCATGGCAGACTACCCGTCCTCATTTACTGAGGCGCCTGCCCCAAGCATGCTAGGTGCAGTTTTGTCAACTCACTAGCTGTAGCTACAGCGTGCACTGCTAGGCATGGGCACTCACACTTCTCTCCACCACGAACCAATTTTCTAATCGAATGACCAAGCCAAAACCTTGGCAGCATGATAACCCGACAAAAAACCACATATGATGTCTGATAGCCAGACTGATGAACGGTACAGCACGAGCACCCCTCTTCCACAAAGGAGTGCAGTATTAACATCACAATTCAGTACATGAACAAATGGAGAGCCAAAATACAACAAAAATGCAAATGGTAAATTCAATTGAAACATAACAATCCGCCTCACAACAATTATATCAATAAACACAATTTTTCACCCAAGTACAGTCTTCAACAAAATGGTCCATGTCCAATAGTAAAGTCACATTACACAGTTCGCGATTACATGAAACAACACATAAATAAGGATTTCCTTAGTTGGAAACTCTTTGGCTAACAACAACCATCCAAAGAAAGTTAGCTTCAAATGGTCCAGTGTCCTTACCACACACAATTCGGAACACCACATTCAAACATTTTGGCAATTTCCTTGGCTCCTTCGGAAAATCTCCTCTATCAAGACATGTTGTGCTTTTGCACTCCACAAATCTTGCAAAAGCGGACCTCTTCAAATGTTGCTCATAAGGCGGTTTATCCTAACCCTGTATCATTTTTTGAACAAACAGGCAAACGAATCAAAGGTGGGGCCAAGACTTGTTGCCAACTGAACAAAATGACAGCCTAATCATAAAAAAAGACTCAATCTACATCAGGGTCTAGTATTCAGGCCACATCATTTCTAGTCTGATAATCAACAGAACAAAAATAAATGCCCTGAATCCTAAACCCTAATGTATGTTCATGGGTGTTCCAATCATCATCATCTACTGAGAAAATGAAAAAAGAATATACTATGGCTAATCATAAAAACATAACTAGGACACAAGATACCCGCCAAAAAAAAACTAGAACACAAGATAAAAATGAGGCGACTAAAAACAGACTACAGCTAAAAGAAAGCTTCATTTTTTTACTCCGAAGATGTGCAGAACAAAAAGAAACGGCCTGCACACTAAACTCTATTGTGCGTTCATTTATTTTCCATTCATCATAGGCTAGCGATGAAGGAAAAACGGTTCATCCTAAACACTGCCTTTTTCCGATTAAGATAAATCTAACGTTTTTTAGTTGCAAATACACAACCAACTACCCATGATTAATTCAACAATGAGAGGGTGGACGGAACAATAGATCAAACTTCTCTAGATATACTACACATGACCGCTGAATCCAAGTCCGTCAGGCATAAGAAAGTGTTTCTAACACAATTAAATACGGTCATGATCAAGGCATAAGAAAGTGTTTCTAACACAACCGCAATGCATCATGCCTAATGACAACTAGCTTGAGATCCACTTCAGGTGTTCAAGACCACTCTAAAATCAGTGCGCCGCCGACCATTTCATCGTACATCATGTACAAAATAAAACAAAATCTAGCATGCAATACCTCTCATAAAACATATGACCTAGATAAAGGATCTCCTTTTTCCATGAACAATAAATATATAGCTACAAGGCAAAAAATAAAAACAGAACAACACTGATCCGGTGATCCCAAAATAGTGCTATGTCACAAATATCCTTCCATATCACAAGTGGGTACACAAAATTCCATAAAAAACAACAGAGCATGGAGCAGCGCTAAGACAATGGTAACCAATATGAATGATTAGCCCCTGAATTTTACTGAAGCATGCCACGCTGTTATGACTATGGAGTTATCCATATCATGCTACACCGACCGTACCCGATGAGATTATGAGAAGTAATAGCATTGCAGTTTTCGGCAAAAAAAAAAACAGTTGTATTCCTGAATTTACTAAGAACAGTGCCTAGGGTCGATGAACTTGCAGTAGCTCGTTCAAAATCCAGGATTGGGGGGTAAATAGCAGAACGGTACAGGATGAGAGCAATCCATCTGACCAAGACACGACAAGGCTATAAATTCTGCATTTTTATTTCTTCAGACATGCCAAAAACTGAATCGCGTGGTAAAGCAGAATCAACCCACCGGGAATAAAAAAAATCTACAATTATTTGTTGTGACGACCCCGGCTTAATCGTGCACTAATCATACACGCAAAAGCGCACGATCAAGCCTAAGGACTCACTTGAAGATATCACAACACCACTCTAAAACATAAAATAAAGTCATACAAGCTTAATATTACAAGCCAGAGCCTCGAGGGCTCGAATACATAGCTCGATGGCATACAAGCGTCAGCGGAAGCATTAGATATCTGGGTACATATATATTACATAGAGAGAATTAGGCCTTCACAGAGGCGGGGTAAAATAAAATACTACGATCGAAAGGCGTAGGCCTCCTGCCCTGGACCCTCCGATCCTACTCCTGGTCGTCGAACGGCTCCTCGTAGTAGTAGTACTCGCCAGGCGGATAGTAGTACTGGTCGTCGGCTGGGGCTTCTGGCTCAGGGGCTCCGTCGTCTGGTGGCATCAAATGGAAAATGGGGGAAAAAGAAAATAAAGCAAACGTGAGTACTCATCCGAAGTACTCAGCAAGCAAGGATCTACACTACATATGCATCATTGTCAAAGGAATGGCTGTATATGTGGACTGGGCTGCAGAAATGCCAGAGTAGAGGGGAAAAGCCTAGTCCTATCGAAGACTAGCATCTTCAACAATCTTCGACAGTCTTGCAGCATCAGGAGAGAGAGCAGATGAACATAATGTAAAGTAGTAGTAGTAATATCATCAACCTCGACCTGAGATCCTTTCTCGACTCCCTGCGAGAAAGCAATCCCAGAGCCGTACTATCCAATTCTCATCACATGTTCTAGTTGTACCGATCGGGATACAACTCCGAGTGTCCGTTACCGTAGGACAGGCTATCGATAGAAGTTTCTTCCCTGCAGGGGTGCACCAGCTTACCCACCACGCTCACTTAACTCTGGCCGGACACACTTTTCTGGGTCATGCCCGGCCTCGGCTAAGCAACACGCCGCAACCCGACCTAGGCTTATAAGAGAGGTCAGCACGCCGGACTAAACCTATGCCCCCAGGGGTCTTGGGCCATCGCCCCGGGAACTCCTGCACGTTACGGGGCCACCGAGAGCAGACCTAGCAACCCCTTATACAAGCGCGGTTGCGTTACCAGTCCAACTCGGCGTGCGCCGCTCCTTACTGACGTCAAACAAGCTTCGGCTGATGTGTACGACGCAGAACGCCCATACTATGCCCACGTGATGGTTAGTGCTATCGGGCCAGAGGCCCCTCGGATCAAATATCCAAACCGTAGTGGATTAGGAGCGCGCGGAAACGAGCAGAGACTCACGATCGATGTGACCCCGTCGCCCCGTCTCGAGGACTTGCGGCAAGGGCTAAGAATGCCCGGCCACGCCTCGTAGTTATCTCGCGGGCACCATCCAGGTCAACCCGACTCCACATCACTTCGCGTTAAGCTCGCGCGGGTACCCCTCAGGGCCGACCCGTCTTTAGTATCATAGTTTAGTGCAAGCCATAATATCCAAGGTAACTGTGTGTCTGACACCGAAGGGAACCCTGAGGAATCACCCTCGATGGAGTTCCCGCTCGATGTTATCATCAAGGTGAACGAAGGAGGAATCACCCTCGAGGTCCACCTTGAGGAGTTGCGCGACGACGTCGTTATCGGGGGTGGTGTAGAAGGAATCACCCTCGCTTACCACGACCGAGTAACTAACCTACAAGGTTAACATCAGAAGTGCTGACGAGGTATCACCCTCGGCACTCGATGGTAACCCAGCAGTGTCGGCAACTAAGGGGAAGTGATGTGCGGTGCCATGGTCTAGTCTTCAATCCCGATGATCGGGTCTTCTGATGTCCAGCAGGGCAGTCGGGATCAAGTGGGGGTCTCGGTCGTGTCTCTACCCACCTTATACTAAGCAGTCTAGGATAACCGGTATGGTAACAAAGCAGGGTACAATAATCAGGCTATGCAGCAGATATAGGAAAACAGTAGCAGTAGCAGTTCTAATGCAAGCATAAGAGAGAAGAGAATAGGCGATATAGGCATGCTCAAAATGGGGGTGCTTGCCTGTTTGCTCGGGGGCAAGGGCAAGGTCTTCAGTGGTATCGTCGGGGACGTAGTCGTACTCCTGTGCGGCGTCTGACTCGGGAGCTACGTCAACGTCGGGGTCTACCGAGAGAGAAGAGGGGGAAGAAACAGGTAAACATAATGCAAACAAATGCAACACGGTGCGTGTGATGCTATGATGCAGTGCAGGGTTGCCTATTTATGCATCTAAGTCATTTTAGTTATTTTTTGAATTATTCTGGGATTTAATATCCGACGTATGTGCACTATTCATCTGCCGGATTCGGATCCGGAGTTACGAGTTCTTCTACGTAGGAGGTTCCGATGGAGAAACAGACGGCACGATCAGACTCGTCTCATCGTTCTGAGCAACTTTCATGTTTTAACTTTTTCGATCCGAGCTACGGTTTAAAAGTTATTAATTTTTAAAGATTATGTGAATTTCTGGAATTAATTTTTTATTTACAGAAAATGAATTATGACGTCAGCATGACGTGCTGCTGACGTCAGCAAGTCAACAGTCGGCTGACTAAGTCAAATATGACATGTGGGTCCAGTGGGACCCACATGTCAGCCTCTGTCTAGGCTAATCAGTGGATTAATTTAATTACCAGGGTTAATTAGGGGGTAGACCCCACATGTCAGTGAGACATTAGGTTAATCTAATTAGTTTCTATTTAATTAAATCTTTAATTAGGTTAATTAGTCGCGGGGCCCACCTGTCAGTGGCATTGCGCCGCCACGTCAGCGCGTTGACCACGGTCAGCGTGGTCAGCGGGGCCCGTGGGACCCACTGGCAGTGACCCAGGGGTGTCCCACGTGGCGGCCACGTCGGCGGCCGGCGCCGGAGTTGCGCCGGCGACCAAAATCGCGGCGGCGCGGCTCGGACGCCCGTCGGGTTTCGCCCACAGGCCACCAAAACGGCCGGGGCTGGTCGCGTTCGAACGAGGGAAAGGCGCCGCGTCGATCTAAAGCATGAGCGCGAGCTAAAACGGCCGGAAACGAGCGCTAGGTCGTCGCCGGCGGACGCCGGAATCGGGCATCGGTGGATTTAGGGCTACAACGCTCGGGGAGGCGCGCTAGTGATCGCGTTGGACTCGCACGAGCTCCAGGAGCTCGATGCTGGGTCCAGACGAGCACGACGGCGTCTGTGGCCGCGGCGGCGAAGTGCACAGCGGCGAGCAGAGCTCGGCAACGACGGCAGCTGGCTATAAGGCGCTAGGGGACCAACGAGGAGCAGCAGGGAGAGGAGAGGCTCACCGTGCGGCACCCACGTAGGCCCTCGATAGTTTTGTAGCAGCAGAAGGCCGGTGTCGGAGGCGAAGAAGACGACGGCGACCGTAGTTGAGGACGAAGGGGATCCGGTGGTTCCGTGCTCCCCAGCTCCAGCTGAGGCCTCCAGTAGATGAGGAAGACGACGGCGGAGCTGGCCGGCACGGTGGACGAGCACGGGGTCGCCGGTGGCCACGGCAAATGGCGAAGTGCGGCGACGACGGCGCTCGGTGGCCGGATCTGGGAGGGAGCGAGGGGCGGAACGAGCGAGGGAGGAGAGGGGAAAGTGGCGAGGAGAGCCAGGGGATACGCCGGGCCTCGACCTTATCCTCTCGGGTGGCTGCGGCGTCGGTGGCCGTCGGCGTGTCGCCGCCCGGCTGGCGCTGGCGCGCGCGGCCAGGGGCGCGCCGACACGCACGAGGAGGGAGGTGAGGTGGGCCGCTGTTGGACTGGGCCGCACACTGTGCACTTAGGCCCAGCCAACAGTAGCGTTTTATTTTTTTCTTATTTCTCTTCTCCCTTTTCTTTTATCCCTTTTTCTGTTTCAAAATGATTAGGCCACTTGTGCTCTTTTGAAAAATGTGAATGTTGGCCCAAATATTGCAATGCAATATCATCTCTCATCAAAAAGTGGTTTGGGCAGATTTGGAGTTCATTTGAATCTGTAATGATTTTAAATGAATTAATATTGCTGTTTTGGGTGCTGTTTCATCTTGTTTGAGTCACTTGCCCAACTCCAAATATTTTGATTTTGATTTTAGAAATGTTCCTGAATTATTTGCCATTTAATGAACATTTTCCCAACAGTGTTTGATCAACTTTATAATTCACCTTTGAATTTGAGTTGATTTTCAAATGTGGATTTGAATTGGATTATTAACCCATATGACATGGCACTGCAAATGATCATGACTTGGCAGTTTTAACAGAGTGTCACAGAGTTTATTACACGGGGGTATTACATTTGTTTTGGCCAAGAAACATTTGTGTCTCAGAAACAGGAACGTCTAGCATTATCCAGGAAAGCAAACTACATCATATTTTTTTTCAATGATCAAACTACATCATATGTACATGTGAGAGTTTTAGATTCGCAATTACCTTATGGTCCAACCACTGGTGGCCTCTGAGCAAACGTCAAAGCCGACGTCTCCGCACAGCTGTGTGTCCTCGCCGCCGCGGCCCAACTGGCAATCGGCGATGATGATGGAATCCCGCGACTACATGGGGAAGACATCAGAAATCGGCTTTGCCATCCCAACACGGATCTTGCAGAAAAAGGGGGTGGTGAGGCAAACAAACTCAAATCGATAGAATGGGACGCAGATCTAAGCCCGGCGGGCGGTCAATAAGAAGACACACGCATGGCACTGAACACGAATGGAGCACATATCGCTGGTGATGAACAATAACTAGAAGAAAAGCAAAGTACAGGATGTTATCCAGCCTCACCGACGGAAACAATGGAGAAGATGATTTCCCTCGGCTAGATCCATGGACGAGGACCGCGTCCTCTGCAGATCCGGTGTTGCGCAGGCTCGAGGTGATCTGGCCGCCGGAGTGGAAGATGACGCGGGATCCGGGTGGTTTGGCCGCCGGAGTGGAAGAGGACGAGTGCTCTGGCTGTCGCTTCGGTCGCACACGCATCGTTGGAGCTAAGGTAGGGTGTGGCGGAGCCATGAGCAGACGAGAGGTAGCTGGCGACGGGAATAATGGAAGAGAGAGAAAGAGAGAGAGAGAGAGAGAGGAGAGCGCGTAGCACATGATGCAGCAGCCTTCACGTGCGACGCCGCAGCGAAGATTAGAAGAGGTATAGGAGCAGGCCATGGGCCAAACATGTACGCTACTAGGGTGTATCCCAGACCGTATATTCGTGACTAGCCTGACAGCAGCCTGACGGATTTTAGATCCCAACGCACATTTCAATGGCCCAGATTTCGGCCTGCCTGATGCTCGGCCTATGAAAGCCCGCACTCTCGTGTTTTTTTTCCCTTTCCTTGCGACAGCCGTCAGTCTTATTCTAGGTACGATCACATATATAGTGACACGTGTCAGGCGAAGCACCATTCTGGACCCTAATTTTGTTTCTTCTTCTGGCGTACTACCATTGTTTCATCACAATGAAGAAAGGTCAAACCGTACGCCAAGTGTACTATATATGCCATATTTTGTACTGCTGGCATGCCCTCAAAACCTTTTTCTTGCATACAAAATTAATTAATCAAGGAAAATGGAGAAAACTTGCATTGGTCTGCATGGCATGGCAAAACTTGAAGTGTGTCCATCCTCGACGTTCACGTCACTCGCATATAGTTGGCCTACTTGCATGCAACGCACTGGAACTGAACTGGATCCATCCATGGTCTTATCTTCAATTCCTCATCAACGATGAAGAAAATCGCAGGGATTATGGGAGGAGCCCACTGGTCAGACTCATCAATCGATCGATCATTCGTCGGTTCTTCCCTGCTTTAAAAAGTCCCAAGCAAAGCCTCCCTCCCAGCTGTTGGTGTTGGGCGCCATTTTCTTTTCCAGGAGCTTCTCTTCGCCGGCGACACACGCCTGCTCCTCCACCGTCTTCATTCCTCGTCGCCGTCGAGGGCTGGCGGCGTCGACTGGCAGTGATCGATTACCGCAGGTTAGCCAAGTAACCACATGAGCCTCTTTTTTTCTTGTGGTTCAGCTCAGACCTCCATACATACCGACGACTTCCAACTGAATGTTCTTAACACTTACTTTTCGAAAGATGCACGAATTCTTTTCCATTTTGGGTCCCGTATACAGTTGACTTGTACATCATTACCATGTATGGTTATATATATCAATCCTCTGAGACGATGTTAAAAATCGCGGCGCAACTTGCTGCTAGCTTTCCTCTGCATATGGACTACTGAGAAGGTGAGAGCTGACAGGTTTTCATGAATGAACGCTGGCTGGGAAGAGGAAAAAAGGCGAGAAATTTAGTTGTGTGATCCATGCTCGTGATCAACTTTGGCTAGCTGTTGGACGTGGATGTGAGGCTCGTGATCAACATAAATTGGGGGCTCCCTCCCTCCCTCTGTTTGTTAGTTGGCAACTTGGCGTCCAATTTGACCAAAAAATTATGTAGCGCCCAGGCCTCAGCTTCTCCTCTCCCCCTTTTCACCTCCCCCTCATGCAACTTGCGCGCCACCATTGAATTGATCCAGGCGCACCTCGAGTTCATACTTCATACCCACGGGGCCCTGAGCCTTCTCTTCTTTCTCCACCGGAAAATCTCACCTCTGAATTGGTTCTTGTGCATAGTGCTTCACGGCCTCTGTCTCACCAGCAGGAGATAGGTTCGTTCGATGGGGTGCTTCAGCTCCAAGCCGGATGATGCCAGCGTGCTGATCAGGAGGCGGCCCGCCAGCATCGGCGAGGTGGCTGTCTTCGTGCCGGGGCTGCGCGTCCCCGAGCCCCTAGAGCTGCCCCCGCCGCTCGCCGACAGCCTCCCGAGGCGGCTGGCCGCGTCGAGGGACCGCATCGCCAACATGGCCGCCCATGAGGCGCTCGCCGTCACCAAGCCCCGCAGGCGCGCTGCCACACAGCATGGTTCGTCTTCGTCCATGAATCATTTCTTACACAGTTGTTGATAGTGCTAGTGTTTGTCTGAATTTGGTAACTGGCAGTCTGAATCTGTAGCATGTAACATTCTGGACTTGGGAACCGGCAGTCTGAACCTTGCACTTAACAGTCTGAATAAATCTCGCATTTGACAGTCTGAACATTGTTTCTTGCAGGGGCGTCCACGTCCGCTGATCTTGTGCAGGCCTTGGAGGAGTATCTGCCAGTCATTCTAGGGATGGCGAAGGATGGTAAGTCAACTCTTTGATCTGTACACCTCGACCTCGTGCTTGATCCATCTTAATTTGCTCAGAAAATGGTCGAGGTTCTTGGAAAAAAAAAATCCAGACAATATCTTGTTCACACCATTTTTTGTTTAATTCTTTGATTTGAAGGGAGTGAGTTGGAAGACAAGATCCAGTTTGCATGGATGAACCAAGAAGACGATGCAGAGGTCTGCATCTGAGTGCACCCACCTATCTATGCAGTATAATTTTCCATCTTCTTCGATGGCTGATCTGCCTTTGTGTTTGTGTTGGCAGGAGACGGCGTTGCCCAGTGCCTGGTACGAGGTGCTGTCGGTGCTGCACATGATGGCCATGCTCCGTTTATCCCAAGCGAACTCCCTGCTCCTGCCAAAGACGTCTCTCGAGGGATACCACGCCAAAGTATCCGAAGGTCTGTCATCATACTGTTTATCGCTGTTTTTATGTTTCTTTCTTCTGCCTGAATGACACATACTTCTTCAGAGAACAAACGCGCTTCGGTCGAGGTGTTCCTCAAGGCAGCCGGGCACCTGGAGTGCGCCATGCAGCATGTTCTTCCCAGGATGTCGCCCGAAAAGAGGTGGTGATCTTGCCACTTGCCCTTGCCAGCCCGGCATGATGAGCAATACTCCAAGCTTCCATTTTTCTTCAGTTATTGTTCAGCAAGGACTGAGTACTGACTGCCATTTCGTGTAGGAAAGGTCTTCCTGTGGACCTGTCTGAAGGGGTCCTGAAAGCTACCTGCATGCAAGCACTCGGTCAGGTAACATAACAAGAATGCTTTTGTTTCTCTTGTTATTATCTGATAGTAAATAGAGAGAGTCAGAGAGGGATCACATGATTCATCATGCCTGGTGCAAGTAAGATAGCATGCAGTTGAGATGTCGGCTTCTTGGTTAGTTCATCGATCATGCTATCTATGTGTGTGTGTGTGTTTGTTTGCCAGGCAATTGATGTTCAACTTGGGTTGGCAATTGACAGTCCAAAGGCTACCCTGGCTGTGAAAAGGAGGCTGGCATGTGAGATGGTCAAGTGCTGGCAGCAGGTAGGCATCATCATTGATTCATTTATACTGATGTCTGGTTATTTTGTATCTTCTATTCGGACAATGATATTTGTATATACTCCCTCCGTCCCAAAATAAGTGTCTCAAGCTTAGTACAACTTTGTATTAGAGCTAGTACAAAATTGAGACACTTATTTTGAGATGGAGGGAGTATGCCAGAGTTCTGCTTATGTTTGAAAATGCCAGCTATATGTACTGTTCATCTTCGCATGAAGCATAATGTAGTTTCATAAAGAAATAAAACATAGAAAAAAATATAATCTCGCCCAGTTTTAAAATATGTACAATACTGATGATTTCATCCGCAGGCACATGAAAGCATCGCGGACATACCTCTGCTCGACGGCTGGGGCGAAAAGCACAGGCTCTTTGTCAAGTGGAAGCACATGGAAGCAAAAGTACATATGCAGGCTTTGCTCATATATCTGAACTCTGAAATGATAAATGACTGAATTTTGGTCACTAAGCAAAAAAAGTAATAATATCATGCAGGCTGCGGCGTACTACTACCACGGGCTTATCCTTGACGAAGGCAACACCGAGAAGTCTCACCGGGCGGCCGTGGCGGCGCTGCAGTCCGCGGAGGAGTCCCTGAGGGAGAGCAGGGCCATCTGCGAGGCCTTCCACTCTGCATCCCCCTTTTCAAGGCAATCTACACAGACTATCAAAAACAAAAATTGCCATTAAGTTATCTAGCGATGTGAGATCGATCCTAGCAATCTGTATGTGTTTTTCATGTTGTTCTTGAATTTTGCTGCAGGAGCCCGACCCTATGGGGATCGATGAAGTACCTCCACGACAAGATCCACAAGGACTCCAACTGCAAAGTCCGCATCAACAAGGACCTCTACAGCAATGTCGACAGGACACACGAGACGGTGCCGGCGCTGCCGGATTTCGCGGTGGCTCTCCAGCCGGAGGAGTACCGGCTTCCTCGCACAGATGCTGCTTCTGCAAATGACTAGCTGCTAGCTGAAGCATGTGTGTATGCAGATCCTTGATTCACTAGATCCTGAGTAATCCGATGTGTACCTTCCCATCGATGGATGGATGATTAATTTGTGACTGAATCAGATGATGAACTGAACCGCACACTCTGGAAATGCCAGTCACAGAAAGGAATAATATTCTTGAGCTAGTTTCAGCAGCTGAAATAGAATAATTGCCATGTGTTCTTGTTCAAGGATGTACCTGTCCATGTCCATGAGTACATCTCCGTATCTCTAACTAGTAGCGCAAACACCAATCACTTGGAGAAAGGACTACAAGACCCAACATTGATGAAGATGCAGGGCACAAGACCATCAAACGGGGAGTAGGAAAATGCGCTGTAAATGTCACACCTACAATATGCATTCTCCACTGAAGCAGCATAGAAAAACCAGCAATCAGATGTCCGGTGTACCGTGACAAATAAGTTTCAGGGTTCCAGGATCCCACTGTGTTGCAGTTGCATCTTCTGTCCAGGAACAACATTCTTTGCATCGGTGTTGACTAAAACCATACTAGCCTGAATCTTGGCAGAGTTATGCCATCAAACGAGCGATCATTCTTTGTCGTATCGATACAAAATTCTGGACCTAAGTCAAAGTGGTTGCAGATTCTGTCGGAACGTCTGTCGGTGCTTGCTGAACTACTGAGTTACTGCTGCCCTCCCAAACAACTGAATGTATTAGCATGTTGTGCATGGAGTAAACTGTGGTGTGTCCAGCAAATGGCTCTGCTCTCCTCTGTTTGCCTGCCACAAGCACATCAAAGACATCAACCTAACATGGTACTGTATCCCGTTACTAGTATTTGCACATTACTCTGCTCCGAATGGATTACCATTGTGCCATAAGAAACAGCTGGAACAGCTGGAACTCCAATTACCATGTAGTAGTAGGCTAGTAGCATCCACACATAGCTCTAGAAACAGGGAGAAACCTCCAACCGCGCTGGTGACGGTGAGCACCTCGGAGATGTCCACCTTGTCGGCCGACACGCCCGGCGTCCTATCGAGCGCGACAGTGGCCGAAGATTCGCTCGGCGTCGCTTCCCAGGCGAACCCGGGCAGCCGCACGGCAGCGTCGGCGTGGCGGCATTTCGTCGAACACTTGGCGCGTGCCGGTCTGGGATGCTGGAGGACGATCACAGAACCTCCGGAACTGCGGGGATGGACAGAGCAGCGGGCTGAGGAAGCAGGGACGTGGCTCCAGCATCAGCAAGAGTTGCAGAGCGCTGGCAACCACAGCTCCGGCGGCGGAACCCAGGCCGCCCGTCGCGTCGTCTTGCAGGCTGGAGCGCTAGCAGCCCACGGCACGGCTGGTGCCCTGGCGTGCCACGGCCGCCTCCGCCACATGTGCCTCGCCGCCAATGTACCTAGGCCTGCTGTGCCATGGCCGCGCCTCCCTCCGGCGGCGGCGAGGCCGTCGTGTTTGTTTCGCCGGAGGAGTAGGAGCTGGGCTGGGCTGGCGCTGAGAGGACCTGGGCCGGGCTTGCTTCGGGCCCACTCCACAACTTGATGGATATGCACACAGACACGTGCACTCCCCGACCGACCATTTCTCAAAAAGAAAAAACTCCCCGACCGACCGAGACCATGCCACCCACCCACCCCTGGTTTGTCGTTTCGTTTCCTCCACACGCGGGGCCGCCGGAGTAGAGTCCTCCGCCGCCCCCTCCCAATCTTGCGCCGGAGTCCATTGCGCGGTGGGTAGCACTGCTGGCTACCAGGTCACCTGAGATGCATGAGACGAGGAGGATGGAGGTGAAGCGCCGGCACGCCCCCGGCCACGACGGCGGGCGCTTCCAGCACCGGCCATTCGGGTAAGAGCATCTACAACCGCAACTCTCAAGTGTGACCTCATGAGTTAATTACAGAAAACTATCACATTTGCCGCTAAGTTTGCATAAAACCACCGAATCGATAATAATACCTTACAAAATCACCGCGTTCCAGTAATTCTTTTGCAGAAAGCACTGATCGGAAGATTTGGCCCGTGTGATCACTATCAGATAAGTAGGGCCGGATTATAAGGAGCTGAGTTGGCAAAAAATTGACACCCCAAAATCCCCCCCTACGCCCTCTCCACCCTCCACCCTCCCCCCCCCCCCGCCACCCCGCCTCCCTCCCCCGCCCCCCCTCCCCCCCCCCCCCCCGAATCTTAAAAAGACGCAATCAGCTTCTCCCAGGTGATGGCCTCGTCCGCCTGCTCAGATCCGTAAGTGACAGCTCAGTTGCAACGGGATCCATCGAGGGCAGGTGCTGCAGCCACGGCGACTCAACGGGCCAGGCTCCCCTCTACTCTGGTCGTGCCCTCTGGCGAGGATGACGCCATGGTGGCCCTGCTCCGGCATCCACCTCCACCTCCGTTGATTTGTGAGCCTCCTCCGCTGGCACTGTCCACTCATCGGCTCTACTCGTGTGGAGGGTGTCCCCTGGAGTGGCCGGCGTCTCGCCCGACGCGGGCATGGACGGGGAGGTCCCGTCGCCGCCTGACGAGGCCCTGGTGAGGCAGGAGGCGGCAGGGTTGGGCGGTCGCTTCTGGGTCCTAACAGTCGCGACTGACGAGGATGCAATAGAGGTGGAGAAGGGAGTGAGACAGGGGAGGAAGGAGAGCACTAGTAGAAAACAGGGCTTTGGTCCAGGCCAGAAAAGGGCATTAATCCCGGTTCTCCAACGAACTGGGACCAATGGGTGCATCAGTCCCAGTTCATGAGGCCAGGGCGCCGGCCGGGCCTCGGGGGCCATTGGTCCCGATTCGTCTGACCCCTTTGGTTCCGGTTCCAGACACGAACCGGGGCCAATGGGCCTTGCTCCTAGCGCAGCACCTTTAGCCCCGGTTGGTGGCTGGAACCGGGACTAAAGGTCAGTCTTCTGTCCCGGTTCTAGCCACCAACCGGGACTAAAGATATGCCTATATATACCCTCGCCCCTCCCACCCTCTCCTCTGTTTTTTGGCCGTGTGGGAGGTGTGCATGCGTTGCTCTGTTCTCACTTCTATGCATGCACATGAGGTGTTCGATGAAATGCCCGAGCCACACTTAAGCTTTCTCCTCTCCAAGCTTGACCTCCAAACTCCATTTTCCTCAAGATTTGTCTAGGTTTGGCGGTCCGTCCCGTCCCGCCCCCGTCCTCACCGCCGTCGATCGCCCCCGCCGTGTGGTGAGCCTCTTGTTCTTATCTTCTTTATAAAAGAAAAAAAAATTCTTACTTGTATGATTTAGATAGATACTTGTATAATTTTCTTACTTTTATTATTGTTTGTTATTATATAGTGCCATGGTTTTGGTATCCGCCCTCGTCCTGTCTATGATTCGGATGTGGTATATTATCTTTTATAATTATTTGTTTCATTTAGTGTTTATGACAATTATGCCGACCAACGTGACATATATGTTTTTATCTAGGAGATATGTGAACCGAAAATTCCAACCGACCCTCTTGTCGAGAGGTTAAATTTAGTTGAAAAAGAAAATAATTACTTGAAGAAAAAATTGAAAAGAATTGAGGAGGAGAAGATGAAATTGGAGTTGCATGTTGCGGATGTCGTCGATGATCACAAGATCAAGATGAATGCAATACGCTTGAAGATTAGAAAGATTACAAAATATGCCATTCATACTGAGGCTTGGTATCATTATGCCGTTGGATCAGTTGTTACTTTAGTTGTGATTATGATCGCATTTTTTGTTGCATTGAAATGTTTTACATAGTTTCAATGTATGTTTTAATTAGATGCTCTAGAGAGCTATATGTTGTTCAATGAGAACTATGTATGAACTTTATGTATTTATTTTTTCAGTAATAACATTTGATCACTACTGTATTTTGGTTTTAATGTGATGATGAACTTGTATTAATTTGGTCACTTCTCTATTCAAGATGTTCTGTAATGGTTTTTGATACACTTAATTATATAATGCACGCAGATGAACCGGCAATGGATGTACGGTGACAGACGCACCTCCGAGTACATTGAGGCCTGTATAATTTTCTCGAAGTGGCTGAGGCAAACAAGCATAATGGTTTTATGTATTGTCCATGCCCTATCTGTGGGAATACGAAGGATTACTCTGACTCGAAAACCCTTCACGTCCATCTGCTTGAGAAGGGTTTCATGCCACAATATAATGTTTGGACCAAGCACGAAGAAAGAGGGGTTATGATGGAAGACAATGAAGAAGAAGAGGATGATGACAACTATCCGCCCCCTAAATACGATGATACTGCAACGGGGGAAGCTGAAGATCAAGAGGAACCAGACGATGTGCCCGATGATGATCTTCGCCGGGTCATTGTTGATGCAAAGAAACAATGCCAAAGTGAAAGGGAGAAGTTGAAGTTCGATCGTATGTTAGAGGATCACAAAAAAGGGTTGTACCCAAATTGCAAAGATGACAACACAAAGCTCGGTACCACACTGGAATTGCTGCAATGGAAGGCAGACAATGATGTATCTGACAATGGATTTGGGAAGCTACTGAAAATAATGAAGAAGAAGCTTCCGAAGGATAACGAATTGCCCGGCAGTACGTACGAAGCAAAGAAGGTTCTATGCCCTCTAGGATTGGAGGTGCAGAAGATACATGCATGCCCTAATGACTGCATCCTCTACCGCGGTGAGTACGAGGATTTGAACGCATGCCCGGTATGCGATGCATTGCGGAATAAGATCAGACGAGATGACCCTGGTGATGTTGAGGGCGAGCGCCCCAGGAAGAGGGTTCCCGCCAAGGTGATGTGGTATGCTCCTATAATACCACGGTTGAAACGACTGTTCAGAAACAAAGAGCATGCCAAGTTGATGCAATGGCACAAAGAGGACCGTAAGAAAAGACGGGAAGTTTAGAGCACCCGCTGACGGGTCGCAGTGGAGAAAAATCGAGACTTTGCAGGTGACGCAAGGAACGTATGGTTTGGTTTAATCGCAGATGGCATTAATCCTTTTGGGGAGCTGAGCAGCAATCATAGCACCTGGCCCGTGAATCTATGTATCTATAACCTTCCTCCTTGGTTGTGCATGAAGTGGAAGTTCATTATGATGCCAGTGCTCATCCAAGGCCCTAAGCAACCCGGCAACGACATTGATGTGTACCTAAGGCCATTAGTTGAAAAACTTTTACAGCTGTGGAATGGAAAAGGTGTACGTGTGTGGGATGAGCACAACCAGGAGGAATTTGACCTACATGCGTTGCTGTTTGTAACCATCAATGATTGGCCTGCTCTCAGTAACCTTTCAGGACAGACAAACAAGTGATACCACGCATGCACGCACTGTTTAGATGACATCGAAAGTATATATTTGGACAAATACATGAAGAATGTGTACCTGGGGCATCGTCGATTTCTTCCGACCAACCATCAATGTCGAAAGAAAGGCAAGCATTTCAAAGGTGAGGCAGATCACCGGAAGAAGCCCGCCCTTCGTACTGGTGATCACATACTTGATATGGCCAATTATTTACAAGTAATCTTTGGAAAGGGTCCTGGCGGACTATCTGTGCCGAATGACGCTGAGGGACGCGCACCCATGTGGAAGAAGAAATATATAT
The DNA here is from genome assembly GCA_011799875.1 of Thinopyrum elongatum. Taxonomy (NCBI): domain Eukaryota; kingdom Viridiplantae; phylum Streptophyta; class Magnoliopsida; order Poales; family Poaceae; genus Thinopyrum; species Thinopyrum elongatum. Next base: position 571,171,441 of record CM022302.1, on the reverse strand, counting down.
TTTGGGACCTACCCTATTGGAAAGACCTAGAGGTCCGCTCTGCAATCGACGTGATGTACGTGACGAGGAATCTTTGCGTGAACCTGCTAGGCTTCTTGGGCGTGTATGGGAAGACAAAAGATACACCGAAGACACGGGAGGACCAGCAACGTGTGCACGAAAAAGACGGCATGCATCCAAAGCAGTATCAAGGTCCTGCCAGCAACGCTCTTACCAAAGAAGAGAAGGAAATCTTCTTTGAATGCCTGCTCAGTATGAAGGTCCCGTCTGGCTTCTCGTCTAATATAAAGGGAATAATAAATATGGTAAAGAAAAAGTTCCAGAACCTAAAGTCTCATGACTACCACGTGATTATGACGCAACTGCTTCCGGTTGCATTGAGGGGACTTCTACTTCGATTAGCCATTGTGAAGCTATGTGCATTCCTCAATGCAATCTCTCAGAAAGTAATCGATCCAGAAATCCTACCAAGGTTAAAGAATGAGTTGGTGCAATGTCTTGTCAGTTTCGAACTGGTGTTCCCACCATCCTTCTTCAATATCATGACGCACGTCCTGGTTCATCTAGTCGACGAGATTGCCATTCTGGGCCCTGTATTTCTACACAATATGTTCTCCTTTGAGAGGTTCATGGGAGTCTTAAAGAAATATGTTCGTAACCGTGCTAGGCCAGAAGGAAGCATCTCCACGGGCCATCAAACAGAGGAGGTCATTGGGTTTTGTGGTGACTTCATCCCTGATCTTAAGCCGATTTGTCTCCCTCAATCGCGGTATGAAGGAAGACAGACTGGAAAAGGCACGCTAGGAGCGGACTCAATAATATGTAGGGACGGGCATTCTTGGGCTCAAGCACACTACACAGTTCTACAGAATTCAACCTTGGTGACCCCGTATCTCAATGAACACAAGAATATTCTGCGCTCCAAACACCCGAAGCAGTGTGACAACTAGATTACACGTGAACACATCAGGACTTTCGGCAGTTGGTTGCAAACACATCTCATGGGTAACACCACTGTTGCAGATGAGCTGCACTCGTTGGCCAGGGGACCATCTTCGACTGTATTGACTTACAAAGGGTACGAGATAAATGGGAATACATTTTACACGATCGCCCAAGATCAAAAGAGCACCAACCAAAACAGTGGTGTCCGCTTTGATGCAGCAACCAACAAGGGAAAGGACACATATTATGGTTACATAGTAGACTTATGGGAACTTGACTATGGACATGATTTTAAGGTCCCTTTGTTTCGGTGCAAATGGGTCAATCTGTCAGGAGGCAGGGTACAGATAGACCCGCAGTACGAAATGACAACAGTGGATCTGAACAATCTTGGGTACACAGGCGAACCATTCGTCCTAGCCAATGATGTGGCGCATGTTTTCTATGTGAAGAACATGTCTACCAAACCGAGAAAAAGAAAAGATAAGAAAGCGAATACATCATATGATGAGCCAAAGCGCCACATAGTTCTTTCAGGGAAAAGAGACATCGTGGGATTGAAGGGCAAGACAGACATGTCTAAAGATTATGAAAAGTTTCATAAAATTCCTCCCTTCAAAGTCAAGGCTGACCCAAGCACCCTGTTAAATGATGAAGATTATTCATGGTTACGACGCAATAAGCAAGGGATACATGCGAAGAAAAAGTAAAGACTTTCTCTCCATAACTATTCTGATGATGGCTTTGATCTAGAATATCACTACAGTTACATGTCAAGAAATGAAATGCCTTTTGTAACAGATGAGTTTTCGTCCGAAACACTGATACTTCGAAAAAGATTGTCCATTTTGTACACGAAGTGCATCCAGTTTTTGCCGTAACCCTCTCAACTTTTTAGCATATGCTATGTGGGTGAAATGATGATACCTTGCCAACTTTCAACCTTTTTAGAGTTCATTTGTAGTGCTTTTCAATTTCAGGATCATTTATCCAAAAAATCAGTAAATGCATAAAAAATAGCAAATGAAGTCACGAAAGGGTTGAAAATTGATGATGTGGCTTTGAATGGTGCATTTTGAACACACAAAAAGTCTGGAGTTAAAATAAGTTAAAAAAAATGAAATTCCTTTGTAGTAGATGGGTTTTTCGTCCGAAACCCTGATACTTCGAAAGAGATTGTCTAGTTTGTACACGAAGTGCATCCAGTTTTTTCCGTAACCCTCTCAACTTTTTAGCACATGCTATGTGGGTGAAATTATGATACCATGCCAACTTTCAACCTTTTCAGAGTTCATTTGTAGAGCTTTTCAATTTCATGGTCAGTTAGCTCAAAGAATGAATTAATAGCAAAAAGAATGAACTAAGAAGCTTTTTTAAAACTCTAATAGCTAAAAGAATGAACTAAAAAGTTTTTATAAAACTCTAATAGAAAAAAGAATGAACTAAAAAGAATCAATTAAATATAATATTCTTGAATAGCAAAAAGAATCAAATAAAAGGAATCAAAATAGTATTAACTAAAATTATAAAAGTATTTATTCGTTTAAAACTTTAATAGTAAAAAGAATTTTTATAAAGTATTTTTTTGTTACAAACTTTAATAGAAAACTAAGAAGCTTTTATAAAACTCTAATAACAAAAGGAATCAACTAAAATGAATCAATAAAAAATAAAACTAAAATTATATAAAATTTATGCAACTAAAATTATATAACTAAAAATAACATATGCAAAAAATAACATTAAAAATTTAAAAACATAACATATGCAAAAAATAAAAATAAAAGGCCCACCTACTAGCCACCACGGCTTGCATACGACTAGAAACCCTAGAAATAGGCCAGGATGCAGGCCCGCGGTGCTAGCAGGCCTAACAGGGCGTCAAATAGGCATGTACTGCCTGCAGTAGAGAGGAGCTCGAGAGGGTAGCGGCAGCAGCGCTTATAAACCACTCCGAGCCCCTCTCAACTAGCGAGGTGGGACTAAACTTATGGATGCGGCATCACAGCCCTTTAGTCCCGGTTGGTGGCTCCAACCGGCCCTTTGCAGCAGCTGCAAAGGGCTTTAGTCCCGGTTGGTGGCTCGGACCGGGACTAAAGGGGGGCCTTTAGTCCCGGTTGGAGGGTGGGGTATATAACCAAACACTTAGGATTTCCCCCCCAATTTCTCACATTCTCCCCCGACGCCCTGCGTCCCGACGCCGCCAGGCTGCTCCGCCCGCTCCTCGTCGCCGTCGCCGTCCTTGCCCCGACGCCGGCCGCTGCTCCCTGCCCCGAAGCCGTTCCCCGCTCCCCTCGCCGCGCCATGCCTCCTCGTCGCTGTCGTCGCGCCCCTGCCTCATCGCCGTCGCTGCGCCCCTGCCCCGACGTCACCGTCGCCGTCGCCGCGCCCTACCTCCTTGTCGCTGCCCCCAGTGAGCTCGCCGCCCCTGCCTGAACATCATTTTTTTTCTGTAGTATATATAGATGATATGATGATGATGATATATAGATGATTTTCATTATGGTGATATATAGATTATTTTTTCTGTTGTAATTTTGTTAGATAATTTTTTTCTGTTGTATATATAGATGATATGATGATGATGATATATAGATGATTTTCATTATGGTGATATATAGATTATTTTCATTATGTTGATATATAGATTATTTTTTCTTTAGAATTTTTCTGTAGATGATATGATGATGATGATGATATATAAATGTTCTTTGATTGTGATGATAGATGATGATGATGACTTTTCTGTAGTAACTTGGTCAATTTTTTATCTTTAGAATTTATTTAGAGTTCATTTTGATGTTCATTGTGATGTATGAAAACTTGGTCATTTTTTTCTGTAGCTCCTCGTCACTGTCCCCGACGCCGTCCCTGCCGCGACGCCGAGCCCCTGACGCCGGCCGCCGCTCCCTGCCCCGACGCCGAGCCCGCCGATCTTTAGCTCATGTGAACATATTCCCATTGGTTTTTTTTGTTCATAGAAATTAGTGCGAAATTTTTGCTCATACAAATTTTTTATAGACTTGGTTAAAATTTACTAAGGTTAATTATGGAGAAAGGGAGTAAGAACTCATATATTCAAAATTTACTCCCGGTCCGCTCGCCCGACCAACTCTCGAGGCCACCCAAACCCTAGAAGAAAGAGCGTTGTCGATCTCCTTCGCCCTCCCGCCCCTACCCGTTTGTCGAAGGTGGCGGGTGGGGTCTTATATATAACGCTACAACAATAATATCGATTTATTCGGTAGGCGGCATAGGTCAATGGGGTAGAATGGATAGTTCGATCTCTTGCATAGCGATTGTCGTAACTCTATCGGGAATTCAACATATCCCCGATAACTTCGAAATGAGGGGGGGGGGGGGGGGGGGGGAGGGTCCGCAAAGTATCCTCGACGACTACTAATCCATCTCTCATGTTTGTATATCCCCATGTTTGCCACTAATCCATATCTCATGTTTGTATATTGCCATGTTGTAATATTTGCAGAAACTATGGACAAAGACTTAGAACAAGAAGAGTTGTTGGGGGATATAATCCGCGACGAAGGTGATCCCTTGTCGTTTCTCAACGACACCGATGGTCAGGAAGGAGAGGATGATCACTCCGGTGATCCAACAATGTAGGAGGAAGGAGATCATGACGGCTTCAGTGATTGAATGGTGGATGAAGGAGATCATGATCACGGCTCCGGTGACCGAACGGAGGAGGGAGCCTTAACTGTTGCAAAGTCCGGCGAGGTGTATATATATATATATATTAATTAAGCCTGTGCTGACTTGATGCATTAATTGTTTTGTATGTACATATATTAACGCTTCTTTCTTCTTTTAGCCCTCCGGATCGAGCCAAATTTTCGTAAGGAGACGAGGCCCGGAGAAAAGGTTGCGCCAGGATGAAAGATTCACGATCACAAAAGTCGCGAAAGATGGCCAACCGATTGCTCCCAAGCGGACCAAGGACGCATTTGTACATCAGTGCGGAGTTGTTGTTAGGGACAGCGTCCTGATCAGCGTCCAAGAATGGAATCAGAAGAAGGACCCTGAAGTTTCTTATGTCCAGGATAGACTGAAAGATGATCTTTGGACCTCGCTGATGACAAATTTCAGCCTACCGCCAAAGGAGGATCCGAATAACCCAGTTACAGAGCGAAAGGTCAAGGCGTTTGCTCTTAAGAAGATGGCAAAACTATTCAGGAACTGGAAGAAACATTTGAACACAAAGTTTATCGAGAAAGACGAGACTCCAGAATTCATCAGTCAATATGAGAAGATAAGAGATCACTGGCCCGCATTTGTGGCCTACAAGAAATCGGACAAGGGTAAGCAAATGTCACTAACAAACAAGAAAAATGCTGCAAAGAAGAAGTATCACCATACCACGGGGTCAGGTGGCTACAGCAAAGCCCGGCCGTTGTGGGACAAAGCTGAGCAAGACCTGCTTGCTAAAGGGGTCCAACCGGCGACATTGCACTGGCCAGATCAGTCAAGGACTTGGTTCTTCGGGGTTGGGGAAACTTTGGACCCAGAAATAGGGAAGTGTGTTTGGATGAACGAGTAACTTGCAATACCCATCAAGAAGCTTGAGAAAGCAATCAAGGCAGCTCAGGAAGGGACGTTCATTTCCGATAGAGAGAAGAACGAGCTGACAGAGGCTCTCGGGAATCCTGAACACCCTGGACGAACACGAGGCACATCAGGCTCCGTTCCGTGGGTGCATGGGTTTCCCGACAGCGGTGGTTATAGAAGCCGAGAGAGAAAGAAGAAAGAGGAAGCAATCGAAATGCAGAAGCTCAGTGCAAGATTAGCAAAACTAGAGGAACTTGAGAGCCAGCGAGCTACCGGCCAACCATCTCAGCGGCACGAAGATCCTTCCTTTGACGCTGCCCCAGAAGCTACCCCACCATCTCAGCGGAGAAGCAGCGTGGCTTCCACGGAGCTCGTTCAGCCTGATTTCACGGCTCCTCACTACCCCGTGGATAGTATCATGGAGGCTAAACATTGTGTGCTAATGACGAAATGCCAGAACCTGACCTTGAAGGCGGCGGTCGGCTCTGTTGTACCTCCTCGAGCTGAGGGAACTTTCCATTGCTGTCCGATTCCACATGGCTATGCTATTGTGATGGTGGATGAAATAATGGATGGATTTGAGGGGCTGGAGCTTGACTACCCTACAGGTGAAGGGGATATTCTTCTGGAAAATGCTTTAAGGAGTACCTGTCTATGGAGAAAGGAGTACAGCAAGCTTCCAAACTGGACGCCTCAGCAGACTCAGCCGGTTGAGGCCCCTCAGTAGACTCAGCCGGATGAGGCCCCTCAGCAGAGTCCTCTTTCGCCTCAGCTGTCTCCGGCACGTCAGCGGACTCCGCCTCTGCCTCCTCTGGTGCGTCAGCGCACTTCGCCTCCTCCTCCGCCTCCTCCGGCGCATCAGCGGACTTCGCCGCCTCAGCAACGGCGAGAGAGAGACGCCGCCGCTCCGACGGCTAGCAGTACAATAGGCGGGAAGAAATGCAAATTTGGTCCAAGCCTCAAGGCTCTTCCAAAGTTACCATATGAGAGGACTGATGAGGAAACCGATGACATCGTGGCAGCCCAAGTGCAGGCCCATTTTGAACAGAAACCTCCACCTCCGAAGGAAACGGTAGATCCGGTGAAAGCGAAGCGCACTCTGGATGCCCTTAAGCGACCACGACCACCTCCGCCGCAATCCAACTATGACCGCTGTATTGAAAAGTCATATGATGAAAAGCGGCTGTCAGGAAGTACTACTAGTGCTGCAAGGGAAGCAAAACGAAGAAGTGGGAAAACAATTCCCCAGCTCGGCTTACAGGAGAAGCAATCGTGCCCCCCGCTCAAGGTGTCTAGCGATATCGCTAATCATCCGGGGCTACTGCCCCGTACCACTCTTGGTGATTACGTGGGCGATGATGTACAGTTTGAAACGGCTGAGGTAGTAGAGATCTTTACATACGAGCACGGGAAGCCTCTCGTCAAACCTGATCATCCTCCTCTAACAACGATGATGCGAAGATTGCATGACTGGTACTTGAAAAGCTGCAGAAAGAATGGGACCGATAGTTTGACGGTGAGAATAAAAGATGAGCACGAGCTCATTGGAGTCGACCTGATGCCTGTTGAATTTGTGGAATTATTTCAGTTATTCAATCAAGAGGCCCTCGACAAACAACTCATCACTTGCTACTGTCTGTAAGTATTACTTCTGTAATTAAGTCTCTAGCTCAGCTCGTTCATTGCATGTATATATAATTATCTTCACTATATTATGCAGCTTGAAGATCGTCGAATGCAAAAGAGGACAAATCTATGACATTGGGTTCATTAGCCCAAATACCGTAAATGAATGGACGGTACAAAACAGAGTTGAAGATACTGAGCAAAACTTGCTAAAATCGTTCCTTCGACATCAAAACAAAGGGAACATACTCTTTCCTTACAACTTCAAGTGAGTGTTACTGTCTTGTGCATATTCGGTTTCGCTTACTCGAGGTTAAGTAATGTAATTGATGAGTTATGCGTGCGCAGGTTCCACTTTATTCTGCTATCCATTAAGATTGACGGGGGAGTAGTAACTGTCTTAGACTCGAGACGTAAAGATTCCCAGGATTATGCAGACATGACTGCAATGCTCCAGAAGTAAGTTCAATCATTATCGCACCATATCGACAACTTTCATTCATTTCCTGATATCAAGTAATCATTTTCTTTGCCTGGCAGGGTTTGGAAAAAGTTCACCAGAATGGTTTCGGGTCTGTAGAAGGAGCTGCGATTTACACACCCCAAAGTAAGTAGTACTAGCTAGTTCCGCGCATCTCTCATTGATTCTAGTTTCATCAATATCATTTATCATGCTTGATTATCAGTTTGATTGAACTCTATTCTCGTAAAGTGCTTGTGGCAGGCACCCGGGACTGATTTATGTGGATACTACGTTTGCGAGTTTATGCGCCACTCGACCTCTGAGCGGGGCTACTCTGACAAACTATATGAAGTACGTAAACAATATTCACAATTTTATTTTATTACCATTAATTGTGTTGAGTTTCATTCATATATATGTATTGACCCCCTTCTTTAAATTAGATGTGGCAGATGCGGGATGAACTCCTACCATATGATCGCATATGAGCAATTCAAGAGGAATTGGCGGGATTCTTTCTTGACCACGTCATACATAAAGACGGAGAATACCATACGGAAATTCAATGGGAGTTTGGCGCTTGATGATGTCAGGGATGTTATATTGTATATATGTAGTAGCGTCGGATAGATATACCAAAACTTGTTGTTCGACCAAGCACGGAGAAAGAGAGGTCACTTCTCTCTATATATGTTCACGATCACGATGTTGTGTAATTAATGGTTCCTTCATTTGCTTACTAGCTAGCGTCGAGTTCTCTCTATATGTAGTAGCTACCGTCAACCAAGCACGGAGAAAGAGAGGTCACTTCTCTCTATATGTAGTAGCTAGCTAACACAATATGAAACCCCTAAAACCCTCCAAAACCCCTAAACCCCCCCTTTCCAAAAACAAAAAAACAAAAACCCCAGCACCTGCGAGCTGCTGACACGTGGCTGCCTTTTGGTCCCGGCTGGTGTTACCAACCAGGACTAAAGGTCGTCCTGCCTGGGCGCCCCACAGCGGCCACGTGGAGCACCTTTGGTCCCGGTTCGTAAGCCAACCGGCACTAAAGGTTTTGGGTATTAGTCCCGGTTTAAGAACCGGGACTAAAGGCCCTCTGGAACCGGGTTTAATGCCCTGTTTTCCACTAGTGGAGGGAGAGGGGCGGGAGTGGAGCCCAGTTCACCGGCTAACTGGCGGCGGCGAGCTGCGGGGAAGTCCGGGCAGAGCGGCGAGAGCGGCCACGACATTGGTGGACGACAGGGCAAAGGGCGTCGTCATTGCTTCAAGTTCGAGCTCCCGGCGGCCGCCTCCGCGAAGCCACACCGCCGCCGCTGCACAACAGTTCCAGCTCCCCGATGACGTTCGATTTCATCAACAGAGAGGGGGGGGGGGGGTGATTGTATTTTTCTTAATTGATTGAGGTGTGTCTATGTAAGCAGATTGGAGAAGAATAATTTTTTTGCCAACTCTGCTCCGACGATCTGGTCCCATCTGTCATAAACATGCTTAAACAAGCCACATCGGATGATCAATACTTTCTGCAAAAGAATTACTGAGAACGCGGTGATTTTTGCAACGAATTATCGACTTGGTGATTTTCTGCAAACCTAGCCTCAAATGTGGTAATTTTCTGCAACTAACTCGTGACCTCCTATACAACCACGAACACGTTGGGACACCTTTGTGGACAGCGACCGACCACCACTAGTTTCTTCACGTTCGCAACCCCTCAAATATATGCTACCCATGCAACGTTATCAATATTTTACGTAGATACAACTTGAACATAGCACTAGCAAACATATATATTGAGGATAACAAGTTTCATACAACCGGGGGCAAATGTTCATCATCACATAGATATGGTAATAAGCCTAAGCGATAGATAAACTAGATAGATAGATTCCTTTTGGAAGAGAAGGGCGTCAGACTTCACCAGTTCCTCGTTAGTCATTTCCCTTGGAGTCTCCAGAGTGACGGTTGTTGTCTTTGACGTAGGCGTCGGCGGCCAGAGGGGAGTTGTGGTCGTCGTCGTCGGTGGTTGTTTTGCTGTTGGACAATGAAGAGCGATCCCGACAAGATGCCACGCGGTGCAGGCCTGCTCCTTCGAGAGACATGTGGCTTTCTCTGTGGTGGCCACCTTCCACTTCGTGAGATGCTCGGACTCCTTGATGTCGACCGGGAGTGCCTTGGCATTTTTGCGGTAGCGACAACGGGCATCCGTCTGTGCGGAAGTGAAGAACATGACGTCGTCGGGGGGTGGGGGGGTTGTTCTCGTCGGTGGAGGGCGGAAGTGGCTCTGGCATGGATTTGCATGATCCACAGCCGAACTGGATGGAGGCGGCTTGCTTCGCCCTGTTCCTTTCGCAACGAGCAGCCCATGCCTCCAACTCGGGGAACCGCGGTCGTGGGCTTGGCGGTGTGGACACAAGCACCCAACGCCGCCCGAAAGAAGCAGTGGCTGGAGGTGTCGGGTGCCACCGGTCTCCCGCTGCGTAACCGAGGAGGGCGCGGCCCGCGGCATGTGGTGCGGAGCTGTAGCCGCCCCTTCGGGCCATGAAGCTCGAGCTCCCACCCATGTCCATCCATGATGGTGAGAGGGCGAGCTCCTCGTTGTCCGGGGCCGCCTAACAGGAAAAGGCTGGAATTAACTAGCTGCACCCACATTGCCGGGATGTCAAAGTTTAACCTTGCAGGATGTTTCCCACAAGATAATGTTAGCCAATGATGGTTCCATGAAGAAGCGGTGGCAAGGTTATGTTGAGCGTGTGGTGGTCAGTTTGGTTGCACTAGTGCCACGCAAACGCATTTGGGCGCTCTTGTGTCTGGCTCTAACGATGTCCCTTGATGTCGCACCTATGTTCTTTCCTACCCACGATCTCTAGTGCCTTTTTCTGTTTTCGGGTTTTCACTCAGTTTTCCCTGATGAACCCGGAAATGTTAAGTTTTGGGTCTGGTTTCCCTTGTAAGGGCATCTTTAAGGCGGACCCGCAAACCGCCCGCACCCGTCCGGACCGCGGAAGCCATCCAACGTTGACCTGTATCGGTTCGCGGAGCTGTTCGGACGCGATTTGTCCAGCAAATTGGAGACAAAGTGTGGGGGGAGGGGGGGCGGGGGAGGTTTGCAGGAGTCCGGACACTTGAAACGTAGGACTCTGACACCCCCGGCCCACCCAATCCCCCTCCCGGTCCCATTTCCTTCCACTCCGCCCTTCTCTCCCTTACTTTGCATCCGCACCCTACACTTCCGCCGTCGCTGATGTACTTCTCCGGCCGCCACATAGCCATTGCCGGACGTCCGCAACCAGCAGCGACGCGCCTACGACGGAACTGCCCACCCTGGAGCCGTTTGTACCCAGGTACACTCCGCCCCCTGTCGACGACCTCCATGGCGGACACCATGCCCGACAGGTGTTCGGCCAAATGCCATTGAGCTTATTTTCAAACGCTATGTCGTTTTTAGAGTACGAAGGATGGCGAGCTACTCGACCATGTAGAATGAGTTGTTATGCGATGTGTGGCTGACCGTATCCGCGGATTTCATAGGCACGAGCAGAGGGGAGCCCTTCTGGGAGTAAGTGCATGAAACGTTTCACACATGAAAGCACACTGCGCTCTACGACATGTACATCATTCAACCACGCAACGTGAGGTCGTTGTGCGTATCGCTGGCATGCTATCCAGGTCAGCGTCATCAAGTTTTGCAACATGGTTTGTCAGCTTGAGAAAAGGTGGCCATTGCATGCAGAAGAGGACGAGATTGTAAGTTTTACTTTCTCTTGCTCAACTTATTGATTGATTTATTCACTCAATATTGGTCTACACATTATATGTATCCTGCACATGCCACTGTAGTGTACCACAGGACAGAGGGACGGCCATTTACGTGCACACACTGTTGGATGAAGTTGAAGAAGGAGTATATGTGGAACGACATGATCCGTTCATGAAAAACTTGTTGGACATGCGGAGTCAAGTCGAATTAGAGACATGGTGCTATGTATGGATGATTTGTGCTATTTTTTATTCGAACTTTAATAAATATCGGCCGCTTTGCATGAATTTCGTCTTAGTTAAAATGCGGTTTGAAATGTATGCGGCTAGCGTTGGATATCGTTCTCCTGCATCCGTATCCGCGGACTGGTCCCCCTATCCACAGACGGATGCGGGAGAAAATTTGTGAGTTGCCGTTGGAGATGGCCTAAGCTGTACCATCTCTCTTTTGTTCTTAATGAAATGCAAGAATCCCTGGCCTCGTGACGAGGTCCTTAAAAAAAACCAGCTGCTCCTATCCCAGTTCCCGCGGACGTCGTGACTTACTTTACCCGGATATATCTCGACAGCAAAAGCAAAAGCAAAAGCACCACACAATCGTGCACGTACCATCTGCCGGAGTGAGAGTGAGAGCGAGATCACTGACTGATGACTCTAACACGCGCGCACGTTGCGGTGATAGGATGCCGGACAAAGTACATGCGGGCGTGCATGGATGGAGTACTGGCTACAGTAGCTAGCTAGCTAGCCTAGCAAGCATACATGGGAGGGATGGACGGGACCCTGCTAGGCCATTCCATTTGTAGTCTTCCCCATGTTTCCATCTACCGACTGCTACCCATCACCGGATCACCCTCTCCTGGCAAATTTGACAATTTTGTCCTGTGGATGAAATCATTTCATAAAATAAACTGCCCCTAAAAAAATTTCACTCAGCTGACCTTTTTGAGTGGCGCTCGACACGAAGGCGCCACACTACACTATGCAACGCCTGACTGACAGGCGCTACACGCCTGGCCAGCATCGCACCCCAGACTACCTAAAAATTACTAAGTCAATGTGCAGCGCCTAATACAGTGTGGCGCCTAGCCTCTAGGTGTTGCACTAGTGATTGCATTATTTATCATTACAAAATGAAGCAACCACTAGTGCAACGCCTAGACGCTAGGCGCTACACTGCTGCACACTGACTTTGTAATTTTCGAATCACCCGGGTGCGACGCTGGCTAGGCGTGCAGCGCCTGTCAGTTAGGCCCTGCACAGTGTAGTGTGGCGCCTTCGTGTCGGGCACCACACAAAAAGGTCAGCTGAGTGAATATTTTTTAGGGACAGTTCATTTTGTGAAATGATTTCTTTCAGGGGTCAAAATTGTCAAATTTGCCCCCTCTCCTGCCTCGCATCTGCTCTGCAGTGCCTACCTTCCCTCTCTCTCCCTTCCTCTTCCTCACTCCATTATTAATGCCCTCCTCATCCCCCCACCCTCTCCGATAGATCAGCTACACGAGCCTCTCCAAGATGACGGTATGTCAGTGCCTCCCTCCCTTGCTTCCTTCCTCCCAGTCCCTCACGCATGATCATATCATCAGATGTATATTTCTCTTTTATTTGCGTCTTGCATTCTCGGCCGCTCAACTGGTTCTTCTCTTTTACTGCCTTCTGGTTGCTTTCCACCTTTGTTCGGTTCATGTTGGCTGCCTATAACTATGTTTTACACACCATCATCTTGGGTTTTAATTGTTCTTCTCTTTTATCATCTTTGGACACGTTGCAACAAAGGCTTTTAATTGTTGCTTTGGCGGTTTTTTCTAATCGGGGGAGAGCATTTTCATCAAGGGCCGGCTTGGCTTCTCTTCAGTTGAGTTGATAGAACCAGCTAGCAATCTCATCACCCTCTTGTGCATGCATGTTCTTGGTGTGATTAACAGCTCCTTGGTTGGATGCACCGGAAGCTACGAAGCAATAACGACGTGTTCAAAGAGTTCAGCACCGCCGGAGGTACGCCTGCTTGGCTGCTTGCTTGCTATCGATCGTTGCACTCGTTTATAGTCATAACTGAAAGTATTACCCCCGTTTCTAATTTAAAGTTTTAAACTGCAAAAACGTCTTATATTTAGGACAAGAGGGTGTAGCATTCTTATGTTCATATTAATTTGGTCAAATGCTAGCTCTTGGTACAACCATCTTCTCCACATGGACCACACCCACGTCGTTTAGATGATGCAAGAACGACACTTGCGGTCTCTGGATCCGAGGTGCAGATAATTAACCGATTAGCGCGCACCAACAATACACGACTAGATGTGAGATCCAAGCGTCAATCACTGTAACGAATCAATAGGATACATGCATATATGGATATATTTGGCAGGAGGACTGACACGTGAAGGATGGATCATTTTGGTTAGTGTGTACAGTTGCATGCTCCAGATTTGAACAGTACATATTATGGACCACCCCGGAAAATCTATGCACCTTGGTTTGCCATCTTGCTCTTGGTCACATTGGACATGCCACAACTTACACACATGCCACTCCTTTCCAGCTTGAGCATAGCTAGCTAGGCCAACCGTGGCACCCCTATCGTTCTATAGATAGATAGTATGGAGTATTTCTTTATACATATACTCCAACCAACATTGTCCAATGTGGTTTTTCCTCTCTTTCCAAATGCCCCAATGTATTCCTGGATCACGAGGGCATATTCCTGGATCACGAGGGCATATTCTTAGGGAGATGATAGAGCCTACACACGACGTTGTCGACCATTATACAACTGGGGATTGGTGGCCTATGAACCTGTTTGGCATCACTGTGAGCAACCAGTGTTGTTCTGTCTCATAGTTTGCCTAGCCAAATTTTCTTCTAGTTTTATTAAAACAAGTACAATTGTGCTCTTAGCAACATTTCCCCGTCTAACAATCAAAGTCGTCAAGAGTCCATACATGCATGTCAATTGGCATCTCTGTTTTGTTTTGAAAGCGGATTTACGAATGTCACATGATTAGCAATTGAGATGGTCTATCTCGCTAAAAAGGAAAAAAAAAGTTGAAATGATTTAGCAAATGCTTGCCTCTTAATATGTTCACTGTAGGTGGGGCCTGCAACTGCATCGCTGGACTAGCCTCACCGGACGATGAGTACTACGGTGATGATGCTTTCGTCGCCAACAATCCTTCACCGCCGGTCAACGCTGATGACCTCTTCACCTTCGGCGGCAGCGGCCTGCTCACCATTGGCACGCTAGGCTTCGGCGCCGTTAACGTTCCTGGAGAACATGAGGGCGATGGAGACTATGACGTCGATGATGAAGACTGTGTCAACATTGACCTTGACAACATCGATGGCACCATCGATGAAGTTGACAATGGCAATGTTGATGATGGCGCCGTCACACCTACCTTCACATTCCCCCAGCTCGAGGCCACCGCCGCCGAGAAGGTGATGGTCACCGTTGAGGCGATCGCGGAGAAAGATGATGTCGCCACCACGGAGGACGACCTCATGCTGGTGAGCGTTGAGTTGGAGAAGGTCCTCGGGGGCAGCAACGTGCCGTCGGCGCGTGTGAGCTTCGCCATGGGCATCGATTGCCCACTGCAGGGCTTCCTACTTGGTTCCCCAGTGTGCAGCGACACTGAATCATGGCCAGAGAAGCCAAACGGTGGTGGACGTCGTGCCTCACTCGGTGAGTTGTTCATGCGGACACGCTTCACGGAAGAGAAGGGGGCCCTAGTCGCCGTCCAGGAGAGTGAGGATAGTGGGGAGAGGGAGGAAGGGAAAGCAGGGAAAGGTGGAGACGGCGGTCACAAAAGGACGAAGAAGTGGAGGGTAAAGAATGAGAAAGGCCCCAGCGGCGATGGAGTGGCAGCCTGTACAACGGCCAAGAGCAAGTTTCAAAAGGTACGCTTCTTGTTCCTTGTTTTCTTTAGTACATCATGCATAAATTTGACAAATTAATTGATGTTTGACTGAATTGATCTACTTTTTGTTAATTCCTTGACATTGACATTATTTTTTGTATTTATCCCTTTGGGCTTTGACCATTGCATGTCTTACCTTCTGTATGACTGGTCAATATATTTTAAATATTTTTGCTAATTCTCTGTCCATTAAAATATTTCTATGTCTCAACTAGCTTTTTGAAAATACAACTACAGTTTAATGAGAAGTGCAACTTGCACTTCCAACCCGATACTAAGACATAGACTGACCATTTTTTGGTTTGAGTTGAGTAACACAATGATCACATCACAATAGTATCATCCCTACTTACTATCCCACTATACATTGCACTACGTTTTCAAATTAAAAACAAAAGTGGTTAAATTATAGCTTAATTGAGCTTTTTAACTAGTACCTAGTTATCAAAATTGAAAAATATACTGAGTTTATTTGGGAATATTTATGTATTTATGAATCTAAAAAATGGTCAATCCATAGAAACCAGGGACGAAAAGGAAGAAAAAAAAAATCATTAGACGTAATTATTTGACGGATCTTTCAGTATAATTATCAGAAATGATTATGATCTTTTGTGCAATCAATAACTTCTGAGCACGTTACAATTGAAAAAGAAAAAAAATCATTGTTTGTTTTTCGCTGGCAGTTTGCTTTAGGATTCAGCATAGGTGAGTTGGAAATTGGTACAACAGTACTTAACAATTCACTTATAGTTAATGAATTATCAAGCAAAAGAGCAAAGCAGCACTGAAAGTCCTATTACTGATCAGAAGAGACCTTGCAATTAGAGGATCTAGTGCTCGTCTATATCCCACTGCTTCAGTAATATCATTTCGTTTCAACCATCATTATCATAATTATTAGTTATGTTCCTATGGGAAACGTCCATTCCAATCTAGCTTATAATCAATGCGTACCGCTGCCAAGTGCCAACTAGGTATTGTCAACTTGTTGGTAAAAGTGGGCGCATTGAGTTGACATTGCAATTTGTTTGGAAACTCCTGTCTAATGCTATCTTTATGCATCCCAACTTTCTTGATGGACCATTTCATTTGTCAGTTTATCCTTAGCCACTTAAGAAAGATGCCTGGCCTTAGCCTTTGACATGACGCTTTAAACTGAAATATATGTTTTATTTTTCGAGGGAGAGCTCATTCAAAGGAAGAAGCGTTAATTTGCTCATGTGTATTGCAGATCCTGAAAATTTTCCACAGGAAAGTCTACCCTGAAAGCACTATGCTGACCAAGAAGAACCGCAAGCGCGGTGCTCCGGACAACGGCGTCGGTGGCGGTGCCACGGACGAGCCGGTGCCCTTACCGACTCCGAAGAAGACTGGGCCACGCAGGCTGAGCTTCGGCTGCTGCTGCACGAAGCGCTCCTTCAGCGCCTCCCCTGTTGACGACGGCGGTGAAGAGCTCAACGGCGACAAGAGCGGCCACTGGATCAAGACCGACGCAGACTGTGAGTGCAATTAATTAATATTGCCTTTTCTTTCTCTTTCTAGTGGGTCAGTCAGTGTTACCAATAGTGCTTGTGCATGCCCATCATTCATTCTCGAAACCACCTAGCATGCATGTATAGTAGCAACCTTCGCCATCACTGAAATGGACACTTGACAGTGAGATATTCCCTACTATTTTTGGAGAATGTTCAAGAATTAGCCAGCTATATCGATCGGACTAGCACAGTAATCCCACCACTAAAATGGACACTTGACAGCGAGAGATATGTTCCTTACTATCACATGGAGAATCTTCAACCAGACACTACTGTGTACATGTATGATGTTGCACAGTGCAGTCCTGTACTTACACTCACACCTTCACGTCTTTGTGACTTTGATGTAGACCTGGTGCTGGAATTATAGACGGATGCAAGGAAGCTGGAAGAATCAACAACTGTTGGCCTGAATGTGATGATGAACGAATGGAGCATATATAGTGAGTGTGTATCATAGGTGTTTTCAATCCTTATCCCCCCCTGAATGTGTTGTATGTGTCAAGGGCATAAAGATCGAGCAGGGAAAACGACTGTGAAATTATATCATGTCAATCAAGTGTGTGGTGATGTGTACAAGTCCCTGTGGGCTTGTGACAGAGATCACCACGACGTGTACTAAGATTTGATTTGTCTCCTGTTGATGCGATTGATGCTTTGGCAACTTAGCTGATGGCCT
Source organism: Thinopyrum elongatum (assembly GCA_011799875.1). NCBI lineage: Eukaryota > Viridiplantae > Streptophyta > Magnoliopsida > Poales > Poaceae > Thinopyrum > Thinopyrum elongatum. The sequence continues at coordinate 571,153,948 of CM022302.1, read as the reverse complement.
TGTGTGGGTGCAACAGTAGTAGGGCCTGCTCTTTGCTTCCTCTTGAATGAACTCTTATTAGTGGATTGCTTGCATTGCATGATTGGAGAGATTGCTTTCAGGCTGGTTGGTGCGTAGGCTATTCCAGATCATCTCGTGCCGTCCGGGGCCTAGCTATCTAGCCGCCAATGACAAGTACGCGCTCAAAGCCAAACCATAGGAGCACACTTACATGGCCGTGTTGCTTTCCGATTGATCTCGTGAGATGTGTGCTGCTGATCAGGACATGCTCTTGGTTTTTAGGACCGGGCCTAACTAAGCATGGATGCCTGAAGGCCTCTTTGTGATCAATTATCAGGGCGGAGGGGGGAGGGCGAAGAGGATTAGAACCCAAGTCAAAATCAGCCTCAATTCCCTCAATTTTCGTCAGATGCGGTTAGAGTTGTGTCGAATATTATTGTACAAGATAGGTTACAGTTGTACTTGGTTTTGGACTGTGTGTTGACAGGGTAGGAGTTGTGTCCTAATAGCATACTTGTATCCTAGGCCTCTCATATATATCGAGGTAGACACACAATGTAACCTATGCCAACATAATAGCGCAGGAACGCAGGGGGAGCCGGCGCCCGGGCGACCGGGGTGCGGTATTGTAACGATGTCATGGGGAGGAGCGCCCGTAGTCAGGCCCTGGGGATGTAGCCATATCGGTGAACCTCGTTAACAAATCTCGATGTCGTGTTTCTGTGATTGCTTGGTCCTCGGTAAATCGACGATGTCTTCGAATTTATTCTAACAAGTGGTATCATGAGCAAGGTTCGATTTGAGGTTGCGGTTGTTGATTTAGAGGAGAAAAGTTCGACGTGGATCGGCTGGTCGACACTCAAGATCGCGGTAGCGCGGAAACAAGTTCAGATGAGAGCCATCGGATACGTCGACGTGTTCATGAAAGCAATCGGATCAGCAGGCAGCGGCAGGAGCGAAGCGTCTGGACGAGATCGGATCTGGCTCTCATCTGCCCATGTGGCCCAACGGCCGGCTGCGGTGTACAGATATCTAGGCCTGACCCCGTGCGTCGCGGGCAGAGGCCAGAAGGGATCGTGATTACGTGACTCTTGGAGATTTGTTTTTGAAGAAAAAAGAAACGTCAGGTGCAGACCTGTCGTGGTGTGGTGCGTTCAGGCAAGAGGCAAATCAGTCAGCGAAACAAAAATTCATCAAAGGGAGAACCCATCGGAAGTAGCATAGGCTATGGCAGCAATTGAAAAAAGCATCGGGAAAAGTGCTTGAAGTGGAGCAGTACGTGGAGCATTGTTGATCAAAGGCATCACGGGAGTTACTGCAACTTGGTTATCTTTCATGGGTCGGCCATACAATGACCGTAGCACCAATAGGGTTCTAGGTTTGAAGCGCAGAAGTTCGTCGGGACCGAAAGCTTCAGGGTATGGCAGATAAGGATGCGAGATTTATTGGTGCAACAAGGATGCTTGAAGTCATTGCAGGAATTTAAGCCAGTTAAGATGGAAGTATTATGTGATGAATGGGAATTCGTCAAAGATGATTTAGGAGCTTGGAGTGCGTTGCACAAAGAGGATCATGTTCTACAGGGCATCAAGCAATGCATGGGGATGTGCGGGGCAGACACGACGCAGGGTGGAGCATGATTGCAGTCGGATATTTTTCGGCTGGGTCGGACTAGACAGTCTGATGGATCGACGGGGATGTTGGTCAAAACAGAAGACGGCGGTGATTTCAGCGACGACGACATAGGAGCGTGATGCTGATGGTGGCTGACTTCTGAGGCGTGGAAACACGTGGTGCAGGCATGAGGGCTTGTGCGGCTTCGACGGACTATGCGCGGGGTTGATTCAAGATGGTGCACATGAGAGCTTGGAGTCGACAGGGCGCGGGGGTGGCACGTACAACCACCATGGAGTCATATTGAAGGTGGAGCTGGAGTCTGATGGACGACTTCACTCTGTGCTGATGGAGGGGCTACGGCGTAAGAATTCGGAGAGTCGAAGCATATTTCAGCGGGATAGCGAGAGACACGTGGATCGGACTGGGTACCAGTGGTCTGATGGAGGTGTGATACTCGGCATCGGTCGGTGATGATCGGTGGTTCTCTACAGTGGGGGGTTGAGTGGTGTGGGTTCGCGACCCTGGAGACTCGACCAGGACAGTAGAGGCTCGACGCGGTGATAGCGACGAGGCGTGCGGTAAGCACGGGACACAGCAACAGGCCAAGGCACTGGTGGTTAGACATGTGATCAGACAAACCGTGCAGGGGTGCTGAAGCAGTGTTGATGAGTACCGGATTCAAGTTGGTGACTGGGTCTATCTGTGCTAGTTGATGGACAGGAGTTGACCATGAAGAATCTGAGAAAGTGGCGGAAAGTCTAAAATTGTCAAAAGCTGAGAGAGTACACGACCGTATATTCTGTGGTGTTCACTGCACATGGCAATGTGCGGATGACAAATACAAAAGGATGCAGGGTGCTATAGCTATGGGACATGTCAGAGACTATCCGGAAGATGGGTGAGACAACTATGAATTTGACTCAGGGTGACACAGGGTGACGGTGAAATTCCTTCAAGTTTCAGACAGACAGTCCAGGAGAGCGATGACGTTGAGTTCGGGTAACTCTTATATGTGGCGTCCAATATGTGAGTTGTTCACTTTCACGCAGGTCAGTGATCAGTGTGATGGCGTTGGATGGATACTCCGGAAGTTGGGAGCACAAAGTAGAGTGATGAGGAACTTAATTTTGCTCGAGTGTTGACTGTGAAGAAGACGAGAATGGACTACAGTTGCAGGTGGAGTCACATGGAGTCTGGGAGTAGCAGCGGTGCTCATGGCGTATCTCAAGTCCAATGTATATGGAGGTTCGACACATGGATGAATTCAAGGTGGTGAAGAATATTCGCCAAGGTGGAGTTTGTTAGAGTTGTGTCGAATATTATCGTACAACGTAGGTTACAGTTGGACTTGGTTTTGGACTGTGTGTTGACAGGGTATGAGTTGTGTCCTAATAGGACACTTGTATCCTAGGTCTCTCATATATATCGAGGTAGACACACGATGTAACCTATGCCAACATAATAACAAAGGAACGCAGGGGGGAGTCAGCGGCGTGTGCCAGCGCCCGAGCGGCCGGGGTGCAGTATTGTAACGGTGTCATGGGGAGGAGCGCCCGTAGTCAGGCACCGGGGATGTAGCCATATCGGTGAATCTCGTTAACAAATCTCGGTGTCGTGCTTCTGTGATTGCTTGGTCCTCGGTAGATCGACGATGTCTTCGGATTTATTCTAACAAGCTTGACAATTCATGGCGTCGCCAAATAAGGATCGCAGGTTTGGTGCAAAAATACCTTTTATCCAACCTGCACCGTAGCCATCACTAATGCTCTGTGTATGCACGTATGTTTGAATTACATAACTATAAGGATCCGATCTGAATCTATATATGTGGCAGTGTGCAATACACGTATAGAAGGAATCCCAAAACCTACTGGCATAACATTAAACGACATAAGCCAAGATCAAACGAATAATCTCACAGATCGGCAACGGCAGTTTTAACAAGGCTTATATATAACTCTGAGTCAAATGTTACTCTGTACGTACTACTATTTCTCTGATCTATATGGCCCAAATTAGGGTGAAGCTTGACCTTCATACCGTGTATACTAGGAATAAAGCTAAAGGTGTCCATGCTAGACTACTCTTTATCGGCTAGAAATCCAGAAGGAGGACCCACATGCCAGTTGAAGAACGAGGAACTGTCATAGTTCCCGCTGATTTGATCCACCGCATGGCATCCTCACTGCTTTCGCCTAGCGTAGGACATATATGGTCACCAGGGTCGTCCAACTTCACCAAGTATGTCACGTTGTCGGTGTAGATGTAGTTGCTTTGCACCCCGCCGTGCCTCACCGTCGGCACATACACCGCCTTGGACCACATTTTCGCCATGATCCTCCGTGAGTAGCACGTGGGAGTAACACGACCTATGCTATGGACATCACCTTATGTGATGACAACAGTACAACATGCTTGTGTTTCGGTCACGATTGTTGTTAGTACACAATCTACAGTCATACCGTTATATGATTTGCATGCATGCTTGCATCACATAAGAACTCAATCTGAATAGAAAGTCAATCACGTTCAAAACACGGAAAGATATTAAGCAACATAACTAAACCAAGAATAATTCATATTTTTTGTATGCCACGAGACAATATACAAACCATACTACAGATTGCGCGACTATTTTAACAAGGCATATATATCTTAAAATAAAATGCAGATTTATATATTATTGGTATTTCCACAACCTATATGTTCCAATTTATGTTAAATGTTGGCCTTAGACACTAGGGATAAAATAAAAAAGATGCCACCTCAAGCCATTCTTGATCGGCTAGATGTCTAGAGGGAGAACCCATATGCGACATGAAGCGTGATTAGCTACAGAACAGCCAGCTGATTTGATACTCCACATGGTGTCGTCATATTCATGGTCAACTTTGGTCATCCAACCAAGTTGAATACGCGAGATCATCGGTATAGACACTAGTAGAAAACAGGGCATCAGTCCTGGTTCCAGAGGGAACCGGGACTAAAGGGTCGGGACTAAAACCCAAAACCTTTGGTCCCGGTTCGCTTACGAACCGGGACAGAAGGGGCTTCACGTGGCCGCTGCGAGGAGCCCAGGCAGGAGGACCTTTATTCCCGGTTGATAATACCAACCGGGACCAAAAGGCTGCCACGCGTCAGCATTTGGCAGGAGCTGGGGTTTTTGTTTTTTGTTTTGAAAGGGGGGGGGGGGGGGGGACGTTTAGGGGGTTTTGGAGGGTTAATTTAGGGGTTTCATATTGTGTTAGCTAGCTAATAGAGAGAAGTGTCCTCTCTTTCTCCGTGCTTGGTCGACGCTAACTATTATACGTATAGGGAGAACTCGACACGCTAGCTAGTAAGCAAATGAAGGAACCATAAAGTACACAAGATCGTCATGAACATATACAGAGAGAAGTGATCGACCTCTCTTTCTCCGAGAGATTGGTCGAACAACAAGTTTTCATATATCTATCCAACGCTACTAGCTACATATATACAATATAAGATCTCTTACGTACAGTCCCTAACATCTAATGTCAAATTCCACATGGTATTCTCCGGCTTTACTTATGACGTGGTCCAGAAAGAATCCCGCCAATTCCTCTTGAATTGCTCGTATGCGATCATGTGGTAGGAGTTCATCCCGCATCTGCCACAACTAATTTGAAGAAGGGGGTCAATACATATATATGAATGAAACTCAACACAAATGATGGTAATAAAAGAAAATTATGAATATTATTGCTTACGCACTTCATATTATTTTTCAGAGTAGCCCCGCTTAGAGGTCGTCGCGTTGTAGATGAACTCGCAAACGTAGTATCCACAAAAATCATTCCCGGCTTCCTGCCACAAGCACTTTACGAGAAATAGAGTTCAATCAAACTGATAATCAAGCATTATAAATGGTATTGATGAAACTAGAATCAATGGGAGATGTGCGGAACTAGCTAGTACTACTTACTTTCGGGTGTGTAAATCGTAACTCCCTCGGCAGTCCCGGAACCATTCCGGTGAACTCTTTCCAAACCCTGCCAGACAAAGAAAATAATTACTTGATATCAGGAAATGAACAAAGTTGCCGATATGGTGCGATAATGATCGATTGAACTTACTTCTGGAGCATTTCAGTCATGTCCGCATACTCCTGGGGATCTTTTCGTCTCGAGTCTAAGACGGTTACTACTCCCCGCTCAAGCTTAATCTCTAGCAGAATAAAGTGGAACCTGCGCACGCATGCATAACTCATCAATTACATTATTATAACCTCGAGTAATAAGGGAAACCGAATATGCACAAGACAGTAGCACTCACTTGAAATTGTAAGAAAAGAGTATTTTCTCTTTGTTTTGATTTTTAAGCAACGATTGTAGCAAGTTGTCCTCGGTTTCTGTGACATTCTTTTGAACCGTCCATTCATGTATGATATTTGGGTTAATGAACCCAATGTCGTAGATTTGTGCATTTCTCCATTCGACGATCTTCAATCTACATAATATAGTGAGGATAATTATATATACATGTAATGAAAGAGCTGAGCTATATATAGAGACTTAATTACAAAAGTAGTACTTACAGACAGTAGCAAGTCACGAGTGTTTTGTCGACGGCCTTTTGATTGTATAATTGGAATAACTCGTCAAACTCAACGGACAACAGATCCATTCCAACGAGGTTGTGCTCCTCTTTAATTCTCAGCGTCAAAGTATCCTTCCCAGATTCGCTGCAGGTTTTCATGTACCATTCATGAAATCTTCGCATCATCGTTGTTAGAGGAGGATGATCAGGTTTGACGAGAGGTTGCCCGTACTGTTATCTGAATTCTTCCACCTCCATTATTTCAAACTCTACATCATCGCTCAGGTAATCAGCAGGATTGGTACCGGGCACCATCCCCCGCTGATTAGCGATGATATCGCTAGACACGTTGAGCGGGGGGCACGATTGGTTCGCCTGTTCACCGAGCTGGGGAATATTTTTCCCACTTCTTCGTTCTGCTAACCTTGCATGCATGCAAGCACTTCCCGACCGCTCCGCTTCCTTATCTGTCCTTTCAGTAATGCTCTCATAGTTGGATTGTGGCGGAGACGGTGGTGGTCGCTTCAGGGCATCAATAGTGCGCTTCCGTTTCACCGGATCTATCGTCTCCTTCGGAGGTGGAGGTTTCCGTGCAAAATGTTCATGCACTTCGGCAACACTGATTTTCGCGGTTTCCTCGTCGGTCCTCTCATATGGTAACTTTTCCAGAGGCTTGAGAGATGGACCGTATCTGAATTGCTTCCCGCCTCTGCTTGTACTGCTAGCCGCCGAAGCGGCGGCGGCTCTCTTCCGCCGTCGCTGATGAGGCGGAGGAGGAGGCGGAGTGCTCTGACGCGTCGGAGGAGGAGGCGGAGTGCCCTCATGCGCCGGAGGAGGCGGAGAAGGAGTGCCCTCACGCGCCGAAGGAGGAGGAGGAGGAGGAGGAGGAGTGCTCTGACTCGCCGGAGGAGGAGGAGAAGGCGGAGGTGTCCAGTTCGGAAGCTTGATGTACTCCTTCCGCCATAGACATGTAGTCCTTAGAGCATAAACCAGCTGAGTCTCCCCTTCACCTGTAGGGTGGTCAAGCTCGAGCTCGTCAAATCCCTCCATTACTTCATCCACCGTCACAACAGCATAGCCATGTGGAATCAGCCAGCAGTGAAAAGTTCCGTCAGGTTGAGGAGGTGCAACAGAGCCGACAGCCGCCTTCAAGGTGAGGTTCCGACATTTTGTCATAATCTGGCAATGTTGAGCCTCCGTGATAGCATCCACGGGGTAGCTAGGAGCCGTGAAGCCAGGCTGTTGAACGAGCTCCGTGGAAGCCACGCTGCTTCTCCGCTGAGATGGCGGGGTAGCTTCTGGGGTAGATTCGTGCTGCTGAGATGGTTGGTCGGCAGCTCGCTGGCTCTCAACTTGTTCCTCTAGCTTTAGTACTCTTGCATTGAGCTTCTGCATTTCGCTCAGCTCCTGTTTCCTCTTCCTCTCCCGGGTTTTGTAACCGCCTGCGCCGGGAAACCCAACCTTCCACGCAACGGAGCCTGGCATGCCTCGTGTTCGTCTAGGGTGCTCAGGATTCCCGAGGGCCTCAGTCAGCTCGTCCTTCTCTCTATCGGGAATGAACGTCCCTGCCTGCGCTGCGGCGATATACTTCTGAAGCTTCTTGACAGGTATTGCAAGTTGCTCGTCCGTCCAACGGCACTTCCCTGTTTCAGGGTCCAAAGTTTCCCCAACCCCGAAGAACCAAGTCCTTGAACGTTCTGGCCAGTTCAATGTCTCTGGTTCGACCCCTTTAGCAATCAGGTCATTCTCAGCTTTGTCCCACAACGGCCGGGCTTTGAGGTAGCCGCCTGACCCTGTGCGATGGTGATACAGCTTCTTTGCAGCATTTATCTTGTTTATCTCTGACATTTTCTTACTCTTATCCGATGTCTTGTAGGCCACAAATGCGGGCCAGTGATCTCTTATCTTCTCAAATCGGCCGGTGAATTCTGGAGTCTTCCCTTTGTCGACAAACGTTGATTTCAACTCATTCGTCCACCTCCTGAATAGATCTGCCATCTTCTTAAGAGCACACGCCTTGACCAGTGACTCTATAACTGGCTTATTCGGATCCTCCTCTGGCGGTAGGGTGAAATTTGCCTTCAGCGAGGTCCAAAGATCATCTTTCTGTCTATCAGTGACATAAGAAACTTGAGGGTCTTCGTTCTTAGGCTTATTCCATAGCTGGATGCTGATCGGGATGCTGTCCCTAACAATAGCTCCGCACTGAGCAGAAAATGCTTCCTTGGTCCGCCTGGGTTCAATCGGTTGGCCATCGTCTGCGATTGCTGTGATCGTGAACCTTTCATCCTGGCGCAACCTTTTCTTCGGGCCTTGTTTCGTTACCGAAGTTTGCCTCGATCCGGAGGGCTATAAAAGAAGAAAGAAGAGTTAATATATGTATATACCAAAACAATTAATGCATCAATTAGCTAGTCAGCACAGGCTTAATTAATATATATACCTCGCCGGACTTTGCAACAGCTCCCTTCTCCGTTCGGTCACCGGAGCCGTCATCACGGTCTCCTTCTTCCATCTGCATTCGGTCACCGGAGACATCATGATCATGTCTTTCCTCCTCCATTGTTCGATCACCGGAGCCTTAATCCTCTCCTTCCAGACCATCGGTGTCGTTGAGAAACGACAAGACATCACGTCCGTTGCAGATTATGTCCCCCAACAACTCTTCTTGTTCTAAGTCTCTTTGATCCATAGTTTCTGCAAATATTACAACATGGCAATTAATATACAAACATGAGAGATGGATATATTAGTGGCAAACATAGACCTAGCTAGCTAATCACATGTCCGACGTCCCCCCTCATGTCATGTCCGACGTCCCCCCTCATTTTAACTAATTTCTAACAAAAATAATATTCTATGAACATCATATATATATACATCCATCAATATGAACATATATGAACAAAAAAATACATATAGCCACATATATGAAAAAAAAATACGTATATGAAAAAAAAATGCTATGCACATATATGAACAAAAAAAATACATATAGCCACATATATGAAAAAAAATGCTATGAACATATACACACATATATACACATACATATATACATACACACACACATATATACACACACACATATATATATATATATATATATATATATATATATATATATATATATATATGCATATAACATACAGGGGCGGCGGCGGGGAGGGAGGGGTGGAGGGGCGGCAGCGAGGGAGGGAGGCGGCGGTGCGGCGGCCGTGCAGGGCAGGGCGGCGCGCGGCGGCAGCGCAGGGCAGGGGGGAAGAGGAGAGGAACGGCGCGGCGGCTCACAGTGGGAGTGGGGACGGCGTCGGGGCAGCTCGGCGACGACGGCGGTCGGATCGCGGGCAGCGACGGCGAGGAGGCCCGGCGAGGGCAAGGGCGTCGGCGAGGGCGTCGCCGTCGAGTGCGTTTCGGCGTCGGGGGAGAGAATGAGGAGAAACTGCTAAGTCTTGGCTTATATAGCAAAGGCTTTAGTCCCGGTTGGTGGCACCAACCGGGACCAATACCACCCTTTGGTCCTGGTTCGTGCCACCAACCGGGACCAAAGGTCTCTTTTGGCCAGGCGAAAGGGCGGGAAGCACAACCCTTTGGTCCCGGTTGGTGGCACGAACCGGGACCAAAGGGGGGCATTGGTCCCGGTTGGTGCCACGAACCGGGACCAATTGCCTTGCACAGCGGCGTGGTGGTGGGAGTTTAGTCCCACCTCGCTAGTTGGGAGCGTCCCGCACCTGTTTATAAGCTCCGCTGCCTCTTCCATCTCGAACTCCTCTGAACTGTAGGCCTACGTGCCTAATATAACACTACTATGCCTGTGGGCCTACTGGGCCCGCCGCAGGCCTGCATCCTGGCCCAACATGCTAGTTGGGTTTCTAGTCGTATGCAGGCCGTGGTGGCCCAGTAGGCGGCATTTTTTTTAATTTTTTCTGTACTTTTTTTTGTTTTATGCTTTACTTAATTTTTTAGAGTTTTTGAGGGATTCATTTTGCTTTAGGTAATTTTTAGGTTATTTTAAATGTCTGTTTTAATCAAAAATAGATTTTGTTATTTTAGTTTGCTATTAAAGTTTCTAACAAAAAAAATTCTTTTTGCTATTAATGTTTTGAACAAAAAATACTTTGATAATTTAAGTTGCATAAATTTTATAAAAATTTAGTTTCAAAAATACTAGAGGTTTATAAAATATTTTTAGTTGACTTCTTTTGCTATTAGAGTTTTATAAAAGCTTTTTAGTTGATTCTTTTTGCTATGAAGAGTATTATAGTTTTGTTTTGTTGATCATAACAGAATATTTTATTGATTATTTTTAGTTCATTCTTTTTGCTATTAGAGTTTCATAAAAGTTTTCTAGTTCATTATTTTTGCTATTAGTTCATTCTTTGAGCTAAATGACACTGAAATTGAAAAGCACTTCAAATGAACTGTGAAAAGGTTGAAAATTGGCATGGTATCATCATTTCACCCACATAGCATTTGCTAAAAAGTTGAGAGGGTTACGGCAAAAGCTGGATGCACTTCGTGTACAAAATGGACAATCTCTTTCGAAGTATCAGAGTTTCGGACGAAAACTCATCTGTTACAAAGGGATTTCATTTTTTTAACTTATTTGAACTCCAGACTTTTTGTGTGTTCAAATGCACCATTCAAAGCCAACATCATCAATTTTCAACCCTTTCTGACTTCACTTGGTATTTTTCATGATTTATTGATTTTTTGAGCTATGACCCTGAAATTGAAAAGCACTTCAAATGAACTCTGAAAAGGTTGAAAGTTGGCATGTATCATCATTTCACCCACATAGCATGTGCTAAAAAGTTAGAGGGTTACGGCAAAAGCTGGATGCACTTCGTGTACAAAATGGACAATCTCTTTCGAAGTATCAGAGTTTCGGACGAAAACTCATCTGTTACAAAGGGATTTCATTTTTTTGAACTTATTTGAACTCCAGACTTTTTGTGTGTTCAAAATGCACCATTCAAATCCACATCATCAATTTTCTATCCTTTCTGACTTCATTTGGTATTTTTCATGCATTTACTAATTTTTTTGAGCTAAATGACCCTGAAATTGAAAAACACAACAAATGAACTCTGAAAAGGTTGAAAGTTGGAATGGTATCATCATTTCACCCATGTAGCATGTGCTAAAAAGTTGAGAGGGTTACGGCAAAAGCTGGATGCACTTCGTGTACAAAATGGACAATCTCTTTCGAAGTATCAGTGTTTCGGACGGAAACTCATCTGTTACAAAAGGCATTTCATTTCTTCACATGTAACTGTAGTGATATTCTAGATCAAAGGCATCATCATAATAGTTGTGGAGAGAAAGTCTTCACTTTTTCTTCGCTTGTGTTCTTTGCTTATTGCGCCGTAACCATGGATAATCTTCATCGTTTAACAGGGTGCTTGGGTCAGCCTTGACTTTGAAGGGAGGAATTTCATGAAACTTTTCATAATCTTCAGACATATCTTTCTTGCCCTCCAATCCCACGATGTCTTTTTTTCCTGAAAGAACTATGTGGCGCTTTGGCTCATCGTATGATGTATTCGCTTCCTTATCTTTTCTTTTTCTCGGTTTGGTAGACATGTCCTTCACATAGAAAACCTGCGTCACATCATTGGCTAGGACAAATGGTTCGTCTGTGTACCCAAGATTGTTTAGATTCACTGTTGTCATTCCATACTGTGGGTCTACCTGTACCCCACCTCCTGACAGATTGACCCATTTGCACTGAAACAAAGGGACCTTAAAATCATGTCCATAGTCAAGTTCCCATATGTCCACTATGTAACCATAATATGTGTCCTTTCCCCTCTTGGTTGCTGCATCAAAGCGGACACTGCTATTTTGGTTGGTGCTCTTTTGATTTGGGCGATCGTGTAAAATGCATTCCCATTTATCTCGTACCCTTTGTAAGTCAATACAGTCGAAGATGGTCCCCTGGCCAACGAGTACAGCTCATCAGAAATTGTGTTGTCACCCATGAGACGTGTTTGCAACCAATTGCCGAAAGTCCTGATGTGTTCACATGTAATCCAGTCGTCACACTGCTCCGGGTGTTTGAAGCGCAGAATTTTCTTGTGTTCATCGACATACGGGGTCACCAAGGTAGAATTCTGTAGAACAGTGTAGTGTGCTTGAGACCAGGATTGCCCATCCCTACATATTATTGAGTCCCCTCCTAGCATGCCTTTTCCATTCAGTCTCCCCTCATACCGCGATTGAGGGAGACCAATCTTCTTAAGGTCAGGAAAGAAGTCAACACAAAACCCAATGACATCCTCTGTTTGATGGCCCATGGAGATGCTTCCTTCTGGCCTAGCGCGGTTATGGACATATTTCTTTAGGACTCCCATGAACCTCTCAAAGGGGAACATATTGTGTAGAAATACAGGGCCCAGAACGACAATCTCGTCGACTAGATGAACTAGGACGTGCGTCATGATATTGAAGAAGGATGGTGAGAACACCAGCTTGAAACTGACAAGACATTGCGCCAAATCACTCCTTAACCTTGGTAGGATTTCTGGATCGATCACCTTCTGCGAGATTGCATTGAGGAATGCACATAGCTTCACAATGGCTAATCGAACGTTTTCCGGTAGAAGCCCCCTCAATGCAACCGAAAGCAGTTGCGTCATAATCACGTGGCAGTCATGAGACTTTAGGTTCTGGAACTTTTCTCTGGCATATTTATTATTCCCTTTATATTCGACGAGAAGCCAGACGGGACCTTCATACTGAGCAGGCATTCAAAGAAGATTTCCTTCTCTTCTTTGGTAAGAGCGTAGCTGGCAGGACCTTCATACTGCTTTGGAGGCATGTCGTCTTTTTCGTGCACACGTTGCTGGTCCTCCCGTGCCTCCGGTGTATCTTTTGTCTTCCCATACACGCCCAAGAAGCCTAGCAGGTTCACGCAAAGATTCTTCGTCACGTGCATCACATCGATTGAAGAGCGGACCTCTAGGTCTTTCCAGTAGGGTAGGTCCCAAAATATAGATTTCTTCTTCCACATGGGTGCGCGTCCCTCAGCGTCATTCGGAACAGATAGTCCGCCGGGATCATTTCCAAAGATTACTTATAAATCATTGACCATAGCAAGTATGTGATCACCGGTACAGATGGCTGGCTTCTTCTGGTGATCTGCCTCGCCTTTGAAATGCTTGCCTTTCTTTCGACATTGATGGTTGGTCGGAAGAAATCGACGAAGCCCCAGGTACACATTCTTCCAGCATTTCTCCAGGTATATATTTTCGGTGTCATCTAAACAGTGCGTGGATGCGTGGTATGCCTTGTTTGTCTGTCCTGAAAGGTTACTAAGAGCAGGCCAATCATTGATGGTTACAAACAGCAACGCATGCAGGTCAAATTCCTGCAGTTTGTGCTCATCCCACACACGTACACTGTTTCCATTCCACAGCTGTAAAAGTTCTTTAACTAATGGCCTTAGGTGCACATCAATGTCGTTGCCGGGTTGCTTAGGGCCTTGGATGAGAACTGGCATCATAATGAACTTCCGCTTCATGCACAGCCAAGGAGGAAGGTTATAGATACATAGAGTCACGGGCCAGGTGCTGTGATTGCTGCTCTGCTCCCCAAAAGGATTAATGCCATCCGTGCTTAAACCAAACCATACGTTCCTTGCGTCACCTGCAAAGTCCTCCCAGTACTTTCTCTCGATTTTTCTCCACTGCGACCCGTCAGCGGGTGCTCTCAATTTCCCGCCTTTCTTACGATCCTCTCTGTGCCATCGCATCAACTTGGCATGCCCTTTTTTTTTCTGAACAGACGTTTCAACCGTGGTATTATAGGAGCATACCACATCACCTTGGCAGGAACCCTCTTCCTGGGGCGCTCGCCGTCAACATCACCAGGGTCATCTCGTCTGATCTTATACCGCAATGCACCGCATACCGGGCATGCGTTCAAATCCTCGTACGCACCGCGTTAGAGGATGCAGTCATTAGGGCATGCATGTATCTTCTGCACCTCCAATCCTAGAGGGCATACAACCTTCTTTGCTGCGTACGTACTGTCGGCCAATTCATTATCCTTTGGAAGCTTCTTCTTCAATATTTTCAGTTGCTTCTCAAATCCTTTGTCAGGTACACCATTCTCTGCCTTCCACTGTAGCAATTCCAGTGTGGTACCGAGCTTTGTGTTGCCATCTTCGCAATTGGGGTACAACCCTTTTTTGTGATCCTCTAACATGCGATCGAACTTCAACTTCTCCTTTTCACTTTCGCATTGTCTCTTTGCATCAACAATGACCCGGCGAAGATCATCATCGGGCACATCGTCTGGTTCCTCTTGATCTTCAGCTTCCCCCGTTGCAGCATCACCGTATTCAGGGGGCACATAGTTGTCATCATCCTCTTCTTCTTCGCTGTCTTCCATCATAACCCCTCTTTCTCCGTGCTTGGTCCAAACATTGTAGTGTGGCATGAAACCCTTATAAAGCAGGTGGGTGTGAAGGGTTTTCGAGTCAGAGTAAGACTTCGTATTCCCACATATAGGGCATGGACAACACATAAAACCATTCTGCTTGTTTTCCTCAGCCACTTCGAGAAAATTATGCACGCCCTTAATGTACTCGGAGGTGCGTCTGTCACCGTACATCCATTGCCGGTTCATCTGCGTGCATTATATATAATTAAGTGTGTCAAAAACCATTACAGAACATCATGAATACAAAAGTGACCAAATTAATTAATAGAAGTTCATCATCACATTAAAACCAAAGTACATACATAGTTCTCATTGAACAACATATAGCTCTCCAGAGCATCTAATTAAACCATACATTGAAACTATCTAAAACATTTCAATGCAACAACAAATGCGATCATAATCGCAACTAAGGTAACAATTGATCCATCGGCATAATGATACCAAGCCTCAGTATGAATGGCATATTTTCTATACTTTCTAATCTTGAAGCGCATTGCATCCATCTTGATCTTGTGATCATCGACGACATCCGCAACATGCAACTCCAATATCATCTTCTCCTCCTCAATTTTTTTCAATTTTTCCTTCAAGTAATTGTTTTCTTCTTCAACTAAATTTAACCTCTCAACAATAGGGTCGGTTGGAATTTCCGGTTCACATGCCACCTAGATAAAAAAATCTATGTCACGTTGGTCGGCATAATTGTCATAAACACTAAATGAAACTAATAGTTATAAAAGATAATATATATACCACATCTGAATCATAGATAGGACGAGGGCCGACGGAGGCGGATACCAAAACCATCGCACTATATAATAACAAACAATAATAAAAGTAAGAAAATTACACAAGTATCTATCTAAATCATACAAGTAAGAACTTTTTTATTTTAGAAAGAAGATAAGAACAAGAGGCTCACCACGGTGGTGCCGGCGACAAGATCGGCGCGGGCGATCAACGGCGGTGAGGACGGGGATGGGACAGGACGGACCGCCAAACCTAGACAAATCTTGAGGAAAATGGAGCTTGGACAAGGAGCTTCAAGAGGAGAAAGCTTAAGTGTGGCTCGGGCATTTCATCGAACACCTCATGTGCATAGGAGGTGAGCTAGAGCACCACAAAGCTCTCACACGGCCGGCCAAAAAAACAGAGCACTCCACTACTCTGCTCACGGGGTATATATAGGCATCTCTTTGGTCCCGGTTTGTGGCTAGAACCGGGACTAAAGGACCCCATTTGGTCCCGGTTCCAGCCACCAACCGAGACCAATGGTTGTGGGCCAGGAGCGAGGCCCATTGGTCCCGGTTCGTGTCTGGAACCAGGACCAATTGGGCCAGGCAAACCGGGACTACTGGCCCACGAGGCCCGGCCGGCCCCCTGGCTTCACGAACCGGGACCGATGCCCCCATGGGTCCCGGTTCATGAGTGAACCAGGATTAATGGGCTTACCTGGCCTGGACCAAAGCCCTGTTTTCTACTAGTGACAATTGATGGTAATAAAATAAAATTGTGAATATTATTGTTTACGTACTTCATATTGTTTGTCAGAGTAGCCCCGCTGAGAGGTCGCGCTGTGGATGAACTCGCAAACGTAGTATCCACATAAATTATTCCCGCCTTCCTGCCACAAGCACTTTACGAGAATAGAGTTCAATCAAACTGATAATCAAGCATGATAAATGGTATTGATGAAACTAGAATCAATGGGAGATGCGCGGAACTAGCTAGTACTACTTACTTTCGGGTGTGTAAATCGCAGCTCCTTCGGCAGTCCCGAAACGATTCCGGTGAACTCTTTCCAAACCCTGCCAGACAAAGAAAATAATTACTCGATATCCGGAAATGAACAAAGTTGCCGATATGATATGGTGCGCACCAATAAGCGATAATGATCGATTGAACTTACTTCTGGAGCATTGCAGTCATGTCCACATACGTATTGGGATCTTTTTGTCTCGAGTCTAAGACAGTTACTACTCCCCGGTCAAGCTTAATCTCTAGCAGAATAAAGTGAAAGCTGCGCACGCATGCATAACTCATCAATTACATTACTATAACCTCGAGTAAGTGAAACCGAATATGCACAAGACAGTAACACTCAATTGAAATTGTAAGGAAAGAGTATTTTTCCTTTGTTTTTATTTCGAAGCAACGATTGTAGCAAGTTGTCCTCGGTATCTTCGACTCTGTTTTTAACCGACCATTCATTTATGGTATTTGGGTTAATGAACCCAATGTCATAGATTTGTGCTTTTTTGCATTCGACGATCTTCAGTCTGCATAATATAGTGAGGATAATTATATATACATGCAATGAAAGAGCTGAGTTATAGAGACTTAATTACAGAAGTAATGCTTACAGACAGTAGCAAGTCATGAGTTGTTTGTCGAGGGCGTCTTGATTGAATAACTAGAATAACTCCACAAATTCAATAGGCATCACCTCAGTTCCAACGAGGTCGTGCTCCTCTTTAATTGCCAGCATCAAACTATTCTTCCCAGACTTCCTGCAGGTATCCATGTACCATTCATGCAATCTTCGCATCATCGTTGTTAGAGGAGGATGATCAGGTTTGATGAGAGGCTTCCCGTGCTCGTATCTGGAGATATCTACTACCTCTAACATTTCAAACTGTACATCATCGGCCAGGTAATCAGCAGGATTGGTACCGGGCACTAGCCCCGGATGATTAGCGACGATATCGCTAGACACCTTGAGCGGGGGGCACGATTGCTTCTCCTGTTCGCCGAGCTGGGGAATTGTTTTCCCACTTCTTCGTTTTGCTTCTCTTGCAGCACTTTAAGTACTTCCCAACCGTTGCGCTTCCTTATATGTCCTTTCAATAATGCGCTTATAGTTGGATTGCGGCAGAGACGGTGGTGGTTGCTTAAGGGCACGCAGAGTGCGCTTCACTTTCACCTGATCTATTGTTTCCTTAGGAGGTGGAGGTTTTTGTGCAAAATGGGCCTCCACTTCGGCAGCACTGATTTCCGCGGTTTCCTCGTCGGTCCTCTCATATGGTAACTTTTCCAGAGGCTTGAGGCTTGGACCATATTTGAAATTCTTCCTGCCTCTTGTACTGCTAGCCGCCGGAGCGGCGCCGTCTCTCTTCCACAGTTGCTGACGCGGCGGAGTCCGCTGACACGCCGGAGGAGGAGGCGGAGTGCTCCGACGCGCCGGAGGAGGCGGAGTGCCCTCATGCGCTGGAGGATGCAGAGGAGGAGGCGGAGTGCCCTGATCACTCACCGGAGGAGGAGGCGGAGTGCCCTGACTCGCCGGAGGAGGAGGAGGCATCCAGTTTGGAAGCTTGATGTACTCCTTCCACCATAGACATGTACTCCTCAAAGCATAAACCAGATGATTCTCCCCTTCACCTGTAGGGTGGCCAAGCTCCAGCTCCTGAAATCCTTCCATTATTTCATCCACCGTCACAACAGCATAGCCATGTGGAATCGGACCGCAGTGAAAAGTTCCGTCAGCTTGAGGAGGTGCAACAGAGCTGACAGTCGCCTTCAAAGTCAGGTTCTGGCATTTCGTCATAAGCTCACAATGTTGAGCCTCCGTGATAGTATCCACGGGGTAGCGAGGAGCCGTGAAATCAGGCTGAACGAGCTCCGTGGAAGCCACGCTGCTTCTCCGCTGAGATGGTGGGGTAGCTTCTGGCGCAGGATCTTCGTGCCGCTGAGATGGTTGGCCGGCAGCTGCAAGTTCCTCTAGCTTCGCTATTCTTGCATTGAGCTTCTGCATTTCGCTCAGCTCCGGTTTCCTCTTTCTCTCTCGACTTCTGTAACCGCCTGCGCCGAGAAACCCAACCACCCATGGAACGGAGCCTGGTGTGCCTCGTGTTCATCCAGGGTGCTCAGGATTCCCGAGGGCCTCACTCAGCTCGTCCTTCTCTCTGTCGGGAATGAACGTCCCTTTCTACGCTGCGCTGATATATTTCTGAAGCTTCTTCATGGGTATTGCAAGTTGCTCGTCCATCCAATGACACTCCCCTGTTTATGGGTCCAAAGTTCCCCCAACCCCGAAGAATCAAGTCCTTGAACGGTCTGGCCAGTTCAATGTCGCTGGTTGGACCCCTTTAGCAAGCAGGTCTTGCACAGCTTTGTCCCACAATGGCCGGGCTTTGTAGTAGCCACCTGACCCCGTGTGATGGTGATACTTCTTCTTTGCAGCATTTTTCTTGTTTGTCTCTGACCTTTGCTTACCCTTCTCTGATGTCTTGTAGGCCACAAATGCGGGCCAGTGATCTCTTATCTTCTCATATCGGCCCTTGAATTCTGGAGTCTTCCCTTGCTCGACAAACTTTGTGTTCAACTCTTTCTTCCAGTTCCTGAATAGATCTGCCATCTTCTTAAGAGCAAACGCCTTGACTTTTGGCTCTATAACTGGCTTATTCGGATCCTCCTCTGGCGGTAGGGTGAAATTTGCCATCAGCGTGGTCCAAAGATCAGCTTTTTGTCCAACCTGGACATAAGAAACTTCAGGGTGGTCCTTACTCTTATTCCATTGCTCGACGCTGATCGGGACGCTATCCCTAACAATAGCTCCGCACTGACTAACAAATGTGTCCTTCTTCTGCTTGGGTTCAATCGGTTGGCCATCGTCCGTGATTGCTGTGATCGTGAACCTTTCATCCTGGCTTAACCTTTTCTTTGGGCCTCATCTCCTTATGGAAGTTTGGCTCGATCCGGAGGGCTGTAAAAGAAGAAAGAAGCGTTAATATATGTACATACCAAAAGAATTAATGCATCAAGTCAGCACAGGCTTAATTAATATATATACCTCGCCGGACTTTGCAACAGCTCCCTCCTCCGTTCGGTCACCGGAGCCGTCATCATGGTCTTCTTCCTCCGCCATTCGGTCACCGGAGCCGTCATGATCTCCTTCCTCCTCCATTGTTGGATCACCGGAGCCGTCATCCTCTCCTTCCTGACCATCGGTGTCGTTGAGAAACGACAAGACATCACATCCGTCGCGGATTATATCCCCCAACAACTCTTCTTGTTCTAAGTCTCTGTCGATAGTTTCTGCAAATATTACTACATGGGAATATACAAACACGAGAGATGGATATATTAGTGGCAAACATAGACCTAGCTAATATCACAACAAGGGGCGGGAGGGGGTAGGAGATCGACAACGATTTTTTTTCTAGGGTTTGGGTGGCCTCGAGAGATCGACAACGCTTTTTCTTCTAGGGTTTAGGTGGCCTCGAGAGTTAATCGGGTAGGGGCGGGAGGGGGTAGGAGATCGACAACGCTCTTTCTTCTAGGGTTTGGGTGGCCTCGAGAGTTGGTCGGGCGAGCGGACCGGGAGTAAATTTAGTAACTTTGAACTTCGTAAATTTGGTCGGGCGTGAGGGGGTTGATCGACGTCCCCCCTCATGTCGAAGTTATTGGGGATACGTTTCGAGAGAAAATACAACACTTGATATGTTTTGAATATATGAACATTTTAACTTAGTAACTTATTAACGTTTCGAGAGAAAACTTTCTATTAACATCATTTTAACTTAGTAACTTAGTAATGTTTCGAGAGAAAACTTAGTAACTTAGTAACATTTTAACTTAGTAACGTTGCGAGAGAAAACTTTCTATTAACATCTCTCTCTCCCTCCTCATGCATGTCCGACGTCCCCCCCTCATGTCGAAGTTATCGGGGAGGGGGTAGATCGACAACGACATCCATACATACATACATGAAAAAAAAATGCTATCCATCCATACATACATCGCCACATACACTTTGTTGTTTTGATCTAAACAGCAAGGTTAAGTTGCTTTGAACCAAGGGTTCAAATTCAAACTCAACATATGAATTTATAAAGTGCACTTTGTTGTTTTGATCTAAACAGCAAGGTTAAGTTGCTTTTTCATGCATGAAAATGCCATAAACAGATTCTTTGGATTTTTCTGATAATTTTTCATATATAATTTATTTCATTTGGAGTTATAGATTATTTTCTATGATTTTTCAAAGCTTGCAATATTTTCTGAAATTTATAAATCATTTCTGATTTATCTAAAATCCCAGGGTTGACCCAGGTCAAACTTGACGCTGACTGGGGTTTGACCTTGCTGTGGGGCCCGCTGTCAGTGGCTGTGGGGCTTAATTGGCTATGATTAGTCCCTAATGGCCTCGCCACGTCGGCCCTCGCCGGAGCTCGGCCGGCGGCGACTAAAACAACGGCGGGGGTTCGTCAGACCTGCGCTACAGGCGGCGGTTGCGTGCGTGGAGACCACCTGGAGGTAGCCCGCGCACGTGCGGATCCAGGGGAGCAGGCGGCTGGGCGAGAAGTGGCCGGAGCTCGCCGGAACTGAGCTCGCGACGGCCGCCGGAGCTCGGGTGAGCTCGGGATCAGAGCTACGATGGCCGTGGCAGTGTGTGCAGGGAACCTACAGCATCTACGGGAGCACACGAACTCAACGGTCACGTGCACGGGACCTGTCCATCACCGGAGCTACGTCGGTGACGAGCTCGGGCGGCGGCGCGTTTCGGTCTCCGGTGAATCAGTGGCTACGGCGAGCAATCGAGCATGGGAGTGAGGGGGGAAGAGACAAGGGCTCATGACGATTGCGTTGAGATGCTCAACCGGCTCGGGGAAGGGCCGGAGCAAGCACGGACGGCGGCGAATCGGCGATGGGGATCGCCGGCACCCGAGGTCGAAGACAATGATGTTGGCGATGGCAGGGGCGGCGGCAGGGGCGCGGGCTCGGGGATGACGACGGCGACGGCGACGGGGCGGGGGCAGCGGACGGCGTCGGGGTAGCCTGGCGGCGTCGATGTCGTCGGCGTCATCGGGGGAACTACGAGATGAAAGTGAAAAATTCCTAAGTGTTGGTTATATAGCAAAGCCTTTAGTCCCGGTTCATGGCACCAACCGGGACCAATGCTATCCTTTAGTCCCGGTTCGTGCCACCAACCGGGACCAAAGGTCTCTTTTCATCAGCCCAAAGGACGGGAAGCAGAGACCTTTGGTCCCGGTTGGTGGCATGAACCGGGACCAAAGGGTAGCACCAACCGGGACTAAAGGTTGGTGCTGCCCGGGGCCAAAAGTTTAGTCCCACCTCGCTAGCTGAGAGGGCTCGAGAGTTGTTTATAAGCGCTGCTGCGCTGACCCTCTCGAGCTCCTCTCAACTGCAGGCTTACGGGCCTAATGTCACACTCCTCTGCCTGTGGGCCTACTGGGCCTGCTGCGGGCCTGAATCCTGGCCCAATGGGTTTCTAGTCGTATTCAGGCCGTGGTGGCCCAGTAGGCGGCATTTTTTAAAAAAAATTCTAGTTTTTTTGTTTTCTTTGATGCTTTATTTATTTTCTTTTGTTTGTACTTAATAAATACTTACAGTTTTTTCAGTGAATCTTTTTGCTTTTAGGTCACAAAAATTATAAACTTTCTGTTAGTGCCATTAGTTTTCAAATTTGAATAGTTTAAATTTGAATTCTTTTAAATTTGTGTGAATCACTAGTTTGTGAATAACTTTACTATAAAAATAGATTTTTGAGTGATTCTTTTTCCTGCTATTTAATATTACTGTGTTTTATCATTAATTCAATTTGGTAATTTTTAGGTTATTTTAAATGTCTGTTTTAATCAAAACGATTTGTTATTTTAGTTGCTATTAAAGTTTTCTAGCAAAAATTTCTTTATGAAATTTATTTTTGCTATTAATGTTTTGAACAAAAAATACTTTGATAATTTTAGTTGCATAAATTTTATAAAAATTTAGTTTCCAAAATACTAGAGGTTTATAAAATCTTTTTAGTTGATTCCGTTTGCTATTAGAGTTTTATAAAAGCTTTTTAGTTGATTCTTTTTGCTATTGAAGAATATTATAATTTTGTTTTAGTTGATCATAACAGAATATTTTAATTGATTATTTTTAGTTCATTCTTTTTGCTATTAGAGCTTCATAAAAGTTTTCTAGTTAATTCTTTTTGCTATTAGTTCATTCTTTGAGCTAAATGACCCTGAAATTGAAAAGAACTTCAAATGAACTCTGAAAAGGTTGAAAGTTGGCAATATATCATCATTTCACCCACATAGCATGTGCTAAAAAGTTGAGAGGGTTACGGCAAAAGCTGGATGCACTTCGTGTACAAAATGGACAATCTCTTTCGAAGTATCAGGGTTTCATATGAAAACTCATCTGTTAAAAAGGGATTTCATTTTTTTTAACTTATTTGAACTCCAGACTTTTTGTGTGTTCGAAATGCACCATTCAAAGCCACATCATCAATTTTCAACCCTTTCTGACTTCATTTGGTATTTTTCATGCATTTACTGATTTTTTAAGCTAAATGACCCTGAAATTGAAAAGCACTACAAATGAACTCTAAAAAGGTTGAAAGTTGGCATGGTATCATCATTTCACCCACATAGCATGTTCTAAAAAGTTGAGAGGGTTACGGCAAAAACTGGATGCACTTCGTGTACAAAACGGACAATCTCTTTCGAAGTATCAGGGTTTCAGACGAAAACTCATCTGTTACAAAGGCATTTCATTTTTTTTAACTTACTTGAACTCCAGACTTTTTGTGTGTTCAAAATGAACCATTCAAAGCCACATCATCAATTTTCAACCCTTTCTGACTTCATTTGGTATTTTTCATGCATTTACTGATTTTTTAAAGGTAAATGACCCTGAAATTGAAAAGCACTACAAATGAACTCTGAAAGGGTTGAAAGTTGGCATGGTATCATCATTTCACCCAAATAGCATGTTCTAAAAAGTTGAGAGGGTTACGGCAAAAACTGGATGCACTTCGTGTACAAAATGGACAATCTCTTTCGAAGTATCAAGGTTTCGGACGAAAACTCATCTGTTACAAAGGGATTT
The DNA here is from genome assembly GCA_011799875.1 of Thinopyrum elongatum. Classification (NCBI taxonomy): domain Eukaryota; kingdom Viridiplantae; phylum Streptophyta; class Magnoliopsida; order Poales; family Poaceae; genus Thinopyrum; species Thinopyrum elongatum. Next base: position 571,130,476 of record CM022302.1, on the reverse strand, counting down.
CATTTCTTAACATGTAACTGCAGTGATTTTCTAGATCAAAGGCATCATCATAATAGTTGTGGAGCGAAAGTCTTCACTTTTTCTTCGCTTGTGTCCTTTGCTTATTGCGCCGTATCATGGATAATCTTCATCGTTTAACAGGGTGCTTGGGTTAGCCTTGACTTTGAAGGGAGGAATTTCATGAAACTTTTCATAATCTTCAGACATGTCTGTCTTGCCCTCCACTCCCACGATGTCTCTTTTTCCTGAAAGAACTATGTGGCGCTTTGGCTCATCGTATGATGTATTCGCTTCCTTATCTTTTCTTTTTCTGGGTTTGGTAGACATGTCCTTCACATAGATAACCTGCGCCGCATCATTGGCTAGGACGAATGGTTCGTCTGTGTACCCAAGATTGTTCAGATCCACTGTTGTCATTCCGTACTGTGGGTCTACCTGTACCCCGCCTCCTGACAGATTGATCCATTTGCACTGAAACAAAGGGACCTTAAAATCATGTCCATAGTCAAGTTCCCATATGTCCACTATGTAACCATAATATGTGTCCTTTCCCCTCTTGGTTGCTGCATCAAAGCAGACACCACTGTTTTGGTTGGTGCTCTTTTGATCTTGGGCGATCGTGTAAAATGTATTCCCATTTATCTCGTACCCTTTGTAAGTCAATACAGTCGAAGATGGTCCCCTGGCCAACGAGTACAGCTCATCAGAAACAGCGTTGTCACCCATTAGACGTGTTTGCAACCAACTACCGAAAGTCTGATGTGTTCACATGTAATCCAGTCGTCACACTGCTCCGGGTGTTTGGAGCGCAGAATATTCTTGTGTTCATTGACATACGGGGTCACCAAGGTAGAATTCTGCAAAACTGTGTAGTGTGCTTGAGACCAAGAATGCCCGTCCCTACATATTATTGAGTCCGCTCCTAGCGTGCCTTTTCCAGTCAGTCTCCCCTCATACCGTGATTGAGGGAGACCAATCTTCTTCAGGTCAGGAATGAAGTCAACACAAAACCCAATGACCTCCTCTGTTTGATGGCCCGTGGAGATGCTTCCTTCTGGCCTAGCACGGTTACGAACATATTTCTTTAAGACTCCCACGAACCTCTCAAAGGGGAACATATTGTGTAGAAATACAGGGCCCAGAATGGCAATCTTGTCGACTAGATGAACTACGATGTGCGTCATGATATTGAAGAAGGATGGTGGGAACACCAGCTCGAAACTGACAAGACATTGCGCCAGATCACTCCTTAACCTTGGTAGGATTTCTGGATCGATCACCTTATGAGAGATTGCATTGAGGAATGCACATAGCTTCACAATGGCTAATCGAACGTTTTTTGGTAGAAGCCCCCTCCATGCAATTGGAAGCAGTTGCGTCATAATCACGTGACAGTCATGAGACTTTAGGTTCTGAAACTTTTTCTCTGCCATATTTATTATTCCCTTTATATTCGACGAGAAGCCAGACGGGACCTTCATACTGAGCAGGCATTCAAAGATGATTTCCTTCTCTTCTTTGGTAAGAGCGTAGCTGGCAGGACCTTCATACTGCTTTGGAAGCATGCCGTCTTTTTCGTGCACACGTTACTGGTCCTCCCGTGCCTCCGGCGTGTCTTTTTTCTTCCCATACACGCCCAAGAAGCCTAGCAGGTTCACGCAAAGATTCTTCGTCACGTGCATCACGTCGATTGCAGAGCGGACCTCTAGGTCTTTCCAGTAGGGTAAGTCCCAAAATATAGATTTCTTCTTCCACATGGGTGCGCGTCCCTCGGCGTCATTCGGAACAGATAGTCCGCCGGGACCCTTTCCAAAGATTACATGTAAATCATTGACCATAGCAAATATGTGATCACCAGTACGGACGGCGAGCTTCTTCCGGTGATCTGTCTCGCCTTTGAAATGCTTGCCTTTCTTTCGACATTGAGGGTTGGTCGGAAGAAATCGACGGTGCCCCAGGTACACATTCTTCCTGCATTTTTCCAAATATATACTTTCAGTGTCATCTAAACAGTGCGTGCATGCGTGGTATCCCTTGTTTGTCTGTCCTAAAAGGTTACCGAGAGCAGGCCAATCATTGATGGTAACAAACAGCAACGCATGTGTGTCAAATTCCTGCTCGTCGTGCTCATCCCACACATGTACACCTTTTCCATTCCACAACTGTAAAAGTTCTTCAACTAATGGCCTTAGGTACAAATCAATGTCCTTGCCGGGTTGCTTAGGACCTTGGATGACCATTGGCATCATAATGAACTTCTGATTCATGCACAGCCAAGGACGAAGGTTATATATACATAGAGTCACGGGTCAGGTGCTATGATTGATGCTCTGCTCCCCAAAAGGATTAATGCCATCCACGCTTAAACCAAACCATACGTTCCTTGCGTCACCTGCAAAGTCCCCCCACTTTCTCTCGATTTTTCTCCACTGCGACCCGTCAGCGCATGCTCTCAACTTTCCGTCTTTCTTACGGTCCTCTTTGTGCCATCGCATCAACTTGGCATGCTCTTTGTTTCTGAACAGACGTTTCAACCATGGTATTATAGGAGCATACCACATCACCTTGGCAGGAACCCTCTTCCTGCGGCGCTCACCGTCAACATCACCAGGTCATCTCGTCTGATCTTATACCGCAATGCGCCGCATACCAGGCATGCGTTCAAATCCTCGTACGCACCGCGGTAGAGGATGCAGTCATTAGAGCATGCATGTATCTTCTGCACCTCCAATCCTAGAGGGCATAGAACCTTCTTTGCTCCGTACGTACTGTCGGGCAATTCGTTATCCTTTGGAAGCTTCTTCTTCAATATTTTCAGTAGCTTCTCAAATCCGTTGTCAGATACACCATTGTCTGCGTTCCATTGCAGCAATTCCAGTGTGGTACCGAGCTTTGTGTTGCCATCTTCGCAATTGGGGTACAACACTTTTTTGTGATCCTCTAACATGCGATCGAACTTCAACTTCTCCTTTTCTCTTTCGCATTGTCTCTTTGCATCAACAATGACCCGGCGAAGATCATCATCGGGCACATCGTCTGGTTCCTCTTAATCTTCAGCTTCCCCCGTTGCGGCATCACCGTATTCAGGGGGCACATAGTTGTCATCATCCTCTTCTTCTTCGTTGTCTTCCATCATAACCCCTCTTTCTCCGTGCTTGGTCCAAACATTATAGTGTGGCATGAAACCCTTCTCAAGAAGGTGGATGTGAAGGGTTTTCGCATCAGAGTAAGACTTCGTATTCCCACAGATAGGGCATGGACTACACATAAAACCATTCTGCTTGTTTGCCTCAGCCACTTCGAGAAAATTATGCACCCCCTTAATGTATTCGGAGGTGCGTCTGTCACCGTATATCCATTGCCGGTTCATCTGCGTGCATTATATATAATTAAGTGTGGCAAAAACCATTACAGAACATCATGAATAGAGAAGTGACCAAATTAATAGAAGTTCATCATCACATTAAAACCAAAGTACAGTAGTGATCAAATGTTATTACTGAAAAAATAAATACATAAAGTTTATACATAGTTCTCATTGAACAACATATAGCTCTCTGGAGCATCTAATTAAACCATTTCAATGCAACAACAAATGCGATCATAATCGCAACTAAGGTAACAATTGATCCAACGGCATAATTGAAGGAAATATGCCCTAGAGGCAATAATAAAGTTGTTATTTTATATTTCCTTATATCATAATAAATGTTTATTATTCATGCTATAATTGTATTAACTGGAAACTTGATACATGTGTGGATACATAGACAAAACACCGTGTCCCTAGTAAGCCTCTACTAGACTAGCTCGTTAATCAAAGATGGTTAAGTTTCCTAACCATGGACATGAGTTGTCATTTGATAACGGGATCACATCATTAGGAGAATGATGTGATGGACAAGACCCATCCGTTAGCTTAGCATAATGATCGTTCAGTTTTATTGCTACTGCTTTCTTCATGTCAAATACATATTCCTCCGACTATGAGATTATGCAACTCCCGGATACCGGAGGAATGCCTTGTGTGCTATCAAACGTCACAACGTAACTGGGTGATTATAAAGATGCTCTACAGGTATCTCCGAAGGTGTCTGTTGGGTTGGCATAGATCGAGATTAGGATTTGTCACTCCAAGTATCGGAGAGGTATCTCTAGGCCCTCTCGGTAATACACATCATAATAAGCCTTGCAAGCAATGTGACCAATGAGTTAGTTGTGAGATGATGTATTACGGAACGATTAAAGAGACTTTCCGGTAACGATATTGAACTAGGTATGAAGATACCGATGATCGAATCTCGGGCAAGTAACATACCGATGACAAAGGGAATAACGTATGTTGTCATAACGGTTCGACCGATAAAGATCTTCGTAGAATATGTGGGAGCCAATATGAGCATCCAGGTTCTGCTATTGGTTATTGACCAGAGAGGTGTCTCGGTCATGTCTACATAGTTCTCGAACCCATAGGGTCCGCACGCTTAACGTTCGATGACGATATTGTATTATATGAGTTATGTGATTTGGTGACCGAATGTTGTTCGGAGTCCCGGATGAGATCACGGACATGATTAGGAGTCTCGGAATGGTCGAGAGGTAAAGATTTATATATGGAAAGTCATATTTTGGGTTCCAGAAAAAAGTGCAGTTTTTTCGGTATTGTACCGTGAAGCTTCTAGAAGGTTCCGTAGGATTCTGGAGGGGTCCGAAAGTCCACAAGTGGGTCCACCATGTCCCAAGGTCTGGCATGGCCTACGGGGAAGCGCCCTGGCCTTATTGGGCTAGGCGCACTAAGTCCTCAAAAGCCCATGTGGCTAGGGAAGGCAAAAAGGGAAGGTGTCCTAGTAGGAATAGGATTGGACTTGGATTCCAAGTCCACGTGTGTACTATTCATGGTTACTGTTCATGTGGTACTATTCCTTCTACTCCAAGCCCCAACACATATATAAATAGAGGAGAGGGGGCGCCCCAAAAGGACACAACAACATCTGTTAGCCGTGTGCGGCGTCCCCTTCCACAGATTACACCCTCGGTCATATTCTCACGGTGCTTAGGCGAAGCCCTACGTGGATCACTTCACCATCACCGTCACCACGCCGTCGTGCTGACGGAATTCATCTACTCCCTCGACACTTTGCTGGATCAAGAGTTCGAGGGACGTCATCGAGCTGAACGTGTGCAGAACTCGGAGGTGCCGTACATTCAGTGCTTGATCGGTCGGAACGAGAAGAAGTTCGACTACATCAACCACGTTGTCAAACGCTTCTGCTTTCAGTCTACGATGGTACGTAAACACACTCTCCCCTTCTCGTTGCTATGTATCTCCTAGATAGATCTTGCGTGAGCGTAGATTTTTTTTTGAAATTGTATGCTACGTTTCCCAACAGTGGCATCCGAGCCAGGTCTATGCGTAGATGATATGCACGAGTAGAACAAAAAAAGTTGTGGGCGGTGATAGTCATACTGCTTACCACCAACATCTTATTTTGATTCGGCGGTATTGTTGGATGAAGCAGCCCGGACCAACCTTACATGACCACGTTCATGAGACCGGTTCCACCGACAACATGCAACTAGAAGCCCGTAGCAGCCACGTAAAACTTGCAACAACAAAGTAGAGGACGTCTAACTTGTTTTTGCAGGGAATGTTGTGATGTGATATGGTCAAGACATGATGTGATATACATTGTTGTATGAGATGATCTGTAGGGTAACGCAGCAGAAAACAAAAAATTTCCGCCCTACGCACTAGCCCAGGACCACTAAGGAGACTGCATACAAGGTTTGATCATATTCGTTACCGACTCATAGCGCAGCGGGAAGTAGAGTCGATGACGAACGGTGGTGCAGATCCCCGCAGCTAGGATTTACAACCTCCCAACCGCGAGGATGTACTCGCCCATCAGCTACCCGGACAGCCCTCCGGGAGGTGGTTGAACAGTCCCCCGGACGGTGTCGCGGACAGCCCTTCGGGAGGACCTCCGAAACTCGGACGGTCACCTGGACAGCCCTTCGGGAGGACTCACAGAACTCGGACCGTCACTTGGACAGCCCTTCGGGAGGCACTCACGAACAGCCCCTCGGGCACTAAGATCGAAACTACGACCTCTCTACAGAGTTGCACACATACGGTGTCATCTATCCGGCAGGGCTTCGCCGTCCAGAACTAGTTCCCACCGGAACCCAGACAGCCTTTCGGCTCTACGAAACTCTTTTCGTGGGAGGGAGAGAGAAGCCAGATCATTGCATGGCACTTGTATGTGAGAAGGGATGAAGTTTGTGGGCAGCCCACTCTCCTCTATTTATAGGAAAGCCAAGGGGTAAAGTTGGCATTCACAAATACCAAAAGTACCCCCACTTTATGTCATTTACATAAATAATAAAGCAAAAAGGAGTGCCATGTGGAGCTCCATGGAGCTCCACCCTCCATGGCCGGCCACCCCTTGGGGGGGCCCCCCCAAGGGGGCTTCCTTAGTGCCCAAGGCTTCTAGAAGCCTTTTGGGAAATTTCCCAAAAGGTGCTTTCCATAAAAAATCCCAAAAAGCACTTTCACTATTCACGACGACATTTTTCAGCGTCCGTTCGAACTGAAAATATTTATGTGGGCTTAGAACATTTCCAGTACCCACTAAAATAATTTTCAACGCGTTCTGGAACAATTCCAGTTTAGTGATTTCATCTGCGAAAAGCATCTGAAGCGGTTTCGGCAGCTCCGGAACATTTCCGGTTTTCATCTCCGAAAATTCCAGAAAGTTTCCAGAATGATTCTGGCACCCTCCAAGAATTATCAGGCATGTCCCGAAACCAATTTGACTTTATGGTATCCTCTGAAACAACTTTTCAGTATCACCGGAACTCATCCGGTGACCTCTCTCGTCGGAACTTTTCCGCTGTCTCCGGAAAACTTTTTCCGAAAACTTTCTCTCAGACTCCCTGTCTAGTATTCAGCAGATAGATGACCCTTAAGCGTGTGACCCTATAGGTTCGGTGAAGTATAGACATGACCAGAACACTTTCCGATCAATGATCAGCATCGGAGCCGTGGACACCCATATTGACCCCTATACCCACACGAATGAATATTCGAGTGAACCTCCAGTTGCCGTGTGATATTCCTGTTGCTTCACGATATGTTACAAATACCCGAGGTTAGACATGTTGGCATCCCCGTGGATCAACAACTTGTCCACTATGCTAGTTACCTCGTTACCGGTATTGTTCTCTTTTCTCGTTACCGTGTTCCGGCATCCCCGTGATCAAATCACAAAGTGTCTGGCCAGACGATGATGGATACCGTAACACCGAGAGGGCCCAGAGATATCTCTCCATCGTCGGAGGAGCAAATCCCAATCTTGAGCTATCAAGTTACTAGACATACTTTTTCATGAACCCGTAAGCCGCCGTAATAGCCACCCATTTACGGATGACGTTTAACAAACCCCAAAGTTCATGAAGCAAGCATGAAGAAACTCGATACTCTCATAGTCTAAGGAATCATGCAAACATTAACCACCTCTGTGTTATTAACCATTAACTTGTGATGAATGTAACTCATAGCATAACATCAATCGGGTCGATTCAACACAAGTGTTCTCCTAACACTGTGCCCTCAAAATTGCTGGCATAGACATGCCCATGATCAGAAAAACAGAACCATCATGCAATACTTGAGCTAGTCTTAGAGGCCAGACTAGGAATACATTTTACCGTTTATTTTTCCACACGTGCATATGAGTCTTCCTCCGAGCCTCGTTTTATTGCAGACTCGAGAACCATAGCAGTTATAGCATGGAACATAAACCTAATTATGAACAGGGAGATAATCAATAACATTTATTATTGCCTCTAGGGCATATCTCCTACATGATCATGTTTTGTAAAAGTTATCGGCAACTGGCAGGAGCCTTATGGTTGTCGCTCTATTGTATGAAATGCAAACGCCATGTAATTGCTTTACTTTATCACTATGCGTTAGCGATAGTTGTAGAAGCAATAGTTGGCGAGACGACCACGACGCTATGATGGAGATCAAGGTGTCAAGCTGGTGACGATGGAGATCATGACGGTACTTTGGAGATGGAGATCAAAGGCACAAGACGATGATGGCCATATCATGTCACATATTTTGATTGCATGTGATGTTTATCTTTATGCATCTTATTTTGCTTAGTACGGCGGTAGCATTATAAGATGATCCCTTAACTAAAATTTCAAGGTATAAGTGTTCTCCCTGAGTATGCACCGTTGCGACAGTTCGTCATGTTGAGACACCACGTGATGATCGGGTGTGATAGACTCTACGTTCAAATACAACGGGTGCAAGACAGTTTTGCACATGCGGAATACTCGGGTTAAACTTGACGAGCCTGGCATGTACAGACATGGCCTCGGAACACTAGAGACCGAAAGGTCGAACGTGAATCATATAGTAGATATGATCAACATAGAGATGTTCACCATTGATGACTACTCCATCTCACGTGATGATCGGACATGGTTTAGTTGATTTGGATCACGTATCATTTAGAAGACTTGAGGGATGTCAATCTAAGTGGGAGTTCTTAAGTAATACGATTAATTGAACTTAATTTATCATGAACTTAGTCCTGATAGTATTTGCAAATTATGTTGTAGATCAATAGCTCACGATGTTGCTCCCTGTTTATTTTTTATATGTTCCTAAAGAAAAATAAGTTGAAAGATGATAGTAGCAATGATGCGGACTGGGTCCGTGATCTGAGGTTTATCCTCATTGCTGCACAGAAGAATTATGTCCTTGATGCACCGCTAGGTGACAGACCTATTGCAGGAGCAGATGCAGACGTTATGAACGTTTGACAAGCTCAGTATGATGACTACTTGATAGTTTAGTGCGCCATGCTTTACGGCTTAGAACCGGGACTTCGAGATGTTCCAAGAGCTGAAAATGATATTTCAGACTCATGCCCGTGTTAAGAGGTATGAGACCTCTGACAAGTACTTTGCCTACAAGATGGAGGAGAATAGCTCAGCTAGTGAGCATGTGCTCAGAATGTCTGGGTACTACAATCGCTTGAATCAAGTGGGAGTTAATCTTCTAGATAAGATAGTAATTGACAGAGTTTTCTAGTCACTATCACCAAGTTACTAGAACTTCGTGATGAACTATAATATGCAAGGGATGAAGAAAACGATTCCCGAGCTCTTCGCAATACTGAAATCGGCGAAGGTAGAAATCAAGAAAAAGCATCAAGTGTTGATGGTTGACAAGACCACTAGTTTTAATAAAAAGGGCGAGGGAAAGAAAGGGAACTTCGAGAAGAATGACAAGCAAGTTGTCACTCCCATGAAGAAGCCCAAATCTGGACACAAGCCTGAAACTGAGTGCTTATACTGCAAAGGAAATGGTTACTGGAAGCGGAACTACCCCAAATACTTGGCGGATAAGAAGGATGGCAAAGTGAACAAAGGTATATTTGATATACATGTTATTGATGTGTACTTTACTAGTGTTCATAGTAACCCCTGGGTATTTGATACCGGTTCAGTTGCTAAGATTAGTAACTCGAAACAGGAGTTACAAAATGAACAGAGACTAGTTGAGGACGAAGTGACGATGTGTGTTGGAAGAGATTCCAAGGTTGATAAGATCACCATCGCACACTCCCTCTACCTTCGGGATTAGTGTTGGACCTAAATAAATAAATGTTATTTGATGTTTGCGTTGAGCATGAATATGATTGGATCATGTTTATTGCGATACGGTTATTCATTTAAGTCAGAGAATAATTGTTGTTCTGTTTACACGAATAAAACCTTCTATGGTCATACACTCAATGTAAATGGTTTATTGAATCTCGATCATAGTGATACACATATTCATAATATTGATGCCAAAAGATGCAAAGTTAATAATGATAGTGCAACATACTAGTGGCATTGCCGTTTAGGTCATATTGGTGTAAATCGCATGAAGAAACTCCATGCAGATGGACTTTTGCAATCACTTGATTATGAATCATTTGATACTTGCGAACCATGCCTCATGGGCAAGATGACTGAAACTCCGTTCTCCGGAACAATGGAGCGAGCTAATGACTTATTGGAAATAATACATACCGATGTATGCGGTCCGATGAGTGTTGAAGCACGCGGCGGGTATCGTTATTTTCTGACCTTCACTGATGATTTGAGCAGATATGGGTATATCTACTTGATGAAACATAAGTCTGAAACATTTGAAAAGTTCAAAGAATTTCAGAGTGAAGTAGAAAATCATCGTAACAAGAAAATAATGTTTCTACGATCTGATCGCGGAGGCGAATATTTGAGTTACGAGTTTGGCCTTCATTTAAAACAATGTGGAATAGTTCCACAACTCACGCCACCTGGAACACCACAGCGTAATGGTGTGTCCGAACGTCGTAACCGTACTTTATTAGATATGGTGCGATCTATGATGTCTCTTACCAATTTACCACTATCGTTTTGGGGTTATGCATTAAAGACAGTTGCATTCAAATTAAATAGGGCACCATCTAAATCCGCTGAGACGACACCGTATGAACTGTGGTTTGGCAAGAAACCTAAGCTGTCGTTTCTTGAAGTTTGGGGTTGCGATGCTTATGTGAAAAAACTTCAGCCTGATAAGCTCGAACCCAAATCGGAGAAGTGCGTCTTCCTAGGATACCCAAAAGAAACTGTTGGGTACACCTTCTATCATAGATCCGAAGGCAAGATCTTTGTTGCTAAGAATGGATCCTTTCTAGAGAAGGAGTTTCTCTCGAAAGAAGTGAGTGGGAGGAAAGTAGAACTTGATGAGGTAATTGTACCTTCTCTCGAATTGGAAAGTAGTTCATCAGAGAAAACCGTTCCCGTGATGCCTACACCAACTAGAGAGGAAGCTAATGATGATGATCATGAAATTTCGGATCAAGTTACTACAGAACCTCGTAGGTCAACCAGAACACGATCCGCACCAGAGTGGTACGGGAATCTTGTACTGGAAGTCATGTTACTAGACCAAGGTGAACCTACGAACTATGAAGAAGCTATGATGAGCCCAGATTCCGACAGATGGCTTGAGGCCATGAAATCTGAGATAGGATCCATGTATGAGAACAAAGTGTGGACTTTGGTGGATTTGCCCGATGATCGGCGAGCCATAGAGAATAAATGGATCTTTAAGAGAAAGACGGACGCTGATGGTAGTGTTACTATCTAGAAAGCTCGAATTGTCGCAAAAGGTTTTCAACAAGTTCAAGGTGTTGACTACGATGAGAGAGGTGTCTCGGTCATGTCTACATAGTTCTCAAACCCGTAGGGTCCGCAAGCTTAACGTTCGATGACGATATTGTATTATATGAGTTATGTGATTTGGTGACCGAATGTTGTTCGGAGTTCCGGATGAGATCACGGACATGACGAGGAGTCTCGGAATGGTCGAGAGGTAAAGATTTATATATGGAAAGTCATATTTTGGGTTCCGGAAAAAAGTGCAGTTTTTTCGGTATTGTACCGTGAAGCTGCCAGAAGGTTTCGGAGGATTCCGGAGGGTCCGGAAGTCCACAAGTGGGTCCACCATGTCCCAAGGGCTGGCACGGGCTAACGAGAAGCGCCCTGGCCTTATTGGGCTAGGCGCACTAAGTCCTCAAAAGCCCATGTGGCTAGGGAAGGCAAAAAGAGAAGGTGTCCTAGTAGGAATATGATTGGACTTCGAGTCCAAGTCCACTTGTGTACTATTCATGGTAACTGTTCATGTGGTACTATTCCTTCTACTCCAAGCCCCTACACATATACAAATAGAGGAGAGGGGGCGCCCCAAAAGGACATAACAACATCTGTTAGCCGTGTGCGGCGCCCTCCTCCACAGATTACACCCTCGGTCATATTGTCGCAGTGCTTAGGCGAAGCCCTGCGTGGATCACTTCACCATCATCGTCACCATGCCGTCGTGCTGACGGAATTCATCTACTCCCTTGACACTTTGCTGGATCAAGAGTTCGAGGGATATCATCGAGCTGAACGTGTGCAGAACTCGGAGCTGCCGTACGTTCGGTGTTTGATCGGTCGGAACGAGAAGAAGTTCGACTACATCAACCGCGTTGTCAAACGCTTCCGCTTTCGGTCTACTAGGGTACGTAGACACATTCTCCTCTTCTCGTTGCTATGCATCTCCTAGATAGATCTTCAGTGAGCGTAGAATATTTTTTGAAATTGTATGCTACGTTTCCCAACAATAATGATACCAAGCCTAGGTATGAATGGCATATTTTTTAATCTTTCTAATATTCAAGCGCATTTTATCCATCTTGATCTTGTGATCATCGACGATATCCGCAACATGCAACTCCAATGCCATCTTCTCCTCCTCAATTCTTTTCAATTTTTTCTTCAAGTAATCATTTTTTTTCAACTAAATTTAACCTCTCGACAAGAGGGTCGGTTGGAATTTCCGGTTCACATACCTCCTAGATAAAACATCTATGTCACGTTGGTCGGTATAATTGTCATAAACACTAAATGAAACAAATAGTTATAAAAGATAATATATACCACATCCGAATCATAGACAGGACAAGGGCTGAGGGGGGCGGATACCAAAACCATCGCACTATATAATAACAAACAATAATAAAAGTAAGAAAATTATACAAGTATCAATCTAAGAAGATAAGAATAAGAGGCTCACCACGGTGGTGCCGGCGACGCGATCGGCGCGGGCGATCGACGGCGGTGAGGACGGGTACGGGACAGGACGGACCGCCAAACCTAGATAAATCTTGAGAAAAATGGAGTTTGGACAAGGAGCTTCGAGAGGAGAAAGCTTAAGTGTGGCTCTGGCATTTTATCGAACACCTCATGTGCATAGGAGGTGAGCTAGAGCACCACAAAGCTCTCCCACGGCCGGCCAAAAAAACAGAGCAATGCACTGCTCTGCTCGCGGGCAGGGGGTATATATAGGCCTCTCTTTAGTCCCGGTTGGTGGCTAAAACCGGGACTAAAGGACCATATTTGGTTCCGGTTCCAGTCACCAACCGGGACTAAAGATTGTGGGCCAGGAGCGAGGCCCATTGGTCTCGGTTGGTGTCTGGAACCAGGAACAAAGGGGTCAGACGAACCGGGACCAATGTCCCCCAAGGCCCGGCCGGCCCCCTGGCCTCACGAACCGGGACTGATACCCCCTTTGGTCCTCAACCGAGATTAATGCCCTTACCCAGACCTCAACCAAAACCCTGTTTTCTACCAGTGAGATGCAGCTTCTCTGCACCCCGCCGCATCCAGCAGCCACCGTGTACACTGTCTTGGACCACATCTCCCCTAAAAATAAGGCGTTGTTACCCAAGCTCGTTACCTCCTCCCACCTATGAGTGCACTCTGTCGTTGATGTTGATTCGTTAGCAAGTTGAAACACTTTAACATAAGGCGCGCGGAAATTCCTCATAACCATCGCCAGCTTGCCATGTCCTCACGTCCTTTGCAGGGAGTGGCACCTCAACACCAGAGAAGAGGTTCACGACCGCAAGCTGCATGTCGTGTCCAAGCATGGCAACACAACCACGGTCATAAGCTCCCACAAACTGCTTTCCAATCACTTTGCTCCGCAAAGGGATGTGCAAGAACCGGTTATCCTCGGGACAGTATATGTTCTTCATCTTGATGCCATCGACGCCATTGTCGCGCGATGAGGAGAAGACGAGCCACGGTATAGTGGGCGGAGCCGCGTGCCGCGACGCCATTGCAGAGGCTCGCCACGACCTGCAAACGGCGGCGAAGCGGATGCGGTGGAGCACTTTGACGTATACCACATGGAGGAGATCGCCGGGGAGATTGGACCAGCTGTGCGTTGATGTCATCAGTGGCACGCTCTGTCGGATGCTAGCTAGATTCACGGCGCCGCCGCCGGCGGCCGTACGTCGATCTGCGCCCACGAATTGAGGACCTGTTTGATTGATTGAGTTCGGATCGATCAATTACAACCGTGAGTAACACATACTAGTACGTACATATATGTTCTCAAAGTCAAAGTCAAAGCATGCATGGCTGCGGCCGGACACGGAGACCGTATTCCGTACGAACATACAAGCTGCAAGCAAGAGTACACGTGTAGTCGTGTACGCGTGTTTTCTGCATCGTCGAGCTTCTTGTATTGAGTACGTGTAGCGTTTTCTTTCTTCCTGGAGAAGAAAGAAAGGCGATCTCGCTTCCTGCCAGGGCGCCTTCCTCCGCCGCCGTCATCCGGCGGCTCCCCTCCGCTGACGACCTCGGTCGTCGGTGGTGAGGGGGGTCGCCGGATCCACGCGTGTGGATTGTTTTAGGCATTAGTTTTTCAGGGTTTTGGGCTGTTCATCGTCATGGCTTCGATGATGGCGATGGCGGCGCCAACTAATAAATCTTCAGATCCTTTCCCAACGACGCGATCCACTTTTGGGGTGGGTTTGGAAACCAGACTGTTCAAGCAAGGATGGTGCGGCAGCGGCGGCATCCTCGTGGTGGATCTGTGTCCTCGGGCTCCGCCGTTGCGACGGCGTTTGCTCCAGCGCCGGCGTGGAGCTTGGGAGGTAGTCCAGGAGCGGATGCAGATTGTGGTCTGCATCGACGGCATCTGCAAGATGGTGGATCTGGGTTCGTGGTTCGTGGCAGGCAGGTATGGTTTCCTCCTCCAACGTCTTAGTTGGGCGGGCGTGCCATATCTGGAGTTCGATGGCGTGTCCGGAGTGTTGCCCCGGTCTGATTCGTTCAACGGCAATGGCTTCGCCTTTATTGGCGAGCCACCTTGGAGGTCCGCAAAGCTGCTTATCAGCGATGGAGCCGCGTCGAGCTCGGGTGTGGAGGTGATCCGTCATTTTCTCCTTTGGTGGCTGCTATGGTGGTGCCAGAGGCAGGTGACGGACGTTGGTGTCAAGCTCAGAGGATTCTTTAGTCTTGTTTGTAATTTTAGTTCTTGACTGGTGTTCCTGTGTGCAAAGGCTAGCGTTCTGCTGTCTTTTCAGTTTTGTCAGGTCGGTATATACGTGACTTGTACTATGATCCTTATGATATAAATAAGACACGTATTACCATGAAAAAAAACCTCTTGTACTGAGTTCGGACCGATAGGAAGAGTACATGTTGGGTTTAAAAAAGGAAAAACGATCAGAAAACTAGTAGTGTTTTCTCTGTCAAAAATTAAGTTTAGTCGTGTTGATTAACCTTCTCGTCTTGTTTTTTTTAGGGGAAACCTTCTCGTCTTGTTGTCGGTAGAGATGCGTTATATTCATGTTCATAGGCGACTCAGAACGGAATTGCCCCTCATCGTCCGGCTGGGGCGACACGGGAGGCGATCTCGATCTGTTTTTTCTGCGGCCTACCTCTCCTATCTCTCTTCCCTCGCCGCCACCGCCAGGCAAAGCCCTTTGCGGACGACGGTGGTGGTGTGGCCCCGGTCAGTGGTTCCACAACGGCGACTCAACGCGAGCAGCAGCGACTGTAGCACAGCATCGATCTCTGATCATATTTCAGCAGCGAGCACAAGCAACAACAATAGGAGGCCCTAGAGTGGCCCACTGCTCGCTTCAGGCGTCGTGGCCATTTGAGCCACGCTGCATCTGTGGTTCTGTATCGGCGTGCCCGGTGACTTGCTTGACGGAGGTCAAGCGCTTTGTGGATGCCCGTGACGGCACACCAAGGCTATAAGGTCCCACTCCCAGATCCGGCCATGTTCCACGGCCCAATGGGCCTCGGGAGGGCTCTCTCCGCTGAGGTGGCAGTCAGTTGTGGTGTGCTCTACAATCTACAATGAGAGTTACCGTAGCAGGTCACGGAGCTGGCAGTAACCAATCCTTTGCTCGTTGCACCAATCCTTTTGGAATCAGGTTTGATCTCAGTTGAGGCACTTGTGTCGGAGCTCGATTCCCTCATGGAAGTGGAAGATTGGGATTGGGGTATTTCTCAACTGTTGTGCAAGAATTCAATGTGCGCTTGCCAAACAATCAAAGCATGCGTCTCTGCCTCAGCAGCGGTGGTATGAAACTTCCAATTTCTTAGCTCAAAGTGTTGTTCGCGGAGCCGACGACCGATGGAGAAGTGTGATGTACTCTCCAAGAAGTTTTGGCAAAATTGCGGGGAATTCCAAACATCCTCAAGGAATATCAGTGTGCCCTCAAAGCCGCTCTCCAATCGTTCGGCAAAGTGGAAGTGGTGGATGAGCTATCGTCGATCAAGGCTAGACCAGTGAGGGGTGCTGATCCTCTGCTTCACCCCAAACTTCTCTGCTCCAATAGGATTTTTGTGAACAAAAAAGGGTACAGTGCATCAGTCCCGGTTTCATAGGACCTTTAGTCCCGGTTCTGCAATCGAGACAAAACGATCGGGACTAATGCCCGCCACTTTTAGTCCTGGTTGGCTTACGAACCGGGATTAAAGGAGCTCCACGTGGCCGCTGTGGGGCGCCCAGACAGGAGGACCTTTAGTCCCGGTTGGTAACACCGGCCGGGATTAAAAGACAGCCACGCGCTGGGATTTTTTTTAAAGGAGGGGTTTAGGGGTTTTCATATTGTGTTTCCCCCTTTTATTTTTGTGTTCACCCTTCAATTCTTTTACATTTAGGGTTTTATTTTTATTTAATGTTTTCCATTCAACTCGACGATAGTTACTACATATAGCAATGAAGGAACCATTACACAAGATCGTCATGAATATATATAGAGAGAAGTGACCTCTCTTTCTCCGTGCTTGGTCGAACAACAACTTTTGATATATCTATCCGACTCTACTACATATATACAATATAACATCTCTTACGATCTCTGACATCATCTAGCACCAAAATCGCATTGCAATTCCATATGATATTCTCCGTCTTTAGGTATGACGTGGTCAAGAAAGAATCCCGCCAATTCCTCTTGAATTGCTCGTATGCGATCATGTGGTAGGAGTTGATCCCGCATCTGCCAGGTCTAATTTAAAGAAGGGGGTCAATATATACATATATATATATATATATATATATATATATATATATATATATATATGCCCCGCTCAAGGGTCGAGTTGCGAATGAACTCGCAAACGTAGTATCCACATAAATTATTCCCGGATGCCTGCCACAAGCACTTTACGAGAATAGAGTTCAATCAAACTGATAATCAAGCATGATAATGGTACTGATGAAACTAGAATCAATCAGAGATGCGTGAAACTAACTAGTACTACTTACTTTGGGGTGTGAAAATCGCAGCTCCTTCTTCTCTAGACCTGAAACCATTCTGGTGAACTTTTTCCAAACCTTGCCCGGCAAAGAAAATGATTACTTGATATCAGGAAATGAACGAAATTTGCCGATATGGTGCGATAATGATTGAACTTACTTCTGAAGCATTTCACTCATGTCCGTCCACTCCTTAGATTCTTTACGTCTCGAGTCCAAGACAGTCACTAGTCCCGCGTCAAGCTTAATGGATAGCAGAATAAAGTGAAACCTGCGTACGCATAACTCATCAATTACAGTTCTTAACCTCGAGTAAGCGAAACAGAATATGCAGAAAACAGTAACACTCACTTGAAGTTGTAAGGAAAGAGTATTTCCCTTTTGTTTTGATGTCGAAGAATGCCTTTAGCAAGTTTTCCTCAGTATCTTTGACTCTGTTTTGTACCGTAAATTCATTTACGGTATTTGGGCTAATGAACCCAATGTCATAGATTTGTCGTCCTCTTTTGCATTCGGCGATTTTCAATTTGCATAATATAGTGAGGATAATTATATATACATGCAATGAACAAGCTGAGGTGGAGACTTAATTACAAAAATAATACTTACAGATAGTAGCAAGTCACGAGAGTTTTGTCGAGGACCTCTTGATTGAATAACTGAAATAATTCCACAAATTCAACATACATCAGGTCGACTCCAATGAAGTCATGCTCATCTTTAATTCCCAGCAACATACTGTCGGTCCCATCCTTACTACAGGTTTCCAAGTACCAGTCATGTAATCTTCGCATCATCGTTGGTAGATGCGGGAGCTGCTCAGATTTGACGAGAGGCTTCCCGTGCTCGTATTTAAAGAGCTCTACTACCTCAACCATTTCGAACTATAAACTATCGTCTAAGTAGTCACCAAGAGTGGTACCGAGCGCTACCCCCGGATGATTAGCAATTTCGCTAAACACCTTGAGCGGGGGGCACGATTGCTTCTCCTGTTCGCCGAGCTGGGGAATTGTTTTCCCACTTCATCTTCCAATACTAGTACTTAAGCTTCTCGACCGCTGCGCTTCATGAAATGTCTTTTCAATATAGCGATCATAGTTAGATAGCGGCGGAGGCGGTGGTGGTCGCCTAAGGGCATCCAGAGAGCGCTTCGTTTTCACCGGATCTATTTTCTCCTCTGGAAGAGGACGTTTCCGGTCAAAATGGGCCTTCACTTCGGTATCCACGATGTCCTTGTCTTCCTCGTCAGTCCTCTCATATGGTAACTTTGGAGGAGCCTTGAGGCTTGGACCAGCTCTGAATTTCCTCCCTGTTGTACTGCTAGCCGCCAGAGCGGCGGCGGCTCTCTTCCGCCGTTGCTGAGGAGACGGAGGAGGCGGAGTTCGCTGACGCTGCGGAGACAGCTAAGGCGGAGGAGGATTCTGCTGATGGGCCTCCTCCGTTGGAGTCCGCTGAGGCGGCGGAGACTGCTGACGCGCCGGAGACGACTGAGGCAGCGGAGATAGCAGAGCTGGACTGTGAGGAGTCTGCTGAGGGCCTCCTCCAGCTGAGTCTGCTGAGGCGGCGTCCAGTTTGGAAGCAAGATGTTTTCCTTTCTCCATAGACAGGTAGTCCTTAAGGCATTTTCCAGAAAAATCTCCCCTTCACCTGTAGGGTACTCAAGCTCCAGCCCCTTAAATCCATTCATTATTTGATCCACCCCGACAATAGCAAAGCCATCTAGAACCGGAGTGAAATGGAAAGTTGCATCAGGTTGAGGAGGTAAGACATAGCCGACCGCCACCTTCAAGGTTAGGTTATGGCATTTCGCAATTAGCTCACAATGTTCATTCTCCGTGATACCATCCACGGGGTAGCGAGGAGCCGTGATATCAGGCTGAATGAGCTCCGTGGAAGCCACGCTCCTTTTCCGCTGAGATGGTTGGGTAGCTTGGGCAGTATCGAATGAAGGATCTTCGTGCCGCTGAGATGGTGGGCCGGTAGCTCGCTGGCTCTCAAGTTCCTCTAGTTTCGCTAATCTTTGTTCCATCATCTTCATCTGGTCTGCTTCCTCTTTCTTCTTTCTCCCTCAGCTTCTATAAGTGGCACTGCTGTCCAGAAACCCATACTTCCACGGAACAGTGCCTGATGTGCCTCGTGTTCGTCCAGGGTGTTCAGGATTCCCGAGGGCCTTTGACAGCTCGCCCTTCTCTCTGTCGGGATGGAACCTCCCTTCCTGCATAGCCTTGATTGCTTCCTTAATCTTTGCGACGGGTGTTTCAGGATGAGCTTTCGTGAAAACACACTTTCCTGTTTCTGGGTCCAAAGTTCCCCCAACCCCGAAGAACCATGTCCTTGACCGATCGGGCCAGTTTAATGCCTCTGGTTGGACCCTTTTAGGAAGCAGGTCGTTCTCAAGTTTGTCCCACGTAGGCCGGGCTTTGTTGTAGCCACCTGACCCCGTAACATGGTGATACTGCTTCTTTGCAGCATTTAGCTTGTTTGCCTGTGACCTTTTCTTAGCTTTCTCAGTTTTCTTGTACACCACAAATAGGGGCCAGTGATCTTTTATCTTCGCATATATACCGGTGAATTCTGGAGTCTCGTCTTTGTCCACAAACTTTGTGTTCAATGTTTTTTTCCAGTTCTTGAATAGTTCTGCCATCTTCTTCAGAGCCCACGTCATGACCTTTGGGAGAATAACTGGGTTATTCGGATCCTCCTCTGGCGGTAGGCTGAAATTTGTCATCAGCGAGTTCCAAAGATCATCTTTCTGTCTATCGTCGACATAAGAAACTTCACCGCCCTTCCTCTTATTCCATTCTTGGATGCTGATGGGGATGTTGTCCCTAACAAGAACTCCGCATTGATGTACAAATTTGTCTTTGCTCCGCTTGGGAGCAATTGGTTGGCCATCTGAAGCGATTTCTTCGATCGTGAAGCTTTCATCCTGGCCCAACTTTTTCTTCGGGCCTCGTCTCCTTACAGAAGTTTGGCTCGATCCGGAGGGCTAAAAGAAGAAAGAAGCGTTAATATATGTACATACAAAACAATTAATGCATCTAGTCAGCAGAGGCTTAATTAATATATATATACTTCGCCGGACTTTGAAACAGTTAAGGCTCCCTTCTCAATTCGATCACCGGAGCCGTCATGATCTCCTTCCTCCTCCATTGGATCACCAGAGCCGTCATGATCTCCTTCCTCCTCCATTCGATCACCAGAGCCATCATCCTCTCTTTCCTCACCATCGGTATCGTTGAGAAACGACAAGGTGATATCACCTCCGTCGCGGATTATATCCCCCAACAACTCTTATTTTTCTAAGTCTCTGTCCATAGTTTCTGCAAATATTACAACATGGCAATATACAACCATGAGAGATGGATTAGTGGCAAACATAGACCTAGCTAATCACAACAATGAATCATATGCATATATGAGCAATGGATTAGTCGCAAACATCATGCAAAGTTATCGGGGGTTATACTTTCGAGAGAGGATACTTTGCGGACCGCCTCTGTCATGCATGTCCGACGTCCCCCCTCATGTCGAAGTTATCAGGGTTATACTTTCGGGAGAGGACACTTTGCAAAAAATGTGTTCTTCAATTTGAATTCCCAAGAGAGTTACGAACAATCTCTATGCAGGAGATCGAACTATCCATTCTACCCCATTGACCTATGCCGCCTACCGAATAAATAAAGTCCCTTCGGTTCACTGAGGTAAGACCGGTGAATTAGACGTCAATAGTATTATACATAACAAACGGGTAGGGGCGGGAGGGGGTAGGAGATCGACAACGCTCTTTATTTTAGGGTTTGGGTGGCCTCGAGAGTTGGTCGGGCGAGCGGACCGGGAGTAAACTTTGAATATATGAGTTGTTACTCCCTCTCTCCATAATTAAAGTAAATTTCATTATCATCATGCCCATTTAGTAAAGTTGCCTCTCTCCGATTTAGGCAAAGTAAAACTTAGTAAATTTTAATCAAGTCTATAGAAAAACAATATTCATCATATGAACATTTTAACTTAGTAAATTTTAACCAAGTCTATAGTAAAACTTAGTAACTTAGTAAATTTTAACTTATTTCTATGAACAAAATAAATTCTATAAACAAAAAAAAATCATCATATGAACATTTTCTATATACATCCATCCATACATACATACATACATACATGGACAAAAAATGCTATGAACAAAAAAATCATCATATGAACATTTTCTATATACATCCATCCATCCATACATACATACATGGACAAAAAAATTCTATGAAAAAAAAAATCATCATATGAACATTTTATACATCCATCCATCCATCCATACATACATACATACATACATGGACAGAAAAATTCATCATATGACATTTTCTATATACATCTATGAACAAAAATTCTATGAGCAGGGGCGGCGGCGGCGGCTAAGCAGAGCAGGGGCGGCGGCGGCTAGCAGAGCAGGGGCGGTGGCGGCATCGCAGGGGAAGGGGCCGGGGAGCTCACTGGGGGTTGGCGTCGGGGCAGGGAGTGGTCGCGGGCGTCGGGAGCGAGGGACGGCGTCAGGGCAGGGACGGCGACGAGGAGCGGCGGAGCAGCCTGGCGGCGTCGTGCGTTCGGCGTCGGGGGAGATAATGGGGAGAAAACTGCTAAGTGCTGCTTATATAGCCCACCCTTTGGTCCCAGTTGGTGGCTCCAACCGAGACTAAAGGCCCCCCTTTCGTCCCGGTTGGAGCCACCAACCGGGACCAAAGGTGTATTTCGCCGGGCGAAAGGGTGGGAAACCCAGGCCTTTAGTCCCGGTTGGTGGCTTGCACCGAGACTAAAGGGGGGCCTTTAGTCCCGGTTGGAGCCACCAACCGGGACCAAAGGCCTGGCACATCGATGTCGAAAGTTTAGTCCCACCTCGCTAGTTGAGAGGCGCTCGCACCAGTTTATAAGCCCCGCCGCGGATTCTGTTTCGAGCTCCTCTCTAAAGCAGGCCTGTGTGGGCCTAATGAACCTCTGACTACCCTGTGGGGCCTACTTTCCCTCCGGGCCTGCATCCTGACCCAACTAGTAGTTGGGTTTCTAGTCGTATGCAGGCCGTTGTGGCCTAGTAGGCGGGCATATTTTTTTTCTGTTATTTTAGTTTGCTATTAAAGTTTTTAACAAAAAATACTTTATAAAAATTCTTTTTGCTATTAAAGTTTTTAACAAAAAATACTTTGATAATTTTAGTTGCATAAATTTTATATAATTTTAAGTTAATATTATTTTGATAATAACTAGAGGTTTATAAAAGCTTTTTAGTTGATTCCTTTTGCTATTGAAGAATATTATAGTTTTGTTTTAGTTGATCATAACAACATATTTTAATTGATTCTTTTTAGTTCATTCTTTTTGCTATTAGAGTTTTATAAAAGCTTTTTAGTTCATTCTTTTTGCTATTAGTTCATTCTTTGAGCTAAATGACCCTGAAATTGAAAAGCACTACAAATGAACTCTGAAAAGGTTGAAACTTGGCATGGTATCATAATTTCACCCACATAGCATGTGCTAAAAAGTTGAGAGGGTTACTGGAAAAATTGGATGCACTTCATGTACAAACTAGACAATCTTTTTCGAAGTATCAGGGTTTCGAACGAAAAGTCATCTATTACCAAAGGGATTTCATTTCTTGACAGGTAACTGCAGTGATATTCTAGATCAAAGCTATCATCAGAATAGTTGTGGAGAGAAAGTCTTTACTTTTTCTTCGCGTGTGTCCCTTGCTTATTGCGCCGTAACCATAGATAATCTTCATCGTTTAACAGGATGCTTGGGTCAGCCTTCACTTTCAAGGGAGAAATTTCATGAAACTTTTCATAATCTTCAGACATGTCTGTCTTGCCCTCCACTCCCACAATGTTTCTTTTCCCTGAAAGAACTATGTGGTGCTTTGGCTCATCGTATGATGTATTCGCTTCCTTATCTTTTTTTTCTTGGTTGGTAGACATGTCCTTCACATAGAAAACCTGCGCCACATCATTGGCTAGGACGAATGGTTCGTCTATGCACCCAAGATTGTTGAGATCCACTGTTGTCATTCCGTACTGCGGGTCTACCTATACCCCGCCTCCTGACAGATTGACCCATTTGCATCGAAACAAAGGGACCTTAAAATCATGTCCATAGTCAAGCTCCCATATGTCCACTATGTAACCATAATATGTGCCCTTTCCCCTGTTGGTTGCTGCATCAAAGCGGACACCACTATTTTGGTTGGTACTCTTCTTATCTTGGGCGATCGTGTAAAATGTATTCCCATTTATCTCGTACCCTTGGTAAGTCAATACAGTCGAAGATGGTGTCCTAGCCAACGAGTACAACTCATCTCCAACAATGTTGTTACCCATGAGATGTGTTTGCAACCAACTGCCGAAAGTCCTAATGTGTTCACATGTAACTGAAGGAAATATGCCCTAGAGGCAATAATAAAGTTGTTATTTTATATTTCCTTATTCATGATAAATGTTTATTATTCATGCTAGAATTGTATTGATTGGAAACCTAAATACATGTGTGAATACATAAACAAATACCGTGTCCCTAGTGAGCCTCTACTTGACTAGCTCGTTGATCAAAGATGGTTAAGGTTTCCTAACCATGGACATGAGTTGTCATTTGATAACGGGATCACATCATTAGGAGAATGATGTGATGGACAAGACCCATCCGTTAGCTTAGCATAATGATCGTTCAGTTTTGTTGCTATTGATTTCTTCATGTCAAATACATATTCCTTCGACTATGAGATTATGCAACTCCTGGATACCGAAGGAATACCTTGTGTGCTATCAAACGTCACAACGTAACTGGGTGATTATAAAGATGCTCTACAGGTATCTCCGAAGGTGTTTGTTGGGTTGGCATAGATCGAGATTAGGATTTATCACTCCGAGTATCGGAGAGGTATCTCTGGGCCCTCTCGATAATACACATCATAAAGCTTGCAAGCAAATGACTAAGGAGTTAGTCACGAGGTGATGTATTACGGAACAAGTAAAGAGACTTGCCGGTAACGATATTGAACTAGGTATAGAGATACCGACGATCGAATCTCGGGCAAGTAACATACCGATGGACAAAGGGAATTACGTATGTTGTCATAACGGTTCGACCGATAAAGATCTTCGTAGAATATCACTAGTAGAAAAAGGGCCTAATGTTCAGCTCATTAGTCCCGGTTTGTAAATGAACCGGCACTAATGTGACCATTAGTGCCGGTTCCAACGGCTAGGCGGGCGGCGCTCATTAGTCCCGGTTCATTTCGAACCTTTAGTACCGGTTCGTGCCACGAACCGGGACTAAAGAGGTGGTGGCAGGTTGGTGTCAGGCTGGGGCCCCGCCAACACCTTTAGTCCCGGTTCGTGGCAAGAACCGGGACTAGAGATGCATCTTTAGTCCAGGTTCGTATAACCAACCGGGACTAAAGATCATCCTACATAAACCTTTCGTCGAGCCCAAGCTCTCTGTTCTTCCCCTTTCCTCTCCTCTCTGTTTCTCCCTCTCCTCTCGAACTCATCCTCCATTTTTGCCAAAATTTGTCAAGATTTGAAGGCACCCCATCCATCCAAGTGATCACAAAGGTTAGCAACTTTGTCCTTTCATCTCTCATTGCTAGATTAGCTCTTGCAATGCTCTATAAGTATAGTGATTTGTGGGTTTTAGTTTGGGAGGAATTATATGTGGTAGTTTATTTGATTTATATGCAATTTGAGCTCAAAATAACTCTTAGTTTGCATATGTAGGTGTGGTTTACTTAGTGCCTTCCCGTCTCTGTCCTAACCACCGTCGATCGCTGGCACCGTCCCGTCGCCGGCACCACCTTGTGGTGAGCCTCTTGTTCTTACCTTTTTTATATAAAAATATCATGTTTGTGTGATTTAGATATATAGTTACTTGTATAATTTTCTTACCTGTACGTTGTTTGTTATACATTGTGCCATGGTTTTGATACCCGTCCCTGTCGGCCCTCGTCAGGTTTATGATTCGGATGTGGTATATTCTCTTTTATAACTATTTGTTGCATTTCGTGTTTATGACAAATTATGCCCATCAAGTTGACATAGATATTTTTATCTAGGAGGTATGTGAACCGGAAATTCCAACCGACCCTATTGTCGAGAGGTTAAATTTAGTTGAAAAAGAAAACGAGTATTTGAAAGAAAAATTGAAAAGAATTGAGGAGGAGAAGATGGAATTGGAGTTGCATGTTGCCGATGTCGTCGATGATCACAAGATCAAGATGGAGAAAATGAGCTTGAAGATTAGAAAGATTAGAAAATATGCCATTGATAGTGAGGCTTGGTATCATTATGATGTTGGATCAATTGTTACCTTAGTTGCGATCTTGATCGCATTTGTTGTTGCATTTAAATGCTTTAGCTAGAGAGTTTGTATGTTGTTTTATGAGAATAAGTGTGTATGAACTTTATTAATTTGGTCTTTTCGGTGTTGTGTAATGAAGATGAGCCGGCAATGGATGTACGATGACCGATGCTCTCCCCGGTTCGTTAATGGCGTGCATACTTTTCTGCTTGCGGCTGAGGCAAACAAGCGGGCGGATGGTTTTATGTCTTGTCCATGTGCTAGCTGTAAGAATGATCACAATTACTCTAACTCAAGAACCATTCACTGGCACCTGTTTGAGTCTGGTTTCAAGCCCCACTATAATGTTTGGACCAAGCACGGAGAAAGAGGGGTTATGATGGAAGACAATGAAGAAGAAGAGGACGACGACAGCTATCCTGGCCATGGGTTCCCTGAATATGATGGTACAACAATGGGGGAAGAAGCTGAAGAAGAGGAATCAGATGAGCCCATTGATGATCTAGGTCGGGCCATTGCCAATGCAAAGAGAAACTGCACAAGTGAAAAGGAGAGGCTGAAGTTGCAGCGCATGTTAGAGGATCACAAGAAATTGTTGTACCCAAATTGCGAAGCTGACAAGAAAAAGCTGGGCACCACACTGGAATTGCTGCAATGGAAGGCAGAGAATGGTATATCTGACAAGGGATTTGGAAACTTGTGGATAATGTTAAAGAAGATGCTTCCAAAGGAAAACGAATTGCCCGAGAGTACGTACGAAGCAAAGAAGGTTGTCTGCCCTCTAGGATTAGAGGTGCAGAAGATACATGCATGCCCTAATGACTGCATCCTCTACCGCAGTGAGTACGAGGATTTGAACGCATGCCCGATATGCAGTGCATTGCGCTATAAGATCAGCTGCGATGACCCTGGTGATGTCGAGGGCGAGCACCCCAGGAAGAAGATTCCTGCCAAGGTGATGTGGTATGCTCCTGTAATACCACGATTGAAACATTTGTTCCAAAACAAAGAGCATGCCAAGTTGATGCGATGGCACAAAGAGGATCGTAAGAAAGACGGGAAGTTGAGAGTACCCGTTGACGGGTCGCAGTGGAGAAAAATCAAGAGGAAGTGGAGGGACTTTGTAGATGATGCAAGGAACGTATGGTTTGGTCTAAGCGCAGATGGCATTAATCCTTTTGGGGAGCACAGCAGCAATCATAGCACCTGGCCTGTGACTATATGTTTGTATAACCTTCCTCCTTGGTTGTGCATGAAGCGGAAGTTCATTATGATGCCAGTTCTCATCCAAGGCCCTAAGCAACCCGGCAACGACATTGATGTGTACCTAAGGCCATTAGTTAAAGAACTTTTACAGCTGTGGAATGGAAACAGTGTACGTGTGTGGGATGAGCACAAACTGCAGGAATTTGACCTGCATGCGTTGCTGTTTGTAACCATCAATGATTGGCCTGCTCTCAGTAACCTTTCAGGACAGACAAACAAGGCATACCACGCATCCACGCACTGTTTAGATGACACCGAAAATATATACCTGGAGAAATGCTGGGGCATCGTCGATTTCTTCTGAGCAGGCATCCCGTAAGAAAGAAAGGAAAGCATTTCAAAGGTGAGGCAGATCACCGGACGAAGCCTCGCCACCGTCCTGGTGATGATGTACATGATATGGTGAAGGATTTGAAGGTAATCTTTGGAAAGGGTCCTGGCGGACAATCTATTCAGAATGACGCTGACGGACGCGCACCCATGTGGAAGAATGAATCTATATTTTGGGACCTACCCTATTGGAAAGACCTAGAGGTCCGCTCTGCAATCGACATGATGCACGTGACGAAGAATCTTTGCGTGGCCCTGCTTGGCTTCTTGGGTGTGTATGGGAAGACAAAAGATACACCGGAGGCACGGGAAGCCAGCAACATATGCACGGAAAAGACGGCATCCATCAGGGTCATGCCAGCTACGCTCTTACCAAAGAAGAGAAGGAAATCTTCTTTGAATGCCTGCTTAGTATGAAGGTCCCGTCTGGCTTCTCGTCGAATATAAAGGGAATAATAAATATGGCAGAGAAAAAGTTCCAGAACCTAAAGTCTCATGACTGCCATGTGATTATGACGCAAATGCTTCCGGCTGCATTGAGGGGGCTTCTACCGGAAAACGTTCGATTAGCCATTGTGAAGCTATGTGCATTCCTCAATGCAATCTCTCAGAAGATAATCGATCCGGAAATCATACCAAGGTTATAGAATGATCTGGTGCAATGTCTTGTCCGTTTTGAGTTGGTGTTCCCATCATCCTTCTTCAACATCATGACACACGTCCTAGTTTGCCTATGCGAAGAGATTGTCATTCTGGGTCCTGTATTTCTACACAATATGTTCCCCTTTGAGAGGTTCATGGGAGTCTTAAAGAAATATGTTCATAACCGTGCTAGGCCAGAAGGAAGCATCTCCAAGGGCCATGAAAATGAGGAGGTCATTGAGTTTTGTATTGACTTTATTCCTGACCTTAAGCCGATTGGTGTTCTTGAATCGCGGCATAAGGGCAGACTGGGTGGAAATGACACACTAGGACCGAAACAAATAATATGTATGGACGGGCATTCTCTCACTTAAGCACACTACACAGTTCTACAAAATTCTGCATTGGTGGCTCCGTATATGGAGGAACACAAGAATATTCTACGCTCCAAACACCCGAAGCAGTCTGACGACTGGATTACACGTGAACAAACGGGGACTTTCGCCAGTTGGTTGCAGACACGTGCCATGCATGACGACGCTGTTGAAGATGACCTGTACTTGTTGTCCCAGTTACCATCTTCGAATATAATGACTTTCAAAGGGTATGAGATAAATGGGAATACATTTTACACGATAGCCCAAGATAAGAAGAGCACCAACCAAAACAGTGGTGTCCGCTTTGATGCAGCAACCAAGAGGGGAACGGACACATATTATGTTTACATAGAGGAGATATGGGAACTTGACTATGGACGTGGTTTGAAGGTCTCTTTGTTTCGGTGCAAATGGGTCAATCTGACACAAGGCGGGGTAACGGAAGACCCGCAGTACAGAATGACAACAGTGGATCTCAACAATCTTGCGTACGCAGACGAACCATTCGTCCTAGCCAATGATGTGACGCAGGTTTTCTATGTGAAGGACATGTCTACCAAGCCGAGAAAAAGAAAAGATAAGGAAGTGAATACATCATACGATGAGCCAAAGCATCACATAGTTCTTTTAGGGAAAAGAAACATCATGGGAGTGGATGACAAGACAGACATGTCAGAAGATTATGAAAAGTTTCATGAAATTGCTCCCTTCACAGTGAATATTGACTCGACCATCCAGTTAAATGATGAAGTTTGTCCATGGTTACGGTGCAAAGGGACACACGCGAAGAAAATGTTTCACACCCAAAGATCTCACTCTGGGATGTGACCGGCTTCACTGTCATCACTTTCTTCTCTAGTGAGTTTCCGGACTTATATATATCTGGAAAGTCCCACTTTGGGCAAACAGTAGGGAATCTTTGTAATAGTTAGGGTGCTTATGTGTTTTGACATTTGAAACGTGTACTTTTGTGCTTCGGACAAACGTCATCAATTTTCAACCCTTTCTGACTTCATTTGCTATTTTTCAACTTATTTACTGATTTTTTTTAGCTAAATGACCCTGAAATTGAAAATCATTACAAAATGAACTATGAAATGGTTGAAAGTTGGCATGGTATCATCATTTCACCCACATAGCATGTGCTAAAAAGTTGAGAGGGTTACGGCAAAAACTGGATCCACTTCGTGTACAAAATGGACAATCTCTTTCGAAGTATCAGGGTTTCGGACGAAAACTCATCTGTTACAAAGGCATTTCATTTTTTTAAACTTATTTCAACTCCAGACTTTTTGTGCGTTCAATATGCACCATTCAAAGCCACGTCATCAATTTTCACCCCTTTCTGACTTCATTTGCTATTTTTCATGCATTTACTGATATTTTTGAGCTAAAGGACCCTGAAATTGAAAAGCACTACAAATGAACTCTGAAAAGGTTGAAAGTTGGCATGGTATCATCATTTCATCCACATAGCATGCGCTAAAGACTTGAGAGGGTTACGGCAAAAACTGGATCCACTTCGTGTACAAAATGGACAATCTCTTTCGAAGTATCAGGGTTTCGGACGAAAACTCATCTATTACAAAGGCATTTCATTTTTTTAAATTTATTTCAACTCCAGACTTTTTGAGCGTTCAGTACGCACCATTCAAAGCCACGTCTTCAATTTTCAACCCTTTCTGACTTCATTTGCTATTTTTCATGCATTTACTGATTTTTTAGAGCTAAAGGACCTTGAAATTGAAAATCACTACAAATGAACTCTGAAAAGGTTGAAATTTGGCATGGTATCATCATTTCACCCACATAGCATGTGCTAAAAAGTTGAGAGGGTTACGAGTAAAACTGGATCCACTTCGTGTACAAAATGGACAATCTCTTTCGAAGTATCAGGGTTTCGGACGAAAACTCGTCTGTTACAAAGACATTTCAATTTTTTTAAATAACCTAAGTATTACCAAATTGAATATAATCTTAAAACACACTAATATTAAATATAATAAAAAAGAATCACTGAAAAATCTATTTTTAAAGTAAAGTTATTCACAAACTAGTGATTCACATAAATTTTAAATAATTCAAATTTAAACTCTTCAAATTTGAAAACTACTAGCACTAACAGAAAGTTTATAATTTTTTTTCCTAAAGCAAAAATATTCACAAAGAAACTCTAAATAAAGCAAAAAACAACTCAGAAATAAAAGAAATTAAATAAAACAAAAAACAAAAAAAATAAAAAAAAACCCGCCTGCTGGGCCACAACGGCCTGCATACGACTAGAAACCCAACCTATAGTTGGGCCAGGATGCAGGCCCGCAAGGCCCAGTAGGCCCACAGGGCAGCGCAGCAGAGTTAGGCCGAGAAGCCTGCTTTGGAGAGGAGCTCGAAGGAGCAGCCACGGTTGGGTTTATAAACCAGTGCGGCTACCCTTCGCTCGGCGAGGTGGGACTAAACTTCTGCACCGCGCACACGGGAAGCACAGGCCTTTAGTCCCGGTTGGTGGCTCCAACCGCGACTAAAGGGGGGGGGGGCTCTAGTCGCGGTTGGAGCCCCCCCCCCCCCTTTAGTCGCGGTTGGAGCCACCAACCAGGACTAAAGGCCTGCGCTTCCCGCCACTTGGCCTGGCCAAATTTGACCTTTAGTCCCCGTTGGTGGCTCCTACCGGGACTAAAGGTCCCTTCTATATATACAACACTTACGAATTTTCAGTTTCTTCTCTTCTCTTCTTCGTCTCCTCTGCTTCGATCGACATCGCCTCCGCCCCCTGTCGCCGCCCCCGTCCCGCGCCGTTGCCGTCCCCGTCGCCGCCCCTGTCCCCGTTGCCGTACGTCCCCGTCGCCGCCCCCGTCGTCGCCGCCCCCCGTCGCCGCCCCCGTCTTCTCGCCTCGCCGACCGTCGCCCCGATGTGAGCAGCCCCTGTGCCGCCATGGCCGCCCCTCCCATCGAACTCACACACACACACACACATTTTCTTATTTTTTCCGTTTTCTATTTTTTAGTTGAATTAGATGAATTAGATATATATAAATGTTAATTAGATGAATTAGATATATAAATGTTAGATGAATGTTTTTTTAGTTTTTTATACTTTTAGTTATAGAAATGTTTAGATGAATTTTAGATATATAAATGTTAATTAGATGAGTAGGAATTTTAGTTTTTTATACTTTATGTTTTGATGTTTTAGATGTTTTACTGAGTATGAATTTTTGATGTTTTAGATGTATATATGTATATGTTTTGATGTTTTAGATGTTTGAATGTGTTAAAAGTTTGTCATATTGAAAAAAGTTTGAATGTTGCATATTTCACGATGCAACATTTGATCCAATGTAACTTGATGCAATAATTTTGACATATGTCAAAGTTTGATCATATGTCAAAGTTTGAATTTTGACATATGCAACATTTGATCATATGTCAAAGTTTAAATTTTGACATATGAAACATTTGATCATATGTCAAAGTTTGATCATATGTCAAAGTTTGAATTTTGACATATGCAACATTTGATCAGATGTCAAAGTTTGATCTAGTGAAATATATATGATCAAAGAATGCCCCCATTATGGATGTGCACAAGTTGATCCATTTTTTTTCTGATCTCATCTATATATATATTCTTCTATATGTCACACTGTCTGTCAAAGTATTGAAGAAATCCATGGTTTCATCATTAGCCGGAAGTAACAGGCGTATGATGCTACGAAGCTCTTCAAAGTTGTTTTGGAACGGAGTTCCAGATAGAATAATTCGCTTTTCGGTACGAATTTCAGCAAAGGCCTTCCAAATAGCGATATTCGGAAGGCTTTTGTTGAACTTCGTACCAAAAGGCTAATTATCCTATCCGGGAGTCCGTTCCAACACAATTTGGAGAGCTTCGTACCATTATGCGCCTGTTACTTCGGCTAATGATGAACCCATGGTTTTCTTGAATCCTTTGACACTAGACAACATGACATATAGAAGGGTAGATGAGATCAGAAAAAATATGGACCATTTTCTGCGCATCCAGAATGGCGGCATTTTGTTAAATCCCTTAAAGGTTAAGAGAATCCGTTAAGATTCTGAATCCTGTTCCTAGCCAAACATTTAAAAAATGTTACATATTTGCATAGAATTTGTTCTCGAT
Organism: Thinopyrum elongatum; assembly: GCA_011799875.1. Taxonomy (NCBI): domain Eukaryota; kingdom Viridiplantae; phylum Streptophyta; class Magnoliopsida; order Poales; family Poaceae; genus Thinopyrum; species Thinopyrum elongatum. Next base: position 571,098,222 of record CM022302.1, on the reverse strand, counting down.
GTCAACGATGCCCAGCCCGCATCCTCGTCGTCGAGCCATTCGCGACGACGTCCTGCTTCAGAGGCGCCATGTCCGAGACTGGGCTCCGTCGGGCTGGCACTAGGAGGTGCTACCTTTAGGGGCGCGCATCTTGGTGAGGAACCCGGGTCCCGTCGTCGACCCGGAGCTTCTTTGGTGGCGGGCGCGTGGGCCACATTCGGTGCGGAGGCTGGTGTCCCCCGCGGAGGTGGTACGTCACCGTGTCAGGGAGGAGGGCGAGCACGTCCGTCGCTACATGGTTGCGTTGGACGTCAGATTCTCCAATACCTGGCAGGTTCTTCAGGGATCTCACTGGAGTTATGATCCTGTGGTGGTTCCTTCTCTTTGGGTGTCCATCGTGAGTGAACTAGATTATTCGATAGTATTCGATCTGCATTAGCTAGTGATGTATTCGAGATATTCGAGATGATGTATTCGAGATTATATTATTCGATAATATTCGAGACGATTATTCGAGATTATATTCGATGATGCGCATATTATCTACTATGATTCATTTTTATCTATCGAGATGCATATCTATTATCTACTATTATTCGAGATGCATATCAATTATCTACTATTATTCGAGATGCGTACTAAATTGTTTTATATTTCTTCTGGACTAGTTAAATAGAAGCTATGGCGGACAATACCGGCAGAGAAGAAGAAGAGGCCCTGTTCGAGATCATACGCTCCCCGAGCTGGTCAGATGAGAATGAAGAAGATGATGGCTCACAATATCTGAACAATACCGGGTAGGGTGATATGATATTCGATGAAGACGAACGAATAGATGAAGTCTAGAACTATGATGATCTTCAAATAACAAATACCAGCGAGGTATATTTATAGAAGCAGGCATATGGTGATCATCACATGTTTTAATTGATTATATATATATATATATATATTAACGAATCGATCTTTCTTCTTTCAGCCCTCCGGATCGAGCAAATCTTCTACAGGCAGCAGGACAGTGCGAGGCCCGGCCAAAAAGTTGAAGGATGGCGTAAAGTACAACATTGATGCCATCAAGCCTAATGGCGAACCGCGCGAGCCTAAGAAGAATGCGGGCAAGTTCATTCGTCAGTGCAGAGTTCTTGTGAAGTACCAAATCCCGATCTCCATTCAAGAATAGAAAAAGCCAGCAAAGGAACGTCTAGATCTTAGTTTTGTCGACCAGAGAGCAAAAGATCGGCTTTGGGAATCTCTCATGTCACATTTCACCCTACCAGATCATTTCACAGATGCAGATGTGGAGAAAGTCAAGAACGCTGCTCTTAGGAAGATGGCGATATCATTCAACAACCACAAGAAAAGTATATGGAACAAGTACGTCGAAGGAGGAAAGAAGACTCCAGAATTCAAGGGAACACTGGAGAAGCAAAGAGATCACTGGGACGCTTTCGTGAAATTCAAGGAATCGGAAGTAGCTCAGGAACGGTCGAGAATAAACAAGATCAATGCCGCGAAAAAGCAGTGGCACCATAAGCTGGGGCCAGGTGGCTACGAGGTGGCCCAGCCTAAGTGGGATCTCACTGAGCAACAGATGGTGGATGCAGGGGTCACTCCAGTTACATTGAGCTGGCCCCCTAGGTCCAGGACTTGGTTCTATGCGCATGGGGGGATGTTGGACCCAAAGACAGGCAAGGTTTTGGAGCGAGCAAGTCTTAAAGGAGCCGACCTCGATTTAATTGTTGCAATAGAAGAGGCTCGAACGGGGGTGTTGACGCCCAATAGAGAGAACGACGAGCTTACGCTCACCCTGAAGAATCCTGAACACCCGGGAAGAACACGAGGCAAAGGCGTTGTTCCGTGGTTTGAGGGGTTTGTGGACTGGAACGTCGACTACAGAAGCCGTGCGAGAAAGAAGATGCAGGAGGAGAAGAAGAGGAAGCTGGAGGAGGAGCAAAGGAAGCAGGAAGCAGACCGCCTTCAAGGCCTAGAATCAAGGCACGTGGAGCTGGCACTCGCTTTCCAGCGGCAGCAGCAGCAGATCGACTCACTTAGCCAGGAAAGGGGGTCTCAGCAGCGGCAGCAGCTAGCGGATCTAGCATTGGATAGCACCGTCCCATCCATGCCGAGAAGTAGCATGGGTTCTGCCCCGGGCGATAAGGCACTGCTGGATAGATACCCTGTGGATGACATCATGGATAACACTAATTGTGAGCTACACTTTAAAATGAAGAACATATCCATGAAGGTGGCGGACGGCGTTGCTTATACAAATCCCCCTGAAGCAACCTTACATAGCAATCCGATTTCAGCTGGCTATGCTCGTGTCGCGGTTGATGAAGTGGTGGCACAATATTCGGGGCTAGAGCTTGACATTCCTGGAGGTGACGACGAGCGCACACTGGGAGAGGCCATACGTCGTATCATTCTATGGAGAAAGGATTGCATCATCTTTCCAAGGCCACCGACACCGCGTCAGCCGGCTCCTCCTCCAAGTCCGCCACCGCGTCAGCAGACTCCCGCTCCTCCAAGTCAGCCACCGCCTCAGCAGAGTCCTGCTCCTCCAAGTCCGCCAACGCGTCGGGCCACTCCTCCTCCTCCAAGTCCGTCACCGCGTCAGCCCACTCCTCCTCCTCCAAGTCCGGCACCACATCAGCCTAGTCCTCCTCCTCCAAGCCAGGCACCGCGTCAGCCGTCTCCGCCACCTAAGCAACAACGGAAGAGAGGCGCCGCAGCTACGGCGGCTAGCGGTACAACAGGAGGCAAGAGATACCAATTTGGTCCAAGCCTCAACCTCTTCCTCGTCGGACTTACGACCTGACCGAACAGGAAAACAAGATCGAAGTGCGAGCCCAAGTGAAGCCCCATTTTGGACCGAAACCGCCCCCGCCGCCAAAGGAGAAAGTACTTGAGCATGTCATTGACCACTTTATTCGTATGGCTCAACCACCAGCTCTGAAGCATGTTGACTCAGACTATGAGCGCGAAATCAAGAAGTCATATCGAGCACAAAAAAAGGAGTCGAGCTCGAGCTCAAGCCAAGCAGCTGCCAAAAAAAGCGGGAAAACTGTTCCCCAGCTGGGAGAACAGGTGGTGCAATCGATCCCCCCGCTCATTGTACCAACACATGTGAGTATCGGCGCCGATCAGCTGGTAATAACCGACGATCATAGAAGGCAGGCTGAAGAGGCTGGTGTCACTGTAGAACAACTCCTAGGCATCGAGCCCATCGAAATGTTTAAAGAGGAGGAACTGAAACGGAAATATGTCCGCGGCAAACCTATGGTCAAGGCTGAGGAGGTCAAGAGTCTCTCAATGAGAATGTATGAATTGCATCAATGGTACATGAGAGAAGCCAAGACTACCGATAAAGAGTCCCTCATGGTGAAAGTCAAGGCAGAGCATTACTTCCATGAAAAGGATCTGTGGGTTGAGTTTCAAGAAATGTTTCAGTTATTCAATCAAGACGCACTCGACAAATCTATCGTCAGTTGCTATTGTCTGTTAGTGATTTATTTATGTAAGTTAAGTCTCTAGCTAGCTGTAGTGCTCGTTCATTAACTGTAATTATCCTTAGTATATTCTTTTATGTAGTATTATGCAGAATGAAGATCTATGAAATGAAAAAGCTGGACGCTATGGGATTGGGTTCACTGACCCAAATACCATTAAAGAAGAGACATGGTCACGTGAATATGATCGACCATACACAGAGAAAACCTTGCTAGAGTTCTTGGTGCGACTAAATACCCAACCAGAAATACTACTTCCTTACAACTTCGTGTGAGTGACACTGTCTTGTACTACAAATTCTGTTTTTGCTTACTAGATGTTAATAAGTGTAGTTGATGAGTTATGCACAAGCTCGCTTAATACAAACGTGTGCGCATGCAGTTTCCACTGGATCTTGTTAATCATTGAAGTTGACGAGGGAAAAGTTCAAGTACTGGACTCACTACTTAAAGAACCTACAGAATACTGAATCGTGAAGGGGATGCTCGACAGGTAATTTCAATCATTATCGCACTATGTCGGCCTCTTTAGTTCGTTTCCTGATATCAACTAAATAATAACTCATTTATTCATTTTCTTTGCCGACGAGCAGGGCTTGGACAAAGTTCATCAAAAAGGTTAAAGGCCAATGGAAACAACAGCTGACATGGGTGCGACCCAAGGTAATTAATTAAGTAGTACTAGCTAGCTAACATCTCTTTAATTCTAGTTTCAATACCATTATCATGCTTGATTAATTATTATCTGATTGAATTCTATTCTCGTAAAGGCCCTGAAGCAGGCGCCGGGGACTAATTTATGTGCATACTACGTTTGCGAGAACATTCGCATGATGGCGTCCGAAAAGGAGCAAAGATGATAGAAACCGATGGGTACGTTTGCCAGAACACTATTCACAATTTTTACATCATTATCTAATATTTATACACACAACTAATAATACATGCATATTTTGATCTCCTTTAAAGATGAAGGACATGCGGGATAAGCTCCTACCAGAAAATCACGTACGAGCGATTCAAGAGGAAATAGCGGGATTTTTGCTCGACCAGGTCATAGATCCCAAAGGAGAATTCCATTACACCGTACCTAGCTAGATCGACCTAATGCCTGAAGGAAATATGCCCTAGAGGCAATAATAAAGTTGTTATTTTATATTTCCTTATATCATGATAAATGTTTATTATTCATGCTAGAATTGTATTAACCGAAAACTTGATACATGTGTGGATACATAGACAAAACACCGTGTCCCTAGTAAGCCTCTACTAGACTAGCTCATTAATCAAAGATGGTTAAGTTTCCTAACCATAGACATGTGTTGTCATTTGATGAACGGGATCACATCATTAGGAGAATGATGTGATGGACATGACCCATCCGTTAGCTTAGCATATTGATCGTTAAGTTTTATTGATATTGCTTTCTTCATGACTTATACATGTTCCTCTGACTATGAGATTATGCAACTCCCGAATACCGGAGGAACACCTTGTGTGCTATCAAACGTCACAACGTAACTGGGTGATTATAAAGATGCTCTACAGGTGTCTCCGAAGGTGTTTGTTGGATTGGCATAGATCAAGATTAGGATTTGTCACTCCGTGTATTGGAGAGGTATCTCTAGGCCCTCTCGGTAATGCACATCACTCTAAGCCTTGCAAGCAATGTGACTAATGAGTTATTTACGGGATGATGCATTACGGAACGAGTAAAGAGACTTGCCAGTAACGATATTGAACTAGGTATGATGATACCGACGATCGAATCTCGGGCAAGTAACATACCGATGACAATGGGAATGACGTATATTATTATGTGGTTTGACCGATAAAGATCTTCGTAGAATATGTAGGAGCCAATATGAGCATCCAGGTTCCGCTATTGGTTATTGATCGGAGATGTGTCTCGGTCATGTCTACATAGTTCTTGAACCCGTAGGGTCCGCACGCTTAATGTTCGATGACAATTTGTATTATGAGTTATGTGTTTTGGTGACCGAAGTTTGTTCGGAGTCCCGGATGAGATCACGGACATGCCGAGGAGTCTCGAAATGGTCGATAGGTAAAGATTGATATATTGGAAGGTTATATTCAGACACCGGAATGGTTCCGAAATAATTCAGGTATTTTTCGGAGTACCGAGGGGTTACCGGAACCCCCCGGGGAACTAATGGGCCTTATTTGGCCATAGGGGAGAAGAGGAGGCAGGCCAAGGGGAGGCGGCGCCCCCCCCCCCCCATGGAGTCCGAATTGGACTAGGGGAGGGGGCGGCGCCCCCCTTGCCCTTTCCTACTCCCTCTCCCTTTCCCTCTTTCCCACTCCGGAAAGGAAAGGGGAATCCTACTAGGACTTGGGAGTCCTAGTAGGACTCCCCACACTTGGCGCGCCCCTAGGGGGCCGGCCTCCTCCTCCCCTCCTTTATATACGGGGGCAGGGGGGCACCCTAGAGTACAACATCAATTGTTCTTAGCCGTGTGCGGTGCCCCCCTCCACAGTTTTCTCCTCCGGTCATAGCGTCATAGTGCTTAGGCGAAGCCCTGCGCGGATCACATCCCATCACCATCACCACGCCGTCGTGCTGACGAAACTCTCCCTCAACACTTTGCTGGATCAAGAGTTCGAGGGATGTCATCGAGCTGAACGTGTGCAGAACTCGGAGGTGTTGTACGTTCGGTGCTTGATCGGTTGGATCGCGAAGACGTTCGAATACTTTAACCGCGTTAAGCTAACGCTTCCGCTTTCGGTCTACGAGGGTACGTGGACACACTCTCCCCCTCTCGTTGCTATGCATCTCCTAGATAGATCTTGTGTGAGCGTAGGAAATTTTTTGAATTTGCATGCTCCGTTCCCCAATAGTGGCATCCGAGCCAGGTCTATGCGTATATGATATGCACGAGTAGAACACAAAGAGTTGTGGGCGATAATAGTCATACTGCTTGCCACCAACGTCTTACTTTGATTCGGCGGTATTGTTGGATGAAGCGGCCCGGACCGACATTACATGACCGCATTCATGAGACTGATTCTACCGACGTGCTTTGCACACAGGTGGCTGGCGGGTGTCTGTTTCTCCAACTTTAGTTGAATCAAGTTTGACTATGGCCGGTCCTTGTTGAAGGTTAAAACAGCACACTTGACGAAAAATCATTGTGTTTTTTATGCGTAGGTAAGAACGGTTCTTGCTAGAAGCCCGTAGCAGCCACGTAAAACTTGCAACAACAAAGTAGAGGACGTCTAACTTGTTTTTGCAGGGCATGTTGTGATGTGATATGGTCAAGACATGATGTGATATACGTTATTGTATGAGATGATCATGTTTTGTAAAAGTTATCGGCAACTGGCAGGAGCCTTATGGTTGTCGCTTTATTGTATGAAATGCAATCGCCATGTAATTGCTTTACTTTATCACTATGCGTTAGCGATAGTTGTAGAAGCAATAGTTGGCGAGACGACAACGACGCTACGATGGAGATCAAGGTGTCAAGCCGGTGACGATGGAGATCATGACGGTGCTTTGGAGATGAAGATCAAAGGCACAAGATGATGATGGCCATATCATGTCACATATTTTGATTGCATGTGATGTTTATCATTTATGCATCTTATTTTGCTTAGTACGGCGGTAGCATTATAAGATGATCCCTCACTAAATTTCAAGGTATAAGTGTTCTCCCTGGGTATGCACCATTGCGACAGTTCGTCGTGCCGAGACACCACGTGATGATTAGGTGTGATAAGCTCTACGTTCACATACAACGGGTGCAAGACAGTTTTGCACGTGCGGAATACTCGGGTTAAACTTGACGAGCCTAGCATATGCAGATATGGCCTCGAAACACTGAGACCGAAAGGTCGAACGTGAATCATATAGTAGATATGATCAACATAGAGATGTTCACCATTGAAAACTACTCCATCTCACGTGATGATCGGACATGGTTTAGTTGATATGGATCACGTGATCATTTAGATGACTCGAGGGATGTCTATCTAAGTGGGAGTTCTTAAGTAATATGATTAATTGAACTTAATTTATCATGAACTTAGTCCTGATAGTATTCTCAAATTATGTCATAGATCAACAGCTCGCGATATAGCTCCCCATTTATTTTTGATATGTTCCTAGAGAAAATAAGTTGAAAGATGATAGTAGCAATGATGCAGACTGAGTCCATGATCTGAGGATTATCCTCATTGCTGCACAGAAGAATTATGTCCTTGATGCACCGCTAGGTGATAGACCTATTGTAGGAGCAGATGCAGACGTTATGAACGTTTGGCAAGCTCGATATGATGACTACTTGATAGATTAGTGCACCATGCTTTACGGCTTAGAACCGGGACTTCAAAAATGTTTTGAACGCCACGGAGCATATGAGATGTTCCAAAGAGATGAAATTGGTATTTCAGACTCATGCCCATGTCGAGAGGTATGAGACCTCTGACAAGTACTTTGCCTACAAGATGGAGGAGAATAGCTCAGCTAGTGAGCATGTGCTCAGAATGTCTGGGTACTACAATCACCTGAATCAAGTGGGAGTTAATCTTCCAGATAAGATAGTGATTGACAGAGTTCTCTAGTCACTATCACCAAGTTACTAGAACTTCATGATGAACTATAATAAGCAAGGGATGACGAAAACGATTCCCAAGCTCTTCGCGATGCTGAAATCGGCGAATGTAGAAATCAAGAAATAGCATCAAGTGTTGATGGTTGACAAGACCACTAGATTCAAGAAAAAGGGCGAGGGAAAGAAAGGGAACTTCAAGAAGAATGGCAAACAAGTTGTCACTCCCGTGAAGAAGCCCAAAGATGGACCTAAGCCTGAAACTGAGTGCTTCTACTGCAAAGGAAATGGTCACTGGAAGCGGAACTGCCCCAAATACTTGGCGGATAAGAAAAATGGCAAAGTGAACAAAGGTATATTTGACATATTGATGTGTATTTTACTAGTGTTCATAGTAGCCCCTGGGTATTTGATACCGGTTCAGTTGCTAACAATAGTAACTCGAAACAGGAGTTGCAAAATGAACAGAGACTAGTTAATGATGAGGTGACAATGTGTGTTGGAAGTGATTCCAAGGTTGATAAGATCACCATCGCACACTCCCTCTACCTTCGGGATTAGTGTTGGACCTAAATAAATGTTATTTGGTGTTTGCGTTGAGCATGAGTATGATTGGATCATGTTTATTGCGATACGGTTATTCATTTAAGTCAGAGAATAATTGTTGTTCTGTTTACATGAATAAAACCTTCTATGGTCATACACTCAATATAAATGGTTTATTGAATCTCGATCATAGAGATACACATATTCATAATATTGATGCCAAAAGATGCAAAGTTGATAATGATAATGCAACATATTTGTGGCATTGCCGTTTAGGTCATATTGGTGTAAAGCGCATGAAGAAACTCCATTCGGATGGACTTTTGGAATCACTTGATTATGAATCATTTGATGCTTGCGAACCATGCCTCATGACTAAGACTCCGTTCTCCGGAACAATGGAGCGAGCTACTGACTTATTGGAAATAATACATACCGATGTATGCGGTCTGATGAGTGTTGAAGCTCGCGGCGGGTATCATTATTTTCTATCCTTCACAGATGATTTAAGCAGATATGGGTATATCTACTTAATGAAACACAAGTCTGAAACATTTGAAAAGTTCAAAGAATTTCAGAGTGAAGTGGAGAATCGTCGTAACAAGAAAATAAAGTTTCTACAATTTGATCGCGGAGGCGAATATTTGAGTTACGAGTTTGGCCTTCATTTAAAACAATGTGGAATAGTTTCACAACTCACGCCACCTGGAACACCACAGCGTAATGGTGTGTCCGAACATCGTAACCGTACTTTATTAGATATGGTGTGATCTATGATGTCTCTTACCTATTTACCACTATTGTTTTGGGGTTATGCATTAGAGACAGCTATATTGACGTTAAATAGGGCACCATCTAAATCCGTTGAGACGACACCATATGAACTGTGGTTTGGCAAGAAACCTAAGCTGTCGTTTCTTAAAGTTTGGGGTTGCGATGCTTATGTGAAAAAGGCTTCAACCTGATAAGCTCGAACCCAAATCGGAGAAGTGCGTCTTCATAGGATACCCAAAAGAAACTGTTGGGTACACCTTCTATCATATATCCGAAGGCAAGATCTTTGTTGCTAAGAATGGATCCTTTCTAGAGAATGAGTTTCTCTCGAAAGAAGTGAGTGGGAGGAAAGTAGAACTTGATGAGGTAATTGTACCTTCTCTCGAATTGGAAAATAGTTCATCAGAGAAAACCGTTCCCGTGATGGCTACACCAACTAGAGAGGAAGCTAATGATAATGATCATGAAACTTTGGATCAATTTACTACAGAACCTCGTAGGTCAACCAGAACACGATCCGCACCAGAGTGGTATGGGAATCCTGTACTGGAAGTCATGTTATTAGAACAAGGCAAACCTATGATCTATGAAGAAGCTATGATGAGCCCAGATTCCGACAGATGGCTTGAGGCCATGAAATCTGAGATAGGATCCATGTATGAGAACAAAGTGTGGACTTTGGTGGATTTGCCCGATGATCAGCAAGCCATAGAAAATAAATGGATCTTCAAGAGGAAGACAGACGCTGATATAGTGTTACTATCTACAAAGCTCGAATTGTCGCAAAAGGTTTTCGACAAGTTCAAATTGTTGACTACGATGAGATTTTCTCACTCGTATCGATGCTTAAGTCCGTCCGAATCATGTTAGCAATTGCCACATTTTATGAAATCTGGCAAATGGATGTCAAAACTGCATTCCTTAATGGATTTCTCAAAGAAGAGTAGTATATGATGCAACCAGAAGGTTTTGTCGATCCTAAGGGTGTTAACAAAGTGTGCAAGCTCCAACGATCCATTTATGGACTGGTGCAAGCCTCTCGGAGTTGGAATATACGATTTGATACTGTGATCAAAGCATATGGTTTTATACGGACTTTTGGAGAAGCTCGTATTTACAAGAAAGTGAGTGGGAGCTCTGTAGCATTTCTGATATTATATGTGGATGACATATTGTTGATTGGAAATGATACGGAATTTCTGGATAGCATAAAAGGATACTTGAATAAGAATTTTTCAATGAAAGACCTCGGTGAAGCTGCTTATATATTAGGCATCAAGATCTATAGGGATAGATCAAGACGCTTAATAGGACTTTCACAAAGCACATACCTTGATAAAGTTTTGAAGAAGTTCAAAACGGATCAGTCAAAGAAAGGGTTCTTGCCTGTATTGCAAGGTATGAAGTTGAGTAAGACTCAATGCCCGACCACTACAGAAGATAGAGAAAAAATGAAATTCATTCCCTATGCCTCAGCCATAGGTTCTATCATGTATGCTATGCTGTGTACCAGACCTGATGTGTGCCTTGCCATAAGTCTAGCAGGCAGGTACCAAAGTAATCCAGGAGTGGATCACTGGACAGCGGTCAAAATTATCCTTAGTTACCTAAGAGGACTAAGGAAATATTTCTCGGTTATGGAGGTGACAAAGAGTTCGTCGTAAAGGGTTACGTCGATGCAAGCTTTGACACTAATCTGGATGACTCAGTGTCTCAATCTGGATGCATATTGAAAGTGGGAGCAATTAGCTAGAGTAGCTCCATGCAGAGCATTGTAGACATAAAAATTTGCAAAATACTTATGGATCTGCATGTGGCAGACCCGTTGACTAAACTTCTCTCACAAGCAAAACATGATCACACCTTAGTACTCTTTGGGTGTTAATCACATAGCGATGTGAACTAGATTATTGACTCTAGTAAACCCTTTGTGTGTTGGCCACATGGCGATGTGAACTATGTGTGTTGATCACATAAAGATGTGAACTATTGGTGTTAAATCACATGGCGATGTGAACTAGATTATTGACTCTAGTGCAAGTGGGAGACTGAAGGAAATATGCCCTAGAGGCAATAATAAAGTTGTTATTTTATATTTCCTTATATCATGATAAATGTTTATTATTCATGCTAGAATTGTATTAACCGGAAACTTGATACATGTGTGGATACATAGACAAAACACCATGTCCCTAGTAAGCCTCTACTAGACTAGCTCGTTAATCAAAGATGGTTAAGTTTCCTAACCATAGACATGTGTTGTCATTTGATGAACGGGATCACATCATTAGGAGAATGATGTGATGGACATGACCCATCCATTAGCTTAGCATATTGATTGTGAAGTTTTATTGCTATTGCCTTCTTCATGACTTATACATGTTCCTCTGACTATGAGATTATGCAACTCCCGAATACCGGAGGAACACCTTGTGTGCTATCAAATGTCACAACGTAACTGGGTGATTATAAAGATGCTATACAGGTGTCTCCAAAGGTGTTTGTTGGGTTGGCATAGATCAAGATTAGGATTTGTCACCCCGTGTATTGGAGAGGTATCTCTGAGCCATCTCGGTGATGCACATCACTATAAGCCTTGCAAGTGTTGGGTAACGCAGCAGAAAACAAAAAATTTCCGACCTACGCACCAGCCCAGGACCACTATGGAGACTGCATACAAGGTTTGATCATTTTCGTTACCGACTCGTAGCGCAGCGGAAGTAGATTCGATGACGATCGTCGGTGCAGATCCCCGCAGCTAGGATTTACAACCTCCCAACCGGGAGGATGTATTCCCTTGTCTGCCCCTTGGACAGCCCTCCGGGAGGCGGTCGGACAGACCCTCGGACGGTGTCACGAACAGCCCTTCGGGAGGACCCTCGAAACTCGGACGGTAACTCGGACAGCCCTCCGGGAGGACACTCGAACAGCCCCTCGGGCAAAAGGACGAAACAACGACCTCTCTACAGAGTTGCACACATATAGTGTCATCTATCTGGCAAGGCTTCGCCGTCCAGAACTAGTTCCCACCGGAACCCAGACAGCCTTTCGGCACTACGAAACTATTTCGTGGGAGAGAGAGAAGAAAGGCAGATCATGCATGCCATGTGTGAGAGAGTTGGAGTGGGATTGGAGAGCACCTCTCCTCCTCCTTATATAGTGGTGGAAGGGGTGGAGGGGGCTGAAAATTCAGCCCACTAAACATGGGGAAAACATGTTCCCACAAAACAAAGAGAACATGTTCCCACCAAACAAGGGAAAAACATGTTCCCTTGTCCATGGTGTTCCCCCATGGGGCTCCACCTTCCTCCCAACACTCTCCACCATTTGTGGGGGCTGCCCCCCACCATGGGGGGGCCCCCCCAACACTTTTTCCAGCCACAAGGGGGCTGTCCCCTAAAGAGGGCACCCCCAAAAACAGCCCAAAACAGCCCCCACGATCCGTGGGATCTTGTCCCCTCACGCTGGGACGAGATGTTTTCCGTGACTATTACTTCTGAAAAATTCTGGAAGGTCCCAGAACATTTCCGACACCCTCTAAAATTATCTGGACACTCTCTGGAACATTTCCAGTATGGTGGTTTAATTTAAAATCATCTTCGTTTACCCGGTAAACAACTCCGGCAGCTCCGAAACTTTTTTTCGGTTTTATCTCCAGAAAAATTCCAGAAATTACCAGACCAATTTGGCAACCTCCAAAACATTCCCGGTGCTTGCCGAAACCTTTTTGGACCAATGGTTTTATCTAAAACAACTTTTCAGTTTTACCAAAACTTTTTCGGTGTTATCTCCAGAACTTTTCAGTTGTCTCTGAAACTTTTCCAGTGACTTTCTCTCGGACTCCTAGTCTAGTATTCAGCAGATAGATGACCCTTAAGCATGTGACCCTATAGGTTCGGTGAAGTATAGACATGACCGGAACACTTTCCGATCAATGATCAGCATCGGAGCCGTGGACACCCATATTGACCCCTATACCCACACGAATGAATATTCGAGTGAACCTCCAGTTGCCGTGTGCTATTCCTGTTGTTTCGCGATATGTTACAAATACCCGAGGTGAGACATGTTGGCATTCCCGTGGATCAACAACTTGTCCACTATGCTAGTTACCTCGTTACCGGTATTATTCTCTTTTCTCGTTACCGTGTTCCGGTATCCCTATGATCAAATCACATTGTGTCTGGCCAGACGATGATGGATACCGTAACACCGAGAGGGCCAAGAGATATCTCTCCATCACCGGAGGAGCAAATCCCAATCTTGAGCTATCAAGTTACTTGACACACTTTCCCATGAACCCGTAAGCCGCCGTAATAGCCACCCATTTACGGATGACGTTTAACAAACCCCAAAGTTCATGAAGCAAGCATGAAGAAACTCGATACTCTCATGGTCTAAGGAATCATGCAAACGTTAACCATCTCTGTGTTATTAACCATTAACTTGTGACGAATGTATCTCATAGCATAACATCAATCGGGTCGATTCAACACAAGTGTTCTCCAAACATTGTGCCCTCAAAAGTTGCTGGCATAGACATGCCCATGATCAGGAAAACAGAACCATCATGCAACACTTGAGCTAGTCTTAGAGGCCAGACTAGGAATACATTTTACCGTTTATTATTCCACACGTGCATATGAGTCTTCCTCCAAGCCTCGTTTTATTTGTAGACTCGAGAACCATAGCAGTTATAGCATGGAACATAAACCTAATTATGAACAAGGAGATAAATAATAGTATTTATTATTGCCTCTAGGGCATGTCTCCTACAGACTCCCACTTGCACTAGAGTCAATAATCTAGTTAACGCTAATGCACTTTACACCTATGGCACATTGGTGTAAAATCTGCTTCGCATGTGGTATAGCCTGATGTCCAACGGATCTGACGACTTCAGCTCCGTGTGTATCTTTGCATATCCTCGCGTTTTCACGCTTTCACAAAATTCATATTTTGTGTGGACTTGGCTTTGTATGTATGTGAATCACAGGTCGAACCTGGATTCCTCAGACTGAGTTTATGGAGCAACTACCTGCAGTAGTGTCCCATTGACAAAAGCCATCTTGGAAACATACTAAGTTCATGAATGAACTATATGATTCAACATCTTCTTTGTCATTTTTAAAAGCGGCAACATACTTCGCCTCTGTTAAAGAATTTGCCACAGTAACTTGTTTGGAACAATTTCCAACTACCGTGCCACCATATTGTGTATTACACAAAAAAAAACCTTAACTTAAATCGAAAATTGCATGGAGCATTGATGAAGACTGTATCGATGTAACCTTTTACAATGAACTCTTCATGATCTCCACTTGCGAGAAAACATGTCATCAGTGCTACTTTAGTACTCAATGACCATTTTTCGTTGTTGTCCCATGATCAGTACTTTTGATCACTTTGGTATCTATACTCGCAACAACTTTGGAGTATTGGACATATCTGGTTGGTTTTACATACCATGGAATACATGATTAATCCAAACACAAGAGTGTGTGGAATCTCCCTCATGTATTTTGCTCATCAGTGTTTGTGGGACATCGAGTCTTGCAAAAACTCTTTCCATGTGACTTCAGCAAGAATCATTCCTTGACGTTTTTAATGCTAAAAGGTTTTAGCATTTTGTCAATATGTATCTTTGTTCAGCCCCATCAGGTAAATCTATCTCCATAGATCATCATGCCTAATATCAAGGCTATTTAGCCCAAGCACTTCATCAAAAAACTATTTTCAAATGAAGTCCTAATCCGTGTCAAGAAATTTATTTCCAATTAACAATGTGTCAAGGACACAACGTTTTTAGAAATATTATTATGCTCCCACTTACTTTCTTGAATCACAAGCATCTTCGTTACCCACTGATGAAGTCAAAAACCCTTTTTGACCATTTCATCAAAACACAAAGATTCCAACTCCATTTTGCTCTCCTCTGTCCATTTCTGGAACTCTGAAGTTTGCACACTCACTAGCATCCTCTGGAATGACAAAATACCTTGGACTGTAACACATGCAAGTCCTTGGTTTCATTTCCATCATATGGAAATCCTATTGTCATCCATGTTTCATATCTCATGACTGAAATATGTATTAATTGCTAGTTCAACCCGAACCAACTTTAAGCAACGCTACGGTGAAACAACCTCATCGTAGTCAACTCCTTGAACTTGTTATTTCAACAAGTCGAGCTTTATGGATAAAACATTTTTATCCGTATCAGTTTTTAGTTCCATAAATATTCATTAGACTCTAAGTCTTCCGAAAGGTGTATCAAGATTTTAATCTTGAATCACTTATATGGAAACTATCTCGGACTGTATTGGCATTTAGCCAATCCCGGAGTCAGGGCCCATCAACGTTTCCTTGTGTATCGTAGGTATACTGTTGTCTAACAACAATATCTCGTTTGCGCACCTGATAGGTTTGCATGAGCTTTGCCTACGTGGTTTAGCTGCAAGTTCGACCGAAGTCCATACATTTTATTGTAGAGACTTCCGTATCAGTCGCAGTAGGAAACTCCAGAATCACTTCCAAGGTTCCTTTCCTTTGACCTGATGACGGAGATACTGGTTATCTCGTCGAGTTGCATTGTTCTCCCACTCACCTTTTTGAAAGAACCATTTTCTTCAAAAAGCATACCGTTCTTTGTGGCGAACCTATTTGCCTCGTTATAGTGAGGGAGGAATACCCAATTGCTTGGGATAACCTACAAAGTAGCACTTGTATGATTTGGAATAGGTTTGTAACCTTTTACACAAGCCCCATATTCCAAATGTTTAAGAAAAGATATAACATGGTTGGGCGTACCATACCATGGTGTCATTTCAACAGACCTGATGGAGCTCTTTTCAGTGTAAAAGCCGCAGTCTCTAAAGCATCACTTTAAAAAGGATAGTGGCAAATTTATTTATGTCATCTTTGATCTTACCATGTCATAAATGGTTCGATTACATCTTCACGGACTTTCCACATGCAATGGTGTTCCGGGAGGTGCAAGTTATGAAACTACTTTCACAACTCATCAGACATTCGCTAAACTTGTAACTCAAATATTCCTTTCTGCAATCGAATTGTAGAAACATAATTTTCTTGTTACAATAACTTCTACTTCATTTTTGAAAACCTTTTGAATGAATTCAAAAGATCTAGACTTATGTCTCATCAAGTAAATATCCATATATCTACTTGAGTCATTTTTGAAGGTAGACAAATCCACTGTTTGCAACAATATTTATCGGACTACATACATCAAAATGTATGATCACCAATAAGTTCTTTGCTCGTTCCTTATGGCCTGTGAACAGTATTTCAGTCACTTCACTTTTCGGAGGAAATTTGCAAGTGTCAGATGATTCAAAATCAAACGACTTCAAAATCGATCATAATGGAATTTTCCATGCGGGTTTCTCCAATGTGACCAAATGCAGTGCCACACTTGTGTGGTATTCTTTTAGTCTTATGACATTTAGCGTCAGTGTTATGGATGTATCATATTAATATCAATATTCATAACATACGTCCCATCTTGGATGGAAGCATGGCCCTTTATGTTATTCATAATACTGAACAACAATTGTTGTTTTTATGAACAACTCTTTTGCAACAAACATTGTGCAATGGGCTAGAGTGTATGAAACTCTAAAATGAATTATGAAAGTAAACCCAGAGGTAATGTATTATTATCAATATTCATAACATACATCTCATTCTCAATGAAAGTATGGCCCTTATGTTATTCATAACATCGAACATAAAAAGTTCTCTTATGAACAACCTTCTTGCAAGATACCTTATGCAAAGGGCTAGAGTGTGAAACTCTAAAATGAATTATGAAAGTAAATACATAGGTAATACACCGATGGAAGGTATAGTAACATTTACTATGTTCCATGTGTGTATCTCAACCTCATTCCTGGCTAGTCTTTCAGGCCGTAGTAGTTCTTACATCGAGTTGCAACAGAATGCAATCGAGCGGGTATCTTTGTGATTAACTCACAATACCCAAGAATTAGTGATTAACATGTTTAACCATAATTCCCAAGAACTATATCTTTGACCAGCCTTCTATACATCAAAAACATGCATGACATTCATACATGAGCTGGATATTCCAGTCTTCTATCTTATTACCTTTATACTTCTAACAGTTTAACTTTCAGTATTTCTCCTACTCTCAGAAGAAGCACCCAACTTAAGAGTGGCGTTAGCCCTGGACTTCCTAGGCGTGTAAGTCACACTAACACCCTTTGGACAATTCATTTCTCTTTAAGTTGTTGTTTTATTCACCTTTCATCATATGACAGGCGTTCTTCTGGATCCCTCTCTTATCAGTCTAATGCATAGTAAACTCCTTTACTAATAGTTTGCAAACAAACATTGCTTTGGATATCTCATATCTTTTAGCCTTTGTCTGTCTCTGAAAATGATTTTCAGATTCCATGAATATCACATAACTATCCAAACTTTCGAAGTTCGGGTCTCATCGAAGCAAACATATTGCACTTGACTGAAATGGAATTCTAGCTTTTGGATCGAAGGACGAGAGTCACATGATCCATAGCATAAGCGAGAGAATACCAAAGTATGCGATAGGACAAAGTCCTTCTCGGCAGTCTTGAGGACAATCCTTACATTACGTTACCAACCGTAAAGTTTTAACCAGATATTTAACAGCTATTAAATTTTAACAGGGAAGGTGGAAACACGAGCCATTATTCTACAACTTTTATGCAAATCACACTTAGACAGTGTTCAAAATTAATTGCACTGAGAATTTAAACAAGTTAATTCTGCAGTGCGCTCCCACTCAAATCAATATCTCTCATAATTTATTGTGAGTGATTCAAGACACAAATTTCAATTCAACGCCATTGATGGTGAGCATCACTGATGACGAGAACTTCAATCGTTAGGCAAACTTGCCGATCAAATCTCTATGTGACTCTTGTTCATCTTTCGATGCGTGTGTTCCGAGCTCATGACTTCCATGCCTGAACGTCAATACAACCAAGTGATCTCGCTGCGAGGTCTCAACTCACCCGCCTCACACATCCCTAATCGTTCGTACCCATGTCAGCATGGCGCACCCCAAAAAGTTAGGTGCCGTGACGGTGCTACACTTGGGAGAACACTAACTACTTGATATTTTTGTGAGAGATCACCCTAATAAAAGCGACTACCGCGCAATCAAGAAGGGTGCAACATAAGGGATAAACATCTCAGGCAATTCATAATAGCATGATATGGTATAGCCCTTTCTGACGGAGAAGTCTTGTATTTCTTCGTCTTCGGCATTCGCGTCGGTGTTCACCTTCATGAAGATTGCCACCACCTTGTCGATGCACCAGATAATATTGCTATCTCTATAGCTAATAAAATAAGTGCATTACTTAAGGTTGACACGCAGGTCATTAAAGTGCAATCATATGGCTCCAGCCATCATGCCGAATCATGACACGCAGGTCATGTTAATTTTACATCATATAGACATCTCATACATAATCAAATTAATATGAGCACTGCTATACCACATCCCATGCACATGCAAACGCTCCTGCAAAACCAAGTTAGACGTCTCTAATCGGTTCATGCAAAAACTGGTTTTACGTGGCTTCTAAGGTTTCGAAACAAACCGAAGCTACCAACGTCCATCATCAAGTATGATAATTCAAGTCGCTAGATTAACTTCGCGGGGTGTATGAAACACGAGATAATAAAATCTCGAGCCCCATACTGAACTTCATCATACACATGACCCCCGTGCAGATCATATCTGCATTGCCCTTTCGTCTGCGAAATTTCATCTTTCTTTTTAACTATGGTGGAATTCAATGAACTGTTAGCACTTCATTGATCAATCAGGATCGCGGATTGCCAGAACATTGAAACTCCACCATGCTGTTATCAAGACCAGAAATATGCAAATTCCAGGGAAGCAACAAGAACATCGGGTAACAGATTTCATCTGCTACCCGCACAAATAATTTTCAGTAATAGAACTCATCTATTACCTAATTATATTGTGCAACACCCATACATCTCCATGTATTCTAGATCGCAACCTACATCTACGCATAGCACGGCTCTGATACCACTGTTGGGTAACATGGCAGAAAACAAAAAATTTCCGACCTACGCACCAGCCCAGGACCACTATGGAGAATGCATACAAGGTTTGATCATTTTCGTTACCGACTCGTAGCGCAGCGGAAGTAGAGTCGATGACGATCGTCGGTGCAGATCTCCGCAGCTAGGATTTACAACCTCCCAACCAGGAGGATGTATTCCCTCGTCTGCCCCTTGGACAGCCCTCCGGGAGGCGGTCGGACAGTCCCTAGGACGATGTCACGCACAGCCCTTCGGGAGGACCCTTGAAACTCGGACGGTAACTCGGACAGTCCTCCGGGAGGACACTCGAACAGCCCCTCGGGCAAAAGGAAGAAACTACAACCTCTCTACAGAGTTGCACACATATGGTGTCATCTATCCGGCAGGGCTTCGCCGTCCAGAACTAGTTCCCACCGGAACCCAGACAGCCTTTCGGCACTACGAAACTATTTCGTGGGAGGGAGAGAAGAAAGGCAGATCATGCATGCCATGTGTGAGAGAGTTGGAGTGGGGTTGGAGAGCACCTCTCCTCCTCCTTATATAGTGGTGGAAGGGGTGGAGGGGGCTGAAAATTCAGCCCACTAAACATGGGGAAAACATGTTCCCACAAAACAAGGAGAACATGTTCCCACCAAACAAGGGAAAAACATGTTCCCTTGTCCATGGTGTTCCCCCATGGGGCCCCACCTTCCTCCCAACACTATCCACCATTTGTGGGGGCTGCCCCCCACCATGGGGGGGCCCCCCCAACACTTTGTCCAGCCACAAGGGGGCTGTCCCCTAAAGGGGGCGCCCCCAAAAACAGCCCAAAACAGCCCCCACGATCCGTGGGATCTTGTCCCGTCACGCTGGGACAAGATGTTTTCCGCGACTATTACTTCTGAAAAATTCTGGAAGGTCCCAGAACATTTCCGACACCCTCTAAAATTATCTGGACACTCTCTGGAACATTTCCAGTATGGTGGTTTAATTTAAAACCATCTTCGTTTACCCGGTAAACAACTCTGACAGCTCCGAAACTTTTTTTTGGTTTTATCTCCAAAAAAATTCCAGAAATTATCAGACCAATCTGGCAACCTCCAAAACATTCCCGGTGCTTGCCGAAACCTTTTTGGACCAATGGTTTTATCTGAAACAACTTTTCCGTTTTACCAAAACTTTTTCGGTGTTATCTCCGGAACTTTTCCGTTGTCTCTGAAACTTTTCCAGTGACTTTCTCTCGGACTCCTAGTCTAGTATTCAGCAGATAGATGACCCTTAAGCGTGTGACCCTATAGGTTCGGTGAAGTATAGACATGACCGGAACACTTTCCGATCAATGATCAGCATCGGAGCCGTGGACACCCATATTGACCCCTATACCCACACGAATGAATATTCGAGTGAACCTCCAGTTGCCGTGTGCTATTCCTGTTGCTTCGCAATATGTTACAAATACCTGAGGTGAGACATGTTGGCATTCCCGTGGATCAACAACTTGTCCACTATGCTAGTTACCTCGTTACCGGTATTGTTCTCTTTTCTCGTTACCGTGTTCCGGCATCCCTGTTATCAAATCACATTGTGTCTGGCCAGACGATGATGGATACCGTAACACTGAGAGGGCCCAAAGATATCTCTCCATCGCCGGAGGAGCAAATCCCAATCTTGAGCTATCAAGTTACTTGACACACTTTCCCATGAACCCGTAAGCCGCCGTAATAGCCACCCATTTACGGATGACGTTTAACAAACCCCAAAGTTCGTGAAGCAAGCATGAAGAAACTCGATACTCTCATGGTCTAAGGAATCATGCAAACGTTAACCATCTCTGTGTTATTAACCATTAACTTGTGACGAATGTATCTCATAGCATAACATCAATCGGGTCGATTCAACACAAGTGTTCTCCTAACATTGTGCCCTCAAAAGTTGTTGGCATAGACATGCCCATGATCAGGAAAATAGAACCATCATGCAACACTTGAGCTAGTCTTAGAGGCCAGACTAGGAATACATTTTACCGTTTATTATTCCACACGTGCATATGAGTCTTCCTCCAAGCCTCATTTTATTTGTAGACTCGAGAACCATAGCACTTATAGCATGGAACATAAACCTAATTATGAACAAGGAGATAAATAATAGTATTTATTATTGCCTCTAGGGCATATCTCCTACAGCAAGCAATGTGACTAATGAGTTAGTTATGGGATGATGCATTACAGAATGAGTAAAGAGACTTGCCGGTAATGATATTGAACTAGGTATGATGATACCGATGATCGAATCGCGGGCAAGTAACATACCGATGGCAAAGGGAATGACGTATATTATTATGCGGTTTGACCAATAAAGACCTTCGTAGAATATGTAGGAGCCAATATGAGCATCCAGGTTCCGCTATTGGTTATTGATCGGAGATGTGTCTCGGTCATGTCTACATAGTTCTCGAACCCATAGGGTCCGCACGCTTAACGTTCGATGACGATTTGTATTATGAGTTATGTGTTTTGGTGACCGAAGTTTGTTCGGAGTCCCGGATGAGATCACGGACATGACGAGGAGTCTCAAAATGGTCGAGAGGTAAAGATTAATATATTGGAAGGTTATATTCAGACACCGGAATGGTTCCGGAATAATTCAGGTATTTTTCGGAGTATCGAGGGGTTACCGGAACCCCCGGGGAAGTAATGGGCCTTATTGGGCCATAGGGGAGAAGAGGAGGCAGGCCAAGGGGAGGCGGCGCCCCCCCCCCCCCCCCCCCCTCATGGAGTCCGAATTGGACTAGGGGAGGGGGCGGCGCCCCCCTTTCCCATTCCTACTCCCTCTCCCTTTCCCTCTTTCCCACTCCGGAAAGGAAAGGGGAATCCTACTAGGACTTGGGAGTCCTAGTAGGACTCCCCACACTTGGCGCGCCCCTAGGGGGCCGGCCTCCTCCTCCCCTCCTTTATATACGGGGGCAGGGGGCACCCTAGAGTACAACATCAATTGTACTTAGCCGTGTGCGGTGCCCCCTCCACAGTTTACTCCTCCGGTCATAGCGTCATAGTGCTTAGGCAAAGCCCTGCGCGGATCACATCACCATCACCGTCACCACGCCATCGTGCTGATGAAACTCTCCCTCGACACTTTGCTGGATCAAGAGTTCAAGGGACGTCATCGAGCTAAACGTGTGCAGAACTCGGAGGTGTTGTACGTTCGGTGCTTGATCGGTTGGATCGCGAAGACGTTCGACTATATCAACCGCGTTAAGCTAACGCTTCCGCTTTCGGTCTACGAGGGTATGTGGACACACTCTCCCCTTCTCGTTGCTATGCATCTCCTAGATAGATCTTGCGTGAATGTAGGAAATTTTTTGAATTTGCATGCTCCGTTCCCCAACAATGCCTCCATGTAATGATCTGCAAATTGAGAGGAGAAATTGTATATACCAAATTGTATATATACATGTGTATGTGTGAATGGTCGTGTGAGACATTCAATGATATATATATATATATATATATATATATATATATATAATGGTTCTACGAGAGAAATTCTTATTTAGATATATGCCAAATACATATGGTAGTATCGTAAAATACCATAAAATGAAAAAGAATTGAATGGAAAACACAAAATTAAAGGAAAAATAAATCACAAAACCAAAACCCCTAAACCTTTTAGTCCCAGACTAAAAGCCCCCAGCCCCCCGGCGCGTGCTCGTGCCACGTGGTGGCTCTTTAGTGCTGGTTCGTGTTGAACCGGGACTAAAGGGGGGGGCCTTTAGTCCCCACCCTTTAGTGCCGGTTCCAGAACCCGCACTAAAGGGCCTTACGAACCGGGACTACAGCCCGGTTCTGCACTAGTGTATGTAGGAGCCAATATGGGCATCCAAGTTCCGCTATTGGTTATTGACCGGAGAGGTGTCTCGGTCATGTCTACATAGTTCTCGAACCCGTAGGGTCCACATGCTTAACGTTCGTTGACGATATAGTACTATATGAGTTATGTATGTTGGTGACCGAATGTTGTTCGGAGTCCCGGATGAGATCACGGACATGACGAGGAGCTCCGGAATGGTCCGGAGGTAAAGATTGATATATAGGATGATATGGTTCGGCCAAGGGGTAAAGCCCACGGGGCTTTAAGTCGGTGCAAAAGGAGTTTTGCAGAGGCCAGGGGGCCAAACGCCGAAGACCTTGGCGTCTGGCCCTGGGCCAGACGCCGAGGCCCATGGTGTCTGGGCTAGACGCCGAGGATTGTGGTGTCTGGTCCTGGAAGTCCGAGAAGGACTCTTCCTTACAGGCAAAACCGACTTTGAGGAGGCTCGTTCTCCAAGTTACGGCCCCAGGGCTCAACATATAAATAGAGGGGCAGGGCTAGCACCTGGAACACATCAAGAATCACCAAGCCGCGTGCCGGCAACCCCGTCCCCTCTAGTTTATCCTCCGTCATAGTTTCCGTTGTGCTTGGCGAAGCCCTGCAGAGATTGTTCTTCACCAACACCGTCACCACGTCGACGTGCTGCCAGAACTCATCTACTACTTCGCCCGTCTTGCTGGACCAAGAAGGCGAGGTCGTCATCGAGCTGAATGTGTGCTGAACGCGGAGGTGCCGTACGTTTGGTACTTGATCGAGACGGATCGTGAAGGTGTATGACTACATCAACCGCGTTGATAAACGCTTCCGCTTAGCGATCTTCAAGGGTATGAAGATGCTCTCCCCTCTCGTAGCTATACATCTCCATGGATAGATCTTGCGTGTGCGTAGTAAATTTTTTGTTTTCCATGCAATGTTTCCCAACAGTGGCATCCGAGCCAGGTTTATGCGTAGATGATATGCACGAGTAGAACACAAAGAGTTGTGGGCAGTGATCGTCATACTGCTTACCACCAATGTCTTATTTTGATTCGGCGGTATTGTTGGATGAAGTGGCCCGGACCAACCTTACATGACCACGTTCATGAGACTGGTTCCACCGACAGACATGCAACTAGTTTTGCATAAAGGTGGCTCGCGGGTGTCTGTTTCTCCTACTTTAGTTGAATCGAATTTGACTGCGGCCGGTCCTTGTTGAAGGTTAAAACAGCAAACTTGATAAATCACCATTGTGGTTTTGATGCGTAGGTAAGAATGGTTCATGCTAGAAGCCCGTAGCAGCCACGTAAAACTTGCAACAACAAAGTAGAGGAAGTCTAACTTGTTTTTGCAGGGCATGTTGTGATGTGATATGGTCAAGACATGATGTGATATACATTGTTGTATGAGATGATCATGTTTTGTAAGATATCTGGCAACCGGCAGGAGCCTTATGGTTGTCTCTTTATTGTATGAAGTGCAAACGCCATGTAATTGCTTTACTTTATCACTATGCATTAGCGATAGTTGTAGAAGCAATAGTTGGCATGATGACCTCAACGCAGCGACGCTACGATGGAGATCAAGGTGTCGAGCCGGTGACGATGGAGATCATGACGATGCTTTGGAGATAGAGATCAAAAGCACAAGATGATGATGGCCATATCATGTCACATATTTTGATTGCATGTGATGTTTATCTTTTATGCATCTTATTTTGCTTAGTACGGCGGTAGCATTATAAGATGATCCCTTATCTAAATTTCAAGGTATAAGTGTTCTCCCTGAGTATGCATCGTTGCGACAGTTCATCGTGTTGAGACACCACGTGATGATCGGGTGTGATAGACTCTACATTCAAATACAATGGGTGCAAGATAGTTTTGCACATGCAGAATACTCGGGTTAAACTTGACGAGCCTAGCATGTACAGACATGGCCTCGGAACACTGGAGACCGAAAGGTCGAATGTGAATCATATAGTAGATATGATCAACATAGAGATGTTCACCATTGATGACTACTCCATCTCACGTGATGATCGGACATGGTTTAGTTGATTTGGATCACGTATCATTTAGATGACTTGAGGGATGTCTATCTAAGTGGGAGTTCTTGAGTAATTTGATTAATTGAACTTAATTTATCATGAGCTTAGTCCTGATAGTATTTGCATATTATGTTGTAGATCAATAGCTCGCGTTGTTGCTCCCCTATGTTTTTGATATGTTCCTAGAGAAAACTAAGTTGAAAGATGATAGTAGCAATGATGCGGACTGAGTCCGTGATCTGAGGATTATCCTCATTGCTGCAGAGAAGAATTATGTCCTTGATGCACCGCTAGGTGACAGACCTATTGCAGGAGTAGATGCAGACGTTATGAACGTTTGGCAAGCTCGATATGATGACTAAATAGTTTAGTGTGCCATGCTTTACGCCTTAGAACCGGGACTTCAAAAATGTTTTGAACGCCACGGACCATATGAGATGTTCCAAGAGCTGAAATTGGTATTTCAGACTCATGCCCGTGTCGAGAGGTATGAGATCTCTGACAAGTACTTTGCCTACAAGATGGAGGAGAATAGCTCAGTCAGTGAGCATGTGCTCAAAATGTCTGAGTTCTACAATCGCTTGAATCAAGTGGGAGTTAATCTTCCAGATAAGATAGTGATTGACAGAGTTCTCTAGTCACTATCACCAAGCTACTAGAACTGCGTGATGAACTATAATATGCAAGGGATGACGAAAAAGATTCTCGAGCTCTTCGCGATGCTGAAATCGGCGAAGGTAGAAATCAAGTAAGAGCATCAAGTGTTGATGATTAACAAGACCACTAGTTTCAAGAAAAGGGGCAAGGGAAATAAAGGGAACTTCAAAAAGAATAGCAAGCAAGTTGCCGCTCCCATGAAGAAGCCCAAAGCTAGACCCAAGCCTGAAACTGAGTGCTTCTACTGCAAAGGAAATGGTCATTGGAAGCGGAACTGCCCCAAATATTTGGCGGATAAGAAGGATGGCAAAGTGAACAAAGGTATATTTGATATACATGTTATTGATGTGTACTTTACTAGTGTTCATAGTAGCCCCTGGGTATTTGATACCGGTTCAGTTGCTAAGATTTGTAACTCAAAATAGGAGTTGTAAAATGAACAGAGACTAGTTAAGGGCAAGGTGATGATGTGTGTTGGAAGTGATTCCAAGGTTGATAAGTTCACCATCACAGACTCCCTTTACCTTCGGGATTAATGTTGAGCCTAAATAAATGTTATTTGGTGTTTGCGTTGAGCATGAATATGATTGGACCATGTTTATTGCGATACGGTTATTCATTTAAGTCAGAGAATAATTGTTGTTCTGTTTACATGAATAAAACCTTCTATGGTCATACACCCAATGTAAATGGTTTATTGAATCTCGATCGTAGTGATACACATATTCATAATATTGATGCCAAAAGATGCAAAGTTGATGATGATAGTGCAACATATTTGTGGCACTGCCGTTTAGGTCATATTGGTGTAAAACGCATGAAGAAACTCCATACAGATGGGTTTTTGGAATCACTTGATTATGAATCATTTGATACTTGCGAACCATGCCTCATGGGCAAGATGACTAAAAACTCCGTTCTCCGAAACAATGGAGCGAGCCAATGACTTATTGGAAATAATACATACCGATGTATGCAGTCCAATAAGTGTTGAGGCACGCGGCGGGTATCGTTATTTTCTGATCTTCACAGATGATTTGAGCAGATATGGGTATATCTACTTAATGAAACACAAGTCTGAAACATTTGAAAAGCTCAAAGAATTTCAGAGTGAAGTGAAGAATCATCGTAATAAGAAAATAAAGTTTCTACGATCTGATCGCGGAGGCGAATATTTGAGTTACGAGTTTGGCCTTCATTTAAAACAATGTGGAATAGTTTCACAACTCACGCCACCTGGAACACCACAGCGTAATGGTGTGTCCGAACGTCGTAACCGTACTTTATTATATATGGTGCGATCTATGATGTCTCTTACCGATTTACCACTATCGTTTTGGGGTTATGCATTAGAGACAGCTGCATTCACATGAAATAGGGCACCGTCTAAATCCGTTGAGATGACACCGTATGAACTGTGGTTTGGCAAGAAACCTAAGTTGTTGTTTCTTAAAGTTTGGGGTTGCGATACTTATGTCAAAAGGCTTCAGCCTGATAAGCTCGAACCCAAATCGGAGAAGTGCGTCTTCATAGGATACCCTAAGGAAACAATTGGGTACACCTTCTACCACAGATCTGAAGGCAAGATCTTTGTTGCCAAGAATGGAACCTTTCTAGAGATGGAGTTTCTCTCGAAAGAAGTGAGTGGGAGGAAAGTAGAACTTGATGAGGTAATTGTACCTTCTCTCGAATTGGAAACTAGCTCATTACAGAAAACCGTTCCCGTGATGCCCACACCAACTAGAGAGGAAGCTAATGATGATGATCATGAAACTTCAGATCAAGTAACTACAGAACTTCATAGGTCAACCAGAACACGATCCACACCAGAGTGGTACGGGAATCCTGTACTGGAAGTCATGTTACTAGACCAAGGCGAACCTGCGAACTATGAAAAACTATGATGAGCCCGGATTCCAACAGATGGCTTGAGGCCACGAAATCTGAGATAGGATCCATGTATGAGAACAAAGTGTGGACTTTGGTGGACTTGCCCGATGATCGGCGAGCCATAGAGAATAAATGGATCTTCAAGAAGAAGACTGACGCTGATGGTAATGTTACTATCTACAAAGCTCGACTTGTCGCAAAAGATTTTCGACAAGTTCAAGGAGTTGACTACGATGAGACTTTCTCACCCGTAGCGATGCTTAAGTCCACCTGAATCAATTAGCAATTGCCGCATTTTATGATTATGAAATCTGGCAAATGGACGTCAAAACTGCATTCCTTAATGGATTTCTTAAAGAAGAGTTGTATATGATGCAACCAGAAGGTTTTGTCGATCCTAAAGGTGCTAACAAAGTGTGCAAGCTTCAGCGATCCATCTATGGACTGTTGCAAGCATCTCGGAGTTGGAATATATGCTTTGATGAGGTGATCAAAGCATATGGTTTTATACAGACTTTCGGAGAAGCCTGTATTTACAAGAAAGTGAGTGGGAGCTCTGTAGCATTTCTAATATTATATGTGGATGACATATTGCTAATTGAAATGATATAGAATTTCTGGATAGCATAAAAGGATACTTGAATAAGAATTTTTCAATGAAAAACCTCGGTGAAGCTACTTACGTATTGAGCATCAAGATCTATAGGGATAGATCGAGACGTTTAATAGGACTTTCACAAAGCACATACCTTAACAAAGTTTTGAAGAAGTTCAAAATAGATCAGTCAAAGAAAGGGTTCTTGCCTATGTTGCAAGGTGTGAAGTTGAGTAAGACTCAAAGCCCGACCACGGCAGAAGATAGAGAGAGAATGAAAGTCATTCCCTATGCCTTAGCCATAGGTTATATACGATATGCCATGCTGTGTACCACACCTGATGTGTGTCTTGCCACTTATCTGGCAAAGAGGATACAAGAGTGATCCAGGATTGGCCACTGGACAGCGGTCAAAATTATCCTTAGGTGCCTTAAAGAGGACTAAGGAAATATTTCTCAGTTATGGAGGTGATAAAGAGTTCGTCGTAAAGAGTTACGTCGATACAAGCTTTGACACTAATCTAGATGACTCTAAGTCTCAATATGGATACGTACTGAAAGTGGGAGCAATTAGCTAGAGTAGCTCCATGCAGAGCATTGTAGACATAGAAATTTGCAAAATACACACGGATCTGAATGTGGCAGACCCGTTGACTAAACTTCTCTCACAAGCAAAACATGATCACACCTTAGTACTCTTTGGGTGTTAATCACATGGCGATGTGAACTAGAATATTGACTCTAGTAAACTCTTTGAGTGTTAATCACATGGCGATGTGAACTAGATTATTGACTCTAGTAAACTCTTTGGGTATTGATCACATGGCGATGTGAACTATGGGTGTTAAATCATATGGTGATGTGAACTAGATTAATGACTCTAGTGCAAGTGGGAGAATGAAGGAAATATGCCCTAGAGGCAATAATAAAGTTGTTATTTTATATTTCCTTATTCATGATAAATGTCTATTATTCATGCTAGAATTGTATTGATCGGAAACCTAAATACATGTGTGAATACATAAACAAATACCGTGTCCCTAGTGAGCCTCTACTTGACTAGCTCGTTAATCAAAGATGGTTAAGGTTTCCTAACCATGGACATGAGTTGTCATTTGATAACGGGATCACATCATTAGGAGAATGATGTGATGGACAAGACCCATCCATTAGCTTAGCATAATGATCGTTCAATTTTGTTGCTATTGCTTTCTTCATGTCAAATACATATTCCTTCGACTATGAGATTATGCAACTCCCGGATACCGGAGGAATACCTTGTGTGCTATCAAACGTCACAACGTAACTGGGTGATTATAAAGATGCTCTACAGGTATCTCCGAAGGTGTTTGTTGGGTTGGCATAGATCGAGATTAGGATTTGTCACTCCGAGTATCGGAGAGGTATCTCTGGGCCCTCTCGGTAATACACATCATAAAGCTTGCAAGCAAATGACTAAGGAGTTAGTCACGAGGTGATGTATTACGGAACGAGTAAAGAGACTTGCCGGTAACGAGATTGAACTTGGTATAGAGATACCGACGATCGAATCTCGGGCAAGTAACATACCGATGGACAAAGGGAATTACGTATGTTGTCATAACAGTTCGACCGATAAAGATCTTCGTAGAATATGTAGGAGCCAATATGGGCATCCAGGTTCCGCTATTGGTTATTGACCGGAGAGGTGTCTCGGTCATGTCTACATAGTTCTCGAACCCGTAGGGTCCGCACGCTTAACGTTCGTTGACGATATAGTACTATATGAGTTATGTATGTTGGTAACCGAATGTTGTTCGGAGTCTCTGATGAGATCACGGACATGACGAGGAGCTCCAGAATGGTCTGGAGGCAAAGATTGATATATAGGATGATATGGTTCGGCCAAGGGGTAAAGCCCACGGGGCTTTAGCTCGGTGCAAAAGGAGTTTTGCGGAGGCCAGGGGGCCAAACACCGGAGACCTTGGCGTCTGGCCCTAGGCCAGACACCGAGGCCCATGGCGTCTGGGCCAGACGCCGAGGATTGTGGCGTCTGGTCCTAGAAGTCTGAGAAGGACTCTTCCTTACAGGCAAAACTGACTTTGAGGAGGCTCTTTCTCCAAGTTACGACCCCAGGGCTCAACATATAAATAGAGGGGCAGGGCTAGCACCTCGAACACATCAAGAATCACCAAGCCGTGTGCCGGCAACCCCGTCCCCTCTAGTTTATCCTCCGTCATAGTTTTCGTTGTGCTTGGAGAAGCCCTGCGGTGATTGTTCTTCACCAACACCGTCACCACGCCGTTGTGCTGCCAGAACTCATCTACTACTTCGCCCGTCTTGCTGGATCAAGAAGGCGAGGACGTCATCGAGCTGAACGTGTGCTGAACGCGGAGGTGCCGTACGTTCGGTACTTGATCGGGATGGATCGTGAAGGTGTACGACTACATCAACCGCGTTGATAAACGCTTCCGCTTAGCGATCTTCAAGGGTATGAAGATGCTCTCCCCTCTCGTAGCTCTACATCTCCATGGATAGATCTTGCGTGTGCGTAGAATTTTTTTTGTTTTCCATGCAACGTTTCCCAATAGTAATCCAGTCGTTTGACTGCTCCGGGTGTTTGGAGCGCAGAATATTCTTGTGTTCATTGACATACGGGATCACCGAGGTAGAATTCTGTAGAACTGTGTAGTATGCTTGAGCCCAAGAATGCCCATCCCTACATATTATTGAATCCGCTACTAGCGTGCCTTTTCCACTCAGTCTCCCCTCATACCATGATTGAGGGACACCAATTGGCTTAAGGTCAGGAATAAAGTCATCACAAAACCCAATGACCTCCTCTGTTTGATGGCCCATGGAGATGCTTCCTTCTGGCCTAGCACGGTTACGAACATATTTCTTTAAGACTCACATGAACCTCTCAAAGGCGAACATATTGTGTAGAAATACAGGACCCAGAATGGCAATCTCGTCGACTAGATGAACTAGGACGTGCGTCATGATATTGAAGTAGGATGGTGGGAACACCAACTCGAAACTGACAAGACATTGCACCAAATCATTCTGTAACCTTGGTAGGATTTCTGGATCGATTACCTTCTGAGAGATTGCATTGAGGAATGCACATAGCTTCACAATGGCTAATCGAACGTTTTCCGGTAGAAGCCCCCTCAATGCAACCAGAAGCAGTTGCATCATAATCACGTGGTAGTCATGAGACTTTAGGTTCTGAAACTTTTTCTCTAGGATATTCATTATTCCCTTTATATTAGACGCGAAGCCAGACGGGACCTTCATACTGAGCAGGCATTCAAAGAATATTTCCTTCTCTTCTTTGGTAAGAGCGTAGCTGGCAGGACCTTCATACTGCTTTGGATGCATGCCGTCTTTTTCGTGCACACGTTGCTGGTCCTCCCGTGCCTCCGGTGTATCTTTTGTCTTCCCATACATGCCCAAGAAGCCTAGCAGGTTCACGCAAAGATTCTTCGTCACGCGCATCACATCGATTGCAGAGCGGACCTCTAGGTCTTTCCAATAGGGTAGGTCCCAAAATATAGATTTCTTCTTCCACATGGGTGCGCGTCCCTCAGCGTCATTCAGATTAGATTGTCCACCAGGACCCTTTCCAAAGATTACTTGTAAATCCTTGACCATATCAAGTATGTCATCACTAGTATGGAGGACGGACTTCTTCCGGTGATCTGCCTCACCTTTGAATTGCTTGCCTTTCTTTCTTAAGAGATGCTTGGTCGGAAGAAATCGACGATGTCCCAGGTACACATTCTTCTTGCATTTGTCCAAATATATACTTTCGGTATCATCTAGACAGTGCATGCATGCTTGGTATCCCTTGTTTGTCTGTCCTGAAAGGTTACTAAGAGCAGGCCAATCATTGATGGTTACAAACAGCAATGCTCGTAGGTCAAATTCCTGTTGTTTGTGCTCATCCCACACACGTACATCTTTTCCATTCCACAGCTGTAAAAGTTCTTCAACTAATGGCATTAGGTACCCATCAATGTTGTTGCCGGGTTGCTTAGGGCCTTGGATGAGCACTGGCATCATAATGAACTTCTGCTTCATGCACAACCAAGGAGGAAGGTTATAGATACATAGAGTCATGGGCCAGGTGCTCTGATTGCTGCTCTGCTCCCCAAAAGGATTAATTCCATCTGCACTTAAACCAAACCATATGTTCCTTACGTCACCTGCAAAGTCCCCCTACTTTCTCTCGATTTTTCTCCACTGCGGCCCGTCAGAGGGTACTCTCAACTTCCCGTCTTTCTTACGGTCTTCTATGTGCCATCGCAATAACTTGGCATGCTCTTTGTTTCTGAACAATGTTTCAACCATGGTATTATAGGAGCATACCACATCACCTTGGCAGGAACCGTCTTCCTGGGGCGCTCGCCCTCAACATCACCAGGGTCATCTCGTCTGATCTTATATCGCAATGCACTGCATACCGGGCATGCGTCCAATTCCTCGTACTCACCGTGGTAGAGGATGCAATCATTAGGGCATGTATGTATCTTCTGCACCTCCAATCCTAGAGGGCAGAGAACCTTCTTTGCTTCGTACATGCTGTCGGGCAATTCGTTATCCTTTGGAAGCTTCTTCTTCATTAAATTCAGTAGCATACCAAATCCCTTGTCAGATACACCATTGTATGCCTTCCATTGCAGCAATTCCATTGTGGTACCGAGCATTGTGTTGTCATCTTCGCAATTTGGGTACAACCCTTTTTTGTGATCCTCTAACATGCGATCGAACTTCAACTTCTCTCTTTCACTTTGGCATTTTCTCTGTGCATCAACAATGACCCGGCGAAGATCATCATCGGGCACATCACCTGGTTCCTCTTGATCTTCAGCTTCCCCCATTGCAGTATCACCGTATTCAGGGGGATAGTTGTCATCATCCTCTTCTTCTTCGTTGTCTTCTATCATAACCCCTCTTTCTCTGTGCTTGGTCCAAACATTATAGTGTGGCATGAAACCCTTCTCAAGAAGGTGGATGTAAAGGGTTTTCAAGGAAGAGTGATTCTTCGTATTCCCACAGACAGTACATGGACAATACATAAAACCATTCTGCTTGGTTGCCTCAGCCACATCGAGAAAAATATGCAGGCCCGGAATGTACTCGGAGGTGCATCGGTCATCGTACATCCATTGCCGGTTCATCTGCGTGCATTACATAATTAAGTGTATCAAAAACCATTACAGAACATCATAAATAGAGAAATGACCAAATTAATACAAGTTCATCATCACATTCAAACCAAACTACAGTAGTGGTCAAATGTTATTACTGAAAAAATAAATACATAAAGTTCATACATAGTTCTCATAGAACAACATACAGCTCTCTAGAGCATCTAATTAAAACATACATTGAAACTAACATATAACTATGTAAAACATTTAAATGCAATAACAAATGCGATCAAAATCGCAACTAAGGTAACAATTGATCCGACAACATAATGATACCAAGCCTCATTATCAATGGCATATTTTCTAATCTTTCTAATCTTCACGCGCATTGCATTCATCTGGATCTTGTGATCATCGACGACATCGGCAACATGCAACTCTAATTTCATCTTCTCCTCTTCAATACTTTTCAATTTTTCTTTCAAATATTTGTTTTCTTTTTCAACCAAATTTAACCTCTCGACAAGAGGGTCGGTTGGAATTTCCGGTTCACATACCTCCTAGATAAAAACATCTATGTCACGTTGGTCGGCATAATTGTCATAAACACTAAATGAAACAAATAGTTATAAAAGATAATATACCACATCCGAATCATAGACCGGACGAGGGCCGACGGGGGCGAATACCAAAACCATGGCACTATATAATAACAAACAATAATAAATGTAAGAAAATTATACAAGTAGCTATCTAAATCATACAAGTAAGAATTTTTTCTTTTAAAAATAAGATAAGAACAAGAGGCTCACCACGGTGGTGAGGACGGGGACGGGACGGCACCCTACACAAGTGCAAACTCTAAGAAGTTAATTTGAACTCAAATTGTGCATCTAAATTAAAAGAACTCCCACATACACTCCTATACTAAAACTCACAAACCACTCTACTTTTAGAGAATTTGAAATGAGCTAAACTACTAGTGAGAGATGAAAGGATGAAGTTGCTAACCTTTTAGAACACTTGTGTAGTTGGTGCACCGCCAAACCTAGACAAATCTTGGGGAAAATAGAGCTTGGAGGTCGAGCTTGGAGAGGAGAAAGCTTAAGTGTGGCTCGGGCATTTCATCGAACACCTCATGTGCATAGGAGGTGAGAGCAGAGCAGCACCCACCTCCCACACGTCGGCCGGCCAAAAAACAGAGGAGTGAGCGGGCAGGGGCGAGCATATATATAGGCATCTCTTTAGTCCCGGTTGGTGGCTGGAACCGGGACAGAAGATCTTCTGTCCCGGTTCCAGCCACCAACCAGGACTAAAGGGGTTGCGCTAGGAGCAAGAACCTTTAGTCCCGGTTCGTGTCTGGAACCGGGACTAATGGGGTCAGACGAACCGGGACTGGTGCCTGCCGAGGCCCGGCCGGTGTCCTGGCCTCACGAACCGGGACTGATGCACCCATTAGTCCCGGTTCGTAACACGACCGGGACTAATGCACTTATCTGGCCTGGACCAAAGCCCTGTTTTCTACTAGTGTTACATGATCAGGTGCGAGCCTGAACTTTCAAAAAAGGGAGGCTCGGTCCCACCCCCTCCTCCACCTCCTTCTAAGGGCCTAGAAGATGAAGACGAGGAAGACATCGGCCGTGACTGCAACCCTAAACACAAGAAGGCGCGTTCCCAACCGGTGGATGGCTCGGCAGCGACTATATCCCCTAAAGATTTTTTTAGTCCAAACATACTTGCTTTATTCAACTAGAATGTTCATAGGAATACAACTTAAGTTTGGAGGATTTATGACCACACATGCATGTTTGGTGAGGCTGTGTGCCTCTTGATTAGACTCACGACCCTCAAAGATGAAGGTACAATGCTGAAATTGCGCAGAAGTAGCCATAATCTCATTTACTATGCTAGCATACATTCCTCCGGAGCCTTGGATAATATCGCGAACCACACCTTGGCAATCAGAAGCTATGACGACATGTGATAATGCTAGGTCTTGTGCTAGCACAAGTGCCTCTCAGCAAGCAAGAGCTTCGAGAGTTGCCGGGTCTGTAACTCCATAGCATCTAATGGCCGAAGATCCCATGAATACGCCTTCTGAATTCCTGCAGACGGCACTAAAAGTTCCTTCATTGGCTGACCTGGCCATAGCCCCATGACCCCATCCACTCTGATCTTGGCCATCCCGCTCGGCGGTGCAATCCACTTACGTTTTGGTCGGGTCGCAGTAGCAGTATACATCAATGGAGTTTTTTTCGGCTTGCACTCTTCAAGCTCGTGCAAATACTTCATGATGAAACCGTGTGTTGATTGTGGGCTCTGAAAAATATTTTCATGAAGTGCTTTACGCCTAGAGTGCCAGATTGCCCATAAACTGATCAAAACCTGATTGAACTCTTTGGACGGAAGAACTTCCATTAGTTCAAAAACCCACCGTTTAGCATCGGGCTCTCTGATACTGTTAACAGCTTCCATGAGGTCAGGGTCTTGAAGAGCCCATACACATCTCGCAACCGTGCAGTGCAGCAAAGAATGTTGCCAAGAATCCTCTGCTCCGCATAGTCCGCAAGAAGATACAGTAGACATATTTCTATGATGAAGGAGGTCAGCTGTCGGAATTGATTGCTACGCTAGACGCCATAAAAAGATTTTTATCTTTGAAGGAACCTCAATCTTCCACAGCTTAGACCACGCCTTCTGCTCTCCCTCCTCATTATATGAATCAGACCGCCCCTCTAACCAGGCTTCACGTCTCATTTTGGTTGAAACTAACATCCGGTAGGCCGAACGGACTAAGAATAGTCCGTTCTTCTCATGTACCCAAGACCAGAAGTCATCCATCTGTCGTGTACAGAGTGGTATCGATTGTATTAAAATAGCATCCGTTGGTATGAAGATTTCTTCAATAGCCTCTCGGTCCCATTCCGCCCCTGGGAGGATGAGGTCTCGAACG
The DNA here is from genome assembly GCA_011799875.1 of Thinopyrum elongatum. Taxonomy (NCBI): domain Eukaryota; kingdom Viridiplantae; phylum Streptophyta; class Magnoliopsida; order Poales; family Poaceae; genus Thinopyrum; species Thinopyrum elongatum. The sequence continues at coordinate 571,061,625 of CM022302.1, read as the reverse complement.
AGCTGGGGAGGGTTTGGGGTTTTGCTCATAATTGGTCGCATATTATGCGGCCGAGGTAGCCAGTTCTGCTGCCAAATCAGTGTATTTTGTCCATCCCCTATCCTCCGTACCAATCCTTGGGTTAGCGTGTCACGCCCGTCTAGTATAGATCTCCAAACATGTGATGGCGCCGAACCCAGTTCTGCTTGCAGAAAGTCACAAGTAGGGAAGTACTTTTGACTTAAGAATCCGTGCGCTTAAAGAGTTTGGTTCCATTAAGATCCTCCATGCTTGCCTTGCCAAGAGTGCAAGGTTAAATAGCTCAATGTCACGGAACCCTAGCCCGCCGCACTGTTTAGGCCTTGTCATCGTGCTCCAAGAGACCCAACTAGCTTTCCTCTTTCCCTCCTTGCTTCCCCACCAAAACTTTTGAATGAGTTAATTAATATGTTCACAAAGCCCGCGTGGGAGTTTAAAACAAGACATAGAGTAAACTGGTACTGCCTGGGCCACTGATTTTATTAATACTTCCTTCCTGCCAACAGACATGATTTTTTCCATCCAACCTTTCACTTTGCTCCATACCCGATCCTTAAGGAACTTAAAAGCTCCATTTTTGCTACTCCCAACATCAGTAGGCATGCCAAGGTATCTATCAGACAAGGTTTCATTAGCTATATTCAAGGTATGCTTTACCTCTGTTTTGAGATTGTTTGGACACCCCTTGCAGAAATAAACTGTAGACTTTGATAAATTGATTCTCTGCCCAGATGCATTGCAATAACTCTCCATCAAAGAGGATAGCTCATTTGCTCCATCAACACTAGCTTTCACAAACAGCAGGCTATCATCCGCAAAGAGCAAGTGGCTGATCGGCGGAGCCGATGAGGACACTCGAATTCCACTGAGGTGCGATGATTCATTGGTTGTTTTTAAGAGGCACGAAAGGCCCTCCGCTGCAAGCAAAAATAGGTATGGAGAAATAGGATCCCCCTGACGGATTCCCCTAGATGGCCTGAAACTTTCCAGTTTGCCACCATTAAAGAGAACTGTAAATGTTACCGAGTTCACCATCCTCATGATCAAAGAAACCCATGATGGTGCAAAACCCAATTTCAACGTTATTGCCTCCAAGTATTCCCATTCAACTCTATCATAGGCCTTCATCATATCCATTTTAACGGCACAAAAACAGTTTCGTTGGGCTTTGTTCCTCTTCATAAAATGCAGACACTCATAAGCAGTGATGATGTTGTCTGTGATATCCCCTAAAGATAAAACTTCGGTGGGCAACGAAGGCTCTTCGGTCAAGACCTCCAAGGCTGGGTTGGCCTGCTTCATGACGTGGCAGGTCAGCGGCCCGCAAGATGCCCATCTACCTTTTTAGCATCTGAACTTGAACAATACGGATCACACATCTCTCCACATGGGCTCTCGTCAGCTGCAAAATCCTTGATGTCTGATCCTATATTATGTGACTCGTCTGTTCCTTTAAGTGAAACTCTCGGTTTTACGTGCTCCAACCAATCGTCTTCGATGGTCAATATCTCGTCTTCGCTTGAACCCCCGGAAGTGGATCAAAAGATCTCAGCTGACAAAGCAGCCAAGCTCCCTCAAGAGTTACGTGAAGACTTGGGCTGGGCTAGCCTTGAGAATTAGGACTTCTCCGCCTCCAAGATGTAGACCAGAGAAGACAAGAATGAAGAAGGTGTATAGAAAAAATGTTGACCATGTATTAAAAAAATGTAGATCTGGTATTTAAAAAATCTTACTCAAGCATTCGAGAAAATGTTAAATGTGACAGAAAAAATGTTGACAATGTATTCAGAAAATGTTAATCTTGTATTTGAAAACTGTTAATCAAGTATTTAAAAAATATTAAATGTATATTTAAATAATGTTGACCATGTATCCGATAAATGTTAATCTTGTATTTGAGAGATATTAGACGTGTATTAGAAAAATATATTAGATATATATAACAAAAATGTATATAGAAAAACAATGAAACCGGAGAGAAAACAAAAGAAAATCAATGAAAAAAGGAAAAAAAAACAAAACCAAAGAAAAAACCTAGTGAAAAAACGAAAAAGAAACAAAGAAAATTAGAAAAATCCAGTAGAAACAGAGAAAAGAAACGACTAAAACCAATAAAAAAGCAGGAAAAAACAAAAACAAAAAACTCAGAAAACCGGTAGAAACCCGACTCTGTTTCTTTAGCACGGTTGTGACCTACTAATTAATACAAATTGAATGTTGGCTGAGTGGCTAGCAATGCAACGCTGTATCTAGCACTATTTCTTTTAGGGCGAAATAGGCCAGCCCGTAATTGTAGAGGCTTCTTAAAGACCGAATAATGACTCACTATAAGCGGGATATAGTCTTTGCACGCTAGAAGCGAGACATACGGGAGCCCACTTCACATCATACAGGACACCAATCGGTGGGAAGTCCTAAAAAAAGAGTCGATAGGAAATATTTGAATAAAAAGGATCAATCAGTGAGACACGGTGTATTGGCTCTCTGGTGCATCTGCACTTGATGCACCCGAGGTGAACAGTCAATTCATTTAAAATAATAAAGGAATTCAAAAAAATCTGATTTTTTTTTGGTGATGCTAGATGCTCATGTCTGTGAAGTCCATGCCAAATTTCATGGAGTTTGGACATTTTAGTAGTTCTCAGCAAAAAAGACAAAATTTGAGGTTGTAAGAAAGTTTACTGTTCATGTACTATTTTGAACGATTTTGGTATTTTTGCCTTGAGCTCCTCGGATGTTCGAACAAGATGAAATTTTATATGAACATCACGCATTACACAAATTTTAAATTTTTAAGTATTTTTTTAATTTACTGTTTACCGGGAGCAGATGAGCCCGGGCAGCGAATTGAATATCCCTCAATCAGTGCGAATACAGAGCTCTCATGGCCGCGGTCGGCCGCGGGCCAAGAGGCGGGGATGGGTGCTGGGCCGATTGGATGGATCGCCCGGCGCCGTGGCGGCGAGGAGCGGGTCCGTGGAGTCCAGAGGGAGGGGAAGAGACTCCCATCGGCATAGTCCAGCAGGCAGAGGCCGTAATCCGGCTGATCCTTGCTTGTCCTTCATTATCCCCTAGCATGTTCTTCTGGGTTATTTTTTCGATTTAATTTAGTTAAGACTGCAACTCGCGTCTCGATAAGTAAAATAAAAATGACAAGCATATGTTTTAGTTGAGGCGCGTCAGGATCAAAAGGCATGGGCGGCTCCTCGTACCAAAGCTTAGCAGCAGCTGGGTAGCTAAAATAAACAGGCATCACATGCTGGCTCATCCACCAAGGATAGATCAAACATTGATTATAGTTCTTGTACATTCAGATTATGATAAACAGGCATCACATGCCGGCTCGTCCACCAATTTCAGATCTGACAGTAGTTGTAGTTATCATACACTTCGATCAATGAATGTAACCTTGGATGCTTCCCCATTTGCTCATTTATAATTAGTGCACAACGGTAGCAACGCATCTTTGTCTTCAGAGTTCAGACTGGTTTTGTTTGCGAAAATGAGTGAATGGGGAGGGAGGGGAAGAGGGTGCCATTGGCGCAGTTCGTCTTCGTCTCTTCAGCATCCGGCAGGCAGCGTCGGTGATCCAACGGATCTTTGCTTGTTCTTCCTTTTTTCTTCTTGATTTAATTTAGTTAATCATGCATCTCGCGTCTCGAAAATTAAAATAAAAAGAGCGTCAGGATCAGATGGCATGGACGGCTCCTCATACCAAAGCTTACCAGGGTCACACACGTTGGCTCGTCCACCAAGTTTAGATCTAACATTACTTATAAATTGTTTTAGACTTCGACTGGAGAAAGAATCCTCGGGTGCGTCCCCACTGACTGTACAACGGTCACAATGACGTTACTAGGTCCTTGTGTTTTTAACACTATATATAGCTTGATCCCCACGAACTCTGCTCTTAATTTAGAGACCGTCTTATGCTGTTTGGTTAAGATAAACCTTGAATGCGTCCCCAATGAGTGCACAACGGTCCTTGTCTTTCTAAAACTCCCATGTGATCTGTACCTAAGCTGCTCTTGATATAGAGATCATCTTCTTGGATGCCTCCTCCGGTGCATCGTGCGAGGCCCTGGTCACGGATGGCACTTCAAATAGTTCAAGTGGCAAAGAAATCTGAATCTTTTGTTGCACCCTAGAAAAAGCTGGCTGAATCTTTTATTGCACTGCATAATTCCAAAAAATAAATAACGGGAGTAGTAGTGCTATCGAGTGAAACCTGCCTGCCCCTGGCCTGGAACAGCTATAAAATGACCCAGCAAGGGCTCTTCTGAGATGCAGTCGCATTGCTACCTTTCTTCCCAAAACTCACACTAAACTCCCACCGCACTCACCAACTAGCTAGCCTAGTCGGCCGTCGGAGGAGATGGAGGTGGCTATCGGTGCGGCGAACTGGCTCGTTGGCAAGGTGCTGGATAAGCTGTCCAATGACTTGGTCGCCGCATATGTGGCCAGCTCCGAGCTCGGCCTCAACTCCGAGCAGATCCAAACCAAGCTCAAGTACATGCAAGGGCTGCTGCACGCGGCCCAGGACAGGGATGTGAGCAACAACCCTGGCCTGCAGAGCTTGCTGGAGGACCTGGGCAAGAAGGCAGATGAGGCTGAGGATGCTCTGGATGAGCTCCATTACTTCATGATCCAAGACCAGTTGGATGGCACCGAGGAGGCCGCCTCAGAGCTTGGTTATGGCCTCCATTGTCATGCTCTCCATGTTCGCCATGCTGCTCACTCCACTGTCGGTAACTGGCTTACATGCTTTTCTTGCTCGCGTACACAAGATGATGATTATGTTGATGCTTCTGTGGTTGACACAAATAACCCACAAGGTGCAACCAGGTCTAATAGTGGTAATGATGGTGGACATGTTGGGAAGCTCAAATTTGATAGAGTAGCCATGTCCAACAAAATCAAGTCTGTGATAGAGAGCATACACAGCCTATGTGATCCTGTCTCTGACTTGCTGAATAAAATCCCAAATATTGATACATCTATTACCATGAAAAGAGCCCCCACAGGTCCAGTAGCTGCACAAGATAAATTGTATGGGAGGAGAGTCATCTTTGAGCAAACTATAAGTGCCCTCACTGGTAGCACATATCTTGATGAAACCCTTTCAGTTCTTCCTTTTGTTGGCCCCGGGGGTATGGGAAAGACAACTTTCACCCAACACTTGTATAATGATAAAAGGGTTGAGGAGCACTTCACTGTCAGGGTCTGGGTATGTGTCTCAACTGATTTTGGTGTGCTCAACCTCACCAGACAGATCCTTAGATGCATACCTGCAATTGAAAAAGAAGAACACACCTGCACAGTTGAAACAGCCAATTTAGACCAGCTTCAAAAATCCATTGCAGAGAGACTGAAGTCCAAACGGTTTTTAGTTGTCTTGGATGACATTTGGAAATGCAATAGTGAAAGTGATTGGAACAACCTGTTAGCTCCATTCAGAAAGGGGGAAACCAAGGGCAGCATGGTTCTTGTCACAACTCGGTTTCCATCTATAGCACATCTGGTGAAAACAACAGATCTTGTAGAACTGCATGGTCTAGAGCCTAATGAATTCTATGAATTCTTTGAAGCATGCATATTTGGTCATAGCAAACCTAGGCATTATGCAGATGACTTAATTGAAGTTGCAAGAGATATTGCTAATAAACTAAAGGGTTCACCACTAGCAGCCAATACAGTTGGTCGATTATTGAGGAAAAACTTCTCTCGGGAATATTGGATTGGAGTTCTTGAAAAGAATGAGTGGCAAAATGCAAAAAATGATGATGATATTATGCCTTCTTTGAAAATTAGTTATGATTACCTTCCTTTCCTTCTAAAAAAATGTTTTTCGTACTGTGCCCTTTTCCCTGAAGATTATAGGTTTTATAATTTAGAGATTACAAGCTTTTGGACTGCGATAGGTATCTTGGACTCTGGTTGCAGTAAGAATTATTTAGAAGAACTAGTTGACAATGGTTTTCTCATGAAGGGGGTTGACAATTCTGAAGATCGATACTATGTGATGCATGATTTATTGCATGAACTATCCCGTAATGTTTCATCACAAGAATGCGTTAATATAAGTAGTTTAAGTTTTAGTGCTGATAACATCCCGTGGTCTCTTCGACACTTATCAATAACAACGGAAGATATATACGATGAAAGTTTTCAAGAAGAAATGGGTAAACTGAAGGGCAGGATAGACATTGGAAATTTGCGAACGTTGATGATTTTTGGGTTACATAATGAAAGAATAGATAATATTTTTAAAGACCTGTTTGAAGAAATAAAGGGTCTCAGAGTATTATTTATAGGAATCAACACCCCAAGAAGTCTGCCAAATAGCTTTTCAAAACCTATCCACCTGCAATACCTTAAGATTAGTTCACCCTATGATAAGTTTGAAGAAATGACTTTACCTACCACATTGTCTAGATTTTACCATTTAAAATTCCTGGACCTACATGCTTGGAATGGTAGTATAAAGTTGCCTAGAGACATTAGCCGTCTTGTGAATTTACGCCATTTCCATTCTTCTAAAGAACTCCACTCCAATATTCTTGAGGTTGGAAAGATGAAGTGCTTACAGGAGTTAAAAGAGTTCCATGTTAAGAAAGAGGGTGTTGGGTTTGAACTCAGAGAGCTGGGGGAATTGGGAGAGCTAAAAGGAGAACTCTGCATATGCAATCTTGAAACTGTGGCGTCCAAGGGGGAAGCTAGTGCTGCCAAACTGAAGAATAAAAAAATTCTGAAAGGGTTGAAATTAGTTTGGGGTACGGAGCACCAAACCATAGATGATGATGTTCTTGATGGTCTTCAACCACACCCTAATCTTAAGGTGCTTGGCATTATAAATCCTGGAGTCGCCCCTTGTCCTAGATGGTTGTGTGGTGACATTAGCATAAAAGGGTTGGAGGATCTCCATCTAGAGGGTGTATCTTGGGCGACTCTTCCAGCTTTTGAGCAGCTACCACACCTCAGCAGTCTTACTTTCAAAAATATTGCTGGGATGAGTGTGTTCGGGCCTGGCTTTAGTGGTGTTACAGAAAGAAGCTTCATGCACCTGAAGAAACTTGAGTTTGAGGATATGCCAGAGCTTGAGAAGTGGGTCAGGGAACCTAATAGCCGTCTATTTTCAAGGCTTGAAAGCATCAAGTTTGAAGGTTGTCCGCTTCTCAGCTTGTTTCCCTTCTTGGAGTGCTCTGACCTATTTACCAACCTGTGTAGTCTTCATATTGATAACTGCCCCAAGTTGTCTCAGTTCCCACCCATGCCTCACACCTCCACACTAACAGATATTCGTGTGAAAAATGATGGGTCAAAGCTAGTATATGATGGTAAGGAATTGAGCATTGAAGGGTATACCAGGGCTTTGGCTTTCCACAATATGGATAAAGTAGAGGTTATACAAATTACAGATGTGTCACACATTTCGTTTTCAGACCTCCAAAAACTAAATTCATTGAGAAGTATACATTTCGATAGATGCGACGGCATGTTTTCTGCAGAACTGGTTGACAGTGTTGTCCTCCATTCAGTTCAGAATCTTGGAATTGAGGAATTATGTATTACTGGAGAATTGTTCTCAAAGGTGTTGAAGTGTTTCCCAGCTCTTTCTCAGCTTACCATCTATAAATGTAAGAGCCTTGAACTTCTGCCTGTGGAGGATGGAGGACTCTCGGGCCTCAAGATGCTCCAATCATTTACAGAATACAGTTGTGGGAAGTTGTTCTCTCGGTGGCCCAAGGGAGAAGTAGGTGGAGAAGCTCATGCCATCAAGCCATTCCCTACTTCCCTCAGGGAACTTGATATTTTATTAGAGTCAAGCATACAGTCAATTGGTCTGCTCTCAAACCTCACATCTCTCACTAGTCTAAGGCTGGTAAGTTGCAAAGAGTTAACAATGGATGGGTTCAATCCGCACATCACAGTCAACCTCAAGGAGGGCCTCCCCGCTTCACTGGAAGAGCTGCGCGTATGGTGTCTTAGTCCTGGGCTAACTGAGCAAGCCAGAAAACTGAAAGAAAGTGACCCATGGGTTTCAATTGCAGGGCTACGGAACTAAACTAGGAAGGAGCATCGAGAGGGGGAGAGAGAGAGAGAGGGTGCACAAAACTCTCTCTGGGATCTCGGGGTTTCCCTGCTCCCCCCTCCCCTCTCTCTCTTGACCATCGCCGCCGGTTGCGCGCGCGGGCGGCGGTGGAGCGGAACTATGGCCGCCAGAGGGGATGGTCGCAGGGTCGCAAAATCGCAGTGAGCTGGTTGTGATCCGTCCCCGACCCTGGTACACCTCTCTCTCTCTCTCTCTCTCTCTCTCTCTCTCTCTCTCTCTCTCTCTCTCTCTCTCTATCTATCTATCTATCTATCTATCTCTCTCAGCGCCTTAATTTGTTGTCGGTACCATTCGTTCGAGCTGTTCGTGCGCGCGCGTCGGTGGATCTAGGTCGCCATGTTACGAGGTGCAACAGCTCACATTCCCCTGAATCCTTATGGATTAGTGGTGGGTTGGGCTCCTAGATTTTCCAAATTTGTCCCTTCATGGTTATTGCGTTCACAAATGCTTACCGATTAGAAATGCCAAAGCAATACAAGTCTGATGAGTTTTTCTGTGCTTGCTCAATTGGCATGATTCCCCTCTTAGCTTAGTTCATATGATTTCCCTCTTTGTCTATAAAGCATGATAATGGATTGATGTAGACATCACTTGTTGCTGAAAAAGTTCAGGTGGCCCTTGAGTTCGGGGAGATGATGAAGAATACGTTGATGACCTGGAAAATGAGTTCAACTATAATTGCCAATGGAATGGTAAAGGTCCAGAATGGCAGCTGCAGGGTCAAGGAGAAGACATCAATTTGTCTTCATCCTCTTGCCATGAACCTCATCATCTTGTTCCTCGGTAAATACTCATCATTCAGGCACTTGCTTCTATTCATTCGAGACTTTAGCAGAACTCAGATCGAAGAAGAATATGGTCCCAGTTTTGGAACTATGTTCCTTTTTATTTTGTTTTGAATTGGTCGGGTGCTTTTTTACCAAAGCTCAAGTTATGAAATATCAAGGCAATATCAAGGCAATTGTAATGTTTTATTAAGGTTTGAAATATGATTCTAACTTCCATATTATGGAACACCGCAGGTTCTGTACTTGACATCCATGATCCATTTGCCAATTCATTTCCGCACTCATTGGTCGGAACAAGTATCAAAACATGTATTCTGATTTCTGAAGCTTAAGACATGGTATCATATTCAGTGTTCAGGACTCGGGGACAATTGCCGGTGCATATCTGTTTTGACATATTGATTTCATATGCTTTGATGGCTTATTAGTTTTCAATCATATCCAATTTTGCAGTTTACTCATGAAGTGCGATTATTCAGATTGTGCAGAACAACTGCAAGGGCTCTGTCAGTTGGCAAATCTTCCATCCAAATAATAACAGCAAAGGAAGATTTTTCTGAAGCAGCAACTCGAGATAGGTTAGGTGGCCGTTCTGTCGGTCAAAAGTGGCAATCCCATGTTCTATATGCTGGGTTTTGGGGTTTGCATCACATTGACTTGTCAACTTGGCGTAACCGTCCAGGTTTTCTGCTACCTGTGCTCCCTATTGATTGGCAAAGCCAAACCTGAAGGAAGCATGATTCAAGATGTTATCATTATTAATTCCTGGATGCTCCGGGCGATAGGTAGCCTAATCTTATTCATGGAACATGTGCGCTTCGTCCAGTTCACCATGAAGCAAAACAGAGTGCTTTACTGCTATATATACTGTACTATTTTTGTGTACTATGAGATCTTCATTGCCTTTATAAATTCAGTTCCTTGTTTTCTCCAGTTCAGAAGGAGGAACAGCTATCCCAAGATACACTCTTAAGCTCAGATTGCTGGTGTCATATTGTGCGTACTCCTTGATCGATGCTTGTACGTAGTAACTGTTTTCACATAATTGACTCCCCTGCTTTGATTTCCATTCCATGTACCAAATCCTGCTGTCAACTATAAGTTGAATCTTTCTGCTCCTACTTTTCAGGCGGTGTGGCAAACACTTGTATGTGCAGACAACAATCTCCAACGCCAACGACACTGAATGTACACAAACAGGAGAGTAGTCACTATCCATCACATCTTCTAACTGTTGTTGGTGGCAAGCAAACAGGAGAGTAGATCACCAAGTCTTTGGCAACTATTTGCTTGATGCTACATTTTGAGTTAATAAAAATGACCTCTATCAAAAAAGCCTTTGGCAGCTACCTTAGCACAGCTACTTCATTGTACAGTACTAGGTACAACTCATGAGCTTGATAAAAAGATTTTAGTATACTTAATTAGTTACCCCTACAGATCATCGATCGACTTTGCTAATTCAGCCATGTGTCGCGCTTGCACCATACTATGATGGAGCGGGACATTGATCCTCAACCACAGTTAATTAGCAGTATTAATTAATTAGCACAGCTAATGTTAATGAAAAATATAAGGGGATGTAGCTCAAATGGTAGAGCACTTAAGAGGCAGGGGGATCGATACCTCCCATCTCCAATTCTTTTATTTTGTTGCCACATGGACTGTTCCTTGGGTCATTATTGGGCTTTCAAACTAAAAAAGAACACCCTAAGAGCATCTATAGCCGCGATGGGCAAATCCGACCCCTCAAACGCGTCCGCGGACAGTGACCGGTCACGTCTCAAATAATGCATTCCACATCCGGATACCTCAAATTAGAAACCTCAAATCCATATTATTACATGCAACTCAACGATGTTTTCGTCGGGCGAGGCCTATGGTGCGTCCTGATGCTCGGCGCGCCAACGGAGACCACACCGCCTCCTGCGAGGCAGCGACGGCACACCTAGCAACGGATCCATGCGCCACTTGGGCGGACGCAATGGATTCCCGACGGAAGGACTCTGAGCGCTGCCAGGCACGGGCCTCCTCCCAGTAGCGGCGGAGCGCAAGCCGGTCGGCCATCTCCTCCTCGGGGCCGCGTGGGATGAGCTCGGGGTCGATGGATCAGTAGGTGAAGGACTAGGATCCGCTGTCCGCCATGCCGGAGACGGCCGGAAATCGCCGGAGGTGAGCTTGGGTGGCGGAGGGAGTGGAGTCGAGAGGAGTGTGAAGTGACTAGGGTTTGGTCCGGTGAGTGGATGGGGACGAATATATATGGGGTCAGATGGGCCAGCGTGGGCCGGGTTTGACGTGGCGGGCGCGCCCAGGCGCCCCCGTATCCGCCCCATATTTGGGCTGGATATGAGGGGTGCCTCTCAGGCCAGTTTAAGGCGTTCGTCTGGGTCGAAATTTCCTGACCGGTCAGACCGGGCGGGCCGCCAGGGCGTTTGAGGAGGGTTTGGGGCGCGCGACTGTAAATGCTCTAAAGACACAATGGAATGTAACAACATTGGACCATCACTGGCATGGACTTAATCGCAACTAATTGTTACTCCCACAAAAAAAAAACTAACCATCACTGTCTATTTTCCTGATATAAATCGTGTCTAATTCAAATATTAATTATTGAGATCGATTTTATAAACATCGAAGGTGATGGAACTCAATGCCGTGGATCTCCAAAAATAGCAACATTTCTTCAATATATCCAAGTTAGTCGTTGATTATCAAAAAATAATAATATCCAAGTGAGTCGTTGATTGTCAAAATAAATAAATTCAAGTGAGTCGTCAGTCGGTCGTATCTGACTCTTGCCCACTTTGTAACTCAAGAACATTTGGTCTTGTGTGTTTAGGCTTCACATCTTGGTGGCAGGGTGCTATAGGAATGGCAGTGTTTCCAGTGGCAAAGCAGAGCTAAAAGCAACAGTTTGATAATCAAATTATTATACGATACCAGGAAGATAGACAACACATCGACTCGTCCTGTGTTTTCAACTAGACTAAACACATATATAGAACGCTCGGGGAACATATGGAATGATTATCTTTAGTGTGGACCAGCAGTTGACGCCACACTGCCCCAAGGCGTCGGCCTTCCGGGCATCAAGGAGTCGACCTTCATGCACACGAGGGAGAAGATTGATGCTATGAGGATGAACCCCACGATGACGATGGTCGGCATGCGATTCTTCTTAACGGCGAGGCCTTGAGGAAAGCGTACAGATGAGGGTCACCCAGCTCGAAAAAATAGGTTTTCGATCCGGTTTTCCTTATAAACTGGATCAGCCAAAGCTTAAGGGGTGACTCTTAGCTTTGTCAGCTTTTTGAGCAATATATTCAGGTGGGGATCCTCTCCCCCCGTTGACCGGTCAAAAAAAAAAGATCGAGAAAATTGAACACCATTACAGGTAATATGTTAGCCCGTGAATAAACTGAAATTTTGTACTGCCAACCAATGTTGAGGATATCGCTTATCGTTATCGTCTCGGTCAGCTAGGGATTAGAGATTAATCGGAAATCGGCCGATTAATCGATTTTATCGGTTGACTATTAATCGGATATTTTTTTGCAAATCTTAGGTTCCCAACACTAAAATACACTATATTCAACACCAAAACAATATTTGACAGAAGTCTTACCTTGATTCCTAGCCTTTGAATCCTCGTATAATGACAAACAAAATAGGACAACAGTACATATTGCGTAACAAGGTCCACAAAATATAAATAAACATAGTTTTTGCAAACATAGTGCTATGAATAGGTATGATTTATCGGTAGATTCCCGATAAATCGCTTGTCAGAGCGATAAATCGATCCAAAAGATAAACGGCGAAGATAAGGCATAATCTTATCGGTTACCCCCTGATTAGCGATGAATCAGAAAATTAATCGGTGAATCGGAAGATTTTTGGAACAGTGCTGCCAACTAGCAGCCTAACCTGTTTGGCATGTACTCTACCATACAGCGGAGCAGCAACTGTTTTTATGTGTACCGCATAGTCGATGTCCACCACGTCCTCTTCCCTACTCCATATCCTACGTTGACCATCGACCTCGCCATCTTCGACTCTGGCAGCATAATTTGGTGCCGGCACCAAGTGTCCTTTAGTCTCCATGTTCTTGGAATGGATCTCTTAATTGTTGAGAGGGTTGCTGGATGTGCTGTACCAGCACCACCGTATGATTAGCTCCAGCGGCAATAAACGGCATATGTACAGCTGTTTACCGAATGACTTGAACATGGGTCATCATCTTCCTTGTAAAAAGATGACACGATGATTCATCGTGTAGATGATAAATGTATCCATGTATGTAACACCAAGAAAGGAGAGAAGGTTCAGATTGTTTTGGCGACGCCAAGGAACATGTCTTGTTTGAACAATAAACGAATATTCTTTCTCTCATAGTTTACAGGAGAAGTCCTTGGGGAGCCGTTCTTGAACTGACCAACTGTTTTTACATATTTAGGCAGATTAAAGGAACTATTATCGAACTACATATTCTTCTCTGTTTACATAAGGCAGATTAAAGCAACTGAATTAATACGAACTGCTAGCTAGCTCGGCTTCTAGCTTTTGTTTACAGCAACGCAAACAGGATCGGAGCTTCCGATGAATACAGTGAAGCACAACTCATCCTCTGTACTACTACTACTACAACTCATAAATTTCCACAAAAGTGAACTATTTTGCTTTGGATGCGCCAAGGACGAACAGGAAAACTATAGACAGTTGTTCGGCTGCGGACTTGGTGTCTTACCTTTTAGTTATCTAGGGATCACAACTCACCACCGAAAGTTGACCAACAAAAAATGAAAGTGCATGGAAGACCTTTTAGTTATCTAGGGATCACAACGCACGCACGCACACCCTATCCCTATGAGCATCTCCAAGCATGAGCCGGCACATCATCTCGAGATTGACGAAGTCGCAATAGACGTCTTCGTAGTCGACGGAAATGTCTCCTCTGAATGAACGCATATCGCCGAAAGGCCTAAAATAAATACAGAAAAAATGCGAGCACCAATGTCGTCTAGGACTTAAGCTCTGGGGTCTAGGACTTAAACTCTCGAGGCTAGATACCACTGTCCTTCTCCTAGCCATCCAACCATAGTTTAGTTCGTGAAAAAGAAATACCAACTTGCCAGAAATCTCCACTACGCACTAAGAGCAAGTACAATAGGATGACATAGGCGGGCTGTAAGACTTTGAATATTATATTTTTGATGAGTTGGCGGGGAGAGAAAAGAAGCGGGCTACTAACTAACAGCTGGCTGTAGCACGTGCTCCTAGACACTTTGTGAAAAAGGAAGATGGGTCATGTATCAATAAAGTAGTACAAACTTACATGCATCTATTATACTTGCCGACTATAAGGCTGACTATAGATGATGTGGCAAGATCATATAGCCAGCAGCTGGCTATATTATTAACCATGCTCCAAGGTTCCGAATACATGAAAGCGGATGGTGTTGGAGTTGATATGCGTTCAGAGTAAACGGTAACTGAACAGGGCAAAATCGACTTGTCCTAAATCTTGCACATTTACAGTTACTGCGAGGCCACGTGCATCGACTGAACCAGCATATCCATTGTGGACTGGACACTGTAAAGGTGATAATTCGCTCAAATTAGTTCACTCCCTTAACTTACAGTAAACACCTCAGGCAGGCCCTGCACTCCTTTCCACTCAATGGAAAGGCAGGGCGCTAAACATAATACACTGTAATGGTAGCTAAAAATTCAGAGTAACAAAGGAAAGAGAGGAAAAGAACATCTCTCCCCCCTAGGTACATTCCGGCATTACAAGAAGACCGACGGCGAGGGGTTGACGACGATGTGCCTGAGCGGGTTGGTGACGTCGCTGCCGCCGGCGTGCTTGACGAACTCCGCCGACGTCAGGAAGTTGCCGTGGCAGACGCACACTATCCTCACCTCCTCCCCTTTCCTGTACTTGTACAGGAAGCCGTCGATCTTGTTGCCGTTGGGGCCGTCCACCTTGGACGAGACCATCGGCATGTCCTCCATCATGCTCTTCCGCAGGTCGCCCGTGCTCGTCGTGCGCATCGTCAGGGACCTGAGGGTTCGCAACGGCGGTTGCTCCAGCTTCCCGGCCGGCGCTGGGGACGGCGGAGGGAGTGAGGGAACAGAAGAGGCAGCTGGATGAATAATTCAAGTAAGGAA
This sequence comes from Thinopyrum elongatum, assembly GCA_011799875.1. Taxonomy (NCBI): domain Eukaryota; kingdom Viridiplantae; phylum Streptophyta; class Magnoliopsida; order Poales; family Poaceae; genus Thinopyrum; species Thinopyrum elongatum. Next base: position 571,046,535 of record CM022302.1, on the reverse strand, counting down.
ACGCAATAGAAGAGTGGGAATTACAAGCTGATTTGATTGTGGCAAATAGTTGGAGTCGTAGGGAAGATGGGTTAAGGCATGCATATACGTACCTTGCTCCGGCATGCTAGAGGAGGTGTTCCCCTGGTCGACGAGAGAGACAGACCGCCGGAGCTGGAACGCGCTGGGGTAGAGCGGCTCCTGGGCGGCGTCCCGGCTGCTGCTGCCGCCGCCGGACTTGCCGGAGCTCATGGAGGTGCGCCGCTCGAGGCGCTTGCGCTTGGCCTGGAGGCGCTTGAGGCTCTGCATCTCGCGCCGGCGCGACCGCTCCTCCTCGGTCTCGGTGGGGAGCGAGCTGGTGCGCATCAGCGGCGCCGGCCGGGGCGTCGCGGCGGCGAGGTCGTCGCTGCTGACCGGGAGCGAGCACATGGCGGCGAGGGAGGAGGACCGCACCAGCCGCGGCTTCTTGGCATCCCGGCCGCCCAGGGACAGGCCCAGGCTGAGCTCGACCACCTCGTCCGGCTCGCCCCCCGCCTTGTCCGAAGACGCGCCCTTCTCGCCGCCGAACCTGCCCAAGAAGTCCCTGGACGCCATGGCCGGCAGATAGAGCAAGCAATTCTCCGCCGCGCCGCGCTAATCCCTCCTCTCCCCAAGCTCCAAGGAAGGCCAAATTCTCAGCGACACCTCGCCATTGCCGGGCAATTCTCGGTCTCCAAACCCAGAGTAAAGAACATCACAGCTCCAAGGGACGAACAATCGCTAGCAGAATCGACGGGATCTGCGAGAGAGAGAGGTAGGGGTGGGGGATGGAGAGGAGAGGAGAAAGAGGCCTGCGGTGCGTGCGTGTCGCTCTAATCTCCCTTCTCGTTGCTAGATTAAGCCCAATTGTTTGGAAATGGAAATAGAGGCCGGCCACGTGTCGGACAGCGGGTACACGTGTTGGATCCCGACAAGCCAAGCCGGCATCGGACGGCGAGCGGCTCGCATCGGTTGGGACCGCGGTTGGTACTAGTCCTACTTGGGAAGTGTGACGTGTCCAACCTTTGGGGCTTCCGGTTCAGGGCACGACTCCCCGTGCTGCGTCACTCCAGACTACTACTTCTATTTTGTTTATAGCTAAATACACCAGGGTCTGTCTTAGAACTTACACGCGTCGCGTCGGTCACTTTGATGCATAAAGTTAAAATACGTGTTTATGGTCATCAAATTTGTGCGAAGCCGTTCAAATACAGTCACTCTCATCATACGCATGCGTATTCTTAGACGCCAGCATGGCACAGGCCGGCCGTCAGCCACAAATAAAAAAGGAAAAACAGGGGGGCGGGGGGTTTCCATCCCACGACGTACTGCTGGTGGCTTATTTGGACAACCACCACGTCAATCATCCGTATCTTGACGAATCTAAGACATGAATTTTGGAACGAAGGAAGTATTAACTAAGCACGACTACCTTATATATCCTATTAGCGCGGACCGAAAAAAACTAATGAAGAAATCTATCTAATAACCATACAAAGTGCAACCGGCGGGTTCGAACCTGTGACATGGCGATTCACTCGCGCATACTAACCATCAGACGACTGCGACATGTGATGTAGCTTAGGGACACACAATGTATATGTTTTTATCACTCTTGTTCTATGTAAGTACGTGCCATTTTAAAAAGTGTTTAAACATTGTAAAAAATGTTTCAAAATATGTTCATGCATTAAAAAAAATATGTGAACATTTTGGTGCATTGTATAAAGTAAACGAATATATATTTTTTTTAAATGTGTCAACATTTTTTTAATCCAATATATATTTTAATTTAAAAAATTACAGTGTTTAAACACTTTTATAAGTGTCGCTTAGTTTTTTAAAGGCATGTACATATTTTGAATTGCACAAATAATTTTTTATAAAGTTTAGGATTCTTTTAAATAAAAAAAAATTTAGTTGATGTATTTAAATATTAACTTGTGTATATTTACTCATGAATTATATTCAACAAAGTTATAATTTAAATATTTGACACGATTAAATATACATACCAACAGTATAGATTTTAAATACTGAATACTGTAAACTATACAAACATTGAACTATACAAAATGTGCGTATAATTATTGAAATGCTTGTATAAATAAAATAATATTTATTAATTTAATTTTAAAATGTATTAGTATTATAATTATACAAATAATTTTGTATGATCCATGAATTTCTAAAATAAAATGAACAGGTGTAATGAGACAGAATATTTTTTAATTATGAATATTTCTAAAAATGAACCTTTTTAAAATTATGAATATTTAAAAAGCTATTCGTGTTATTATTATACAAACATTTTAATAATTCATAAGTAATATTTTATAATAATACATGAACAATATTTGAAAGTTATCTTATTATTGGGATCATAATTTACATTACTATCTACAAATTTCTGAAAAAAAATAAACAATGTGCAAAATGGACCGCGGGGACAGCAGCCCATTTCTGCTCCACGAGCGCTTACGTTTTTGTATGTTAAGCTTATAGTTATCCTAAATATTAGTGTAGATAGGTGTGGTGCAGTGGCTAGGACATGGAGTGTGCTAGCATTATGTCGGGGGTTCGAGACCTAGCAGCCTGACAGGTAGAACGCATCGGTGGTTGACTTTTTTTGCGCAAAAAAAGAAGGGGTTTTGTGCAAAAATGTGTCCATGTGTCACTGACAGCGGGTCCGTGCCATGCTGGCGTAGACGGATAGGTGTGGTGCAGTGGCTAGGACGTGGAGTGTGCTAGCATTATGTCGGGGGTTCGAGACCTGGCAGCCTGACAGATAGAACCCATCGGTGGTTCACTTTTTTTGCGCAAAAAAAAGGTGGTTTTTTGCAAAAATGTGTCCATGTGTCACTAACAGCGGGCTCGTGCCACACTGGCGTAGACGGATACGCCCGCGTACGGGAAGAGTGACCGCATTTGAACGGCCTGGCAAGTTTAGTGACCATAAACACGTATTTTGCAACTTTGTGCACAAAATGACCGTCCCATGCAAGTTCTGAGACCTCTGGTGTATTTACCTCTTTGTATCTATATACGCACGTCCCAGTATATATTGGTGGCTATAAATAATTCATGCACGCCTCATAAAGGTTTAAACGGCACATTCGTGTACACTTCACTCAAAAATAGAAAACTAAGAGCTATTTTTTCCGAAATGGTCAAAGATCACGTATTAAATAAAACCGGCCCTTACAAAAACATCATTTACAAGCATGAGAAATTACAGTCAAGTCCTTGCAAAAATCAGCCCCGTTTTCCTTCTGCATCCATCGACGGCGTGCCATGAGCTTTGGTCATTGCTGCCTTTGGGCCTCCATCTCAACCTTGTTGAAACTGGGGAGCTTGCAGATGTAGCGGTCAAGAAGTCGCCGATGTAGACCAGCAGGCGCCGTGGTTGCAAACTGGAAAGATCGCCGCCTCGAAGAAGCCGAAACCAAGGAAAGCTAGAAGATAATCCCAACTCCGGCCAAACACAAGAGGGAGATACAAACCTCACAAGTTCTTCGATGGAGTAATATCTGGCTGGGCTTCATTGGACTGAGATGAAACTAAAGAACAAAAACATGCCGCAACACCATCCCCTCCACAGCCATGGAAAACGCTAATAACACCACACCGAGTATTCGATGATCGACACCATCATCTCACTCGTCGATGCCACTTCAAGAAAGGGCATCGACATTGGGAAATCCAGGAAGAATTACCCACATTGCCGCCGCAACCACAACTTCACCAGCGACAAAGAACTCAAAGACCCTACGAGACTTGGACCGGATACTCAGATCTGGGGTTGCCCCAACCTCCTGCCACCGTGGCGGCGAGCGTAGGCCAAAGGAACCCGCGGCAGTGCCAGCGGCTCGAGGGGATGTGGAACTCCACTTCTGATTGCCATGACATGTCATCTAATTAAAAACATTTTCTTCTCGTGTTTTGGGAATTCAAAGAGGTTGTAGATGTTGGATTGAGATTGATGGAATTCAAATTTGCTAGTCATGCTTATAATACCTCCTTTCAAAAATAGATGAATCACAAGAACCAATTGGGATATTTAGCATTCAATCTAGATATAGAGAGAGCTCGCTGGGATTAGTCTAATGAAAATACCATCATTAAATTGGTACAAAAAATAGTATAATTTCTCGCACTTGGGGATACATTTCCCTAAAAAATAGTGGTGGTCGAATTGACTCATGGAACATATTTTGGAGAGTAAAGTTGTTTGGGTTTTTCTCTCTCCCACCGCTCAAATTTGAGAGCCCCCTACAAGATCCACCCGGCCTGACCCCCTGTCTTTGTCGGTGGCGTTGTTCGTCAGAGCAATGGAGGAAAGGAGCTCATGGTTGTCATGTATATAGTAATGGTAGATTGTGTTTTGCTTATGGGTTGTTTGGTGTGATGTCGTATGCGAGCTCTCTGTCTGCGCAACCGAGCATCGCCCGGTGGACAAAGTCCACTCGGCCTCTGGCCTATATGCACTAACCATCACGCGGGATTATGGTATGGGCCCTCGGCGCCGTACGTTCCTCCCGAAAGCTCTGCCAGACATCACAGTTGAGCGGCATGCGCCCGGGTGAGCTGGTTACGTCTATTGGTGCATACACAATCGCGCTTGGTTCCGGCCGTCCTCGCAACGCGCAGGAGTGCTTAGGGTGATAGGTCCATAACCCCTTCGCACTTAGTATTTAGACCGGCGTGCTGACCTCTCTGGAGAGCCTAGGTAGGACTACGTCGTGTCGATCTCCCGAGGCCGGGCATTACCCAGGCAAGTGTGTCTGGCCAAAGGTGATCAAGCGTGTTGGGTAACATGGTGCACCCCTGCGGGGAGGTAATCTATTCGAATAGCCGTGTCCACGGTAACAGGACGCTTGGAGTTGTATCCTGATCTACTACAACCTGAACCGGATACCAGAATGATACTTAACGGATATGCTGCTCTGGGATCGCTTTCTCGCAGGGTAGTCAAGGAGTGATCTCAGGGTTTGACTTCCAGTTACTTGCTACTACATACTATTATACGCTACTCTCTTCTGATGCTGCAAGATGCTAGTCCTCGATAGGCTAGGCTTCTTCCCCTCTCTTCTCTGGCATTTCTGAAGTTTAGTCCAAAGATATAGCCCCATTCCTTTGATACCGATGCATGTTTAGCATACTTCTGATGTAAGTCTTGCGAGTACTTTGGGTGAGTACTCACGGTTACTTTGCTACCTCTTTTCCCCTACCCGGTTGCCGTGATCAGATGACGGAGCCCAGGAGCCAGAGATCCCCAATGGAGGCTACTACTACAAGGAGCCCGTAGACCAGGAGTAGTTCGGAGGCCCCAGGCAGGAGGCCTGCGCCTGTTCGATCTAGTGTCGTTGTTATGCTAGCCTTCTTAAGGCAAACTTGTTTAATTATGTCTGTACTCAGATATTGTTTTGCTTCCGCTGACTTATGTATTTGGGTCATCGTGACCCCTTGCTTGTAATATAAAGATTTATGTTCAATTTGTGTCTAGTGTTGTATTGTGATATCTTCCCGTGAGTCTTCGATCTTGATCGTGCACGTTTTCGTGTATGATTTGTGCACGATTGAGTCGGGGGCGTCACACTCTGCAGTAGGGAACTGATCCTCGTGATCATAGTCGAACTCAGTGGCTACGACAGTCTCGGGGGCTACCGATAAGAAGCAGAGGAGGGGGAAACAAATAAATAACGGGCATACAAATGCAACACAGATGCATGTAGGGGAACGCAGCAGAAAACAAAAAATTTCCAACCTACGCACCAGCCCAGGACCACTATGAAGACTGCATACAAGGTTTGATCTTTTCGTTACCGACTCGTAGCGCAGCGGAAATAGAGTCGATGATGATCGGCGGTGCAGATCCCCGCAGCTAGGATTTACAACCTCCCAACCGCGAGGATGTACTCCCTCGTCTGCCCCTCAGACAGCCCTCCGGGAGGCGGTCGAACCATTCCCCGGATGGTGTCGCGGACAACCCTTCGGGAGGACCTTCGAAACCCGAACGGTCACTCGGACAGCCCTTCGGGAGGACCCTGGAAACTCGGACGATCACTCAGACAGCCCTTCGGGAGGCACTCTCGAACTAAGACCGAAACTACGATCTCTCTACAGATTTGCACACATACGGTGTCATCTATCCGACAGGGCTTCGCCATCCAGAACTAGTTCCCACCGGAACCAAGACAGCCTTTCGGCTCTACGAAACTATTTCACGGGGAGGGAGAGAGAAGCCAGACAAGTCTATGGCATGTGTATGAGAGCAAGGATGAGTGTTTGGGTAGCCCCCTCCACTCCTTTTATAGGAAAACCAAGGGGTAGAGTTGGCACAAAAATACCAAAACTACCCACACTTTATGTCATACATAAAGGGCATAAGGGGGAAAAAGGAGTGCCATGTGGAGCTCCAAGGAGGAACCCCACCCTTGGCCGGCCACCCTCATGCCCCCCCCCCAAAGGGGCTTCCTTTGTCCCTAAGTCCTTCTAGAAACCTTTTTGTAAAAGCCCTCAAAGGTGGGTTTCAAATAAAGTAACCATAAAGTGGTTTCCACTATTCACGGAGACAATTTTCCGCAACCGTTAAATCCGAAAATATTTCTATGGGTCTTAGAACAATTCCAGTACTCACTAAAATGATTTTGGATTTGTTCCGAAACAATTCTGGATTAGTGATTTTCATCTGCGAAACGCAAACAAAGCGGTTCCGATAGCTCCGGAACATTTCCGGTTTTTCTTCTGGAAAATTCCCAGAAGTTTCCAGAATGATTCTGGCAACCTCCAAGAATTATCAGGTGTGTGCCGAAACCAATTTGACTTAATGGTATACCCTGAAACAACTTTTCAGTTTTACCGAAACTATTCCGGTGTTCTCTCTCTGGAACTTTTCCGTTGTCTCCGAAACTTTTCCTTTGACTCCGAAACTTTTCCGGTGAATTTCTCTCAGACTCCCTGTCTAGTATTCAGCAGATAGATGACCCTTAAGCGTGTGACCCTTTAGGTTCGGTGAAGCATAGACATGACCGGAACACTTTCCGATCAATGATCAACGTCGGAGCCGTGCACACCCGTATTGAACCCTATACCCACACGAATAAATATTCGAGTGAACCTCCAGTTGCCGTGTGCTATTCCTGTTGCTTCGTGATATGTTACAAATACCTGAGGTGAGACATGTTGGCATCCCCGTGGATCAACAACTTGTCCACTATGCCAGTCACCTTGTTACCGGTATTGTTCTCTTTTCTCGTTCCCGTATTCCGGCATCCCTGTGATCAAATCACATTGTGTCTGGCCAGATGATGATGGATACCGTAACACCGAGAGGGCCCAAAGATATCTCTCCATCGTCGGAGGAGCAAATCCCAATCTTGAGCTATCAAGTTACTTGACATACTTTTCCATGAACCCGTAAGCCGCCGTAATAGCCACCCATTTACAGATAACGTTTAACAAACCCCAAAGTTCATGAAGCAAGCATGAAGAAACTCGATACTCTCATGGTCTAAGGAATCATGGAAACGTTAACCATCTCTGTGTTATAAACCATAAACTTGTGACGAATGTATCTCATAGCATAACATCAATTCAGGTCGATTCAACACAAATGTTCTTCTACCATTGTGCCCTCAAAGTTGCTGGCATAGACATGCCCATGATCAGGAAAACAGAACCATCATGCAACACTTGAGCTAGTCTTAGAGGCCAGACTAGGAATATATTGTACCGTTTATTACTCCACACGTGCATATGAGTCTTCCTCCGAGCCTCGTGTTATTGCAGACTCGAGAACCATAGCAGTTATAGCATGGAACATAAACATAATTATGAACAGGAAGATAATCAATAACATTTATTATTGCCTCTAGGGCATATCTCCTACAGACTCCCACTTGCACTAGAGTCAATAATCTAGTTAATGCTAATGCACTTTACACCCATGGCACACTGGTGTAAAATATGCTTCGCATGTGGTATAGCCTAATGTCCAACGGATATGACGACTTCAGCTCTGTGTGTATCTTTGCATATCCTCACGTTTTCACGCTTTCACAAAATTCATATTTTGTGTGGACTTGGCTTTGTATATATGTGAATCATAGGTCGAACCTTGATTCCTCAGACTGAGCTATGGAGCAACTATCTGCAATAGTGTCCCATTTGACCAAAGCCTTCTTGGAACCATACTAAGTTCATGAATGAACTAGATGATTCAACATCTTGTTTGTTGCTTCGAAAGCGGCAACATACTTCGCCTCTGTTATAGAATTCGCCACAGTAACTTGTTTGGAACAATTTCCAACTACCATGCCACCATATTGTGTGTTACACAAAACCCTTAATTTAAATCAAAAATTGCATGGAGAAATGATGAAGATTGTTTCGATGTAACATTTACAATGAACTCTTCATGATCTCCGCTTGCGAGAAAACATGTCATCAGTGCTACTCTTAGCACTCAATGACCCTTTTTCACTGTTGTCCCATGATCAGTACTTTTGATCACTTTGGTATCTATACTCGCAACACCTTGGGAGTATCAGACATATCTGGTTGTTTTACATACCATGGAATACATGATTAATCCAAACACAAGAGTGTGTGGAATTTCCATCATGTATTTTGCTCATCACTATTTTGGGACACCGAGTCTTGCAAAAACTCTTTCCATGTGACTTCGGCAAGAATCACCCCTTGGCGGTTTTAGTGCTAAATTGTTTTAGCATATTGTCAATATGTATTATTTTTGCTTAGCCCCATTAGGTAAATCTATCTCCATAGATCATCATGCCTAATATTGAGGCTATTTAGCCCAAGCACTTCATCGAAAAACTATTTTCAAATGAAGTCCTAATTCGTGTCAAGAAATTTATTTCCAATTAACAATGTATCAAGCACACAAGGTTTTTAGAAATATCATTATGCTCCCACTTACTTTCTTGAATCACAAGCATCTTCGTTACCCATTGATGAAGTCAAACCCCTTTGACCATTTCATCAAAACAAGAAGATTCCAACTCCATTTTGCTCTCTTCTGTCCATCGCTGGAACTCTGAAGTTTGCACACTCACTAGCATCCTCTGGATTGAAAAAATACCTTGGACTGTATCATATGCAAGTCCTTGGTTTCATTTCCATCAGATGGAAATCCTTTCGTCATCCATGTTTCATATCTCATGATTTGAAATATGTATTAATTGCTAGTTCAACCCGAACTGACTTTAAGCATCGGTACGGTGAAACAACCTCATCGTAGTCAACTCCTTGAACTTGTTATTGCAACAAGTCGAGCTTTATGGATAAAACATTTTTATCCGTATCAGTTTTTAGTTCCATAAATATTCGTTAAACTCTAAGTCTTCCGAAAGGTGTATCAAGATTTTAATCTTGAATCACTTATATGGAAACTACCTCGGATTGTATTGGCCTTTAGCCAATTCTGGAGTCAGGGCCCATCAACGCTTCCTCGTGTATCGTAGGTATACTGTTGTCTAACAACAATATCTCGTATGCGCACCTGAGAGGTTTGCACGAGTTTTTCCTACGTGGTTCAGCTGCAAGTTCGACCGAAGTCCATACATCTCATGTAGAGGCTTCCGTATCAGTCGCAGTAGGAAACTCTGGAATCACTTCCAAGGTCTCTTTCCTTTGATCTGATGACAAAGATACTGTTATCTCGTCGAGTTGCACTGTTCTCCCACTCACCTTTTTGAAAGAACCATTTTCTTCAAAAACCATACCGTTCTTTGTGGCAAACCTATTTGCCTCGGTATAGTGAGGGAGGAATACCCAATGACTTGGGATAACCTACAAAGTAGCACTTGTCTGATTTGGAATAGTTTAGTAACCTTTTACACAAGCCCCATATTCCAAATGTTAAGAAAAGATATAACATGGTTGGGCGTACCATACCATGGCATCATTTCAACAGACCCGATGAAGCTCTTTTCAGTGTAAAAGCCGCAGTCTCTAAAGCATCACTTTAAAAGGGGTAATGGCAAATTTATTTATGTCATCTTTGATCTTACCATGTCATAAATGGTTTGATTACATCTTTACGGACATTCCACTCATAGTGGTGTTCCGGGAGGTGTAAGTTATGAAACTGTTTTCACAACTCATCAGACATTCGCTAAACTTGTAACTCAAATATTCCTTTCTGCAATCTAGTTTGCAGAAACATAATCTTCCTGTTACAATAATTTCTTCTTCATTTTAAAAACCTTTCGAATGATTTCAAAAGATCCAGACTCACGTCTCATCAAGTAAATATCCATATATCTACTTGAGTCATTTCTGAAGATAGATAAATCCAGTACTTGCAACAACATTTATTGAACTACACACATCAAAATGTATGTTCACCAATAAGTTTGTTGCTCTTTCCTTATGGCCTGTGAACGGTATTTCAATCACTTCACTTTTCGGAGGAAAGTTGCAAGTGTCAGATGATTTAAAATCAAACGACTTCAAAATCCATCATAATGGAATTTTCCATGCGGGTTTCTCCAATGTGACCAATTGCAGTGCCACACTTGTGTGGTATTCTTTTAGTCTTGCGATATTTAGCATCAGTGTTATGGATGTATCATATTACCATCAATATTCATAACATACATCCCATTTTGGATGGAAGCATGGCCTTTCATGTTATTCATAATACTGAACAATAATTATTCTTTTATGAACAACCTTTTGCAACAAACATTGTGCAATGGGCTAGAGTGTATAAAACTCTAAAATGAATTATGAAAGTAAACACAGAGGTAATATATTATTATCATTATTCATAACATACATCTCATTCATAATGAAAGTATGGCCCTTATGTTATTCATAACACCGAACATCAAAAGTTCTCTTATGAACAACCTTCTTGCAAGATACCTTATGCAAAGGGCTAGAGTGTATAAAACTCTAAAATGAATTATGAAAGTAAATACATAGGTAATACACCGATGGAAGGTATAGTAACATTTACTATGTTCCCTGTGTGTATCTAAACCTCATTCCTGGCTAGTCTTTCAGGCCATAGTAGTTCTTACATCGAGTTGCAACAGAATGCAATCGAGCGGGTATCTTGGTGATCAACTCACAATACCCAAGAATTAGTGATTAACAGGTTTAACCATAATTCCCAAGAACTATATCTTTGACCAGCCTTCTATACATCAGAAACTTGTATGACATTCATACATGAGCTGGATATTCCAGTCTTCTTTCTTTCTGCCCTTATACTTCTAACAGTTTAACTATCAGTATTTCTCCTACTCTCAGAAGAAGCACCCAACTTAAGAGTGGCGTCAACCCCGGACTTCCTAGGTGTGTAAGTCAAACTAACACCCTTTGGACATTTCCTTTCACATTCAGTTGTTGTTTTATTCACCATCATCATATGACATCGTTCTTTCGGATCCCTCTCTTATCAGTCAAATGCCCAGTAAACTCATTTACTAATATTTTGCAAACAAACATTTCTTTGGATATCTCATATCTTTCAGCCTTTGTCTGTCTCTGAAAATGATTTTCAGATTCCATGAATATCACATAACTATCCAAACTTTCGAAGTTCGGGTCTCATGGAAGCAAACATATTTCACTTGACCGTAACGGAATTTTAGCTTTTGGATCGAAGGACGAGAGTCACATCATCCATAGCATTAGCGGGAGAATACCGAAAGTATGCGATAGGACAAAGTCCTTCTCGGCACTCTTGAGGACAATCCTCACATTACGTTACCAACCGTAAAGTTTTAACCAGATATTTAGCAGCTGTTCAATTTTAACAGGGAAGGTGGAAACACGAGCCATTATTCTACAACTATTTTGCAAATCAAACTTAGACAGAGTTCATAATTAATTGCACCAAGAATTAAAAGAATTAATTCTAAAGTGCGCTCCCACTCAAATCAATATCTCTCATAATTGATTGTGAGTGATTCAAGATCCATATTACAATTCAACGCCAAGGATGTATCCATCTCAAGTGACGAGAATTGCAATTGGTAGGCCAACTTGCCAATCACATCTCTATGCGACTCTTGTTCATCTTTCGATGCGCGTGTTCTGAGCTCATGACTTTCATGCCTGAACGTCAAGACAACCAAGTGATCTCGCTGCGAGGTCTCAACTCACCCGCCTCACACTTCTCTAATCGTTCGTACCCATGTATCCATGTGATACCCCGAAGAGATAGGTGTCGTGACGCTGCTACACTTGGGATAACACTAACTACTTGATATTTTAAGTGAGAGATCACCCTAATAAAAAGCGACTACCACGCAATCAAAAGGGTGCATCATAAGGGATAAACATCTTAGGCAATTCATAATAGCATGATATGGTATAGCCCTTTCTGACGGAGAAGTCTTTCATTTCTTCGTCTCCGGCATTCGCGTCGGTGTTCACCTTTGCGAAGATTGCCACCACCTTGTCGATGCACCAGATAATATTGCTATCTCTATAGCTAATAAAATAAGTGCATTACTTAAGGTTGACACGCAAGTCATTAAAGTGACAATCATATGGCTCCAGCCATCATGCCGAATCATGACACGTAGGTCATGTTAATCAATTTACATCATATAGTCATCTCATACATAATCAAATTATTATGAGCACTGCTATACCACATCACATGCACATGCAAACCCTCCTGCAAAACCAAGTTAGACGCCTCTAATCGGTTCAGCAAAAACTTGTTTTACGTGGCTTCTAAGGTTTCGAAACAAACCGAAGCTACCAACGTCCATCATCAAGTATGATAATTCAAGTCGCTAGATTAACTTTGCGGGGTGTATGAAACACGAGATAATAAAATCTCGAGCCCCATACTGAACTTCGTCATATGCATGACCCCCGTGCAGATCATATCTGCATTGCCCTTTCGTCTGCGAAATTTCATCTTTCTTTTTAACTACGGTGGAATTCAATGAACTGTTAGCACTTCGTTGATCAATCAGGATTGCGGATTGCCAGAACATTGAAACTCCACAATGCTGTTATCAAGATCAGAAATATGCAAATTCCAGGGAAGCAACAAGAACATCGGGTAACAGATTTCATCTGCTACCAGCACAAATAATTTTCAGTAATAGAACTCATCTACTACCTAATTATATTGTGCAACACCCATACATCTCTTTTTATTATAGATCGCAGCCTGCATCTACGCATAGCACGGCTCATGATGCCACTGTAGTGGAACGCAGCAGAAAACAAAAAATTTCTGACCTACGCACCAGCTCAGGACCACTATGAAGACTGCATACAAGGTTTGATCTTTTCGTTACCGACTCATAGCGCAGCGGAAGTAGAGTCGAAGACGATCGGCGGTGCAAATCCCTGCAGCTAGGATTTACAACCTCCCAACCGCGAGGATGTACTCCCTCGTCTGCCCCTCAGACAGCCCTCCGGAGGCGGTCGAACCGTCCCCCGGATGGTGTCACCGACAGCCCTTCGGGAGGACCCATGAAACCCGGATGGTCACTTGGACAGCCCTTCGGGAGGACCCTCGAAACTCAGACGGTCACTCGGACAGCCCTTCGGGAGGCACTCTCGAACTAAGACCGAAACTACGATCTCTCTACAGAGTTGCACACATATGGTGTCATCTATCCGGCAGGGCTTCGCCGTCCAGAACAAGTTCCCACTGGAACCCAAACAGCCTTTCGGCTCTACGAAACTATTTCGCGGGGAGGGAGAGAGAAGCCAGACAAGTCTATGGCATGTGTATGAGAGAAAGGATGAGTGTTTGGGCAGCCCCCTCCACTCCTTTTATACGAAAACCAAGGGGTAGAGTTGGCACAAAAATACCAAAACTACCCACACTTTATGTCATACATAAAGGGCATAAGGGGAAAAAGGAGTGCCATGTGGAGCTCCAAGGAGGAACCCCACCCTTGGCCGGCCACCCTCATGGGGGCCCCCCAAAGGGGCTTCCTTGGTCCCTAAGTCCTTCTAGAAGCCTTTTTGTAAAATCCCTAAAAGGTGGCTTTCAAATAGAGTAACCATAAAGTGATTTTCACTATTCACGGAGACAATTTTCCGCGACCGTTAAATCCAAAAATATTTCTATGGGTCTTAGAACAATTCCAGTACCCACTAAAATGATTTTGGATTCGTTCCGAAACAATTCTAGATTAGTGATTTTCATCTGCGAAACGCAAACAAAGCGGTTCCGGCAGCTCCGGAACATTTTCGGTTTTTCTTCCGGAAAATTCCCAGAAGTTTCCAGAATGATTCTAGCACCCTCCAAGAATTATCAGGCGTGTGCCGAAACCAATTTGACTTAATGGTATACCCTGAAAAAACTTTTCAGTTTTACCGAAACTATTCTGGTGTTCTCTCTCTGGAACTTTTCCGCTGTCTCCGAAACTTTTCCGTTGACTCCAAAACTTTTCCGGTGAATTTCTCTCAGACTCCCTGTCTAGTATTCAGTAGATAGATGACCCATAAGCTTGTGACCCTATAGGTTTGGTGAAGCATAGACATGACCGGAACACTTTCCGATCAATGATCAACATCGGAGCCGTGGACACCCATATTGAACCCTATACCCACACGAATAAATATTCGAGTGAACCTCCAGTTACCGTGTGCTATTCCTATTACTTCACGATATGTTACAAATACCCGACGTGAGACATGTTGGCATCCCCATGGATCAACAACTTGTCCACTATGCCAGTCACCACATTACCGGTATTGTTCTCTTTTCTCGTTCCTGTGTTCCGGCATCCCTGTGATCAAATCACATTGTGTCTGGCCAGACGATAATGGATACCGTAACACCAAGAGGGCCCAGAGATATCTCTCCATCGTCGGAGGAGCAAATCCCAATCTTGAGCTGTCAAGTTACTTGACATACTTTTCCATGAACCCGTAAGCCGTCGTAATAGGATTTTTTTTCAAAACTATGACTAAATTTATAGCCTTTTTGAAAATTATTGGGCAGAATGCAAAAATATCAGAAATAGCACCCTGTCGGCCTGGGCTGGGCCGACGGGGGGGCTGTCGGCCTAGGGTGGGCCGATGGGGGCCTGTCGGCCACCAGTAGGCCGATGGGGGGCCAGTAGGCCGACTAGTGGCCTGTCGGCCTACATGAAGCCGACGAGTCCTCCACACGGCCGAGTGGGCTCCTGTTGGCCCATGGTAAGCCGAAATGTTTTTTTTTTGTGAAATTTGACTTATTAATGATGTACAACGATTGCCCGTCTTATAAATATTGTATAAATATTATTTATGCTACCTTTCCCGCCATCCTTTCTCGTCAACCCTTTCCCGCCATTTTCTACTCTCTTCCTATAAAACCCCCTTGACAGTAAGGTGGGTAGGCAGTGCAGTGTAGTGTAGTAGGCAGTGCTGTGGGCCGAGGGGTTCTAAGTGTTTTTTTACAAATAAATTCATTATAATTGCTGCACAACCATTCCCCCTCATTTCCCTCAATATTTTCCCGCCAACTCTGTGCCGATATATGTTCCCGCCACCCGTTTCCCACCAACCCCTTCCCGCCACCCGTTTCCCGCCAACCCCTTCCCGCCACCCGTTTCCCGCCAACCCCTTCCCGCCACCCGTTTCCCGCCAACCTCTTCCCGCCATATGTTCCCGGCACCTTTCCCTCCATACCGCAGTCGTTCTTTCCCGCCATTTTCTCCTCTCTACCTATAAAACCCCCTTCACACGGAGTTGGATAAGCAGTCCATTTTAGTGTAGTCGAGATGTCCGATTATCCTTTCGATCGTAGTTTTCACCCTGAGATGAGCAAATGTCTTCTTAGGCTAGCCACAAATTTCAGGATGGACAATAGGATAGTTCCATGGGACGAACTCATCTGTAGTGACACCATACAGAATGAGTTGGCTCACGCATTATGTAGGTCTGGGTGGCCTGAAAGGACCTATGAGGAGGTACGTAAAGAACTTCTTTGGTTGCATGGAAGGTGGAAGAAGGTAGTGCAGACGAAGAGTGAAAATTTTATAAGGATTGCAGCAGAGCATACATATTTATGGACTGCCGACAGCGAAGACGAAGACGATATCTTCATGCCGAGCACCAAGGCCAAGAGTACCTCATCGTCGAAGGGCAAGAGTACCGCATCGTCGAAGGGCAAGAGTACCGCATCGTCAAAGGGCAAGAGTGCTGCAGCGACGGAGGATGACGATGATGCCTTCATGTAGTATGTAAGCTGTATTTTGTAAGTTCAGTCCTACCGTTTATGTGAGATGTACTTGTATCTTAATTATCGGTTGCAGTCTCTTTGGAAATGTAACTCGAATAACAATGCGGATTAATAGTAATATGTCTCTCGCATACATAAAACAATATATGTATCCTGATCAGATAGAAGCAAGTGCGATAGTAACATATGCGAATAGTCTGAAACTAATATATTTAACGACTCATACATAGATAACGATATCACTGGGGGGGACGACGACGAATCTGGCTCTTCCTCGGACAAGGACCGGAAGGCGATAAGCGATCAGCCGGTGGATGACGCTGACGATTACCACGACCATAGATAACCTCGTCTGTCTGTGTCTCCTGCGTCAATGGTGGTGGTGGAGTGTGAAGAACTGTCTGCGAGAACTCATAGGTGTTTGCAGCTCGGTCATCGTCGTCGTCGTCGCTGGCTAAGAACGAACCAGCACCACTAAGCATCGGTGACTGGACTGAATGCATGAACGGCTGCGACTGGCTGCCGACTGCGGTAAAGTAAAACATGTAAAATTGATTTGCGAACCTACAATGTTTAAAAGAATGTACAAAGTAGTGTTACTTAGGTCCATCTGATGATGCTAGGAAGAGCCCCCTGGTTCTGAAGGAGGTGGCTGCTGGAAGAAAGAGCTCCCTGGTTGTGAAGGAGGTGTCTGCTGCCAGGAAGAGCTCCCTGGTTGTGAACGCTGCACAGAGGGTCGTGGTTCTGAACACTGCACAGAGGGTCGAGGTTCTGAACGCTACAGAGAGTGGCGTGGCGGACAATGTGCTGGACGAGGAATAGCAACATCCGAAGATCGTCTACATGTAACAGCTGCGTAAATCCCCCGTAGCTTCTCATCAAGACGCCTCAACCATGAGACGTTCTCTTGTGGTGGGATATTATCTCCCCTCTCAAAGCGTTGCATTAAAGCGGAAACCTCCTCTAGCGCCTCGCTTGTCAAGTCACCCTGTACACGGAGAGTTAACCAATTAGATCATTGTTGTATGGCAGACAACACGAATAGTCAACCAATTGTATATATTCAGGTTAAGAAAAAACTTAACATGTGAGAACCATAGCACGTACCGCGTGGTGTCTGGTTCCCATAACAGAGGCAGTTTGGTACATATCGCTGGTGAGAGGGGCTTCAATCTGATCAGGAGCTACTGATGGAACCAAGTACATCCTGGTGCTATGCCGGTAACTCTGCAGATACAACCCGAACTTGTCCCAGTCAAAGGGCCGAACCTCATCCCAGATATTTGTCGGCGCAGTAGTCCATTCGTCCACGTAAGGGCTAATGTCGCGAAGCCAAGAATCGTGGGACTTGTTTCCTCCTGCGCGACTATACCTGAGATTGACATGCGCGTTACACGATTAGTGATATTCTGAATGCAGACCTGAGAATTAAAATAGTATTACTTACTTGTGCACGTGATCTGGTAAGTGTGGAATAACTGGAATGTCAGGCTCTTGGCATAGGCCGAGCTGTCTCATCACCCTATGAAGAGCCATCTCCTCAACCGTCACGTCGAACACCAACTTGGCCTTGGTCATCCAATAGTGCCGATCTCTAGTGCACAATCCAGAAATCCCAACTGGACACCTGGATAATATAGCCTGATGGGAGTATGGCTCCCAGATAACTTGATCCTCGTGCAAACTATCAAACTGCGCCATGAAGGAGGGGTAGCAGCCCCTCACCTGGCTATGCGCGAACTGTCTCTGTGCATGACAAGAAATAAGCATTAGTAATACTATTGAATGGCAAGAAATAAGCATTAGTAATTCATGTTGTTACTTAATATGAAAATACCTCTCTCCGTGTCCAAACAGATCCCATAGTAGGCAAGTCGCCGATAGCAGGCACGTAAGTCCCAGCCATGTACTCCAAACCAAAAGGTCTATCAACGTAGACATAGGGTCGACCAATAGGGAATCTCTCGTATGACCAGAGCTGCAACAATAGTGGACATCCTGTAATACCTGATTTTCTAGCCTTCAACGAGCAAGCTTTGCACAGGCCTCTGTACGTAGCCGCTAACACAGCAGAACCAAAACTCCTCTGCAGAATGTCCCCAGGGCAACGTGCGTTAGCTATCTCTCGTGCAATACCGATGAGTCGTGCATCGACAGTGGTCACGTGGTTCTCCGTGAACATCGTCTTGCCGAACAACCACAAAATATATGCCTCTAGGGATCAGTCAATCTGTGCCTCTGACAACTGAACATTGGGATATCCTAAGGAGACAATCTACATAGAAACCAAAGATTGTTTGAACTATGCAATGAGGACAACAATGAAAACATCAGTTTTTAAACTTGCCATGAAGGTTACCTGAAACTGGGTCAACCACTTAAAATGAGGCCCGTGAGTATCGTTGTCTAGGACCTTAGCAGTTGGCACCGCAGCCAAAAAACGGCCCTGCATCGATGCTAGCCAACCAGATTCTGCCTCTAAAGGACCTATGGCAGCACCGGCCAGAGGTAATCCCAACAAGTAAGACACATCCTGTAAAGTAGGCGCCATCTCTCCCCAGGGAAAGTGAAACGTATGTGTCTCTGGTCTCCATCTATCTACTTATAAGCAGGTAATGAGTGACTTGTGGTAAGAGAAACGTTTCACTTGCCTCTTGCGTAACTGCATTAGTTCACCTGCCTCATCCAATTGCGGATGTTCAACCCACTCATCCAATGTACCCTCAACCAGCCGTGCCAAGGGTAGAAATCCAGCCCAACTTAACCTACAAAATAAAGAGAATGTAGCATACAGTTAGCGGCTATTAAAATGATGTCAAACATAGTAAGTCATTATACCGACACATACCTATTAACCCATGAATGGTGTATCATCCAGTTAGACGTTGGGGTGCGAGTGACCAACACATCTAAGTTCTTGCCCGCATCCATAAGTGCGGCCCGGTGCCCTCTATCAATATTACGATTAAGCAACGGATACGAAGCCATATCTGCAATTCAAACAACAAATCTCAGGTGCAAATTAAAACATAGTCCAGACATATTAAAAATTAAAACATAGTCCAGACATATTACAAATTAAAACATAGTCAAATAATATTACAAAATAAAACATAGTCCAGACATATTACAAATTATAACATAGTCAAATAATATTACAAATTAAAACATAGTCCAACACATATTACAAATTAAAACATAGTCCAACACATATTACAAATTAAAACATAGTCCAACAGGTTTGGATGACGAACCAACAGGTTTTTCCTCACACAATTATGTGGGACCACATTGGTGACAACCCAGTGGATATTATACTTCGGCACGTGCCCGTGCACCTTCGCAGGACAACCTGTTTCAGCACACTTCACGGTATAGTTTGTTGGACTTGATATGTGTGTCCGGAAAACCCTCTGCGTAGACATAGCCCACTTTATCACCGCATACTTCAATTTTTTCTTTGTATCAAACATAGCCCCTATCTGGACTTGGTTCAGATTATACTGCCATGGAGTCTCATGGCCATCGTTGACCGTAAGGCCGGTGGATATGTCCTGATCCCATGCAGAAGGAATCGGTACCTCCACTTCATCCTTGGAATTTTCAGAATCCAGATCCTCCGCAAATCCATCCTCGTCCTCTTCCTCCATCACCCTCTGCATTTCATCGCCTTCCTCATCCCCATCAGCAACACCAGAACCAGCTAATATTATCGACTGACTCTGCCCAGTATCATGACCACAAACATTGTGTGGCACGTAGTCTGACTCTTGGCTAGCATCCACATCCTGTGGCTGTGACCCGGATAAATAAATCTCGTTAGCCACTTGACTACCCTGCCCGGGTTCATACCCCACGTGGAGTTGTACGGTATTCTCCTCCTTCGCCACAGGTTGCACTAGGGCATATGGGTGGATTCTTCTGTCTCAGCAACGACTTAACAGGGTCAACCAATACTGGCTCCTATCTATCGGCATCAACTCCCACTTCACATTTTTACAGGATTTCGTCCACAATGCATGAATACTGACGGAACATACTTCAGGATCCAGCCCAAAACTAGTAGTCAACCAGTACTTCAACTGTCTAATGTCCATTCTGTTCGGGTCTGAAAGTGTCATGACGCCATTTTTAAACTCGCTAAGATCAACCCCCAACTCATTATATCGAACATTACCAGGGCCGTAGTAAACAGTCAAATTTACTGATTCAGACATTTTCACCTGTCAGACATTGCCACCTACTCATTAATCACAATGAAAAAAAATATTACCGGCTACACTAACTAAAAATATTACCGGCTACACTAAAAAAAATATTACCGGCAACACTAACTAAAAATATTACCGGCTGCACTAAAAAAGTATTACCGGCAACACTAACTAAAAATATTACCGGCTGCACTAAAAAAAATATTACCGGCAACACTAACTAAAAATATTACCAGCTGCACTAAAAAAAATATTACCAGCTACACTAACTAAAAATATTACCGGCTACACTAAAAAAAATATTACCGGCTACACTAACTAAAAATATTACCGGCTACACTAAAAAAAATATTACCGACTACACTAACTACAAATATTACCGGCTACACTAACTAAAAATATTACCGGCTACAAAAATATTTGTGACGACAATGGTATACCTTTGACGCGTGTGTTCCCTTCTTCTTCGTCCTCTCTTCAACTCAGCGGCACCGGCCACCTCGCGGACTACTTGCACCACCGGAACTCCAACTCACCACCACATCCTCCTCACCACCACCACCTCCTCCTCACCACCACAGCCTCCTCACCACCACCACCTCCTCCTCACCACCACGCACAAAAAACTACACCATAGCAAAAAAAAATTACGTACACTGACGGAGAATGCTATGATCTATTGTTTCTGCGGGTTGGATATGAAAATGGGTGGACGAGGGAAGAGATCGGCGCGGGGGTGGAGAAACGAGAGAGAGAGGAGAAGCAGCGAAGGGAGGAAGAAGAAAGGAGCTGTCGGCCTTATCCAGGAGCTCGTCGGCTTCCTGGAGGCCGACAGGCCTCCCCTCGGCCGCCACGAGGCCGACTAGTCCCTCCTCGGCCCACGGCCGGCCGACTAGCCCCCCCTCGGCCCACTGGAGACCGACAGGCCCCCCTCGGCCCACGGGAGGCCGACGGGGTGCTATTTGTGGTTTTTTTTTTGTTTCAGCCCGCTAGTTTTCAAATTTGCTATAAAATTTGTCATACTTTTGAAAAAAAATCCCGTAATAGCCACCCATTTACGGATGACGTTTAACAAACCCCAAAGTTCATGAAGCAAGCATGAAGAAACTCGATACTCTCATGGTCTAAGGAATCATGCAAATGTTAAACATCTCTGTGTTATAAACCATAAACTTGCGACGAACGTCTCTCATAGCATAATGATGCGGCTTGAAGCTACGTCGGTATTTCCCCAAAGAGGAAGGGACGATGCAGCACAGCGGCGGTAGGTATTTCCCTCAGTGATGAAACCAAGGTTATCGAACCAGTAGGAGAACCAAGCAACACTACGTAAACAACACCTGCACACAAATAACAAATACTCGCAACCCGACGTGTAAAAGGGGTTGTCAATCCCTTTCGGGCAACGGCGCCAAAAATTGGCAAACGGACGTGATAGAGTAGTAAATATTGATAGATCGAACGCCAAATAAAATAAAGTGCAGCAAGGTATTTTTGTATTTTTGGTTTAATAGATCTGAAAATAAAAGTTGCAAATAAAGAAAAGAGCGAATAGCAAAACAGATCTTGAAAGCAAATATATTAAAGAAGAGACCCGGGGGCCGTAGGTTTCACTAGTGGCTTCTCTCGAGAAAAATAGCAAACGATGGGTGAACAAATTACTGTTGGGCAATTGATAAAACTTCAAATAATCATGACGATATCCAGGCAATGATCATTATATAGGCATCACGTCCAAGATTAGTAGACCGACTCCTGCCTGCATCTACTACTATTACTCCACACATCGACCGCTATCCAGCATGCATCTAGTGTATTAAGTTCATGGAGAAACGGAGTAATGCAATAAGAACGATGACATGATGTAGACAAGATCTATTTATGTAGAAATAGACCCCATCGTTTTATCCTTAGTAGCAACGATACATACGTGTCGGTTCCCCTTCTGTCACTGGGATCAAGCACCGTAAGATCAAACCCACTACAAAGCACCTCTTCCCATTGCAAGATAAATAGATCAAGTTGGCCAAATAAAACCCAAATATCGGAGAAGAAATACGAGGCTATAAGCAATCATGCATATAAGAGATCAAAGAAGACTCAAATAACTTTCATGGATAAAAAGATAGATCTGATCATAAACTCAAAGTTCATCGGATCCCAACAAACACACCGCAAAAAGAGTTACATCATATGGATCTCCAAGAGACCATTGTATTGAGAATCAAACGAGAGAGAGAAAGCCATCTAGCTACTAACTACGGACCCGTAGGTCTACAAAGAACTACTCACGCATCATCGGAGGGGCACCAATGGAAGTGGTGAACCCCTCCATGATGGTGTCTAGATTGGATCTGGTGGTTCTGGACTCTGCGGCGACTGGAATTGATTTTCGTCGACTCCTCTAGGGTTTCTGGAATATTGGGGTATTTATAGAGCAAAGAGGCGGTTCAGGGGGCACCTGAGGTGGGCACAACCCACCAGGGCGCGCCTGGGCCTCCAGACGCGCCCGCCCTGATGGGTTGTGCTCCCCTCGGAGCACCCCCCAGGCGCTTCTCCGGCCCACTGGATGTCTTCTGGTCCAAAAAAAATCCACAAAAAATTTCGCTGCGTTTGGACTCCGTTTGGTATTGATTTCTTACGATGTAAAAAAAACATGAAAAAATAGCAACTGACACTTGGCACTGCGTCAACTGACACTTGCCACAAGCAGGCCAGCTTTGCCGTCGCGCCCACTCTTTTCATTCCTCGAGACCCGTCCGCGGCGAGCGACACGCGGAGCCCGGGCCCGACGGTCGGTGCCACGCATGTGGTACGAGGCGTGTGGGTGATTCTGTTGTGAGGTAAGCGCGCAGGTGGGGTGTTGTCGCGGGGTTTGCGGTGGGCGGACATGTCACCCTCGGGTGGGGGCGACGGCGACGTACCGGCGCGGAGATCCACGTGTCGGGGGAAAGGCCCGCAGGAGGCGAACGGACGACGGAGATGGGCGCCTACCTGTCCTTCTTGGTGGGGCCGACCGCCCACAGGTGGCTGGCGGATAGCGTCCGCCCACAGGTGTCCTCCGGTGAGAGGGCCCCGGGTCCTCTGCGGCGCACCGGCTGTGGGTGAGCTTTGAAGAGTTGCCTGGGTGGGAGAGAGACAGACGGACAGGTCGTCGTATGAGGTCCCGGCCTCCATGTGTAAACCTCTGGATGTTTCCAGTAATCTCTGTCCTGGAATCCATCCGTGTAGTATTTCTTTGTAATCATGCTATTGGAACAGCCCAACACGTACTATTACAGTTAAATGAGCTCAGTCAATCTTACTGGTACTCTTTATGTACTTCAGCTTGACTAATGTACTCTTTCCGCTCTAAAATAAGGTCGTGATTTTAGTTACACATGGTCGATGCAGATGATTTCAAATACACTGTGCGTGCAGTACTCCAATAACAGGGTGAAAATGCAGATAGTACCGAACAGTCACATACTCGTCTCTACAACTGCATGCATGCATCAGTGTAACGTTTGAGTGCTACATCTCAACCGTACTGAGG
This sequence comes from Thinopyrum elongatum, assembly GCA_011799875.1. NCBI lineage: Eukaryota > Viridiplantae > Streptophyta > Magnoliopsida > Poales > Poaceae > Thinopyrum > Thinopyrum elongatum. The sequence continues at coordinate 571,022,603 of CM022302.1, read as the reverse complement.
ACGCTTAGCTCAAGCAGCTAGGTACGTGAAACATATGGTTTGCATGTATATCTGTATATCCTGGTCCACCTTCTAATCTTTGTATAGTTGAGGTTGAGGTTCACATTGTACTCCATATATACGTGCACTTGCACCCGATCGATACATCGTGAGTTGCATTGCCAAAATCCTCTTCCACGTGGTATCATTCCTCTCGATCCTACCCTAACCCTAAGCCGCCGCCGTGATCCTCCTCGCAGCCGCCGCCGCCGCCGCCGCTCCCCATCGCCACCACACCACGCCGCCGCCACGTCTCTCCCGCCCGCTCGCCGCCGCCGCCACGTGTCATGTCGCCCTCCCCTACTGCTTCCACCACCTCTAACCCTAAATTGCTGCCGCCACCGCCGCGATCCCTCGCCGCCGCCGCAGCCCGCGCCACCTCCCCTTCCTAAGCCGCCGCCGCCGTGATCCCTCATCGCCGCCGCAGCCGCCGCACCTGCGCCACCTCCCCTCCCCGTCGCGCCCGCACCCTCCTCGTCGCCGCCGACATGGACTCTCCAGGTTCCACCACCACCAACAGCTCCAACCCGTTCGCCGGCCCTGCGCCCTCCGCCGAAGCCATCCGTGATCTCAACATCGAAGGCCGTGTTCCCATCCGCCTCGACTCCTCCACCTCCTCGTACCACGCGTGGAAGACCTACTTCAGCCTCGTCTTCCGCGAGTACTACCTCACCGAACACATCGACGGCTCCATCGACGACGAGTACATGAAGGGCGACCCGGAGTGGTCCGCCATCGAGGCTACTCTCATCCGGTGGTTCTACCAAACCGTCTCGAAGGACATCTTCCACACGGTTGTCGCCGAGGGCAACGATGCTTGCACCGTGTGGAACAAGAGCAACGCGCTCTTCACCGACAACAAACTTCAGCGCCTTGTTTTCTTGCAGCAGGAGTTCTTCGGGTGCCATCAGGATGACTCCACCATCGATGACTACTGCATGCGGCTCATGATACTCGCCGACGAACTTCGCGACATCGGCACCAAAGTCTCCGACAAGCTCATGCTGAGCACTCTCACCGCCGGTCTCAATGAGGACTTCGGCAACGCTCCTTCTAACCTCACCCTGTTGCCGCAGCCCACCTTTCAGACCGTCGTCGCGTACCTGAAGCTCGAGGAGCGCCGGATGAAGAAGGTGAAGTACCGGGTGCAACACACCGCCCTCACCGCTGGCACCACCCGCGGTAGCCATATCCTTCGGCGCCGGCGCCACCCCAGCCGCGGCCTCCGCCGCCACCCGGGTATTACCCGCTCTCGCCCGCGCCTCCCGCGTCCCCCGTGCCTCCCCAACCGCAGCAGCAAGGCGAGGATCGATGCAACCGGCTCGGTGGGGCCGGCCACCGCCAGCAACAGCAGCAACAGGGGTCCGGGGGGGGGGGGAGGGGGGGCGCCGCGCTTCCCGCAGCCGTCCCCGCCATGGACCGTCGGCCAGAACCCTTGGACGGGCGTGGTGCATGCCTACCACATGCCCGTTCTAAGGGCCCCCACGACGGGTCTCGTCGGCCCCTGCCCCGCGGGCCACCAGGCCTTCTTTGGCGCGCCAACCCAGCCGGCTGGCGCCGGCTACGCCGCCCCGTTCACCCCGTCGCTCGCCGGCGGGTACGGGCCACCCGCCCCAGTGCAGCCCTACGGGGCCTACCCGCCGCCGCAGTGGGACCCCACCCTCCTCGCTGCCTTGCACTCCGCCCCGTCGCCGAGTAACTACGGCGGTGGAGGCGACTGGTACATGAACTCAGGTGCTACCGCGCACATGACATCTCATCCTGGTAACCTCACCTCCTCCACCCCCGTTAACACACCCACTCGTATCACCGTAGGCAATGGTTCCTCCTTACCTATCACTCACGTCGGTAGCACTAATTTTCCCTCCAACTCCACAACCATCACTATGTCTAATGTTCTCGTTTCACCTGAATTAGTTTCGAACCTTGTTTCCGTTCATTATCTTGCTCGTGAGAATCCTCTTACCGTTGAATTTGACGATGTTGGTTTTTCTGTGAAGGACGCCCGTACCCGGATGGTTCTTCACCGCTGTGACAGTCACGATGAGCTCTACCCCGTGCACGCCGGCGCCTCCACCTCCACTCCCGTCGCTCTCGCCGCCGGCGTCGACCTATGGCATGCTCGCTTGGGCCACCCCAACTCCACCGTTTTACGTCAAATCCTTAAGAGTTTTTCATTTTCATGTAATAAGCTCGACGATCATACTTGTGAGGCTTGTCGTCTAGGCAAGAACGTTCGTCTTCCCTTCAGCGCGTCAACAACTATTTCTACCTTTCCGTTTCAGTTACTTCATAGTGATGTTTGGACATCTCCCGTTGCAAGTAATACGGGCTACCTATACTATTTGGTGATTTTAGATGATTACTCTCATTATGTGTGGACTTTTCCTTTTCGCCGCAACTCCGATGCTCTAGCCACACTCACATCTTTTTATTCCTATGTCACCACACAGTTCGGTCGCCCCATTCTTGCACTCCAAACCGATAACGGCAAAGAGTTTGATAATGTTGCTGTTCGCGATCTCCTCGCCTCTCACGGCACCGTCTTCCGCCTAACCTGCTCCTACACCTCCCAGCAGAATGGCCGCGCTGAGCGCATCCTCCGCACTCTTAATGACTACGTTCGTACGTTACTCTTTCACTCTAACGTACCTCCCAGGTTTTGGCCTGATGCTCTCGCCACCGCCACCCTCCTCGTTAACATCCGCCCGTGTAGTCCTCATTGGAACTACGCCCCTCACCACCTTCTCTTCGGTGCGCCTCCATCTTATGACGGCCTTCGAATCTTCGGGTGTCTTTGCTATCCTAGCACCGCGTCCACCACCCCTCACAAACTCGCCCCACGATCACTTCCGTGCATCTTCCTCGACTACCCATCCAACACCAAAGGTTACCGGTGCTATGATCCTGTCACTCACCGTGTGTACACTTCGAGGCACGTGTATTTTGTCGAGACAGTGTTTCCTTTATTTCAGGTACCTCCATCGATGGCTCCCTCATCGGCGCCCGGCGCGCCCCCCCGTTGGCGCGACTCCGACTGCCGGCCGCAGCTCCCTGCCGCCGCCCAGCCCGGCGACTCCTACCATCGCCCGCTGCATCCAGGCCTGCGACTCCCTCCCTCGAGGTCGAGTCCAACCAGGCATCCCCCTCGGGTGCCCCTGCGGCTGCCGCGGCAGGTGTGGCCGCCCCCTCGACCAGCGGTGCTGCTTCCCCAGCTGGCTCGGTGGCCCCTCCTGCGGCAGGTGCGGCCGCGGCCGCCCCCTCCACCAGTGCCGCCACTTCTCCCGCTGGCTCAGCTGCCAGCAACCCCACGACGGGCTCGACCTCATCATCGCCTGTCGCCACGCGCGTCCCGGCAGCGGCTCCGCCTCCTGGCGTGACGACCCGCGCTCGCGCTGGCCTGCTTCGGCCGAGCACACGCTATCCCTCGGATGAGTACGCGTGCACGGCCTCGACATCGACCCCATCATCCATCCCCTCGTCTGCCCGCGAGGCCCTTCGGGACCCTCATTGGCTCGCGGCGATGCAGGAGGAGTTCGACGCTTTACAGCGCAGCCGCACGTGGCATCTTGTTCCGCGACCCCCTAATGCCAACGTCATCACCGGCAAATGGGTGTTCCGCCACAAGACTCGCCCCGATGGTTCTCTCGAGCGCTACAAAGCTCGGTGGGTGGTTCGTGGATTCCGGCAACGTGCAGGCGTGGACTTCGCTGACACAATTGCCACGGTGGTGAAACCGGGCACGATCCGCACGGTGCTGCAGCTGGCGGTCTCTCGAGCATGGCCTGTTCATCAGTTGGATGTCTCCAACGCCTTTCTGCACGGTCATCTTGCCGAGCAGGTGTTCTGTCAGCAGCCTACTGGTTTCGTCGACTTCGATCATCCCGATCACATGTGTCTGCTTTCTCGCTCCCTTTACGGGTTGAAGCAAGCGCCCCGGGTGTGGTACCAGCGGATCGCCGCCTTTCTGCAGTCACTTGGATTCCGGTCCACCCGCTCCGATGCTTCCCTGTTCGTGTATCATCAGGGAGCCGCCACTGCATATCTGCTGCTGTACGTCGACGACATCATCTTGACGGCATCCGCTCCTGAGCTCCTCCAGCGGATCACAGCTCGTCTTCGCGATGAGTTTGCCCTCAATGACTTGGGGCCCCTGCATTACTTCCTCGGCATTGAGGTGGCACGACGGACTGACGGTTTCTTCCTGCATCAGTAGCGGTATGCTCACGAGCTTCTTGAGCATGCCGGCATGCTTAACTGCAAGCCCGCGCCCACACCCATCGACACGAAGGCCAAGGTCTCTGCCATGGAGGGCTCTCCCGCGTCTGATGTTGCGTTCTACCGCTCTATCGTTGGTGCCTTGCAGTACCTGACCTTGACGCGCCAGGACTTGCTGTACGCTGTACAGCAGGTGTGCCTTCACATGCACTTTCCGCGCGACTCTCATTGGACTTTGATGAAGCGTATATTTCGTTACATACGCGGCACCATGTCCTTGGGACTCACACTGACGGCCTCCGCCTCCACCGACCTTGTTGCCTACTCGGATGCGGACTGGGCAGGATGCCCTGACACACGGCGTTCTACGTCCGGCTACTGTGTCTACCTTGGGCCCTCATTGATCTCTTGGTCGTCCAAGCGGCAGCCCACGGTCTCCCGCTCGAGTGCCGAGGCCGAGTATCGGGCAGTGGCTAATGCCGTTGCCGAGTGCTCCTGGCTTCGTCAGCTGCTTCAGGAGCTGCTTTGTGATGTTCACAAGGCCACACTTGTCTACTGCGAGAACGTCAGTGCTGTCTACCTCTCCGCCAACCCGGTGCATCATCATCGTACGAAGCATATTGATATCGACATTCACTTCGTTCGCGAGCAGGTGGCCCTTGGACGCATTCGAGTTCTACATGTTCCGACGACGCAACAGTTTGCCGATGTGATGACTAAGGGATTGCCTACTCCTGTCTTTGAGAAGTTCAAGTCCAGTCTCTGCGTCTCCGGCGACGCTTCGACTGCGGGGGGTGTTGAACATATGGTTTGCATGTATATCTGTATATCCTGACCCACCTCCTAGTCTTTTATAGTTGAAGTTAAGGCCCACATTGTACTCCATATATACATGCACTTGCATCCGACCAATACATCGTGAGTTGCATCGCCAAAACCTCTTCCATAAGGTAGAAAGTAGCAAGAAGTTTGTCCGACGACCAGTCTAAAGCACGAGTGAGAGTGATCACAAATGATCCGTCGAAACCAGCACGCAGCCATCAAAGCTGACCAGTGACTAGTAGCCAATAATTGCTGGACCTCGAGGGAGAGGAGGATAGCCACACGCGGCTCGTTCGCAGGGGATCCGGCAAATCCGCGAGGCGGGGAGCAGGATCTTGGGGATATCGATTTTGTACTATGTTCGCCACAGAAAAAGGTGACAGGAAAAAGAAAGAAAAAGGCGATCAGACGCTGTCAGATTCAAACCCCCAATAATCTACTCCACCTCCTCCCGTTGCACGGCGCCAAGTTGCGTTCGAGCTTGCGCTTTCAAAGTAGTGGTTAGGCTTACTGATATTATTGTTAGCAGCAGTACATGCTAATGCTGATACTTTTTTAAGGGTACAGTAAGTGCTAAACCCTGCACAAAGATTCTGTCCCCCACCATCCCCCCTCCCCCTCCAAAAAAAACCAACAAGAATTAATATTGCAAAGTCTTCTTCCTAAATTTTTTTTTGACGTGGAACACCATACAATCCATTAGCTAGTGGTTATGGCACAATCAGCCACCACAGCACACATTACATCTTTTTTTTTCATGGTAATACGTGTCTCATTGATAAAATAAAGATTCAGTTACAAACCATGTAAACAACAACATTACATGACTGAAAATATAAGATAATCATACGCAAAAAACCAGCGCCTGTCCCTCCATCAAGGAAAAAGAGACAGATCACGTCTTCACCCGAGCTCGACGCGGCTCCACCGCTGATCTGCAGCTTTACGAACCTTCAAAGTAATCGAGCACACATTACATCTGGGGTAGGTCTGTTACACGCACACCATGGCCAGCTAACAAGTGAGCTGGGCCATTGCAATCACGAGGATAATGACCAATCCTAGACTGGATGAAGTCCATATGGAGCAGGATTCTTTTTTTTAACACGAGAAGGGCCCAGAAGGACCCAGCATTATATTAATAAAACAAAGGGGCGATACATTTTACATAAAAGGCCCAACACTATACAGAACAAAGCAACCAATCCCCTGGCTTTTGGCAGGAAGGACCCTGAACTGGATGAGTAAAACGCGATCGGGTCCAATCAGATTCTGCTTAGAATAAACGCCGCCACCGCCGGGGACGCACCACTTGGTGCGGCGAGGTCGCCATGGCTGCAACTGCAAACCAAGGCATCGGAGCAGGAGCTGAGACTGCCTCCCTAATGGCTCGCCGGCCGGGAGGAAAAGATTCGGCCGCCTTTCGACCAGAATAGTCACCGACGGGAAGGAGGAAGCAGGCCGTCGATCGCCGTCATCTCGTCCGTAGAAAAAGGATTTCAGCAGGCGCCATCGCTCTTCCTTCTGCATCGACGAGGATGTGCTCGACTCGAGCCGCCCCATCGAAGAACTCGGCCTTCTCTCTGGTCTGGTCCCATCCCCTCGATGGCATCCAACGCAAAGAAGAAGGTGAGATCCTTCCAGCAGCTCAGGGGCGTGGATGCTCTCGGATCCGTCCTGCCTGGTCACTCCGGCGACCGGCACTTCAGCCGCCATGGCCGCATCACAAGTCGCAGGAAGATTAATGGAGCAGGAATTTAGTTTCTCTGAAGATTGTTCCCAAAGCTGACCGGTCTTGATTATTGGAACACATGGCCAGTTTCAGAGGGAGACAGTCCGTCATGAACGAGACGCGCCCCATGCCAAAGTCCTCCGCGAGCATGACCGCTAACACAAGAGCCACCAATTCAGCATGTAATGCTTCTAACATAATCCCTCCGTAAACTAATAGTGAACTAAATGCTCTTATATTAGTTTACAGAGGTACACAAGCACACAGAAAGTCAATATGTGTACATACGTCCTCTAGGGCTTCCTAGAGTCCACCTTTTCCTCCTCCGACGACGTCGGAGTCCACCACAAAACCCTACCGTCGTTTGCCTGTCTCCGACCGGCGATCGACAAGCCTAGGGATCGGGATCGAGAGTACCTGTCACCATGGGAAACCGGTGCAAGAGGAGGCGGGGGGAGGAACGAAGGAAGGCCAGGCGGGGTTAGGGCATCTTGAGGGGAAGGGAGATGGAGTAGGAGGTCGAGGGGGAGGATTTTCGTCCAATAATCCGATCTTGGGTGAATCTGCAGACGAAGCAAGGGAGGACGATGAGGCGGGCGTCCGCCAGGAGGACGAACAGGAGTGGGATAATGTAGGTCACGATCCGGCCCTGGAGGATGCTTTTGAGGGCTTGAAACTTCATGGAGAAGAGGAGGAAGACTTGGATCTGTCAGGGGAGGTTGAAGAATTGATCAAGGAGGTATGGTGGTTATGCTTGTTTAGGGTTCATACGATGCGGCCGTTAAGCCATGCGGCTCTGCTGAACTCGTTGAGGAACGCGTGGTCCTGCGCCCAAGGCGTAACTTTCAATATCAAAGGTCCAAATCTCTTCCTAGCTCAGTGCCATTGCCTGGGGGATTGGAAGCGGGTGATGGAGGGAGGGCCATGGCAATTTCGCAGAGATCCGGTCGTTATTGTGGAGTATGATGGCTTTACTAATGTCGCCGAGTATGCGGTGGATATGTATCCCTTATGGGCTAGAATCAAAGGCCTACCGGATGGTCTCAAGAGGAAGAAGGAGTTGGCGGAAAAGGTGGGTAAGAAGGTGGGCATGCCTCCCTTTACAGTGGCTGTAAACGAGGGGAGGATCAATCCCTCTAGTTTTCTAAGGGTCAGAGTTTTTTTGGATGTTCATAAACCCTTGGTTAGATTTGTACCTATCACGCTGAAAGAATACAAGAGGTACCCTGATAGTTATGAGAAATTGCCGGACTTCTGCTACTGTTGTGGGTGCATGGGGCATGTGGTTGAAGAATGTGGAGATGGTGTACACGACCCGGATGAGTGTGAATGGGGCGATTGGCTTCACTGGAATAATGAGCCACCTCTGGGTGGTACAGGGAGTGGTCGAGGAGGGGGAGGGGTAGCTGGTGGCAGAGGCAGAGGAGGATCGGGTGGAGCTAGTAGGGGAGGGGCGGGAGGTAGAGGAGGACTGGGAGGTCGAGGCAGAACAACAGTTCGGACAGAGGGGCGGGAGTTTGATGCTATGCACCCGGGTAATGGTAGTCATGTTAGAGTCTCCCAGGAGCAAAACTTGGGGGACGATGATCTTCGGTCAGCTCGCAAAATACTTGTGGCTGGGGATGGCACAGTTAGTGTGCGTGGGCAGCCGGTTCCGAACCTGGCCGGCAAGGTGTCTAGCATGGTTCTCTTGATAGAAGGAGGTAGTACTTCGGATGCCACTAATGTTGGCCCTTCGTCTACCCCAGGGAAAGCTCCGATTGTCAAAAGAAGGAAACAAGGTGTTGATGGTGAAGTTATGGATATGGATGTGGCGTCCGAGGCGGCCTCCGATATGGAGGGCCGCCGGGGCCAATGAATGTGTTAAGTTGGAAGTGCCGGGGAGGGGGGAATTCCCGGACAGTTCATGAATTGGCGACTATATCACAGTCGTATTCCCCCAATTTAGTGTTCTTGTGTGAGACCAGGTAGAAAGCTGATAAGATGAGGAGGATTCGAGGCCGCTTAGGATTGAAAGGGTTCACAGGTGTGGATTGCAATGGGATGAGTGGTGGCCTAGCACTGTTTTGGCACGAGTCATATGAGGTGGAAATACTGGATAAGGAGGAGCGATACATTGATGCCCTTGTGCGTGTTCAGGAGGGTGCAGCTCAGTGGAGGTTGACGTGTGTGTACGGAGAACCGCGAGTGGAGAATCGGCATATCATGTGGGAAAAGTTGCAACGTTTGAAAAACACCAACGACCGACCTTGGTTAGTGGTGGGCGATTTTAACGAAGCTATGTGGAATTATGAACACTTGTCAGCTACACCGCGGGCTGAATCACAGATGGTTGCCTTTCGGGACGCTTTGGAAATTTGTGGTCTAGTGGATCTGGGCTTTGTGGGTATTCCGTTTACTTATGATAACAAAAGGGGAGGATCAGCAAATGTGCAGGTCCGGTTGGACAGAGCGGTGGCCACGAACGCGTGGAGGAACTTGTTTGCATTTTCTTCAGTCCTCCATGTCCCTTCGCCTTGCTCTGATCATGTGGCTTTAGTTATAAAAGGAGCAGCGGACCCAGGGCCGAATGGAGGCAAACAGAGGCGATACGAGCTGTTCTGGGAGAGGGATTCTACGCTCCCGGATGTGATTAAAGAAGCTTGGGAGGCGGTGGGAAATGTACAGAATCTGGCCCAACTACGAGATGCTTTATCTAAAACAATGTCATCCTTGAGTGTGTGGAGTAAGAAGTTTGGCAATGTTACTCGTGAGTTGGCTAAGTCACGATCCCAACTGGAAGAACTAATGCATATGAACGCGGATAGGCAGGATATTAGAAGGGTAACTGATAGGATGAATGAATTACTCTATCAGGAAGAGATGCTTTGGCTCCAAAGATCTAGGATCACTTGGCTGAAAGAAGGAGATAGAAACACCAAATACTTTCAGACCAAGGCTGTTTGGAGGGCAAGAAAAAACAAAATTCGTGAGCTTACACTAGTAGAAAACAGGGCTTTGGTTCAGGCCTGCCCAGCCCATTAGTCCCGGTTCAATCACGAACCGGGACCCATGGGGGCATACGTCCCGGTTCGTGCGCCCAGGGGGCCGGCCGGGCCTCGTGGGGCATTGGTCCCGGTTCGTCCGGACCCTTTTGTCCCGGTTCCATACACGAACCGGGACCAATGGGCCTCGCTCCTGGCCCACATCCATTGGTCCCGGTTCGTGGCTGGAACCGGGACCAAAGGGTGGCCTTTAGTCCCGGTTCCAGCCACGAACCAGGACCAATGGTGTGGCTATATATACCCCTCGCCCGGGAGCAGAGCAGTCCACTGCTCTGTTTTTTTCTGGCCGGCGAGGGGAGGGCTTTGTGGTGCTCTAGCTCACCTCCTATGCATATGAGGTGTTCGATGAAATGCCCGAGCCACACTACTTAAGCTTTCTCCTCTCCAAACTCGACCTCCAAGCTCCATTTTCCTCAAGATTTGTCTAGGTTTAGTGGTCCGTCACGTCCCGTCCCCGTCTTCACCGCCGTCGATCGCCCGCGCCGATCTTGTCGCCGGCACCACCGTGGTGAGCCTCTTGTTCTTATCTTCTTTCTAAAAGAAAAAAATTCTTACTTGTATGATTTAGATAGATACTTGTATAATTTTCTTACTTTTATTATTGTTTGTTATTATATAGTGCAATGGTTTTGGTATCCGCCCCCGTCGGCCCTCGTCCTGTCTATGATTCGGATGTGGTATATATTATATTTTATAACTATTTGGTTCATTTATTGTTTATGACAATTATGCCGACCAACGTGACATAGATTTTTTTTATCTAAGAGGTATGTGAACCGGAAATTCCAACCGACCCTATTGTCGAGAGGTTAAATTTAGTTGAAGAAGAAAACAATTACTTGAAGGAAAAATTGAAAAAAATTGAGGAGGAGAAGATGATATTGGAGTTGCATGTTACGGATGTCGTCGATGATCACAAGATCAAGATGAATGCAATGCGCTTCAAGATTAGAAAGTATAGAAAATATGCCATTCATACCGAGGCTTGGTATCATTATGCCGTTGGATCAATTGTTACCTTGGTTACGATTATGATCGCATTTGTTGTTGCATTGAAATGTTTTACATAGTTTCAATGTATGGTTTAATTAGATGCTCTGGAGAGCTATATGTTGTTCAATGGGAACTATGTATGTACTTTGGTTTTAATGTGATGATGAACTTCTATTAATTTGGTCACTTATCTATTCATGATGTTCTGTAATGGTTTTTGACACACTTAATTATATATAATGCACGCAGATGAACCGGCAATGGATGTACGGTGACAGACACACCTCCGAGTACATTAAGGGCATGCATAATTTTCTCAAAGTGGCTGAGGCAAACAAGCAGAATGGTTTTATGTGTTGTCCATGCCCTATATGTGGGAATACGAAGTCTTACTCTGACCGGAAAATCCTTCACACCCACCTGCTTTATAAGGGTTTCATGCCACACTATAATGTTTGGACCAAGCATGGAGAAAGAGGGGTTATGATGGAAGACAGCGAAGAAGAAGAGGATGATGACAACTATGTGCCCCCTGAATACGGTGATGCTGCAATGGGGAAAGCTGAAGATCAAGAGGAACCAGACGATGTGCCCGATGATGATCTCCGCCGGGTCATTGTTTATGCAAAGAGATAGTGCGAAAGTGAAAAGGAGAAGCTGAAGTTCGATCGCATGTTAGAGGATCACCAAAAAGGGTTGTACCCCAATTGCGAAGATGGCAACACAAAGCTCGGTACCGTACTGGAATTGCTGCACTGGAAGGCAGAGAATGTTGTGCCTGACAAAGGATTTGAGAAGCTACTAAAAATATTGAAGAAGCTTCCAAAGGATAACGAATTGCCCGACAATACGTATGCAGCAAAGAAGGTCGTATGCCCTCTAGGATTGGAGGTGCAGAAGATACATGCATGCCCTAATGACTGCATCCTGTACCGCGGTGCGTACGAGGATTTGAACGCATGCCCGGTATGCGGTGCATTGCGGTATAAGATCAGACGAGATGACCCTGGTGATGTTGATGGCGAGCCCCCCCAGGAAGAGGGTTCCTGCGAAGGTGATGTGGTATGCTCCTATAATACCACGATTGAAATGTCCGTTCAGAAACAAAGAGCATGCCAAGTTGATGCGACGGCACAGAGAGGACCGTAAGAAAGACGGGAAGTTGAGAGCACCCGCTGACGGGTCGCAGTGGAGAAAAATCGAGAGAAAGTACTAGGAGGAGTTTGCAGGTGACGCAAGGAACGTATGGTTTGGTTTAAGCGCGGATGGCATTAATCCTTTTGGGGAGCAAAGCAGCAATCACAGCACCTGGCCCGTGACTCTATGTATCTATAACCTTTCTCCTTGGCTGTGCATGAAGCGGAAGTTCATTATGATGCCAGTACTCATCCAAGGCCCTAAGCAACCCGGCAACGACATTGATGTGTACCTAAGGCCATTAGTTGAAGAACTTTTACAGCTGTGGAATGGAAACGGTGTACGTGTGTGGGATGAGCACAGACAGGAGGAATTTGACCTGCATGCATTGCTGTTTGTAACCATCAATGATTGGCCTGCTCTCAGTAACCTTTCAGGATAGACAAACAAGGGATACCACGCATGCACGCACTGTTTAGCTGACACTGAAAGTATATACCTGGACAAATGCAGGAAGAATGTGTACCTGGGGCATCGTCGATTTCTTCCGACCAACCATCAATGTCGAAAGAAAGGCAAGCATTTCAAAGGCGAGGCAGATCACCGGAAGAAGCCCGCCATGTGTACCGGTGATCACATACTTGCTATGGTCAATGATTTACACGTAATCTTTGGAAAGGGTCTCGGCGGACTATCTGTTCCGAATGACGCTGAGGGACGCGCACCCATGTGGAAGAAGAAATCTATATTTTGGGACCTACCCTACTGGAAAGACCTAGAGGTCCGCTCTTCAATCGACATGATGCACGTGACAAAGAACCTTTGCGTGAACCTGCTAGGCTTCTTGGGCGTGTATGGGAAGACAAAAGATACACCGGAGGCACGGGAGGACCTGCAACGTTTGCACGAAAAAGACGGCATGCCTCCAAAGCAGTATGAAGGTCCTGCCAGCTACGCTCTTACCAAAGAAGAGAAGGAAATCTTCTTTGAATGCCTGCTCAGTATGAAGGTCCCGTCTGGCTTCTCGTCGAATATAAAGGGAATAATAAATATGTCAGGGAAAAAGTTCCAGAACCTAAAGTCTCATGACTGCCACGTGATTATGACGCAACTGCTTCTGGTTGCATTGAGGGGGCTTCTACCGGAAAACGTTCGATTAGCCATTGTGAAGCTATGTGCATTCCTCAATGCAATCTCTCAGAAGGTGATCGATCCACAAATCCTACCAAGGCTAAGGAGTGATGTGGCGTAATGTCTTGTCAGTTTCGAGCTGGTGTTCCCACCATCCTTCTTCAATATCATGACGCAAGTCCTAGTTCATCTAGTCGACGAGATTGTCATTCTGGGCCCTGTATTTCTACACAATATGTTCCCCTTTGAGAGGTTCATGGGAGTCCTAAAGAAATATGTCCGTAACCGCGCTAGGCCAGAAGGAGGCATCTCCATGGGCCATCAAACAGAGGATGTCATTGGGTTTTGTGTTGATTTCATTCCTGGCCTTAAGAAGATTGGCCTCCCTCAATCGCGGTATGAGGGGAGACTGACTGGAAAAGGCACGCTAGGAGGGGACTCAATAATATGTAGGGACGGGCATTCTTAGTCTCAAGCACACTACACAGTTCTACAGAACTCTACCTTGGTGACCCTGTATGTCGATGAACACAAGAACATTCTGCGCTCCAAACACCCGGAGCAGTGTGATGACTGGATTACATGTGAACACATCAGGACTTTCGGTAGTTGGTTGGAAACACGTCTCAGAGGTGACAACACTGTTTCTGATGAGCTGTACTCGTTGTCCAGGGGACCATCTTCGACTGTATTGACTTACAAAGGATACGAGATAAATGGGAATACATTTTACATGATCGCCCAAGATCAAAAGAGCACCAACCAAAACAGCGGTGTCCGCTTTGATGCAGCAACCAAGAGGGGAAAGGACACATATTATGGTTACATAGTGGACATATGGGAACTTGACTACAGACATGATTTTAAGGTCCCTTTGTTTAAGTGCAAATGGGTCAATATGTCAGGAGGCGGGGTACAGGTAGACCCACAGTACGGAATGACAACAGTGGATCTAAACAATCTTGGGTACACAGACGAACCATTCGTCCTAGCCAATGATGTGGCACAGGTTTTCTATGTGAAGGACATGTCTATCAAACCGAGAAAAAGAAAAGATAAGGAAGCGAATACATCATACGATGAGCCAAAGTGCCACATAGTTCTTTCAGGAAAAAGAGACATCGTGGGATTGGAGGGCAAGACAGACATGTCTGAAGATTATGAAAAGTTTCATGAAATTCCTCCCTTCAAAGTCAAGGCTGACCCAAGCACCCTGTTAAGCGATGAAGAATATCCATGGTTACAGCGCAATAAGCAAAGGACACAAGCGAAGAAAAAGTGAAGACTTTCTCTCCACAACTATTATGATGATGCCTTTGATCTAGAATATCACTGCAGTTACATGTGAAGAAATGAAACCCCTTTGTAACAGACGAGTTTCCGTATACTTCGAAAGAGATTGTCCGTTTTGTACACGAAGTGCATCCAGTTTTTGCCGTAACCCTCTCAAGTTTTTAGCACATGCTATGTGGGTGAAATGATGATACCATGCCAACTTTCAACCTTTTCAGAGTTCATTTGAAGTGCTTTTCAATTTCAGGGTCATATAGCTAAAAAAAATCAGTAAATGCATGAAAAATAACAAATGAAGTCAGAAAGGGTTGAAACTTGATGATGTGGCTTTGAATGGTGCATTTTGAACACACAAAAAGTCTGGAGTTCAAATAAGTTCAAAAAAATGAAATCCCTTTGTAACAGACGAGTTTTCGTTCGAAACCCTGATACTTCGAATGAGATTGCCCGTTTTGTACATGAAGTGCATCCAGTTTTTGCCGTAACCCTCTCAACTTTTTAGCACATGCTATGTGGGTGAAATGATGATACCATGCCAACTTTCAACCTTTTCAGAGTTCATTTGAAGTGCTTTTCAATTTCAGGGTCATATAGCTCAAAAATATCAGAAAATGCATGAAAAATAACAAATGAAGTCAGAAAGGGTTGAAAATTGATGATGTGGCATTGAATGGTGCATTTTGAACACACAAAAAGTCTAGAGTTCAAATAAGTTTAAAAAAAATGAAATCCCTTTGTAACAGACGAGTTTTCATTCGAAACCCTGATACTTCGAAAGAGATTGCCCGTTTTGTACACGAAGTGCATCCAGTTTTTGCCGTAACCCTCTCAACTTTTTAGCACATGCTATGTGGGTGAAATGATGATACCATGCCAACTTTCAACCTTTCAGAGTTCATTTGAAGTGCTTTTCAATTTTAGGGTCATTTAGCGCAAAAAATCAGTAAATGCATGAAAAATAACAAATGAAGTCAGAAAGGGTTGAAAATTGATGATGTGGCTTTGAATGGTGCATTTTGAACACACAAAAAGTCTGGAGTTCAAATAAGTTCAAAAAAATGAAATCCCTTTGTAACAGACGAGTTTCCGTATGAAACCCTGATACTTCGAAAGAGATTGTACCTTTTGTACACGAAGTGCATCCAGTTTTTGCCGTAACCCTCTCAACTTTTTAGCACATGCTATGTGGGTGAAATGATGATACCATGCCAACTTTCAACCTTTTCAGAGTTCATTTAAAGTGCTTTTCAATTTCAGGGTTATATAGCTCAAAAAAATCACTAAATGCATGAAAAATAACAAATGAATTCAGAAAGGGTTGAAAATTGATGATGTGGCTTTGAATGGTGCATTTTGAACACACAAACTGGAGTTCAAATAAGTTCAAAAAAATGTCTTCAGAATTTTTTTGTTTGAAACTTTAATAGCAAACTAAAATAACAAAATCTGTTTTTGATTAAAAAAGACATTTCAAATAACCTAAAAATTACCAAATTGAATTTAATGATAAAACACAGTAATATTAAATAGCAGGAAAAAGAATCACTCAAAAATCTATTTTTATAGTAAAGTTATTCACAAACTATTGATTCACACAAATTTCAAAAAATTCAAATTTAAACTATTCAAATTGCAAAACTAATGGCACTAACAGAAAGTTTATAACTTTTATTACCTAAAAGCAAAAAGAATCACTGAAAAACAGTAAGTATTTTGTTGTAAGTAGAAACAAAATAAAATAAATAAAGCAAAAAAGAAAACAAAAAAACTAGAAAAAAATAAAAAATGCCACCTACTGGACCACCACGGCCAGAATACGACTAGGAACCCAATCATGGGCCAGGATTCAGGCCCGCAGCAGGCCCAGTAGGCCCACGGGCAAGGATTGATAGAGTAGGCCCGAAAGCCTGCAGTTGAGAGGAGCTCGAGAGGGTGGGCGCAGCAGCGCTTATAAACCACTCTCGAGCTCTCTCAACTAGCGAGGTGGGACTAAACATCCCACCGCACTGCGCCAGCGCAAGGCCTTTGATCCCGGTTGGTAGCACCAACCGGGACAAAAGGGATGCATTGGTCCCGGTTCGTGGCACAAACCGGGACCAATGCCCTCCTTTTCGTCCCGGTTCGTGCCACCAACCGGGACCAAAGGTGTCTGTTTCCCGCCCTTTGGGCTGCTGAAAAGAGACCTTTGGTCCCGGTTGGTGGCACGAACCGAGACCAAAGGGGGCATTGGACCCGGTTTGTGCCACGAACCGGGACCAATGTTTCGTGTATATAAGAAAAACTTAGCAGTTTCTCCAAAAATCACTTGTCTTCTCCGCCGTCAGGCTGCTCCACCTCGCCATCGTCGCCGACGCCGTCAGGCCCGCCCCTGCCCGCCCCGCCGCCCGCCCCGACGCCGCCCAGCCCGACGCCGACGCCGCCCGCCCGCCCCTGCCCGCCCCGACGCCGACGCCGCCTCGACGCCGCCCCGCCCGCCCCGACGCCGACGCCGCCCCTGCCCGACGCCGACGCCGCCCGGCCCACCCCTGCTCGCCCCGACGCCTCCTCTGTGAGCACCGCGCCCCTGCCCCGCCGCCGCCGCCGCGTTGCTTTTTTTTATATATGCTTTCTTTTTATATGTATGTATGTATGTATTTTTTAAACTTTTTATATGTATGGAAAAGAGGAAGAAGGAAGAAGGAAGAAGGAAGAAGGGGAGAAAAAGAAGGAGAGGAAAAAGGGGAGAAAAAAGAGAAGAAGAGGAGAAAAAAAATAAGAAGAGAAAGAAGGAGAAGAAGAAGAGAAGAAGAGGAGAGGAAGAAGAGGAGAAAAAAAAATAAGAAGAGGAAGAAGAAGAAAAAAAAAGAGGAGAAGAAGAAGGAATAGAGGAGAAGAGGAAAAAATAGATTAAATATTAATCTATTTTTTCTTCTTCTCCTCTATTCCTTCTTCGTCTTCTTCTTCTTTTTTTTCTTCTTCTCCTCTTTTGTTTTTTCTTCTTCTTCCTCTTCTTAATTTTTATCAGGAACGAGGGTGTCGAGGATCGCCGAGCAGTCGAGGGTCGGGAACTAGGGTAGAGGGTCGAGGGTCACCGAGGGGTCGAGGGTCGCCGAAGGTTCGAGGGTCGAGGGTCGTTGAGGGGTCGAGGGTCGAGGAACGCCGAGGGGTCGAGAGGTTGCCTTGTGTCAAAGTATTGAAGAAATCCATGGCTTCATCATTAGCCGGAAGTAACCGAGGCATGATGGTACGAAGTTCTCCAAAGTTATTTTGGAACGGAGTCCCGGATAGGATAATTCGCCTATTGGTACGAATTTCAGCAAAGGCCTTCCAAATAGCGATATTCTGAAGGATCTTGCTGAACTTTGTACCAAAAAGCGAATTATCCTACCTGGGACTCCGTTCCAAAATAACTTTGGAGAGCTTCGTACCATCATGCGCCTGTTACTTTCGCCTAATGATGAAGACATGGTTTTGTTGAATCCTTTGACACTAGACAAACATGACATGAGGGGGTCGAGGGTCGGGAACTAGGGTAGAGGGTCGTGGATCGCCGAGCGGTCGAGGGTCGTGAACTAGGGTAGAGGGTCGAGGTTCGTCCAGGGGTCGAGGGTCCAGATTTATCAAGAATGCCCCCATTATGGATGTGCACAAGTTGATCCAATTTTTTCTGATCTCATATATATATATATATATATATATTCTTCTATATGTCACGTTGTCTGTCAAAGTATTGAAGAAATCCATGGCTTCATCATTTGCCAGAAGTAACAGGCGTATGATGCTACAAAGCTCTTCAAAGTTGTTTTGGAACGGAGTTCCTGATAGAATAATTCGCCTTTTGGTACGAATTTCAGCAAAGGCCTTCCAAATAGCGATATTCGGAAGGCTCTTGCTGAACTTTGTACCAAAAAGTGAATTATTCTATCGGGAACTCCGTTCCAAAACAACTTTGAAGAGCTTCGTACCATTATGCGCCTGTCATTTCTGACTAATGATGAAGTCATGGTTTTCTTGAATTCTTTGACACTACGTGACATATAGAAGGGTAGATGAGATCAGGAAAAATATGGACCATTTTCTGCACATCCAGAATGGCGTCATTTTGTTAAATCCCTTGTCGGTCCGGACGTCGGACATTCATGAGAGAGGCGGTCCGGCCCAAACCCTAGAAGCGTTGTCGAGGCCACCCCAAACCCTAGAAGCGTTGCCTAGGCCACCCCAAACCCTAGAAGCGTTGTCGAGGCCACCCCAAACCGTAGAAGCGTCGAGCTAGCTAGGTCTACGTTTGCACTAATATATCCATCTGTCATGTTTGCATATTAATTGCCATGTTGTAATATTTGCAGAAACTATGGAGCACCGAGACATCAAAGCAGAACAGTTGTTGGGGGACATAATCCTCGGCGGAGGTGATGTCTTGTCGTATCTCAACGACACCGATGGTCTGGAAGGAGAGGGTGAAACAGGCTCCGGTGATCGAACAATGGAGGTGGAAGGACATGATTATGATGGCTCCGGTGACGGAATGCTGGTGGAAGAAGGAGACCGTGATGACTGCTCCGGTGAGCGAACAGAGGAAGGAGCTGTTGCAAAGTCTGCCGAGGTATATATATTAATTAAGCCTGTGCTGACTAGCTAATTGATGCATTAATTGTTTTGGTATGTACACATATTAACTCTCTTCTTTCTTCTTTTCTAGCCCTCCGGATCGAGCCAAACTTCGGTAACGAGACGAGGCCCGAAGAAAAGGTTGCGCCAAGATGAAAGGTTGACGATCACAGCAATCAAGGGCGATGGCCAACCGATTGAACCCAGTCGGACCAAGGAAGCATTTTCTGCTCAGTGCGGGGTTCTTGTTAGGGACATGATCCCGATCAGCATCCACCAATGTAATAAGCCTAAGAGTGAAGACCCTCAAGTGTCTTTTGTCAACGATAGACAGAAAGATGATCTTTGTACCGCGCTGAAGGCAAATTTCACCCTACCGCCAGTGGAGGATTCGGATAAGCCAGTTATAGAGCCATTGGTCAAGGCTCATGCTCTTAAGAAGATGGCAGATCTATTCAGGAGGTGGAAGAATGAGTTGAAATCAACGTTTGTCGACAAAGGGAAGACTCCAGAATTCACCGGCCGATTTGAGAAGATAAGAGATCACTTGCCCGCATTTGTGGCCCACAAGACATCGGAGAAGAGTAAGAAGATGTCAGCGACAAACAAGAAAAATGTTCCAAAGAAGGAGCATCACCATCGCACGGGGTCAGGTGGCTACCTCAAAGCCCGACCGTTGTGGGACAAGGCTGAGAAGGACCTGCTTGATAAAGGGGTCGAACCAGAGACATTGAACTGGCCAGACCGTTCAAGGACTTGGTTCTTCGGGGTTGGGGGAACCTTGGACCCTGAAACAAGGAAGTGCCGTTGGACGGAGGAGCAACTTGAAATACCCGTCAAGAAGCTTCAGAAGTATATCGCCGCAGCACAGCAAGGGACGTTCGTTCCCGACAGAGAGAACGACGAACTCACACAGGCCCTCGGGAATCCTGAGCACCCAGGACGAACACGAGGCACGGCAGGCTCCGTTGCGTGGAAGGTTGGGTTTCCCAGCGCAGGCGGTTACAAAACCCGGGAGAGGAGGAGGAAAGTGGAGCAGACCAAACTGCAGAAGCTGAATGCAAGGGTACAAGCGCTAGAGGAACAAGCACTAGTTCAGAGCCAGCGACCTGCCGGAGCTACCCCAGAAGCTACCCCGCCATCTCAGCGGAGAAGCAGCGTGGCTTCCACCGAGCTCCTTCAATAGCCTGACTTCATGGCTCCCAGCTACCCCGTGGATGCTATCACGGAGGCTCAAGATTGCCACCTTATGATGCAATGGCAGCACCTCAAAGTCAAGGCGGCTGTCGGCTCTGTTGCACCTCCTGAACCCGGCGCAACTTTTCACTGCCTTTCGATTCCACAAGGCTATGCTGTTGTGATGGTCGATGAAATAACGGAGGGATTTGAGGAGCTCGAGCTTGACCACCCTACCGGTGAAGGGGAGACTCAGCTGGGTCTTGCTCTGAAGACTCCATGTGTGATGACCCCGGCTTAATCGTGCACTAATCATACACGCAAATGCGCACGATCAAGCCTAAGGACTCACTTGAAGATATCACAACACAACTCTAAAACATAAAATAAAGTCATACAAGCTTAATATTACAGGCCAGGACCTCGAGGGCTCGAATACAAGCTCGATGGCATACAAGCGTCAGCGGAAGCATTAGATATCTGAGTACAGATATATTACAGAGAGAGAGATAAGCCTTCACAGAGGCGGGGTAAAAATAAAAACTACGATCGAAAGGCGTAGGCCTCCTGCCCTGGACCCTCCGATCCTACTCCTGGTCGTCGAACGGCTCCTCGTAGTAGTAGTACTCGCCAGGCGGGTAGTAGTACTGGTCGTCGGCTGGGGCTTCTGGCTCAGGGGCTCCGTCGTCTGGTGGCATCAAATGGAATATGGGGGAAAAAGAAAATAAAGCAAACGTGAGTACTCATCCGAAGTACTCAGCAAGCAAGGATCTACACTACATATGCATCATTGTCAAAGGAATGGCTGTATATGTGGACTGGGCTGCAGAAATGCCAGAGTAGAGGGGGAAAGCCTAGTCCTATCGAAGACTAGCATCTTCAACAATCTTCGACAGTCTTGCAGCATCAGGAGAGAGCAGATGAACATAATGTAAAGTAGTAGTAGTAATATCATCAACCTCGACCTGAGATCCTTTCTCGACTCCCTGCGAGAAAGCGATCCCAGAGCCGTACTATCCAATTCTCATCACATGTTCTAGTTGTACCGATCGGGATACAACTCCGAGTGTCCGTTACCGTAGGACAGGCTATCGATAGAAGTTTCTTCCCTGCAGGGGTGCACCAACTTACCCACCACGCTCACTTAACTCTGGCCGGACACACTTTTCTGGGTCATGCCCGGCCTCGGCTAAGCAACACGCCGCAACCCGACCTAGGCTTATAAGAGAGGTCAGCACGCCGGACTAAACCTATGCCCCCAGGGGTCTTGGGCCATCGCCCCGGGAACTCCTGCACGTTACGGGGCCACCGAGAGCAGACCTAGCAACCCCTTATACAAGCGCGGTTGCGTTACCAGTCCAACTCGGCGTGCGCCACTCCTTACTGACGTCAAACAAGCTTCGGCTGATGTGTACGACGCAGAACGCCCATACTATGCCCACGTGATGGTTAGTGCTATCGGGCCAGAGGCCCCTCGGATCAAATATCCAAACCGTAGTGGATTAGAAGCGCGCGGAAACGAGCAGAGACTCACGATCGATGTGACCCCGTCGCCCTGTCTCGAGGACTTGCGGCAAGGGCTAAGAATGCCCGGCCACGCCTCGTAGTTATCTCGCGGGCACCATCCAGGTCAACCCGACTCCACATCACTTCGCGTTAAGCTCGCGCGGGTACCCCTCAGGGCCGACCCGTCTTTAGTATCATAGTTTAGTGCAAGTCATAATATCCAAGGTAACTGTGTGTCTGACACCGAAGGGAACCCTGAGGAATCACCCTCGATGGAATTCCCGCTCGATGTTATCATCAAGGTGAACGAAGGAGGCATCACCCTCGAGGTCCACACTTGAGAGGTTGCGCGACGATGTCGTTATCGGGGGTGGTGTAGGAGGAATCACCCTCGCTTACCACGACCGAGTAACTAACCTACAAGGTTAACATCAGAAGTGCTAACGAGGTATCACCCTCGGCACTCGACGGTAACCCAGCAGTGTCGGCAACAAAGGGGGGGAAAGTGATGTGCGGTGCCCTGGGCTGATCTTCAATCCCGATGATCGGGTCTTCTGATATCCAGCAGGGCAGTCGGGATCAAGTGGAGGTCTCTGTCGTGTCTCTACCCATCCTATGCTAATTAGTCTAGGGTAACAGGAATGTATCAAAAGTAGGTTACAAGTAAACAGGCTATGCAACAGAGTAGGATAGTAACAGCAGCAGTATCATCTAATGCAAGCATAAGAGGGGAGAGAATAGGCGATATCGGAATGCTCAAAATGGGGGTGCTTGCCTGTTTGCTCGGGGGCAAGGGCAAGGTCTTCAGTAGTATCGTCGGGGACGTAGTCGTGCTCCTGTGCGGCGTTTGCCTCGGGAGCTACGTCAACGTCGGGGGCTACCGAGAGAGAAGAGGGGGAAGAAACAGGTAAACATAATGCAAACAAATGCAACACGGTGCGTGTGATGCTATGATGCAGTGTAGGGTTGCCTAAATATGCATCTAAGTCATTTTAGTTATTTTTAGAATTATTCTGGGATTTAATATCCGACGTGTGTGCACTATTCATCTGCCGGATTCGGGTCCGGAGTTACGAGTTCTTCTACGTAGGAGGTTCCGATGGAGAAACAGACGGCACGATCAGACTCGTCTCGTCGTTCTGAGCAACTTTCATGTTTTAACTTTTTCGATCCGAGCTACGGTTTAAAAGTTATTAATTTTTAAAGATTATTTGAATTTCTGGAATTATTTTATTTAACAGAAAATGAATTATGACGTCAACATGACGCGTTGCTGACGTCAGCAAGTCAACAGGACGGTTGACCAGTCAAACCTGACATGTGGGTCCAGTGGGACCCACATGTCAGCCTCTGTTTCTTTATCCAGTGAATTAGTTTAATTACCAGGATTAATTAGGGGGGTGGACCCCACATGTCAGTGAGACATTAGGTTAATTAGTTTATTTTTATTTCTAATTTGTTTTAACTAATTAAACAGGAAGGTGGGGCCCGCCTGTCAGCGGCTGGGCCGGTCCAGTCAGCAAGGCTGACTGGTCAACTGGCCGGCCGGGCCCCTGGGACCCACGGGTCAGTGACCCAGGGGTGGGCCCCGCCTGTGCCACGTCAGCGGGGCCGGCGGCTGGTCGCCGGCGACCAAATCGCGCGGCGGCGCGTAGCCGGAGTTGGCCGGAATCGAGCTATAGGGCTCGGTTCGAGCCGGGCTTGGGTGCGTTCGAAAGCTGGCGTCCTCGTGCATCTAGCTGAGCCAACAGCCGGGCTCGGAGGTGGCCGGAACGTCGCCGGCGTTGAGCGAGGCGGACGTCCGAAGCTCGAGCTCGTCGGGTTCGACGTCCTAGCGCGCGGGCGACCTAACTAGCTAGCTGTGCGGGGCCTACGGCTCACAGGGAGCTCGCCGGAGGAGTCAAACGAGCTAGCAACAGCTCGGGAGCTTGGCTGCAGCGGCAATGGCGGCGGTGACTTTCGGGTCTCCGAGGTGCCGCGGCTACAGCGTGCAGACGGGCTACCAGAGAGGCCAGAGAGAGAGGGAGAGTGCTCACCGAGCGGCGCAAGGTGGCCCGTGTGAGGATTAGGAGCTGCAGGGGTCGAGGTCGCCGGAACCGCGCCGGAGATGCAGAAGAGGGGCGCGGCTCGATCCGCGCAACGTGGAGTTCCTCGGCCCCAATCAACGGCGCCCAAGGCCGTGGCAGTCCATGGCGATGGCGCAGGACATGGCAGAGCGGCAGGCAGGGCTCGATGGCCGCGGGGACGAACGAGACCGGCGGCGGTGGCGCTCGGATGCCTCGGATCTGAGGAGGAAGGAGGCAGAGCGAGCGAGGGAGAGAGATGGGGAATGCCAGGGGAAGCCAGGGGGGTCGAGTGGCTCCGGCCTTATCTCCTCCTCCTCCCTATAGCGTCGGTGGCGCCGCGGTGTCGCCGGCCGACTGGCGCACGCGCGCGCGGCCACGGCGGGGACGACACGGGGAGGAGGGAGACGAGGTGGGCCTGCTGGGCCGCGACTCGGGGCACTGTGCACTAAGGCCCAGTGCACAGTGTCCCGCTTTTGATTTTCTGTTTTAGCTTCTCCATTTTCTTTTATCCTTTTCTGTTTCAAAATGTTTAGGGCACTTGTGCACTTTCGAAAAATGTGGGAGTTGGCCCAAATATTGCAATGCAATATTAGCTCTCACCAAAAAGTGGTTTGGACAGTTTTGGAGTTCATTTGAATCTGCAATGATTTTAAATGAATTAATATTGCTGTTTTGGGTGCTGTTTCATCTTGTTTGACTCATCAATCATATTCCAAAAATGTTGGTTATGATTTTGCCATGACCACTGGATTATTTGCTAATTAAATAACATTTCTCCAGCAGAGTTTGATCAACCTTATATTTCACTTATGAATTTAAGTTGATTTTAAAAATGGAGTTGATTTACTTTGGTTAGCCACTATGTTTAATCACTGCATATGATATGACTTGGCATTATTAACAGCTGATCATGGTGGCTATTACATAGGGGTGTTACAAGTTCTCCTCCACTAAAAGAAATTCTCGTCCCGAGAATTTAGGAGGTAGAAGGAACGAGTCCGGGATATTTTTCCCGAAGATGATCCTCGCGTTCCCAAGTGGCTTCATCTTCAGTATGATTCGACCATTGCACTTTTAGGAACTTGGTCGTCTTCTGACGAGTACGACGCTCAGCTTCGTCGAGGATGCGGATCGGATGCTCCTTATAGGAAAGATCATCTTGTAGCTCGAGCATCTCATGATCCACTGCACGGTGCGGGGATTCCTTGAAGCACTTACGGAGTTGCGACACGTGGAAGACATCATGAATATGAGAGAACTGTGGCGGCAACTCCAATTTATATGCCACATGTCCACGTCTGGCAACTATGCGAAAAGGACCAATATAGCGAGGAGCTAGCTTGCCCTTGATTCCGAAACGACGGGTGCCCTTCATTGGAGTGACACGAAGATAGGCTTGTTCATCAGGTTGATAGATCACACCCCATCGCTTGCGATCATAATTACTCTTCTGACGGTCTTGAGCTGCTTTGAGATTCTCCCGTACAATTCGGACTTGTTCTTCGGCATGCTGAATAATGTCCGGTCCAACAAGAGGTCGTTCCCCGGTTTCTGACCAATTCAGAGGGGTTCGACATTTACGACCATAAAGAACCTCAAATGGGGCCATTTTTAAGCTGGCTTGATAACTGTTGTTATAAGAGAACTCGGCATACGGGAGAGATTCCTCCCATTTCTTACCGAAGGATGTAACACAAGCTCGAAGCATGTCTTCAAGCACTTGATTAACACGCTCAACTTGGCCTTGGGACTGAGGATGATATGCGGAACTCCAGGTAATATGAGTTCCCATGGCTTCTTGGAAACTTTCCCAGAACTTGGAAGTGAAAAGAACACCACGGTCTGAACTAATCTCCTTCGGAATACCATGGAGAGAAACAATTCTGGCAATGTACAGTTCTGCTAGCTGGCTAGCGGTGATAGTCTCCTTAACAGGTAGGAAATGAGCAACCTTGGAGAGTTGGTCGACGACGGCAAGAATGGCATCGTGACCCTTCTGAGACTTGGGAAGACCAGTAATGAAGTCCATTTGCACTTTATCCCACTTCCATAGAGGAATAGGGAGCGGTTGCAGAATTCCAGCAGGTTTCTGATGTTCTGCCTTGACGCGACGACAAACGTCACACTCGGCAACATAACGAGCAATATCTTGTTTCATTCTAGACCACCAGTACCTTTGACGAAGATCTCGATACATTTTGGTACTACCCGGATGGATAGACAGCGGTGTATCATGGGCCTCCTTCATGACTTTGTCAGTCATCAGCTCGAAGCGAGGTACTACGATGCGGTCTCTGAAATATAATGTACCATCTTCAGCAACTGAGAAATCCCGATACTTAGTAAGGTGAAGCTCCTTCTTCATCAAGTCAATTTCAGCATCTTTGGCTTGCGCTTCTTTAACAGCCTTCAGAAGGTCTGGCTGTACCACAAGGTTATTAAGAGAACCCTGGGGAACAATTCGCAGATTCAGCTGAGTCAGTTCTGCGTGAAGACGAGGTTGAGCTTGCCTAACCATGAGGTTGTTGCAATATGACTTGCGACTCAGGGCATCGGCCATTACATTAGCTTTGCCCGGGGTATAAGAAATACCGTAGTCATAATCCGCAATAGCTTCTAACCATCGTTGTTGTCGGAGATTAAGATCCGGTTGAGTGAATAAGTATTTCAGACTTTGGTGATCGGTATAAATTTCACACCGATTACCCAGAAGGTAGTGTCGCCATAACTTCAATGCATACATCACTGCTGCAAGTTCAAGATCATGCACTGGATAATTCTCTTCATGTGGACGCAATTGACGTGAAGCATATGCAATTACTCTCCGCTCTTGCATTAGGACGCAGCCTAATCCCTGACGAGAGGCGTCGCAATATATGACAAAGTCCTTGCGAGAATCAGGAGGAGCAAGCACTGGAGCAGAAGTGAGCTTGTCCTTGAGGGTTTGGAAACTTTCCTGACACTTGTCTGTCCACTCAAACTTAACGCCTTTGTGAAGCAGATTAGTCAGGGGCTTGGCAATCTTGGAGAAATTCTCGATGAATCGGCGACAATAGCTGGCTAGACCGAGAAAGCTTCGGACCTGCTTGGCATTCTTCGGAGGGGTCCAGTCAAGAATAGCCTGAACTCGCTCCGGGTTAACTGCAATACCATCCTTGGAAATCACATGTCCAAGGTAGGTCACTTCAGGAAGCCAGAATTCGCATTTAGAGAACTTGGCATATAATTGGTGCTCTCGAAGTCTCTCCAGAACTAGTCGAAGGTGCTCAGCATGTTCTTCTTTGTTCTTCGAATAAACCAGAATATCATCCAGATATACCACGACGAATTTGTCGAGGTAATCCATGAATATGTAATTCATTAGGCGGGAGAATGTAGCTGGAGCGTTTGTTAAACCAAACGACATGACTGTGTACTCGTAAGAGCCATAACGAGTAACAAATGCAGTCTTCGGAATATCCTCTTCGCGGACACGGATCTGGTGATAACCCAACCTCAAGTCGAGTTTAGAAAACACCGAAGATCGATCAACTTGCAGGATCCTACTCTCCGTGTGCACTCTGATGCAGAATCCGGTCTTATCGAATGACAACTTGGAGTATAATACAACTCGGAGAGAAAGGTTAAACAAAACAATGGAAAGGAAAATGATTATCAGACTAATCAGATCAATGACAGGGAAATCGCACTGAATCCAGCTCTCCGGGTGGATAGAATTAACGAGATCCTAAATGTCGGTGTTAGTAAATTTTATTAAACCCGAATAGATGAGAGATTAGAATCCCAGAGTAAAGACGAGGAATAAAAGATCCTAATACCACCCAGTTGGCGATGTGGGCCCGTAAGCCACACAGCCAAGTTAATAAAACAGTTTTCGACCACTAGACTCAACTTCGGCCAAAGAGTTGGAAAGGGGGACTCCTAGAGGCAGTCGGCTCTGATACCAACCTGTGACGACACCGGCTTAATCGTGCACTAATCATACACGCAAATGCGCACGATCAAGCCTAAGGACTCACTTGAAGATATCACAACACAACTCTAAAACATAAAATAAAGTCATACAAGCTTAATATTACAGGCCAGGGCCTCGAGGGCTCGAATACAAGCTCGATGGCATACAAGCGTCAGCGGAAGCATTAGATATCTGAGTACAGATATATTACAGAGAGAGAGATAAGCCTTCACAGAGGCGGGGTAAAAATAAAAACTACGATCGAAAGGCGTAGGCCTCCTGCCCTGGACCCTCCGATCCTACTCCTGGTCGTCGAACGGCTCCTCGTAGTAGTAGTACTCGCCAGGCGGGTAGTAGTACTGGTCGTCGGCTGGGGCTTCTGGCTCAGGGGCTCCGTCGTCTGGTGGCATCAAATGGAATATGGGGGAAAAAGAAAATAAAGCAAACGTGAGTACTCATCCGAAGTACTCAGCAAGCAAGGATCTACACTACATATGCATCATTGTCAAAGGAATGGCTGTATATGTGGACTGGGCTGCAGAAATGCCAGAGTAGAGGGGGAAAGCCTAGTCCTATCGAAGACTAGCATCTTCAACAATCTTCGACAGTCTTGCAGCATCAGGAGAGAGCAGATGAACATAATGTAAAGTAGTAGTAGTAATATCATCAACCTCGACCTGAGATCCTTTCTTGACTCCCTGCGAGAAAGCAATCCCAGAGCCGTACTATCCAGTTCTCATCACATGTTCTAGTTGTACCGATCGGGATACAACTCCGAGTGTCCGTTACCGTAGGACAGGCTATCGATAGAAGTTTCTTCCCTGCAGGGGTGCACCAACTTACCCACCACGCTCACTTAACTCTAGCCGGACACAATTTTCTGGGTCATGCCCGGCCTCGGCTAAGCAACACGCCGCAACCCGACCTAGGCTTATAAGAGAGGTCAGCACGCCGGACTAACCCTATGCCCCCAGGGGTCTTGGGCCATCGCCCCGGGAACTCCTGCACATTACGGGGCCACCGAGAGCAGACCTAGCAACCCCTTATACAAGCGCGGTTGCGTTACCAGTCCAACTCGGCGTGCGCCGCTCCTTACTGACGTCAAACAAGCTTCGGCTGATGTGTACGACGCAGAATGCCCATACTATGCCCACGTGATGGTTAGTGCTATCGGGCCAGAGGCCCCTCGGATCAAATATCCAAACCGTAGTGGATTAGGAGCGCGCGGAAACGAGCAGAGACTCACGATCGATGTGACCCCGTCGCCCCGTCTCGAGGACTTGCGGCAAGGGCTAAGAATGCCCGGCCACGCCTCGTAGTTATCTCGCGGGCACCATCCAGGTCAACCCGACTCCACATCACTTCGCAATAAGCTCGCGCGGGTACCCCTCAGGGCCGACCCGTCTTTAGTATCGTGGTTCATAGTCAAGTCATAATATCCAAGGTAACTGTGTGTTTGACACCGAAGGGAACCATGAGGAATCACCCTCGATGGAGTTCCCGCTCGATGTTATCATCAAGGTGAACGAAGGAGGAATCACCCTCGAGGTCCACACTTGAGAGGTTGCGCGACGATGTCGTTATCGGGGGTGGTGTAGGAGGAATCACCCTCGCTTACCACGACCGAGTAACTAACCTACAAGGTTAACATCAGAAGTGCTAACGAGGTATCACCCTCGGCACTCGACGGTAACCCAGCAGTGTCGGCAACTAAGGGGTAGTGATGTGCGGTGCCAGGGTCTGGTCCTCAATCCCGATGATCGGGTCTTCTGATATGCAGCAGGGCAGTCGGGATCAAGTGGAGGTCTGTGACGACCCCGGCTTAATCGTGCACTAATCATACACGCAAATGCGCACGATCAAGCCTAAGGACTCACTTGAAGATATCACAACACAACTCTAAAACATAAAAATAAAGTCATACAAGCTTAATATTACAAGCCAGGGCCTCGAGGGCTCGAATACAAGCTCGATGGCATACAAGCGTCAGCGGAAGCATTAGATATCTGAGTACAGATATATTACAGAGAGAGAGATAAGCCTTCACAGAGGCGGGGTAAAAATAAAAACTACGATCGAAAGGCGTAGGCCTCCTGCCCTGGACCCTCCGATCCTACTCCTGGTCGTCGAACGGCTCTTCGTAGTAGTAGTACTCGCCAGGCGGATAGTAGTACTGGTCGTCGGCTGGGGCTTCTGGCTTAGGGGCTCCGTCGTCTGGTGGCATCAAATGGAAAATGGGGGAAAAAGAAAATAAAGCAAACGTGAGTACTCATCCGAAGTACTCAGCAAGCAAGGATCTACACTACATATGCATCATTGTCAAAGGAATGGCTGTATATGTGGACTGGGCTGCAGAAATGCCAGAGTAGAGGGGGAAAGCCTAGTCCTATTGAAGACTAGCATCTTCAACAATCTTCGACAGTCTTGCAGCATCAGGAGAGAGCAGATGAACATAATGTAAAGTAGTAGTAGTAATATTATCAACCTCGACCTGAGATCCTTTCTCGACTCCCTGCGAGAAAGCAATCCCAGAGCCGTACTATCCAGTTCTCACCACATGTTCTAGTTGTACCGATCGGGATACAACTCCGAGTGTCCGTTACCGTAGGACAGGCTATCGATAGAAGTTTCTTCCCTGCAGGGGTGCACCAACTTACCCACCACGCTCACTTAACTCTGGCCGGACACACTTTTCTGGGTCATGCCCGGCCTCGGCTAAGCAACACGCCGCAACCCGACCTAGGCTTATAAGAGAGGTCAGCACGCCGGACTAAACCTATGCCCCCAGGGGTCTTGGGCCATCGCCCCGGGAACTCCTGCACGTTACGGGGCCACCGAGAGCAGACCTAGCAACCCCTTATACAAGCGCGGTTGCGTTACCAGTCCAACTCGGCGTGCGCCGCTCCTTACTGACGTCAAACAAGCTTCGGCTGATGTGTACGACGCAGAACGCCCATACTATGCCCACGTGATGGTTAGTGCTATCGGGCCAGAGGCCCCTCGGATCAAATATCCAAACCGTAGTGGATTAGAAGCGCGCGGAAACGAGCAGAGACTCACGATCGATGTGACCCCGTCGCCCTGTCCCGAGGACTTGCGGCAAGGGCTAAGAATGCCCGGCCACGCCTCGTAGTTATCTCGCGGGCACCATCCAGGTCAACCCGACTCCACATCACTTCGCGTTAAGCTCGCGCGGGTACCCCTCAGGGCCGACCCGTCTTTAGTATCATAGTTTAGTGCAAGTCATAATATCCAAGGTAACTGTGTGTCTGACACCGAAGGGAACCCTGAGGAATCACCCTCGATGGAATTCCCGCTCGATGTTATCATCAAGGTGAACGAAGGAGGCATCACCCTCGAGGTCCACACTTGAGAGGTTGCGCGACGATGTCGTTATCGGGGGTGGTGTAGGAGGAATCACCCTCGCTTACCACGACCGAGTAACTAACCTACAAGGTTAACATCAGAAGTGCTAACGAGGTATCACCCTCGGCACTCGACGGTAACCCAGCAGTGTCGGCAACAAAGGGGGGGAAAGTGATGTGCGGTGCCCTGGGCTGATCTTCAATCCCGATGATCGGGTCTTCTGATATCCAGCAGGGCAGTCGGGATCAAGTGGAGGTCTCTGTCGTGTCTCTACCCATCCTATGCTAATCAGTCTAGGGTAACAGGAATGTATCAAAAGTAGGTTACAAGTAAACAGGCTATGCAACAGAGTAGGATAGTAACAGCAGCAGTATCATCTAATGCAAGCATAAGAGGGGAGAGAATAGGCGATATCGGAATGCTCAAAATGGGGGTGCTTGCCTGTTTGCTCGGGGGCAAGGGCAAGGTCTTCAGTAGTATCGTCGGGGACGTAGTCGTGCTCCTGTGCGGCGTTTGCCTCGGGAGCTACGTCAACGTCGGGGGCTACCGAGAGAGAAGAGGGGGAAGAAACAGGTAAACATAATGCAAACAAATGCAACACGGTGCGTGTGATGCTATGATGCAGTGTAGGGTTGCCTAAATATGCATCTAAGTCATTTTAGTTATTTTTAGAATTATTCTGGGATTTAATATCCGACGTGTGTGCACTATTCATCTGCCGGATTCGGGTCCGGAGTTACGAGTTCTTCTACGTAGGAGGTTCCGATGGAGAAACAGACGGCACGATCAGACTCGTCTCGTCGTTCTGAGCAACTTTCATGTTTTAACTTTTTCGATCCGAGCTACGGTTTAAAAGTTATTAATTTTTAAAGATTATTTGAATTTCTGGAATTATTTTATTTAACAGAAAATGAATTATGACGTCAACATGACGCGTTGTTGACGTCAGCAAGTCAACAGGACGGTTGACCAGTCAAACCTGACATGTGGGTCCAATGGGACCCACATGTCAGCCTCTGTTTCTTTATCCAGTGAATTAGTTTAATTACCAGGATTAATTAGGGGGGTGGACCCCACATGTCAGTGAGACATTAGGTTAATTAGTTTATTTTTATTTCTAATTTGTTTTAACTAATTAAACAGGAAGGTGGGGCCCGCCTGTCAGCGGCTGGGCCGGTCCAGTCAGCAAGGCTGACTGGTCAACTGGCCGGCCGGGCCCCTGGGACCCACGGGTCAGTGACCCAGGGGTGGGCCCCGCCTGTGCCACGTCAGCGGGGCCGGCGGCTGGTCGCCGGCGACCAAATCGCGCGGCGGCGCGTAGCCGGAGTTGGCCGGAATCGAGCTATAGGGCTCGGTTCGAGCCGGGCTTGGGTGCGTTCGAAAGCTGGCGTCCTCGCGCATCTAGCTGAGCCAACAGCCGGGCTCGGAGGTGGCCGGAACGTCGCCGGCGTTGAGCGAGGCGGACGTCCGAAGCTCGAGCTCGTCGGGTTCGACGTCCTAGCGCGCGGGCGACCTAACTATCTAGCTGTGCGGGGCCTACGGCTCACAGGGAGCTCGCCGGAGGAGTCAAACGAGCTAGCAACAGCTCGGGAGCTTGGCTGCAGCGGCAATGGCGGCGGTGACTTTCGGGTCTCCGAGGTGCCGCGGCTACAGCGTGCAGACGGGCTACCAGAGAGGCCAGAGAGAGAGGGAGAGTGCTCACCGAGCGGCGCAAGGTGGCCCGTGTGAGGATTAGGAGCTGCAGGGGTCGAGGTCGCCGGAACCGCGCCGGAGATGCAGAAGAGGGGCGCGGCTCGATCCGCGCAACGTGGAGTTCCTCGGCCCCAATCAACGGCGCCCAAGGCCGTGGCAGTCCATGGCGATGGCGCAGGACATGGCAGAGCGGCAGGCAGGGCTCGATGGCCGCGGGGACGAACGAGAACGGCGGCGGTGGCGCTCGGATGCCTCGGATCTGAGGAGGAAGGAGGCAGAGCGAGCGAGGGAGAGAGATGGGGAATGCCAGGGGAAGCCAGGGGGGTCGAGTGGCTCCGGCCTTATCTCCTCCTCCTCCCTATAGCGTCGGTGGCGCCGCGGTGTCGCCGGCCGACTGGCGCACGCGCGCGCGGCCACGGCGGGGACGACACGGGGAGGAGGGAGACGAGGTGGGCCTGCTGGGCCGCGACTCGGGGCACTGTGCACTAAGGCCCAGTGCACAGTGTCCCGCTTTTGATTTTCTGTTTTAGCTTCTCCATTTTCTTTTATCCTTTTCTGTTTCAAAATGTTTAGGGCACTTGTGCACTTTCGAAAAATGTGGGAGTTGGCCCAAATATTGCAATGCAATATTAGCTCTCACCAAAAAGTGGTTTGGACAGTTTTGGAGTTCATTTGAATCTGCAATGATTTTAAATGAATTAATATTGCTGTTTTGGGTGCTGTTTCATCTTGTTTGACTCATCAATCATATTCCAAAAATGTTGGTTATGATTTTGCCATGACCACTGGATTATTTGCTAATTAAATAACATTTCTCCAGCAGAGTTTGATCAACCTTATATTTCACTTATGAATTTAAGTTGATTTTAAAAATGGAGTTGATTTACTTTGGTTAACCACTATGTTTAATCACTGCATATGATATGACTTGGCATTATTAACAGCTGATCATGGTGGCTATTACATAGGGGTGTTACAAGTTCTCCTCCACTAAAAGAAATTCTCGTCCCGAGAATTTAGGAGGTAGAAGGAAAGAGTCCGGGATATTTTTCCCGAAGATGATCCTCGCGTTCCCAAGTGGCTTCATCTTCAGTATGATTCGACCATTGCACTTTTAGGAACTTGGTCGTCTTCTGACGAGTACGACGCTCAGCTTCGTCGAGTATGCGGATCGGATGCTCCTTATAGGAAAGATCATCTTGTAGCTCGAGCATCTCATGATCCACTGCACGGTGCGGGGATTCCTTGAAGCACTTACGGAGTTGCGACACGTGGAAGACATCATGAATATGGGAGAATTGCGGTGGCAACTCCAATTTATATGCCACCTGTCCCCGTCTAGCCACGATGCGGAAAGGACCAATATAGCGAGGAGCTAGCTTGCCCTTGATTCCGAAACGACGGGTGCCCTTCATTGGAGTGACACGAAGATAGGCTTGATCACCAGGTTGATAGATCACACCCCATCGCTTGCGATCATAATTACTCTTCTGACGGTCTTGAGCTGCTTTGAGATTCTCCCGGACAATTCAGACTTGTTCTTCGGCATGCTGAATAATGTCCGGTCCAACAAGAGGTCGTTCCCCAGTTTCTGACCAATTCAGAGGGGTTCGACATTTACGTCCATAAAGAACCTCAAATGGGGCCATTTTTAAGCTGGCTTGATAACTGTTGTTATAAGAGAACTCGGCATACGGGAGAGATTCCTCCCATTTCTTATCGAAGGATATAACACAGGCTCGAAGCATGTCTTCAAGCACTTGATTAACGCGCTCAACTTGGCCTTGAGATTGGGGATGATAAGCTGAACTCCAGGTAATATGAGTTCCCATTGCTTTCTGGAAACTTTCCCAGAAATGGCCAGTGAAAATACTGCCACGGTCTGAACTGATTTCCTTGGGAATACCATGGAGTGAAACAATTCTGGCAATGTACAGTTCTGCTAGCTGGCTAGCGGTGATAGTCTCCTTAACAGGTAGGAAATGAGCAACCTTGGAGAGTTGGTCGACGACGACAAGAATGGCATCATGACCCTTCTGAGACTTGGGAAGACCAGTGATGAAGTCCATTTGCACTTTATCCCACTTCCATAGAGGAATAGGGAGCGGTTGCAGAATTCCAGCAGGTTTCTGATGTTCTGCCTTCACGCGACGACAAACGTCACACTCGGCAACATAACGAGCAATATCCTGCTTCATCCTAGACCACCAGTACCTTTGACGAAGATCTCGATACATTTTGGTACTACCCGGATGGATAGACAGCGGTGTATCATGGGCCTCCTTCATGACTTTGTCAGTCATCAGCTCGAAGCGAGGTACTACGATGCGGTCTCTGAAATATAATGTACCATCTTCAGCAACTGAGAAATCCCGATACTTAGCAAGGTGAAGCTCCTTCTTCATCAAGTCCATTTCAGCATCTTTGGCTTGCGCTTCTTTAACAGCCTTCAGAAGGTCTGGCTGTACCACAAGGTTATTAAGAGAACCCTGGGGAAGAATTCGCAGATTCAGCTGAGTCAGTTCTGCGTGAAGACGAGGTTGAGCTTGCCTAACCATGAGGTTGTTGCAATATGACTTGCGACTCAGGGCATCGGCCATTACATTAGCTTTGCCCGGGGTATAAGAAATACCGCAGTCATAATCCGCAATAGCTTCTAACCATCGTTGTTGTCGGAGATTAAGATCCGGTTGAGTGAATAAGTATTTCAGACTTTGGTGATCGGTATAAATTTCACACCGATTACCCAGAAGGTAGTGTCGCCATAACTTCAATGCATACATCACTGCTGCAAGTTCAAGATCATGCACTGGATAATTCTCTTCATGTGGACGCAATTGACGTGAAGCATATGCAATTACTCTCCGCTCTTGCATTAGGACGCAGCCTAATCCCTGACGAGAGGCGTCGCAATATATGACAAAGTCCTTGCGAGAATCAGGAGGAGCAAGCACTGGAGCAGAAGTGAGCTTGTCCTTGAGGGTTTGGAAACTTTCCTGACACTTGTCTGTCCACTCAAACTTAACGCCTTTGTGAAGCAGATTAGTCAGGGGCTTGGCAATCTTGGAGAAATTCTCGATGAATCGGCGACAATAGCTGGCTAGACCGAGAAAGCTTCGGACCTGCTTGGCATTCTTCGGAGGGGTCCAGTCAAGAATAGCCTGAACTCGCTCCGGGTTAACTGCAATACCATCCTTGGAAATCACATGTCCAAGGTAGGTCACTTCAGGAAGCCAGAATTCGCATTTAGAGAACTTGGCATATAATTGGTGCTCTCGAAGTCTCTCCAGAACTAGTCGAAGGTGCTCAGCATGTTCTTCTTTGTTCTTCGAATAAACCAGAATATCATCCAGATATACCACGACGAATTTGTCGAGGTAATCCATGAATATGTAATTCATTAGGCGGGAGAATGTAGCTGGAGCGTTTGTTAAACCAAACGACATGACTGTGTACTCGTAAGAGCCATAACGAGTAACAAATGCAGTCTTCGGAATATCCTCTTCGCGGACACGGATCTGGTGATAACCCAACCTCAAGTCGAGTTTAGAAAACACCGAAGATCGATCAACTTGCAGGATCCTACTCTCCGTGTGCACTCTGATGCAGAATCCGGTCTTATCGAATGACAACTCGGAGTATAATACAACTCGGAGAGAAAGGTTAAACAAAACAATGGAAAGGAAAATGATTATCAGACTAATCAGATCAATGACAGGGAAATCGCACTGAATCCAGCTCTCCGGGTGGATAGAATTAACGAGATCCTAAATGTCGGTGTTAGTAAATTTTATTAAACCCGAATAGATGAGAGATTAGAATCCCAGAGTAAAGACGAGGAATAAAAGATCCTAATACCACCCAGTTGGCGATGTGGGCCCGTAAGCCACACAGCCAAGTTAATAAAACAGTTTTCGACCACTAGACTCAACTTCGGCCAAAGAGTTGGAAAGGGGGACTCCTAGAGGCAGTCGGCTCTGATACCAACCTGTGACGACACCGGCTTAATCGTGCACTAATCATACACGCAAATGCGCACGATCAAGCCTAAGGACTCACTTGAAGATATCACAACACAACTCTAAAACATAAAATAAAGTCATACAAGCTTAATATTACAGGCCAGGGCCTCGAGGGCTCGAATACAAGCTCGATGGCATACAAGCGTCAGCGGAAGCATTAGATATCTGAGTACAGATATATTACAGAGAGAGAGATAAGCCTTCACAGAGGCGGGGTAAAAATAAAAACTACGATCGAAAGGCGTAGGCCTCCTGCCCTGGACCCTCCGATCCTACTCCTGGTCGTCGAACGGCTCCTCGTAGTAGTAGTACTCGCCAGGCGGGTAGTAGTACTGGTCGTCGGCTGGGGCTTCTGGCTCAGGGGCTCCGTCGTCTGGTGGCATCAAATGGAATATGGGGGAAAAAGAAAATAAAGCAAACGTGAGTACTCATCCGAAGTACTCAGCAAGCAAGGATCTACACTACATATGCATCATTGTCAAAGGAATGGCTGTATATGTGGACTGGGCTGCAGAAATGCCAGAGTAGAGGGGGGAAGCCTAGTCCTATCGAAGACTAGCATCTTCAACAATCTTCGACAGTCTTGCAGCATCAGGAGAGAGCAGATGAACATAATGTAAAGTAGTAGTAGTAATATCATCAACCTCGACCTGAGATCCTTTCTCGACTCCCTGCGAGAAAGCAATCCCAGAGCCGTACTATCCAATTCTCATCACATGTTCTAGTTGTACCGATCGGGATACAACTCCGAGTGTCCGTTACCGTAGGACAGGCTATCGATAGAAGTTTCTTCCCTGCAGGGGTGCACCAACTTACCCACCACGCTCACTTAACTCTGGCCGGACACACTTTTCTGGGTCATGCCCGGCCTCGGCTAAGAAACACGCCGCAACCCGACCTAGGCTTATAAGAGAGGTCAGCACGCCGGACTAAACCTATGCCCCCAGGGGTCTTGGGCCATCGCCCCGGGAACTCCTGCGCGTTGCGTGGGCGGCCGGAAGCAGACCTAGCAACCCCTTAATACAAGCGCGGTTGCGTAACCAGTCCAATCCAGCGCGCGCCGCTCGGTCGCTGACGTCCATTAAGCTTCGGCTGAAGTATACGACGCAGAACGCCCATACTATGCCCACGTGATGGTTAGTGCTATCGGGCCAGAGGCCCCTCGGATCAAATATCCAAACCGTAGTGGATTAGGAGCGCGCGGAAACGAGCAGAGACTCACGATCGATGTGACCCCGTCGCCCCGTCTCGAGGACTTGCGGCAAGGGCTAAGAATGCCCGGCCACGCCTCGTAGTTATCTCGCGGGCACCATCCAGGTCAACCCGACTCCACATCACTTCGCGTTAAGCTCGCGCGGGTACCCCTCAGGGCCGACCCGTCTTTAGTATCATAGTTTAGTGCAAGTCATAATATCCAAGGTAACTGTGTGTCTGACACCGAAGGGAACCCTGAGGAATCACCCTCGATGGAATTCCCGCTCGATGTTATCATCAAGGTGAACGAAGGAGGCATCACCCTCGAGGTCCACACTTGAGAGGTTGCGCGACGATGTCGTTATCGGGGGTGGTGTAGGAGGAATCACCCTCGCTTACCACGACCGAGTAACTAACCTACAAGGTTAACATCAGAAGTGCTAACGAGGTATCACCCTCGGCACTCGACGGTAACCCAGCAGTGTCGGCAACAAAGGGGGGGAAAGTGATGTGCGGTGCCCTGGGCTGATCTTCAATCCCGATGATCGGGTCTTCTGATATCCAGCAGGGCAGTCGGGATCAAGTGGAGGTCTCTGTCGTGTCTCTACCCATCCTATGCTAATCAGTCTAGGATAACAGGAATGTATCAAAAGTAGGTTACAAGTAAACAGGCTATGCAACAGA
Source organism: Thinopyrum elongatum (assembly GCA_011799875.1). Lineage (NCBI taxonomy): Eukaryota > Viridiplantae > Streptophyta > Magnoliopsida > Poales > Poaceae > Thinopyrum > Thinopyrum elongatum. The sequence goes on along the minus strand of CM022302.1, from coordinate 570,983,946 downwards.
GTAGGATAGTAACAGCAGCAGTATCATCTAATGCAAGCATAAGAGGGGAGAGAATAGGCGATATCGGAATGCTCAAAATGGGGGTGCTTGCCTGTTTGCTCGGGGGCAAGGGCAAGGTCTTCAGTAGTATCGTCGGGGACGTAGTCGTACTCCTGTGCGGCGTCTGCCTCGGGAGCTACGTCAACGTCGGGGGCTACCGAGAGAGAAGAGGGGGAAGAAACAGGTAAACATAATGCAAACAAATGCAACACGGTGCGTGTGATGCTATGATGCAGTGTAGGGTTGCCTAAATATGCATCTAAGTCATTTTAGTTATTTTTAGAATTATTCTGGGATTTAATATCCGACGTGTGTGCACTATTCATCTGCCGGATTCGGGTCCGGAGTTACGAGTTCTTCTACGTAGGAGGTTCCGATGGAGAAACAGACGGCACGAACAGACTCGTCTTGTCGTTCTGAGCAACTTTCATGTTTTAACTTTTTCGATCCGAGCTACGGTTTAAAAGTTATTAATTTTTAAAGATTATTTGAATTTCTGGAATTATTTTATTTAACAGAAAATGAATTATGACGTCAGCATGACGCGTTGCTGACGTCAGCAAGTCAACAGGACGGTTGACCAGTCAAACCTGACATGTGGGTCCAGTGGGACCCACATGTCAGCCTCTGTTTCTTTATCCAGTGAATTAGTTTAATTACCAGGATTAATTAGGGGGGTGGACCCCACATGTCAGTGAGACATTAGGTTAATTAGTTTATTTTTATTTCTAATTTGTTTTAACTAATTAAACAGGAAGGTGGGGCCCGCCTGTCAGCGGCTGCGCCGGTCCAGTCAGCAAGGCTGACTGGTCAACTGGCCGGCCGGGCCCCTGGGACCCACGGGTCAGTGACCCAGGGGTGGGCCCCGCCTGTGCCACGTCAGCGGGGCCGGCGGCTGGTCGCCGGCGACCAAATCGCGCGGCGGCGCGTCGCCGGAGTTGGCCGGAATCGAGCTATAGGGCTCGGTTCGAGCCGGGCTTGGGTGCGTTCGAAAGCTGGCGTCCTCGCGCATCTAGCTGAGCCAACAGCCGGGCTCGGAGGTGGCCGGAACGTCGCCGGCGTTGAGCGAGGCGGACGTCCGAAGCTCGAGCTCGTCGGGTTCGACGTCCTAGCGCGCGGGCGACCTAACTAGCTAGCTGTGCGGGGCCTACGGCTCACAGGGAGCTCGCCGGAGGAGTCAAACGAGCTAGCAACAGCTCGGGAGCTTGGCTGCAGCGGCAATGGCGGCGGTGACTTTCGGGTCTCCGAGGTGCCGCGGCTACAGCGTGCAGACGGGCTACCAGAGAGGCCAGAGAGAGAGGGAGAGTGCTCACCGAGCGGCGCAAGGTGGCCCGTGTGAGGATTAGGAGCTGCAGGGGTCGAGGTCGCCGGAACCGTGCCGGAGATGCAGAAGAGGGGCGCGGCTCGATCCGCGCAACGTGGAGTTCCTCGGCCCCAATCAACGGCGCCCAAGGCCGTGGCAGTCCATGGCGATGGCGCAGGACATGGCAGAGCGGCAGGCAGGGCTCGGTGGCCGCGGGGAAGAACGAGAACGGCGGCGGTGGCACTCGGACGCCTCGGATCTGAGGAGGAAGGAGGCAGAGCGAGCGAGGGAGAGAGATGGGGAATGCCAGGGGAAGCCAGGGGGGTCGAGTGGCTCCGGCCTTATCTCCTCCTCCTCCCTGTAGCGTCGGTGGCGCCGCGGTGTCGCCGGCCGACTGGCGCGTGCGCGCGCGGCCACGGCGGGGACGACACGGGGAGGAGGGAGACGAGGTGGGCCTGCTGGGCCGCGACTCGGGGCACTGTGCACTAAGGCCCAGTGCACAGTGTCCCGCTTTTGATTTTCTGTTTTAGCTTCTCCATTTTCTTTTATCCTTTTCTGTTTCAAAATGTTTAGGGCACTTGTGCACTTTCGAAAAATGTGGGAGTTGGCCCAAATATTGCAATGCAATATTAGCTCTCACCAAAAAGTGGTTTGGACAGTTTTGGAGTTCATTTGAATCTGCAATGATTTTAAATGAATTAATATTGCTGTTTTGGGTGCTGTTTCATCTTGTTTGACTCATCAATCATATTCCAAAAATGTTGGTTATGATTTTGCCATGACCACTGGATTATTTGCTAATTAAATAACATTTCTCCAGCAGAGTTTGATCAACCTTATATTTCACTTATGAATTTAAGTTGATTTTAAAAATGGAGTTGATTTACTTTGGTTAACCACTATGTTTAATCACTGCATATGATATGACTTGGCATTATTAATAGCTGATCATGGTGGCTATTACATAGGGGTGTTACACTATGTCTATGGCGGAAGGAGCTCATCAACCTTCCAAACTGAACGCCTCCGCCTCCTCCTCCTCCGGCGAGTCAGGGCACTCTGCCTCCTCCTCCACCTCCTCCTCCGGCGAGTGATCAGGGCACTCCGCCTCCTTCTTCGGCTGCTCCGGCGCGTGGCGGCACTCCGCCTCCTTCTCCGCCTGCGCCGGCACGTCCGAGCAGCCCGCCTCCTCCTCCACCTCCTTCTCCGGCTGCTCCCGCACGTGGCGGCACTCCGCCTGTTTCTCCGCCTGCACCGGCGCGTCCGAGTAGCCCGTCTCCTCCTCCGCCTTGTCAGCAACAGCGGAAGACAGCCGCCGCCGCTCCGGCTGCTCCGGCGCGTCGTAGCACTCCGCCTCCTTCTCCGCCTCGTAAGCAACAAAGGAATATAGCCGTAGCCGCTCTGGCTTCTCCGGCGTTTAGCAGTACAGCCAGAGGCGGGAGGCAATACATATCCGGTCCATCTCTCAAGCCATTAGAGAAGTTACCATACGAGATGACCGAGGAGGAAAACGCGCAGATCTATGAAGCCCAAGTGAAGGACTTTTTTGCAAAGAAAAATCCACCTCCGGAGGAGAAGATAGAACCGGTGAAATTGAAGCGCACTTTGGATGCCCTGAAGCGAGCCCCACCGCCTCCGCCGGATGACAACCATGTCCGTGCTCTTAAAAAGGCAGTGCAAGGAGCGCGCCGGTCGGGAACTACTTCAAGTGACAAAAGGTTACAAGAACGAAGAAGTGGGAAAAAAATTCCCCAGCTCGGCGAACAGGCGAACCAATCGTGCCCCCCCCGCTCAAGGTGTCTAGCGATATCGTCACAAATCTGCCGGGGATGCTGCCCGGTACCAATCCTGGTGATTACCTGCCCGACGATGCACATTTTGATATAATGGAGGTGGACAAACACAAATACCGGCACGGGAAGCCTCTCGTCAAACCTGGTCATCCTCCTCTAACAACGATGATGCGAAGATTCCATGAGTGGTACATGGACACCTGCAGCGAGTCTGGGAAGGATACTTTGACGCTGAGAGTTAAAGAGGAGCACGACCTCGTTGGAATTGATCTGTTGTCTGTTCCATTTGAGGAGTTCTTCCAGTTTTTCAATCAAAAGGCCCTCGATAAAATAATCGTCACTTGCTACTGTCTGTAAGTACTACTTCTGTAATTAAGTCTCTATATATAGCTCAGCTCTTTCATTGCATGTATATATAATTATCCTCACTATATTATGCAGATTGAAGATCATCGAATGCAGAAATGCACAAATCTATGATATTGGGTTCATTAACACAAATCTCATAGATGAATCGACGGTTAAATATAATGCCAAAGAAACCGAGGCCAACTTGCTACAATCGTTGCTTCGAAATCAAAACAATGATAAAATACTCTTTCCTTACAACTTCAAGTGAGTGTTACTGTCTTGTGCATATTCGGTTTCCCTTATTACTCGAGGTTATAGTAATGTAATTGATGAGTTATGCATGCGTGCGCAGCTTCCACTTTATTCTCCTAGAGATTAAGCTTGAGCAGGGACTAGTAATCATCTTAGACTCGTGACGAAAAGATCCCAAGGAGTATGTGGCCATGACTAAAATGCTCGAGAAGTAAGTTCAATCGATCGTTATCGCACCATATCGACAACTTTGTTCATTTCCTGATATCAAGTAATTGTTTTCTTTTTCTGGCAGGGTTTGGAAAGAGTTCACCGCTAAAGCTCCGGGACTGCCGGGGAAGCTCCGATTTACACACCCGAAAGTAAGTACTACTAGCTAGTTCCGCGCATCTCCCATTGACTCTAGCTAGTTTCATCAATACCATTTATAATGCTTGATTATCAGTTTGATTGACCTCTATTTCTCGTAAAGTGGTTGTGGCAGGAAGGCGGGTATAATTTTTGTGGATACTACGTTTGCGAGTACATCTACAACGCGACGACCTCTAAGCGGGGCTACTCTGAAAAACAATATGAAGTGCGTAAGCAATAATATTCACAATTTTATTTTATTACCATCATTTGTGTTGAGTTTCATTCGTATATATGTATTGACCCCCTTCTTCAAATTAGATGTGGCAGCTGCGGGATGAACTCCTACCACATGATCGCATAAAAGCAATTCAAGAGGAATTGGCAGGATTCTTTCTTGACCACGTCATCAATAAAGACGGATAATACCATGTGGAACTTGACATCAGATGTTAGGGATTTTAAGAGATCTTATATTGTATATATGTAGCTAGTAGCGTCGGATAGATATACGAAAACTTGTTGTTCGACCAATCTCTTGGAGAAGGAGGAGGTCGATCACTTCTCTCTGTATATGTTCATGACAATCTTGTGTACTTAATGGTTTCCTTCATTTGCTTACTAGCTAGTGTGTCGAGTCCACTCTATACGTATAGTACGTAGCGTCGACCAAGCACGGAGATAAGAGAGGACACTTCTCTCTATTAGCTAGCTAACACAATATATGAAACCCCTAAATTAACCCTACAAAACCCCCAAAACCCACAACCCCCCCCCCCTTTAAAAAAAAAACAAAAACCCCAGCACCTGAACTGCTGACGCGTGGATGCTTTTTGGTCCCAGTTGGTGCTACCAACCGGGACAAAAGGCCCTCCTGCCTGGGCAAGTCGCAGCGGCCACGTGGAGCCCCATCTGTCCCGATTAGTAGGCGAACCGGGACTAAAGGTATTGGGCTTTAGTCCCGACCCTTTAGTCCCGGTTCTAGAACCGGGACAAATGGGCCTCTAGAACCGGGACAAATGGGCCTTTTTCTACTAGTGTTACTGATAGTATTGGTGTGGTACAGTCAGATTATGAGACCATGGGCAGGATGGCAAATGAGTATTTCCAGAATATCTTTTCGGCCGACACCTCCCTTGATACATCTTCAGTTCTCGATCTTCTGGAATCTAGGGTGTCGGATGAGGATAATATTAAACTCTGTGCGCCCTTTACTGAATAGGAAATATTTGATGCATTATTCCAAATCGGTCCGCTCAAGGCTCCAGGACCGGATGGCCTCCCGGCCAGGTTTTTTCAGCGTAATTGGAGTATCGTAAATGACGGGGTATTGGCGGCTGTGAAGGATTTCTTCCACACGGGTATAATGCCGGAGGGGGTAAACTCTACTTCTATTGTCCTTATACCTAGAGTAGCGAGCCCCTCCAAGTTATCAGATTATAGGCCTATAAGTTTGTGCAATGTCATTTATAAAGTGATTTCGAAGTGCTTGGTGAATAGGTTGAGGCCTCTTTTGGACGACATTATTTCTCCAGAGCAAAGTGCTTTTATTCCGGGGAGGATGATCACTGATAATGCACTTGTGGCTTTTGAGTGCATTCATTACATTAAGCAAGAGAAAGATCCGATGAGGAGTTTTTGTGCTTATAAGCTAGATCTGTCCAAGGCGTATGATAGGGTAGACTGGGTCTTCTTGAGGCAAGTGATGCAAAAGTTGGGTTTCTCTCAGCGATGGGTGGACTGGATAATGTCATGTGCCACGTCGGTGAGATACTCTGTGAAATTTAATGGAACTCTCTTGGATTCGTTTGCACCGTCGCGTGGGCTGCGGCAAGGTGACCCTCTATCTCCGTTCTTATTTTTGTTTGTGGCGGATGGACTATCAACGTTACTGAAAAACAAGGTGGCAGCGGGAGATATTACCCCAGTTAAAGTCTGTAGAAGTGCCCCGGGTATATCACACTTATTGTTTGCTAATGATACTCTATTGTTCTTTGAGGCGTCTAGAACTCGGGAAGAAAAGGTGAAAGCAGTATTGGATTTATATGGCAAGGCTATAGGTCAAATTCTGAACTTTGACAAGTGCTCAATACTTTTTGGAGAAGCCTGCCCAGCTGTGGTTCAGGAAGGTGTCTGGGATGCTTTACAGGTTACTAATCCTCATTTTGAGGAGAGGTACTTGGGGCTGCCAACCCCGGAGGGGCGTATGTCAAAAGGTCGCTTTCAGAACCTGCAAACAAGCCTCACCAAACTCTTAATGCAGTGGGGGGACGGTCTTTTGGCACAACCGGGACGAGAGGTTTTGATCAAGTCCGTTGCTCAGGCACTACCAACATATATAATGGGTGTTTTTAAGGTCCCTTTCTCAGTGTGCGATGATCTTACATGCATGGTAAGAAACTTCTATTGGGGTTCAGCGGAAGGCAAAAGAAAAGTTCACTGGCGGGGTTGGGATAATCTGCTCCAGCCCAAGCATGGAGATTACTAACCAAACCGGACAGCTTGTGTGCTCAAGTTCAAAAGGTGAGATATTACCCAATGGGCAAGTTGGAGGATACAACTTTCTCGGGTAATGCATCGTCGTCATGGCAAGCTATCAGTTATAGTTTGGAGTTATTGAAGAAGGGACTGGTATGGAGAGTTGGTAATGGAAGAAGTATTCGAGTTTGGCGTGATAATTGGATCCCGAGACCATTTTCGTATAAACCAATATCGCCCCAGGGTAGGTGACGTATTCGTTTTGTTTCAGACTTGTTAAATTAGAATGGTTCATGGAACTATGGGCTCCTTACCCAGTACTTTGTTGATGCGGATGTATGCGAGATAGTGAAGATTGGAGCTTCCCCCAGGTTGGAGGAAGATGTGATTGCTTGGGGCCCTGGAAAATATGGTGTTTTCACAGTCAAGTCGGCTTATACTTTGTCATTTGATGAGGTGCACCATGGTTCTGATGTTTCTTCGAGCTCGGTGCCGTCAGGACAAAGAAAATGCTGGAGCTTTATTTGGAAGAGTTGGGCACCGCCCTCGGTATGTAATTTTGCTTGGAGGCTTGCTACCAATTCACTCCCGACCTGGCAGAGGAAGCACATAATTGGCCTAGAAATTATGAGCGATTGCCCGGTTTGTGGGATGGAGGAAGAAGATAATTATCATCCTTTTGCTCGATGCCAGTTTGGGTGCGACCTTTATCTTGCAATGTCCAAAGTGTGGACAATCCCGGAGTTAGATGCACTGGTAAATAATGGCAAGGAATGGCTTCTTCATGCCTTGGCACCCTTGAACGAGGTGGGTCGTATGATGGTACTGATGATTTTTTGGAGGACCTGGTTTGTCCGGAATGAAGTTGTTCATTGTAAACCTGCGCCACCTATGGAGGCCTCTGTGAGGTTTCTTCGGAGCTATGTAGACTCCCTAATTGGCATCAAACTTAATCCCCAAGCAGACCCGGTCAAAGGTAAATCTTGCATTGTCTATGATAGACCAGATCGAGTTGTGAGATCCACTACTGAGTCAGATTTGAGAAGATGGCGCCCTCCGGCGCTGGGATGGAATAAACTTAATACGGATGGTTCCTTTATTTCCTCGGCGGTAGCCGGTGCTGGAATGATTCTGCGGGATCACCTTGGGGCCATCAATTTTTTAGCCTGCAGAGCTCTGTTCTCCTGTCGAAATTCCTTGGAGGCAGAGCTTTGTGCATGTATGGAGGGTCTCTCCTTGGCAATTCATCGCAGTGATCTTCCGATAGTGGTGGAGCTGGATTCTATGGAGGTAGTGTCCATGATTTCATGTGAGGACGTCGATCGCTCAGTTTATGCCCCTATTGTGCAGGAGATAAAGCACCTAATGTCCTTAAGACAAACTTGTATTACTCATATTTCTAGATCCCAAAATAAAGCTAGTGATAGTTTAGCTCTTTTCGCTAGTAATCAAGGTAGGACCATGACCTGGCTAGGGGCTGGTCCTGAAGTTTTGATGGAGATGGTTGCTGATGATTGTAAGGACATTTTGATTGAGTAATGCAAGTTTATCTTTCGCAAAAAAAATATTAGTTTACAGAGGTAGTATTTGACAGGCTGCCGGCTGCTGCACAAATAACATCCTGCATCCCCAGCCTCCGGCGCCTGTGGTACTGGTTCATCAACACCCAGTCCTACGGAAGGGCCTGCCATCTGTGTTTTTTATCTTCCCCTCTAATCGGTTGTGACGCCCCGAGGACCTATAGTACATCAATCAAAAAACAAATAAGTCTGGGTACAGACAAGTTAAACAAGTTTTGACTCAAGAAGGCTGAGCATAACAACGACACTAAACACAGGTGCAGCCCTCCTGCCTGGGACCTCCGAACTACTCGTTGGCGACGGCGTACTCCAGATAGTGGCCGGCATTGGGATCCTCTGGCTCCTGGGTACCATCATCTGAACGCAGCAACCGGGTTGAGAAAAACGAGTAGCAAAGCGACCGTGAGTATTCCTCCAAAGTACTCGCAAGAATTAAATCAGATCTATACTAAACATGCATCATTATCAAAGGAATGGGGCTATATCTTTGGACTATACTATAGAAGTGCCAGAATAAAGGGGAGAAGCTCAACTTAACGAAGAATACCAGCATCTTGTAGCAATAGAAGAGAGGAGCGAACATAATATCAACTTGTATACATAATGCAGTAACATACCCTGAGATCCTTCCTCAAGTCCCTGCGAGAAAGCGATCACCGGGTAATCCTATCTATTATCTTGGTGTATTCTAACAAGTATCATGTTTAAGTTGTAGAAGCTCGGGATACATTTCTAAGTCGTCTAGTATTCGTGGACAGGGCTATTTGAATAATTTGTCTTCCCTGCAGGGGTGCACCACATAGCCCGATATGCTCGATTACCCTATGGCCGGACACACTTTTCTGCGGGTCTGCCCGGCCTCAGGCAATCGACATGCCAAACTCCTACCTCAGCTCTCCAGAGAGGTCACGTGGGTACCCGGGGTCCAAGCCCACCTCTGACTATGTAGAAGGCAGTATCCGCTCACCGCGACAATCAGCCCGCATCCCTGAACTGTGACATCTGTGTAGCTTCCGGGAGGAACTGACGATGCCAAGGGCCCCATAACCATTATCCCACGCGGCGGTTAGTGCGTATATGCTAATGGCAGTCTTGGATCAAATACCCTAAACTCGTTAGCGCGTTTTTGTTAAGCACTCGTGGGCACGACCAGGGCCCAGGCCCACCTCTCTCAGGATGGTCTCCGCCTGCCCTGTCATTCCGACTCAGTGAATCACTCGTGGGTGCTCTTCGAGCCGACCCAACATTAACATAAGAGTTGTCGGGTGGTACATCTCCGTCGTACCTATAATTTTTGATTGTTCCATGCCAATATTATAAAACTTTCACATACTTTTGGCAACATTTTATATGATTTATTTGACTAACCTATTGATCCAGTGCCCAGTACCAGTTCCTGTTTTTTGCATGTTTTTTGTTTCGCAGAAAATCCATATCAAACGAAGTCCAAACGCGATAAAAATTTACGGAGAATTATTTTGGAATATATGTGATTTTTGGGACTTGGAATCAAGGTAAACGAGAACCCACAGCCCCCACAAGACACCAAGGCATGCCCCAGGGGCCAGGCGCGCCCTGGTGGGTTGTGCCCTCCTCGGATGTCGGTTGGGTCTCAACTTCGGGCGCAATGAAGCTTATATCGGGAAAAAATTGTGTTAAAGTTTCAGCACAATCGGAGTTACGGATCTCCCGGAATATAAGAAACGGTTTTCGGCCAGATCTGGGGAACGCGAAACAGAAAAGAACGGAGAGGGAGATCCAATCTCGGAGGGGCTCCCGCCCCTCCGCCGCCATGGAGGCCATGGACCAGAGGGGGAACTCTCCTCCCATCTAGGTGGGAGGCCAAGGAAGAAGAAGAAGGAGGGGGGCTCTCTCTCCCGGTGGCACCGGAACGCCGCTGGGGCAAGGATCGTGACGGTGATCTACATCAACAACCTTGCTACCGTGAACACCAACTTTCTCCCCCTCTATGCAGCGGTGTAACACCTCTTCTCCCCGCTGTAATCTCTACTTAAACATGGTGCTCAACTCCATATATTATTTCCCAATGATCTATGGTTATCCTATGATGTTTGAGTAGATCCGTTTTGTCCTGTGGGTTAATCGTGATCTTGGTTGGTATGATTGTATATTTTATTTATGGTGCTGTCCTACGGTGCCCTCCGTCTTACGCAAACGTGAGGGATCCCCGCTGTAGGGTGTTGCAATATGTTCATGGTTTGCTTATTGTCGGTGTTGCGGGGGTGATAGCAGCCTAAACGCGGATAAGTGGGTTATGGCGTATGGGAGTAAAGAGGACTTGATACTTAATGCTATGGTTAGGTTTCATGACCATAAGATCTTTTGTAGTTGTGGATGCTTGCTAGTGTTCCAATCATAAGTGCACATGATCCAAGAAGAGAAAGTATGTTAGCTCATGCCTCTCCCTCATATAAAATTACAAGAAGGATTACCGGTACTTGTTATCGATTGCCTAGGGACAAATGAATTTTTATTGACAAAAGCAATCCACTTTTATTACCTCGCAATTTATTCGTAGTTTTATTCTCGCAAAGTACTCATAGTTTTATTCTTGCAAAATAGTTTCATACTTGTTCTAGGTGAAGCAAACGTCAAGTGTGTGTAGAGTTGTATCGGTGGTCGATAGAACTTGAGGGAATATTTGTTCTACCTTTAGCTCCTCATTGGGTTCGACACTCTTATTTATCAAAGAAGGCTACAAACGATCCCCTATACTTGTGGGTTATCATCGGGACTCAGCTCCATCTCTTACTGTATGGTACCACCCGCCCTCCGGCCCGCATATCAAGCATAAATGTAACATTGTAATGTAATAGTGTAAAGTATAAGTATATATGTGATCATCGCCTAGAGGGACCACGGCCCGATAGTATTGCATGGCAAACGGACAAGGGTGTAGGGCCACTGATGTGACTCAAGCATAGCTAAAGTAAGCATGATAGGATAACATGTAAGGTATCAGCAATAGGCTACAAAAACAGGTTATGCATTAGAATAGGATCTACCGATAAAACAACAGTTGCACCGACAACTAGTGCAGGAATGTAGAGAGAAATAATGGGCGATATCAGAATGATCAAGGAGGTTTACTTGCCTGGGGGCTCTGCTGAAGGGAACTGGTCGTCGGGAACATAGCCGTCCTCAGGAACTACGGCAGTCTCAGGGTGTACCGATAAAACAGACGAGGGAGGAGCAAATAAATAACGGGTATACAAATGCAACACAGATGCATGTCATGTCAAATGGTGATGATTATATGCTCTAATGCATCACTAAGCATTTTAAATGAAGAGGGAAAATATTCGGCTTTAGGGTAATATTTTCCAGCTCCATTCACTATTCATTGAGCTGATCTGGCAGTGAATTATCAATGTTCATTATGATGGAGGGGTTTTTCATGTATGCAGATGACATATTCAGATTCATTATATTTTTCTGACCATTTTTCATATATAAATTATTTTCATCCGAGTTACGGTTTATTTTCTATGATTTTTCAAAGTTTAATTGATTTTCTGGATATATTTTAATTCGAAAATTATTGATTGGAAAATGCTATGGGCACCCAAAAGTGTACCCAGTAGAGTGCACCAGAGGCTGACAGTGGGGCCCAGTTGACTGCTGACTCAACAATCAATTGGGGACTTTGACTGGTCAAACTGACCAGTGGGTCCTGCCTGTCATAGAGAGAGTTATTTTACTGGATTTAAATTAAACTAGTTAACTTAATTAGTGAGGTGGGGCCCTGATGTCAGTGACTGGGTTAATTAACCGAGTTTACTTAAATTAAACTAATGGCTACAGTGAAGTGGGCCCATATGTCAGTGGGTTTAGGGTCTAATTATCCGGCCTGACGTGGGGCACCCACATGTGATTGACCCAGAGCGGTGGCGCGCCGGCGGTGTCGGTGTCAAAACCGGTGGATCTCGGGTAGGGGGTCCCGAGCTATGGATCTAGGATCGATGGGGAACAAGGGATGATGAACACGGTATTTACCCAGGTTCGGGCCCTCTCGAAGAGGTAAAACATTACGTCCTGCTTGATTGTATTTGATGTATGGTATGGTTACAGAGTAGATCTACCTCGAGATCAGACGAGCTAAACCCTAAGGTAATGAGGTGATGAATGTAGCTCTAGCCCTAAAGACTCAAACCCTCCGGTTTATATAGACACCGGCAGGGTTAGGGTTACACGCGATCGGTTACAAAGAAAGGAAGATCCTGCCTAATCTTGGCTTCGAGGACACACCACGGCTCTGAAGATTCCTTATCCGGCCATGGATCCGCACTCCAGCTTGGCCCCCATAATAGCCCATCAATCCGGCCCAAACATAACGGGCCGGCAGCTCGAGGACCCCTTAATCCATGACTCCCTCAGTAACCCCCGAACTTGCCTCCAACGCCAGGGCTTGCATCCGGCATCCGCACACCTTGTGGTCTTTGGCTTGCGAGGCGAGTTCTTCATCGTGTCCTGTACATGCTCGGAGTCAAGTGGTGTTCGGAATCTGAGGCGTCCATTTTACTTAGCTCCGAAGGCAAAAATCATTCTAGTGCGAATAATGTCCTCATCTGCCAACTTTTTCCTCTTTAACGAAGGGTCGCGACCGGTCATAACACCGAGCGGCCTGACTGTTCTCGATGCGCGGCTCGAGGCCGTCCCCTGATTGGCATGTCTCATTAAGGTAGAGATCGTGCCCCGTTTTTAGGGGATATGATCAATGATCTCGATTCCCCACCCGCGCATAACGTCGCGAGAGTATCGGGAAGTGGAGAAGCCCACGGCGTAAAAAAAAGGAATCCTTGGCTCTTCCGCGGCCTATAAAGAGGGGGATTGCTACAGTTAGCATCCTACACCTTCTTCCACCTTCTGCTGCTGCTTCCACAATCCTCCAGAGCTCCAATGCCCTGTCTTTATGCTCTGCAGCGAATCCCATCCGATCTGGTGCAAACGGCAAATGGAATGTCTCCGTCATCACCAACAACGACATCTTGGAGCTGAAGCGGGCCGGCTACTTGTCGGCCGACATCGCTCACCGGGCCCCGAAAAAGGGCCAACTCATCCCCACGCCCAAGCCGGGTGAGAGGGTTGTATTCCTCCCCCATTTCATCCGGGGGCTTGGATTTCCCCTACACCCCTTCATGAGGGGATTGATGTTCTTCTATGGGCTAGATTTCCATGATCTAGCCCCCAACTCCCTCCTCCACATCTCGACCTTCATTATCGTCTACGAGGCCCTCCTCTGAGTCTAACCGCACTTCGGCCTGTGGCCGAAGGTGTTCAACGTCAAGCCCAAGGTGGTTGGCGGTGCCCAGGCAGACTGCGGCGGGGCCATGATCAGCAAGCTGACACGGGTTTAGTGGCCGGAGGGCTGGTTCATCGACACCGTCAAGGTGTGGCAAAAAGAGTGGTTCTACATCACGGAACCAAGGGAAGCTACCTGGACGGCTGCTCCCAAATTCAGATCCGGACCCCCGATAAGATTGGCCTCATGGACAACAAAGAGTCCGGACTGGGGGTCCACTGCGGACGTGAAGCTGCTGTAGAAGCGCGTTGTCAACGTGATGGAGACCGGCGCCAAGCAGACCAATGTGGTCCAGATAATGCTCAAGCGCCGGCTCCTCCCTTTCCAGCAAAGGGCCGACCCAATGTGGGCATACAAGCCCGAAGACCCGGCCACCATGCAATTCCTCTTCAGCACAACCCACGACAAGGCGTGGGGTCTACTGTTCAAGCCTCAAGAGGAGTGGCCGGGCGAGGAGGAGGACATCGGTCTTGATGCGGCAACCCCCCCGACAGAGGTGAGTGGTCTTTCCCCTGACATGTGTTCGGATAATCATACTGTGCATAATTTGTTCTAAACCTCTCTTTACGGATTTTTGCAGGGTTGGCTCAAAAAGGCCGAAAAGATCAGCAGTGAAGCGCCGCTGGCCGAAAAGCCCCAATCGGCTCAGCTAGAAAAGCTGCTGGCTGTGGTGCCTTACAAGGCGGCTGACAAGAAGGGCAAGAAGAAGAAGGATGTGCCGAAGGCCAGGGAGGGCCTCCACCGAAGAGCTCATCTAGACACCCGGTCCGGAGGTGCTGCAGCCCTGTCTGCTCAGGACGGGGACGAAGACGAGGACGAGGAGGAAAGCGCCTCCTCGCACTCCAAGAAGGGGGCGGCGTCCGAAGATGTCGAGGAGGTACGACCCCCTCAGGCCCCGCACAGGCAGTGTCGGCCTAAGGTGATCCTGCCTGACAGCTCGGACTCCGACGAGGAGTCCAAACCGTCCGAAAAGGTTTCGGAGAAGGAACCTAGGGTCAAGCCCCCAGCTGCCAGGTCCGTACTTTGTCGTTTTTAGTTGCTTTATTTTTAACAATCCCTTACTGCTGGAAGCTGAACGTGTGTCGTCACAGCCCACCGCGCGGCCATCCCTTCGAGCAGACCTCGGAAGGGACGTCCCCACCAACCGAACTGGCGGACAGCAGGTCCGCATCGGGCTCCGCATCTCCCCAAATCCCATAAGAGGTTGGGGAAGTGCTGTCTCGAAAGACTCCTCCCCCTCCGAACATAGGGGAGGAGGGCGATGCTATCATGGCTGAGGCTGATGCCTTGGTCGCCAAGGACCAGGAGGGTGAGACCCTTCTGACGAATGTGGGAGGGGAGTCCGGACCATCCGGACCCCCTCAGTCGTCCGCACCTGAGCCCCCAAGGCACTCGACAGTGCCGGTCCCTCCCTCCGAGGAGGGAGTTGTTGAGGGCCCGACGCCCGAGCTGAACACCTCCAACCAGGTGGCGGCGGGCTGGCCAGACATGCTGGAGGAGTTGGTGAACAACTCTGTCATCATCGACGAGCACCGCACCCTCATGGGTGCGGTTTTACAGGGTGTTTGGTTCGTCCAATCCGGACTGAACGACGCTGTCCAAGGCCTGCTAACAGGCTTTGAGGTAAGTCAAGTAATACTCTTTTCCTGTAAAGTGATTTTAGCCCTTAGTTTAATGTTTGATTAGGCCGTAAGTGTAGCAGGCCCCGAGACTCTGTAAGAAGTGCGAAGAAACTTGCAGAGGGTCTAATTTCTCTAGGCCAATATTTAAAGTAGTGTGAACTTTTTTGATGTCTCAGGCATCTTCCGTGCCGCGGCTGCTAATGTCGCGGCACTAGAGGAGATGGATTGGAAGCTCAAGCGCTCCGATGGAGAGCTTGACCGTGTTAAGATGTATGATTGCTTATAGCCGGATATTTACTTTCCGAACTGTATGCTAGTCATGTAATATGCGGATATTGCAGCTGCCGCCGCCGAGGTAGAGTGCTTGAAGGCGGCTTTGGAGAAGGCCAAGGCCGAGGCGGCCGTAGAGAAAGCGGCCGCCGCAAAGGCGATGGCCGAGCTTGAGAAGGCCAAGCTTGCTGGTGAGAAGCACGAGGCCCAAGTAGCTGAGGTGCAGATGGAGCTCAAGGATGCCATCAAGAAATTTGAGGCCCTTGAGAAGAAAAGGAGGAGCGTTCTTCCGAGCTGTCCATGGTCGAGAAGGAGCTCCAGGAGGCGAGGACCAAAGTACGAGGTGTCCGGGAAGAGCTCCGCCAAGTGGGGCAAATCGCAGATGGTAAGAAGTACTTACTGCAGAGTGTGTTTGGAGGCAACATGTTCGCCTTGCTGACGTAGGTCTGGCGCTCCGCAGGCATTTTCGCCGAGCTTCTGAAGGGTGCGGCTGCTGCGGCGGAGCACTATGCGACGCGGGAGGAGAATTTAGAACGGCGGCCCTTCTGGTCACAGTTCCAGTCGCCCGAACACCCTCGGCTCCTCAGCAACCAAATGAAGTAGTTGATGGAGCTGCACCGGATGGCTGAGCCAGCCTTGAAGGACCTTTGTGTCCGGCTGTGGCCTGATGAGCCTATTCCGGACAGCTACTTTGGCTTGATGCAGAGGCTGCATGAAGAGCATTATCGCGGATCAATGCCATGAAGCGATCCGTGTGCCTGGAGGGTGCGAGGCTGTCCTTCGCGAAGACTATGGTGCATTGGCCGAGGATCAAGCCGTTGGATATGGCCGTTGGTCCTCCGCCGGCTGGAAAGGAGCACTGCCGCCCCGAGATGTACTTCACCCAAGTTATGGAAGGTGCTCGGGCCATAGAGGGTCAGTGTTCGAAGGATGTAATCATTGAATGATTTCATGTCCAGTTGCCACCCGAACATGTTGCTTTATTGTGCGGCCCGTTTTGTATTTATTGTTTTAATTTTGACTCCTGTGTGGCTGTTTAGTTATTCTGAAAGTTAGCAGTCATCGGCTTCAGCCCCCAAGTAAATGTTACGAGGGGTGTTTCGTCTCTGCACTATTACCCTTAGCCGACGTCTCGGCGCCCGAAGGCGGTAGTGCGAGAGAGAGACTGGGCAATCAGACTATACGGCTTTATCGCTTTCACTTAGCCATAGGAGCTTGACGGCGGGGGTTAGTGACTAGCCCCCAAGTTTTGGTGATGTACGCGGGAGCCGAGGCGTGCCTTTGTAGTCACGTGGTTTTTGCTAGGACGAACCCTTCATATGACACGGATAAATCGCCAATGATTTCTTAGTTTAACACTTGTTATCGGATCGCTGACTAGTTCTCGCTTACTATGACGGTCAATTTTGGGCTTTCTCCCTTGAGGCGCTTGACTGGACTAGCCAGAAGCACAATTGCAGGGGTTCTCCATTTACCTTCTTAGTCGAATGTGCGGAACATAAGAGGGCAAGCACAGGAGCCGGGCAACCCAACTATTGACCCAAGACATAGTTCGGAACTAATGCATATAGTGCAATATCCGAGACACCGAACACTAGACGTGAGGTGGTGCTGGACTTAATATGTAGAGCTGACGAGAAAAATCGGGCCTTCGGTCAAGTAACCGGTTTATTACACGAGATGTGTATACCCAGCTGTTCGAAGAGTGGGAAAAAGAAAATGAAAAAGAGAGAGGTCTAATGATGTGGATGCCCAAACACCGTGAAAGATGTTTTTATTTTCCATAAGCTCTGGACGTCTATCCATACAATTTGAACTGCTGAGGTGTTTATAATAATGAAGAAAAGAAAATTTTACAGAGGAAGGTTTACACAGGGCCATGATGTGTGGGTCGAAGCCTCACCTGTGCCCTGTTGCACGTTTGTGCCTTTCCTTCTGCGAGGTGGAGGGGAGCAAATTGGACATCCATTTAAAACACCATGTGCTGGCGAGGGGTGCTTTCAAAAGGGACCTTGAGATGTAATCCTGCCATTATAGCTTGATGTAGAGCGAGTCCGGAGTCCTGCCCGTTATCGTCCAAGGACGTGGTGATATAATAGTTCGGTTGAGCCGAACACATGGTGTTACAGGCCCCCACGGCCGCCCATGGTATCTTTAGCACGGCGTTGTGCTGACGAGGCACGTAACGCGTGGGGAAGTCAGGCGTACCAAGGGGAGCGTATCCCTATTTGCGGCGAACGCAGGCTGGTTCCCATGACGGGGATCGGGCTCGAGCCCGTTTAAGTGTATCTTTTGCCTTTACGGTAGGCTGATATCTTGGCCTATTGGCGACGGACTTGTCTTCGGCTGCCAGTGCCACAGTGTGCTCCTCAGTCCGGAGCGAGCGTTCCGTGTTGCCATTTATCGTTAAGACGCTTGAGGGCCCAGGCATTTTTAGCTTGAGGTATGCATAGTGTGGGACATCGTTGAACTTGGCAAACGCCTTTCGGCCGAGGAGGGCATGATAGCCACTGCGGAATGGGGCGATGTCGAAGATCAAGTCTTCAGATCGGAAGTTGTCTGGCGAACCGAATACTACTTCCAGCCAATGTTGAGGATATCGCTTATCGTTAGTGTCTCGGTCAGCTGGGGATTAGAGATTAATCGGAAATCGGCCGATTAATCAATTTTATCGGTCAACTATTAATCGGCCATTTTTTTTTGCAAATCCCAGGTTCCCAACGCTAAAATATGCTATATTCAACACCAAAACAATATTGGACGGAAGTGTTACCTTGATTCCTAGCATTTGAATCCTCGTATAATGACAAACAAAACAGGAAAAGTACATATTGTGTAACAAGGTCGACAAAACACAAATAAACATAGTATTTGCAAACATAGTGCTAGGAATAAGCCCGATTTATCGGTAGATTCCCGATAAATCGCTTGTCAGAGTGATAAATCATCTTGAACGATAAACGGGGAAGATAAGGCATAATCTTATCGGTCACCCCCCGAGTAGCGATAAATCGGACGATAAATCGTTGAATCGGACGATTTTTTGAACAGTGCTTCCAGCGTTACCGTGCCTGAGCATCGGGCCTCTACACCCGGAATAACCCCCTTGAAGGTGGTGTGGCTGGGTTTGATCCTTGATGGATCGATCCCCATTTTCCTCACTATGTCTGTGTAAATCAGATTGAGGCTACTGCCTCTGTCCATTAGGACTCTCGTGAGGTGGTACCCATCGATAATGGGGTCGAGTATGAGGGCCACCGATCCTCCGTGACGAATACTGGTCAGATGGTCCCTGCGGTCAAAGGTGATCCGGTAGGCCGACCACGGGTTGAGCTTCGGTGCTATGGGCTTGATGGCGTACACATCCCATAGCGTGCGCTTCCTCACTTTCCTTGGTATGTGGGTGGCATAGATCATATTCACCATCTTGACCTCAGAAGGGAAGGGTTTTTGGCCTCCACTGTTCGGCCTGCGGGGCCCATCGTCGTCCTCGCTTTGAGAGCTTTTGCCCGAGTCTTCGACTGTGAGCTTGCTGGCTTGCTTTATCACCCAACAACTGCGGTTGGTGTGGTTAGCGGGTTTTTCGACGGTGCCATGAATCTAGCAGGGCCTGTCCAGGATTGCGTCCAATTTAGTTGGCCCATCCTGATTGCCTTTAGAAGGCTTTTTCCGTGACCCGGTCTTTGTATTACGAAATTCGGCATTTACTGCCGTCTCGTCGGTTTCACCGTCATTGTGGCGACGCTTGTTCTTGTTGCGCTGTGGCTTTCCATTCCCGTCCTGGACCTCAGTGGTGCTAGGGGCTTCTGGTTTGGTGCTTCTACGAGCCAAGCAACTATCCTCCCCAGCACAGAAATTAGTCATGAGGGAGGTAAGTGCCGCCATTGTCTTTGGCTTGTCATGGCCGAGCTGCCTTGCTAGCCATTCATCTCGAATACTGTGCGTGAAGGTGGCTATGGCTTCGGTGTCCGGACAGTCCATGATTTGGTTCTTTTTGGTCAAAAATCAGTTCCAGAATTGCCGGGCTGACTCGCCGGGCTACTGGATTACGTGGCTCAGTTCATCGGCGTCTGGAGGCCGGACATAAGTACCCTGAAAGTTGGCTCGAAAAGCGTCCTCCAGCTCCTCGCAACATCCTATGGAGTCTTTGGGGAGGCTGTTTAGCCAGTGTCGAGCCGGACCTTTGAGCTTCAATGGTAGGTATTTGATGGCATGAAGGTCGTCGCCTCGTTCCATGTGGATGTGTAGTAGGAAGTCTTCCACTACAGGAATCAGAGAATTTGCCATTAGCCAGTTCTTTGCCGTCTGCTAGCTGACGACAAAGAAGGTCTTTGCCATCTGCTTACAAAAAACAGACGGCAAAGAACAGGCAGATGACAAAGATATTATTTGCCATCAGCCAGTTCTTTGCCGTCTGCTAGCGGACGACAAATATTCTTTGCCGTCCGCTAGCAGATGGCAAAGAGGTGGGGTGGGGTCCAGTGGAGGCCAACGCATGGGGACCGGCCCATCCCTCATCTTTGCCATCCGCTAGTAGATGGCAAAGTAGCCACTACCTAACGGCCCGTTACCCACCCAACCCCCTCCTCCCTCCCTCTCTCTCTCTCTTCTCTCTCTCTCTCTCTTCTCTCTCTCTCTCCCTCTCTCTCTCTCCCTCTCCCCGACCCCACCCCGCCGCCGCCCCCGACCGCACCCCGCCGCCCTGGGCCCCTGCTCTGACCCCACGCCGCCCCCGCCCCTAACCCGACGCACCCCGCCCCGCTCGCGCCCTGCCCACCATCCCCAACCCCACGCCGCCCCCGACCGCACACCATCGCCGCCCCGACACCACGCTGCCCCCGACCCCACCCCGCCACTGCCCTCGCCGCCTCGCCGCTCCGGCACACAGCCCCGGCCCCCCGATGCCCGGACGCTCCGGCACGCTGCCCCGGCTGGCCTCCCGGTCCCCCGACGCCCCGCCGCCCGGGCCTCCCGACGCCCGGACGCTCCGGCACGCCGCCTCGGCCCGCCGCCCGGCCCCCCTGACGCCCCGGTGATGACCCACAAGTATATGGGATCAATTGTAGCCTTTTCGATAAGTAAGAGTATCGAACCCAATGAGGAGCAGAAGGAAATGACAAGTAGTTTTCAGCAAGGTAATGTCTGCAAGCGCTGAAATTGTAAGTAACAAAGTAGTTTGATAGCAAGATAATTTGTAACGAGCAAGTAATGATAGTAGTAACAAAAGTGCAGCAAGGTAGCCCAATCCTTTTGAGGCAAAGGACAGGCCAAAACGGTCTCTTATAATAAGCAAAGCGTTCTTGAGGGTACACGGGAATTTCATCTAGTCACTTTCATCATGTTGGTTCGATTCGTGTTCGCTACTTTGATAATTTGATATGTGGGTGGACCGGTGCTTAGGTGCTATTCTTACTTGAACAAGCCTCCTACTTTATATTAAACCCCTCGCAAGCATCCGGAACTACGAGAAAAGTATTAAGAGTAAATTCTAACCATAGCATTAAACTTTTGGATCCAATCGGTCCCTTACGGAATAGCGCATAAACTAGGGTTTAAGCTTCTGTCATTCTCGCAACCCATCATCTAGTAACTACTCCACAATGCATTCCCTTAGGCCCAAATATCGTGAAGTGTCATGTAGTCGACGTTCACATGACACCACTAAGGGAATCACAACATACATATCATCAAAATATCGAACACATATCAAGTTCACATGATTACTTGCAACATGATTTCTCCCGTGACCTCAAGAACAAAAGTAACTACTCACAAATGATAATCATGCTGAAGATCAGAGGGGTATTAAATAGCATAATGGATCTGAACATATAATCTTCCACCATATAAACCATATAGTAATCAACTACAAGATGTAATCAACACTACTAGTCACCCACAAGCACCAATCTATAGTTCCGGTACAAAGATTGAACACAAGAGATGAACTAGGGTTTGAGAGGAGATGGTGTTGTTGAAGATGTTGATGGAGATTGCCCTCCCCAAGATGGGAGAGTTGTTGGTGATGATGATGACGATGATTTCCCCCTCCGGGAGGGAAGTTCCCCCGGCGGAATAGCTCCGCCGGAGGGCAAAAGTGCTCTTGCCCAAGTTGCGCCTCGAGACAGGGACGCTCCGTCCCAAAAGTCCTCTCTTGATTTTTTCTAGGTCAAAATGACTTGTATACCAGAATATGGGCACCGGAGGTGGGCTGGGCTGAGCACAACCCACCAGGGCGCGCCTGGGGGGCCAGGCGCGCCCTGGTGTCTTGTGCTCACCAGGTGGCCCCCTTCCGGTGGTTATTTGCGCCAGTATTTCTTATTTATTCCATAAAAAATCCTCGTGAAGTTTCAGCTCATTTGGAGTTGTGCAGAATAGGTGGCCTCACGTAGCTTTTCCAGGTCCAGATTTCCAGCTGCCGGAATTCTCCCTCTTTGTGTGTACCTTGCATATTATGAGAGAAAAGGCATTAGAATTACTCCAAAAAGCATTATTATGCATAAAAACATCATAAATAATAGTAGGTAAACATGATGCAAAATGGACGTATCAACTCCCCCAAGCTTGGACCTCGCTTGTCCTCAAGCGAAAACCGAAATCGAAAAACATGTCAACATGCTTAGAGAGAGAGAGAGAGAGGTGTCGATAAAAACAAAATACGGACATAGAAGCATCATGTGAATTATTATAACAGCAACAAACTTGAACATAAAACTTTTATCATTGAACTTTTATCATATACTTCTCATGAATAAGTAAAAATTCATCACACTATCGAAGTATAAAGCATAAACTCTATTGGAAACCAACAAACTATGTTCTCAGTCAACTTTGCAACTACAATTCATCATCTTTTCAAGAAGGGTCACGTATCGGAGCCTTTAGGCAAGTCCACATACTCAACCATCATATAGTCTTCTATGATTGCTAACACTCACCGCGTACACATGAGCAAAACGTTTCAACCGGACACAAAGAAAGATAGGGGCTTATAGTTTCGCCTCCCAACATATTCACCTCAAGGGTGATGTCAACAATAATAACTCATGCTACCCATATTCAACTGGACATATGTGCCTAGATCTTTCCTCACCACATGATGCTTGCCAAAGGAGAAAAATAAAAAAAAGGAATAGAGAGAAAAACTTTGACTCTTGCATAAAAGTAAATACATAAAAGTAAAAGATAGGCCCTTCGCAGAGGGAAGCAGAGGTTGCCATGCGCTTATTTGTTTGTATGCTCAACCCCTTAGTGCAAAAGAACGTCACGTTATATTGGCCCTTATGATGGCAACCTTTATTATGCAGTCTGTCGCTTTTATTCTTCGCCATCACAAGTTCGTACAACGCTCAATTTTCTCTTACACTAAATGATCTCACACTTTTAGAAGCAATTTTTATTGCCTTATTGCATCGATGACAACTTACTTTCAAGGATCTTACTCAATCCATAGGTAGGTATGGTGGACTCTTGAAAATAAGATTTGGGTTTAAGTGTTTTTGGATGCACAAGTAGTATCTCTACTTAGTGCGGAATTTTTGGCTTGCAAAGATGAGGGGCAAGCACCACATGTTGAAGGATCTATGACAATATAACTTCTATGTGAATATGAACAAACATAAATCATTAAGTTGTCTTCCTTGTCCAACGTCAACAATTTTGGCATATAATATTTTGATGGGGGCTCACAATCACAAAGGATTTCCAGGATAGTGTATTTGTATGTGAATCTTCTCTTCCCTTATTAATTCTTTCATGAGTTGCATCATTGACCAATGCTATGTTTGTCAATCTCTAATAAAATTTTCTACTTATACTTTTCCTTATGTGGTGTCATTACCTAACATAAGATTAGCATATGATCTTTTTCATTTATTTCCTTTCTTTTTATTGAAACATGAAAGTAAAGAAAGCAAAAACTCAAACTAAACTTTATTATATATCTTGCACACGATTACAAGGATAGATCACTAAGCAAACTCTCAAAAAGAAAGGATCGAACTAAACTTTTATTCATCTAAAGCAAAAGATAACTATAGATCGAACTAAAATAAGTAAATGCAAAGGATAGTGGGTGTGATACGATACCGGGGCACCTCCCCCAAGCTTGGCGGAAGACAAGGGGAGTGCCCATACCCGATACTCAATTCTCTTTTGGTGATGAAGAAGGAGGTGGTGGTGATGAAGTAGTAGCGATCCTGTCCAATATATCTCAGAGTGCCTCTCTCGAAAGCCGGAGTGTGAACTCTAAGGGAATTCCCTTCATCTTCCTACATGGCAACCTCCTGAACTCTCTCCCTCTCTAGCTCCTCCTGCAGCAACCCCGCATCGTCTTCTCCATTGTTGGAAGAGGGGGAAGACATGATGCCTGGCTTAACAGATCTGACAGAAAACAGCAAGAGAAGAAGACAGAAGATTTCTCTGCGATACGGAAGTCAATAGTTTCGGGGGGTATATAAAGATTTTTTATCTTGGGAAACAAGCAAACGGAAGAAAAACGGAGTCCGGAAGGTACCCGAGGTGGGCACAACCCACCTGGGCGCGCCTGGCAAGCGAGGCGTGCCCTGGTGTCTTGTGCCCACCAGGGTGACCTTCCTGGTAGTTTCTTATTTTCCTAATTTTTGTTATATTCCAAAATGGACAGAAAATATTTTTGCGGATTTTTCGGAGTCCGTTTACTTACCGTATCACGTACCTCCTCTTTTTCATGATTCTGGAGTGTTCCGGAAGGTTTCTTTTATGTGTTCTTCCGGTATCATAGTTTGGATAATATTACTTTCAACATTAATGGGCGTACCTGAGATATAATGCTTTATTCGTTTCCCATTAACAACCTTTGGGTTAGTAACTTCGGCATTATTTATTTTGATAGCTCCAGACCGATAAACCTCCTCGATAACATAGGGTCCTTCCCATTTGGAGAGGAGTTTTCCTGCAAAGAATCTGAAATGAGAGTTGTACAAAAGAACATATTCTCCAACTTTGAACTCACGCTTTTGGATTCTTTTATCATGCCATCTTTTAACTTTTTCTTTAAATAACTTGGCATTTTCATAAGCTTGGGTTCTCCATTTTTCTAATGAGCTAATATCAAATAACCTCTTTTCACCGGCAAGTTTAAAATCATAGTTGAGTTCTTTAATTGCCCAATATGCTTTATGTTCTAACTCAAGAGGCAAATGACAAGCTTTTCCATAAACCATTTTATAAGGAGACATACCCATAGGATTTTTGTATGCTGTTCTATAAGCCCAAAGTGCATCATCTAATTTCTTAGACCAATTCTTCGGGGACCTATTGATAGTCTTTTGCAAAATTAATTTTATTTCTCTATTGCTAAGTTCAACTTGACCACTAGACTGCGGATGATAGGGTGTTGCAATTCTATGGTTAACGTCATACTTGGCAAGCATTTTAGGGAAAGCACCATGAATAAAGTGTGAACCACCATCAGTCATTAAATATCTAGGGACTCCAAACCTTGGGAAAATAACTTCCTTAAGCATTTTAATAGAGGTGTTGTGATCAGCACTACTAGTTGGAATAGCTTCTACCCACTTAGTAACATAATCAACAGCAACCAAAATATCTGTATACCCATTAGAGGAAGGAAAAGGTCCCATGTAATCAAAACCCTAAACATCAAATGGTTCAACAGCAAGTGAATAATTCATAGGCATTTCTTGACGCTTACCGATTTACCTATTCTTTGACATTCATCACAAGATAAGACGAACTTACGAGCATCGTTGAAAAGAGTAGGCCAATAAAATCCAGACTGTAATACCTTGTGAGCAGTTCTGTCCCCCGCATGATGCCCTCCATAAGCTTCGGAGTAACATTTCTGTAGGATTTGTCCCTGTTCATACTCAGGTACACGACGTCTAATAATACCATCTACTCCTTCTTTATAAAGATGTGGGTCATCCCAGAAGTAATGTCTTAAATCATAGAAGAATTTTTTCTTTTGTTGGTATGTAAAGCTAGGTGGTAAATATTTAGCAACAATGTAATTAGCATAGTCAGCATACCAAGGAGTGTTATGAGAAATATTTATTGCTGCTAACTGCTCATCAGGGAAACTATCATCAATAGGTAGTGGGTTATCAAGGACATTCTCCAACCTAGACAAGTTATCAGCTACGGGGTTCTCTTCTCCTTTTCTATCAGTGATAAGTAAATCAAATTCTTGTAGCAAGAGAACCCATCGAATAAGCCTAGGTTTAGCATCTTTATTTTCCATAAGATATTTAATAGCAGCATGATCGGTGTGAACAGTTACTTTTGAATCGACAATGTAAGATCTAAATTTATCACAGGCAACACCACTGCTAGAAATTCTTTTTCACTAGTAGCATAATTTCGTTGGGCACTGTCTAAAGTTTTACTAGCATAATGAATAACATTTAGTTTCTTATCAACTCCTTGTCCTAGAACAGCACCAACATCATAATCACTAGCATCACACATAATTTCAAAAGGCAAGTTCCAGTCAGGTGGTTGAACAACAGGTGCAGAAATTAAGGCTTTCTTGAGTGTTTCGAAGGCTTCTACACAATCATCATAAAAAACAAAAGGAACATCCTTTTGTAAAAGATTTGTAAGGGGCCTAGAAATTTTAGAAAAGTCTTTGATAAATCTCCTATAGAAACTAGCATGACCTAAGAAACTACGAATACCTTTGATATCTTTAGGACATGGCATTTTCTCAATTGCATCAACCTTAGCTTTGTCCACCTCAATACCTCTTTCAGAAATTTTATGGCCCAAAACAATACCTTCATTAACCATAAAGTGGCACTTCTCCCAATTCAAGACAAGATTTGTTTGCTCGCATCTCTGCAAACTCGATCAAGATTGCTTAAACAATCATCAAAAGACTTCCCATAAACAGAAAAGTCATCCATGACAACCTCAACAATCTTTTCACAAAAGTCAGAGATTATCGCATTCATACATCTTTGAAAGGTAGCAGGTGCATTGCATAAACCAAAAGGCATACGTCTATAAGCATAAGTTCAAAAGGGACAAGTGAAAGTGGTCTTTTCTTGATCAGGTTGAGAAACAGGTATTTGTGAAAAACCAGAATATCCATCAAGGAAGCAAAAATGTGTGTGCTTAGATAATCTTTCTAGCATTTGATCAATAAAAGGCAGAGGGTAATGATCATTTCTAGTTGCTTTGTTTAATTTTCTAAAATCAATTACCATTCTATAGCCTGTAACAATGCTTTGTGGAATAAGTTCATTCTTATTATTAGGAACAACAGTAATACCTCCCTTCTTAGGGACACAATGAACAGGACTTACCCATCTACTATCAGCTATAGGATAGATTATACCTGCTTTCAGAAGTTTTAATATTTCCGTTCTTACCACTTCTTTCATCTTCGGATTTAACCGACGTTGGTGATCGACAACGGGTTTAGCATCAGGTTCCATATTAATCTTGTGCTGACATAGAGTGGGACTAATGCCCTTTAAATCATCAAGAGTATATCCAATAGCAGCTCGGTGCTTCCTAAGAACTTTCAATAATCTTTCTTCTTCATGTTCTGAAGGGTTAGCATTAATAATAACAAGATATATCTTCTTCTCATCAAGATAAGCATATTTCAAAGTGTCTGGCAATTGTTTTAATTCAAACACAGGATCACCTTTAGGTGGAGGAGGACCTCCTAGAGTTTAAATAGGAAAATTGTGTTTAAGCAGAGGTTGTTGTTTGAAAAAGATTTTATCTATTTCATTTCTTTCATGCATATGCAAATCATTTTCATGGTCTAGCAGATATTGTTCCAAAGGATCAGTAGGAGGTACAACAATAGAAGCAAGACCAATAATTTCATCCTTACTAGGCAATTCTTTTTTATGAGGTTTTCTACTAAACTTGGAAAAATTAAACTCATGAGACTCATCACCAAAACTAACACCGACAGCTGGTTTCTCACAATCTATTTTAGCATTAACGGTGTTCAAGAAAGGTCTACCAAAGATAATGGGACAAAAATCATCTTGTGGGGAACCAAGAACAAGAAAATCAGTAGGATATTTTATTTTCCCACACAAGACTTCAACATCTCTAACAATCCCAAGTGGTGTGATGGTGCCTCTATTAGCAAGTTTAATAGTAGCATCTATTTCTTCTATTCCAGCGGGTGCTATGTCATTCATAATTTCTTGATATAAGGTAAAGGGAATAGCACTCACGCTAGCACCTATGTCACATAAACCATGATAACAGTGATCTCCTATTTTAACTGAGACAACAGGCATGCCAACAACGGGTCTATGTTTATCCTCTTTATCAGGTTTGGCAATTCTAGTAGCTTCATTACAGAAGTAAATAACATGCCCAGCTTTATTTTCTTCCAGGAGATCCTTAACCATAGCAACACTAGGTTCCACTTTGATTTTTTCATCAGGTTTAGGTGTTCTAATATAGCTTTTGTTAACCACAGTTGAAACTTTAGCATGTTCCTTTATCCTAATAGGGAAAGGTGGTTTCTCAATATAAGCAGTAGGAACAACTGGATCAACATTATAAATAATAGTTTCCTCTTTAGCTAGTTCCGGTTCTTTAATTTCTTCTTTAATAGGTGGATGATATTTAAACCACTTCTCCTTAGGGAGATCAACATGAGTAGCAAATGATTCACAAAAGGAGGCTACTATCTCAGAGTCAAGTCCATATTTAGTGCTAAACTTTTGAAAAGCATCAGTATTCGTAAAACATTTAACACAATCATACTTAAGCTTAATACCTGACTCTTTACCATCGTCGAGTTCCCGATCTTCAGAGTTGTGTTTAATTTTTTCCAAAAGATCCCACCGGAATTCAATAGTCTTCTTCATAAAAGAACCAGCACAAGAAGTATCAAGCATGGATCGATCATTATGAGAAAGCCGAGCATAAAAATTCTGGATAATAATTTCTCTTGAGAGCTCATGATTGGGGCATGAATATAACATTGACTTAAGCCTCCCCCAAGCTAGAGCGATACTTTCTCCTTCACGAGGCCAAAAATTATATATGTAATTCCGATCACGACGAACCCTTCGTATGACACGGATAAATCGCCAATGATTTCTTAGTTTAACACTTGTTATCGGATCGCTGACTAGTTCTCGCTTACTATGACGGTCAATTTTGGGCTTTCTCCCCTGAGGCGCTTGACTGGACTAGCCAGAAGCACAATCACAGGGGTTCTCCATTTACCTTCTTAGCCGAACGTGTGGAACAAAAGAGGGCAAGCACAGGAGCCGGGCAACCCAACTATTGACCCGAGACATAGTTCAGAACTAATGCATATAGTGCAATATCCGAGACACCGGACACTCGATGTGAGGTGGTGCCGAACTTAATATGTAGAGCTGACGGGAAAAATCGGGCCTTCGGTCAAGTAACCGGTTTATTACACGAGATGTGTATACCCAGCTGTTCGAAGAGCGGGAAAAAGAAAAGGAAAAAGAGAGAGGTTGAATGATGTGGATGCCCGAACACCGCGAAAGATGTTTTTATTTTCCATAAGCTCTGTACGTCTATCCATACAATTTGAACTGCTGAGGTGTTTATAATAATGAAGAAAAGAAAATTTTACAGAGGAAGGTTTGCACAGGGCCATGATGTGTGGGTCGAAGCCTCAACTGTGCCCTGTTGCACGTTTGCGCCTTTCCTTCTGCGAGGTGGAGGGGAGCAAATTGGACATCCGTTTAAAACGCCATGTGCTGGCGAGGGGTGCCTTCAAAAGGGACCTTGAGATGTAATCCTACCGTTATAGCTCGATGTTGAGCGAGTCCGGAGTCCTGCCCGTTATCGTCCAAGGACGTGGTGATATAATAGTTCGGTTGAGCCGAACACAAGGTGTTACAGGCCCCCACGGCCGCCCATGGTATCTTTAGCATGGCGTTGTGCTGACGAGGCACGTAACGCGTGGGGAAGGTGGGCGTACCGTGGGGAGCGTATCCCTATTTGCGGCGAACGCAGGCGGGTTCCCATGACGGGGATCGGGCTCGAGCCCGTTTAAGTGTATCTTTTGCCTTTACGGCAGGCTGATATCTTGGCCTATTGGCGACGGACTGGTCTTCAGCTGCCAGTGCCACAGTGTGCTCCTCAGTCCGGAGCGAGCGTTCCGTGTTGCCATTTATCATTATGACACCTGAGGGCCCAGGCATTTTTAACTTGAGGTATGCGTACTGTGGGACATCGTTGAACTTGGCAAACACCTTTCAGCCGATGAGGGCATGATAGCCACTGCGGAATGGGGCGATGTCGAAGATCAAGTCTTCAGATCGAAAGTTGTCCGGCGAACCGAATACTACTTCCAGCGTTACCATGCCTGAGCATCGGGCCTCTACACCCGGAATAACCCCCTTGAAGGTGGTGTGGCTGGGTTTGATCCTTGATGGATCGATCCCCATTTTCCTCACTGTGTCTGCGTAAATCAGATTGAGGCTACTGCCTCCGTCCATTAGGACTCTCGTGAGGTGGTACCCATCGATAATGTGGTCGAGTACCAGGGCTGCCGATCCTCCGTGATGAATACTGGTCGGATGGTCCATACGGTCAAAGGTGATCGGGCGGGCCGACCACGGGTTGAGCTTCGGTGCTACGGGCTCGACGGCGTACACATCCCATAGCGTGCGCTTCCTCTCTTTCCTTGGTATGTGGGAGGCATAGATCATATTCACCGTCTTGACCTCAGAAGGGAAGGGTTTTTGGCCTCCACTGTTCGGCCTGCGGGGCTCATCGTCGACCTCGCTTCGCGGGCTTTTGCCCGAGTCTTCGGCTGTGAGCTTGCCGGCTTGCTTTATCAGCCAACAATTACGGTTGGTGTGGTTAGCGGGTTTTTCGATGGTGCCATGAATCTGGCAGGGCTTGTCCAGGATTGCGTCTAGTTTAGTTGGCCAATCCTGATTGCCTTTAGAAGGCTTTTTCCGTGACCCGGTCTTCGGATTATGAAATTCGGCATTTACTGCTGTCTCGTCGGTTTCGCCGTCATTGTGGCGACGCTTGTTCTTGTTGCGCCATGGCTTTCCATTCCCGTCCTGGACCTCAGTGGTGCCAGGGGCTTCTGGGTTGGTGCTTCTACGAGCCAAGCAACTATCCTCCCCGGCACAGAAACGGGTCATGAGGGAGGTAATCGCTGCCATTGCCTTTGGCTTGTCCTGGCCGAGCTCCCATGCTAGCCATTCATCTCGAATACTGTGCCTGAAGGCGGTTATGGCTTCGATGTCCGGAGAGTCGACGATTTGGTTCTTTTTGGTCAAAAATCGGTTCCAGAATTGCCGGGCTGACTCGCCGGGCTGCTGGATTACGTGGCTCAAGTCATCGGCGTCTGGAGGCCGGACATAAGTACCCTGAAAGTTGGCTCGAAAAGCATCCTCCAGCTCCTCGCAACATCCTATGGAGTCTTCGGGGAGGCTGTTTAGCTAGTGTCGAGTCGGACCTTTGAGCTTCAATGGTAGGAATTTGATGTCATGAAGGTTGTCGCCTCGTGCCATGTGGATGTGTAGTAGGAAGTCTTCCACTACTGGAATCAGAGAATTTGCCATTAGCCAGTTCTTTGCCGTCTGCAAGCTGACGACAAAGAAGGTCTTTGCCGTCTGCATACAAAAAACAGACGGCAAAGAACTGGCAGATGTCAAAGATATTATTTGCCATCAGCCAGTTCTTTGCCGTCTGCTAACAAACGACAAATATTCTTTGCCGTCCGCTAGCAGACGGCAAAGAGGTGGGGTGGGGTCCAGTGGAGGCCAGCGCATGTGGACTGGCCCATACCCCCTCTTTGCCGTCTGCTAGCTGACGGGAAAGTTTCTTTGCCGTCCGCTAGCAGATGGCAAAGTAGCCACTACCTAATGGCCCGTTACCCACCCGACCCCCTCCTCTCTCTCTCTCTCTCTCTCTCTCCCACCCCACCCCGCCGCCGCCCCCGACCGCACCCCGCCGCCCTGGCCCGCCGCTCCGACCCCACGCCGCCCCCGCCCCCGACTGCACCCTGCCCCCGCCCGCCGCCGCCCCCAATCGCACACCACCGTCGCCCCCGACCCCACCCTGCCGGGCCCTCGCCGCCTCATCACTCCGGCATGACGCCCCGGCCCCCCGACGCCCGGACACTCCGGCACGCCGCCCCGGCCGGCCTCCCGGTCCCCCCGACGCCCCGCCGCCCCGGCCCCCCGACGCCCGGACGCTCCTGCACGCCGACCCGGCCCGCCGCCCCGGCCCCCCTGACGCCCCGGTGATGACCCACAAGTATATGGGATCAATTGTAGCCTTTTCGATAAGTAAGAGTGTCGAACTCAATGAGGAGCAGAAGGAAATGACAAGTGGTTTTCAGCAAGGTAATGTCTGCAAGCGCTGAAATTGTAAGTAACAGAGTAGATTGATAGCAAGATAATTTGTAACGAGCAAGTAATGATAGTAGTAACAAAAGTGTAGCAAGGTAGCCCAATCCTTTTGAGGCAAAGGACAGGCCAAAACGGTCTCTTATAATAAGCAAAGCGTTCTTGAGGGTACACGGGAATTTCATCTAGTCACTTTCATCATGTTGGTTAGATTCGTGTTCGCTACTTTGATAATTTGATATGTGGGTGGACCGGTGCTTAGGTGCTGTTCTTACTTGAACAAGCCTCCTACTTATGATTAACCCCCTCGCAAGCATCCGCAACTACGAGAAAAGTATTAAGATTAAATTCTAACCGTAGCATTAAACTTTTGGATCCAATCGGTCCGTTACGGAATAGCGCATAAACTAGGGTTCAAGCTTCTGTCACTCTCGGAACCCATCATCTAATAACTACTCCACAATGCATTCCCTTAGGCCCAAATATGGTGAAGTGTCATGTAGTCGATGTTCACATGACACCACTAAGGGAATCACAACATACATATCATCAAAATATCGAACACATATCAAGTTCACATGATTTCTTGCAACATGATTTCTCCCGTGACCTCAAGAACAAAAGTAACTACTCACAAATGATAATCATGCTCAAGATCAGAGGGGTATTAAATAGCATAATGGATCTGAACATATAATCTTCCACCAAATAAACCATATAGTAATCAACTACAAGATGTAATCAACACTACTAGTCACCCACAAGCACCAATCTATAGTTCCGGTACAAAGATTGAACACAAGAGATGAACTAGGGTTTGAGAGGATATGGTGATGTTGAAGATGTTGATGGAGAATGCCCTCCCCAAGATGGGAGAGTTGTTGGTGATGATGATGATGATGATGATTTCCCCCTTCGGGAGGGAAGTGCTCCTGGCAGAATCGCTCCGCCGGAGGGCAAAAGTGCTCCTGCCCAAGATCCGCCTTGAGACGGTGGCGCTCCGTCCCGAAAGTCCTCTCTTGATTTTTTCTAGGTCAAAATGACTTATATACCAGAAGATGGGCACCGGAGGTGGGCTGGGCTGAGCACAACCCACCAGGGCGCGCCTGGGGGGCCAGGCGCGCCCTGGTGTCTTGTGCTCACCAGGTGGCCCCCTCCGGTGGTTATTTGCTCCAGTATTTCTTATTTATTCCATAAAAAATCCTCGTGAAGTTTCAGCTCATTTGGAGTTGTGCAGAATAGGTGGCCTGACGTAGCTTTTCGAGGTCCAGATTTCCAGCTGCCGGAATTCTCCCTCTTTGTGTGTACCTTGCATATTATGAGAGAAAAGGCATTAGAATTACTCCAAAAGGCATTATTATGCATAAAAACATCATAAATAATTGTAGGTAAACATGATGCAAAATGGACGTATCACCCGGCCCGCCGGCGTCGGCCTCCTCCACCTCGGCCTCCACCTCCCCCACTCCGGTGAGCCCCCTCCGCCTCTCCTTTTTCAGTTTTTTTCTCTGTTAGTGTACTTAGTTTAGTTAGTGTAGTTAGTGTAGTTAGTGTATTTTAGTTAGTGTAGTGTAGTGTAGTTTAGTTAGTGTTTTTTAGTTAATGTTGTTTGGTTAGTTAGTGTAGTGTAGTGTAGTGTAGTTTAGTTAGTGTTTTTTTGTTAGTGTAGTTTTGGTTAGTTAGTGTAGTTTAGTTAGTTTAGTGTAGTTTAGTTAGTTTAGTTTAGTTTAGTTAATCTAGTTTAGTTGTAGTTTAGTTAGTTTAGTTTAGTTAATCTAGTCTAGTTTAGTTAGTTAGGAAAAATAAAATGTTAATGTAGAGATCCCAAGATCCCTCCCTCGCCGGTCACTAGCCTATCCCTCCCCGGATCCCCCCTCCTCGCAGATCCTCACCGGTGCCCCTTGCTTCCTCCCTCGGCTACCCTCCTCGGCTTCATCCCCTCATCGCCGACAGCAGCAGGTAGCTAGCTATATCCTCCTCCCCCCCTTAATTATTTGCTCTGTTCTGGCCTTCGTGCCGATGACACTAGCTAGGTAACTACAGTGGCGTAACCCGTATGCATCTCCCGTCCGAAAGGGTTGCATCGATAAATATGCATTCAGTTGCATATTTATCACCGTAACTCATTCGGATTGTCCAGCGATTTCCACGGACAGCCCAAGGATGTGTAGATTGGGTACGTTCTCCATGATCTACCCCATTCCAAGACAAAATTTCGGCAGTGCCTCCCTGTTGTTCTCCGGATGCACATTCTCTCGGCTTTTTGCCGAGACGTGTATTTGGAGAACAGCGGGGAGGTGCTATCGAAATTTTGTCTCGGAATGGGGTAGAACACGGAGAACGTACTCAATCTACACATACTCGGGTGGGATTAGGACCTATCTTTACCTATTAGCATGTAGGTTGCATGGACGTAATAAAATTGACAAACTAGATTAACTAATGAATACACATGCTGAATTATATATATTTATTTTGTGTCCAGTAGCTAGGCAAGATGAGTGATCGTGTGTGGATGTACACCGGTCACACTAGTCAGAAAGACATGACCAATGAATGGTTAACAAAAACCAAGGGGTTTGTGAGAGCCGCATTTGCAAATGGCCAGAGAAAAACCTGGTGCCCCTGTGTCCGGTGCGACAATTGGCACAAGAGGACAGAGGATGAAATGGGCAAACACCTGCAGAAGAGTAGTTTTACGCCTGGTTATACGGTGTGGACATGTCATGGTGAGTCTGCCCAACGTGCCAGAGCTGAGGTGGGTCGTCATCGCACCGACGAGCATGGTACCGAGATGGAAGACATGGTGCAAGACTTTGATGATGCTCGGGATTCGGACGATGAGATGGAGGAATCTGCAAAGGCCTTCAATGAAATGTTGGAGTCTTCAAAACGTCCTCTCCATGAGCACACTGAGCTTTGTCAGCTGGATGCCATCTCACAAGTAATGGCTCTGAAGGCTCAGTTCAAGTTGGGCAGAGAATGCTACGACGTGATGATGATTGTATTTGGACGCTTTCTACCCAAAGGCCAAGTAATGCCTGCAAACCTGTACCAGTCAGACAAAATCCTCCGTGCACTTAAGATGCCCTATGAGAAGGTACATGCCTGTGAGAAAGGATGTGCCTTTTTTAGGCTTGAGTATGCGGACTTGAACTATTGTCCCATTTGCAAGTCTTCCAGGTATGTTGTGCTAGACAACGGTATGGGTGAGAAGACGCAGACCAAAATCCCCGTTAATGTTCTTCGATATATGCCAATCGTACCAAGACTTCAACGTCTTTTCATGGTCGAAGAGATGGCCAGACAGATGACATGGCACAAAATGGGCAAATGAACTGAACTATATGCGGATGGGAATCCGATGATGGTACACGCATCGGATGGTTCTGCGTGGAAGCGCTCCGATGCATTACATGAGCAAAAAGTGGCAGATCCAAGGTATCCTCGAGTCACCATCAGCAGGGATGGGTTCAATGTGTTTGGTCTGACGGCAACCCAATACAGTTGTTGGCCCGTATTTGTCATTCCACTCAATCTCCCCCCGAACAGATTATGCAAAGAAAGAACATTTTCCTAATGTTGATAATTCCAGGGCCAAACTATCCGGGGAAGAATATGAATGTGTACATGGAGCCGCTTAAGGATGAATTGCAAGAAGCTTGGGATAATGGGTTCAAGACATACGACGCCGCTAGCAAACAGAACTTCATAATGCGTGTCTGGTACATGTACTCGATGCATGACTTGCCAGCGTATGTGCTATCCGTTAGCTGGTGTGTGCATGGAAGGTTCCCATGCCCCACATGCAAGGCAGCTCTTTAGTTTCATTGGCTGTAGGCGGGTCGCAAGTTTTCTAGATTCGACTTGCATAGACATATCCTGGATCCTCGCCATAAGTTCAGGAAAGACAAGAAGAACTTCATCAAAGGTAGAGTTGTCAAAAACTCTACACCACCAGCGTTCACAGGCCAAGAGACCCTGGTTTAGTTAAACACTCTCAAGCTAGATCCACAGCGTCCAGGGTATTTCAAGGGGTATAATTCAGAACACGCCTGGACTCAAAAGACATGCTTGTGGGATCTGCCTTACTTCAAAGACCTCCTTTGCCCACACAACATCGACGTGATGCACATTGAAAAGAATATCGCCGAGGCCCTTTTTGGTACATTGTTCGGCATAGAGGGGAAGTCAAAGGATAATACTAAGGCTAGAGTCGATCAGGAGGCGTTATGTGATAGACCGTTACAAAACATGCAAGAACCGAAAGGAAAGCAGAACTGGACGAAGCCAAAGGCATGGTTCAATCTTGGAAGGCCAGCTATGAGGGAAATTATCTTTTGGGTGAAAATGCAGTTGATGGTCCCCAACGGGTATGCATCGAATCTAAAGAGGGGAGCGAGTCTTGAAAAATTGAAAATATTTGGCCTCAAGAGTCTTGATTGGCACATATGGATTGAGCGGGTAATGCCGGTGATGTTGCGTGGCTTTATCCCTGAGTATGAATGGCTATTACTGGCAGAGCTGAGCTATTTCTTCCGTGTTCTTTGTGCGAAAGAACTATCTCCTAGCGTGTGCTACCTCTTGAGCTTGCGTTGGTTTTTCCCTTCAAGAGGAAAGGGTGGTGCAGCAAAGTAGAGTAAGTATTTCCCTTAGTTTGAGAACCAAGGTATCAATCCAGTAGGAGACAATGAACAAGTCACCAAATACCTGCACAAACAATCAAACAACTTGCACCCAATGCAATAAAGGGGTTGTCAATCCCTTCACGGTTATTTGCAAAAGTGAGATCTGATAGTGATGGATAAACGGTAAAGTAAATATTTTTGGTATTTTTGGTTTATAGATCGGAAAGTAAAAGATTGCAAAGGAAGTAAATTGGAAACTAAAATTGTAGATCAGAAAGTTATATGATGGAAAATAGACCCGGGGGTCATAGGTTTCACCAGAGGCTTCTCTCAAGATAGAAAATATTACGGTGGGTGAACAAGTTACTGCCGAGCAATTGATAGAAAAGCGCAAAGTTATGACGATATCTAAGGTAATGATCATGAATATAGGCATCACGGTCCGTGTCAAGTAGACCGACTCCTTCCTTCATCTACTACTATTACTCCACACATCGACCAACTCCTGCCTGCATCTAGAGTATTAAGTTCATAAAACAGAGTAACGCATTAAGTAAGATGACATGATGTAGCGGGATAAACTCAAGCAATATGATGAAAACCCCATCTTGTTATCCTCGATGGCAACAATACAATACGTGTCGGTTCCCCTTCTGTCACTGGGATCAAGCACTGCAAGATTGAACCCAAAGCTAAGCACTTCTCCTATTGCAAGAAAAACCAATCTAGTTGGCCAAACCAAATCGATAGTTTGAAGAGACTTGCAAAGATATCAAATCATGCATATAAGAATTCAGAGAAGATTCAAATAATATTCATAGATAAGCTGATCATAAATCCACAATTCATCGGATCTCGGCAAACACACCGCAAAAAGGTATTACATCGAATAGATCTCCAAGAACATCGAGGAGAACATGGTATTGAGGATCAAAGAGAGAGAAGAAGCCATCTAGCTACTAGCTATGGACCCGTAGGTTTGAGGTAAACTACTCACGCTTCATCGGAGAGGCAATGGTGTTGATGTAGAAGCCCTCCGTGATCGAATCCCCCTCCGACAGGACGCCAGAAAAGGCCCCTAGATGTTATCTCATGGGTACAGAAGGTTGCGGCGGTGGAAAACTATTTTCGTGGCTCTCCTGATTTGTTTTGGGATATTTGAGAATATATAGGCGGAAGAAATAGGTCGGTGGAGTCACGAGGGGCCCACGAGGGTGGGGGGCACGCCCTACCCCCCTGGGTGCACCCTCCGTCCTTGTGGCCGCCTCGTGGCTTTCCTGACGTGTACTCCAAGTTCTCTGGATGTCTTCTGGTCCAAGAAAAATCATCGCGAAGGTTTCATTCCATTTGGTATTCCTTTTCTGCGAAACTCTAAAACAAGGGAAAAAACAGAATCTGGCACTGGGCTCTAGGTTAATAGGTTAGTCCCAAAAATAATATAAAATAGCATATTAATGCATATAAAACATCCAAAATAGATAATATAATAGCATGGTACAATCAAAAATTATAGATACGTTGGAGACGTATCAAGCATCCCCAAGCTTAATTCCTGCTCGTCCTCGAGTAGGTAAATGATAAAAACAGAATTTTTGATGTGGAATGCTACCTAACATACTTATCCTTGTAATTTATTTATTGTGGCATGAATGTTCAGATCCGTATGATTCAAAACAAAAGTTTAATATTGACATAAAAACAATAATACTTCAAGCATACTAACAAGGCAATTATGTCTTCTCAAAATAACATGGCCAAAGAAAGCTTATCCCTACAAAATCATATAGTCTGGCTATACTCCATCTTCATCACACAAAATATTCAAATCATGCACAACCTCAATGACAAGCCAAGCAATTGTTTCATACTTTTGATGTTCTCAAACTTTTTCAACTTTCACGCAATACATGAGCTTGAGCCATGGACATAGCACTATAGGTGGAATAGACGGTGGTTGTGGAGAAGACAAAAAGAAGGAGATAGTCTCACATCAACTAGGCATATCAACGGGCTATGGAGATGCCCATTAATAGATATCAATGTGAGTGAGTAGGGATTGCCATGCAACGGATGCACTAGAGCTATAAGTTTATGAAAGCTCAAAAAGAAACTAAGTGGGTGTGCATCCAACTCACTTGCTCACGAAGACCTATTGCAATTTGAGGAAGCCCATCATTGGAATATACAAGCCAAGTTCCATAATGAAAAATTCCCACTAGTATATGAAAGTGACAATATAGGAGACTCTCTTCTCATGAAGATCATGGTGCTACTTTGAAGCACGGGTGTGGTAAAAGGATAGTAGCATTGCCCCTTCTCTCTTTTCTCTCATTTTTTTTATTTGGGCCTTCTCTCATTTTTTTGGCCTCTTTTTTTTCGTCCAGAGTCTCATCCTAACTTGTGGGGGAATCATAGTCTCCATCATCCTTTCCTCACATGGGACAATGCTCTAATAATGAAGATCATCACACTTTTATTTACTTACAACTCAAGAATTACAACTCGATACTTAGAACAAAATATGACTCCATGTGAATGCCTCCGGCGGTGTATCGGGATGTGCAATGAATCAAGAGTGACATGTATGAAAGAATTATGAATGGTGGCTTTGCCACAAATACGATGTCAACTACATGATCATGCATAGCAATATGACAATGATGGAATGTGTCATAATAAACGGAACGGTAGAAAGTTGCATGGTAATATATCTTGGAATGGCTATGGAAATGCCATAATAGGTAGGTATGGTGGCTGTTTTCAGGAAGGAATATGGTGGGTTTATGGTACCGGCGAAAGTTGCACGGCACAAGAGAGGCTAGCAATGGTGGAAGGGTGAGAGTGCGTATAATCCATGGACTCAACATTAGTCATAAAGAACTCATATACTTATTGCAAAAATCTATTAGTTATCGAAACAAAGTACTACGCGCATGCTCCTAGGGGGATAGATTGGTAGGAAAAGACCATCGCTCGTCCCCGACCGCCACTCATAAGGAAGACAATCAATAAATAAATCATGCTCCGACTTCATCACATAACGGTTCACCATACGCGCATGCTACGGGAACCACAAACTTTAACACAAGTATTTCTCAAATTCACAACTACTCACTAGCATGACTCTAATATCACCATCTTCATATCTCAAAACAATCATAAGGAATCAAACTTCTCATAGTATTCAATGCACTTTATATGAAAGTTTTTATTATATCCCTCTTGGATGCCTATCATATTAGGACTAAATTTATAACCAAAGCAAGTTACCATGCTGTTTAGAGACTCTCAAAATAATATAAGTGAAGCATGAGAGTTCATTAATTTCTATAAAATAAAACCACCGCCGTGCTCTAAAAAGATATTAGTGAAGCACTAGAGCGATATTGCCTAGCTCAAAAGATATTAGTGAAGCACATAGAGTATTCTAATAAATCACGATTCATGCGTGTCTATCTCAAAAGGTGTGTACAGCAAGGATGATTGTGGCAAACTAAAAAGCAAAGACTCAAATCATACAAGACGCTCCAAGCAAAACACATATCATGTGGTGAATAAAAATATAGCCTCAAGTAAAGTTACCGATAGACGAAGACGAAAGAGGGGATGCCTTCCGGGGCATCCCCAAGCTTAGGCTCTTGGTTATCCTTGAATATTACCTTGGGGTGCCTTGGGCATCCCCAAGCTTAGGCTCTTGCCACTCCTTATTCCATAGTCCATCAAATCCTTACCCAAAACTTGAAAACTTCACAACAGAAAACTCAACAGAAAATCTCATAAGCTCCGTTAGTATAAGAAAATAAATCACCACTTTTGGTACTGTTGTGAACTTATTTTTTATTTATATTGGTGTAATATCTACTGTATTATAACTTTTCCATGGTTCATACCCCCCGATACTAGCCATAGATTCATCAAAATAAGCAAACAACACAAAGAAAACAGAATCTGTCAAAAACAGAACAGTCTGCGAAGATCTGAATTGTTCTAATACTTATGTAACTCCAAAAATTGTGAAAAATTAGAAAAACAGAGGAAATTCGTATATCAATCTTGTGTAAACAATTCAGAGTTTTTCCACGCTCCAGTGAATTTAAACAATTCTGGGACTGGGCGCAAAAGTTTCTGTTTTTCAGCAGGATCAAATCAACTATCACCGTAAACCATCCCAAAGGTCTTACTTGGCACAAACACTAATTAAAACACAAAACCACATCTAACCAGAGGCTAGATGAATTATTCAAAGCAAAACAGGAACCAAAAGCAAAAACAAAAATAAAATTGGGTTGCCTCCCAACAAGCGCTTTTCTTTAAAGCCTTTTTAGCTAGGCATTGAGATTTTGATGATGCTCACATAAAAGACAAGAATTGAAACACAAAGAGAGCATCATAAAACACATGACAAACACATCTAAGTCTAACATACTTCTTATGCATAGGCATTTTATAAGCAAACAAATTATCAAGATAAGAAATATCTAGCATATGCAAAGAAGAGGAATAAAACATCGACAATCTCAACACAACGAGAGGTAATTTAGTAACATGAAAATTTCTACGACCATATTTTCCTCTCTCATAATAATTACATGTAGGATCATAAGCAAATTCAACAATATAGCAATCACAAAACAAATTCTCAACACGATCCACATGCATGCGAAGTTGACACTCTTCCAAAATAGTGGGATCAACATTAACTAAAGTCATGACCTCTCCAAACCCACTTTTATCAAAAATTTCATAAGATTGAACATTCTCCATATATGTGGGATCTAAAGTTGACACTCTTCCAAACCCACTTCCAATATTATTGCAAACATTATTATCAATATCAAATTCATCATGGGTCTTAAATAAATTTTCAAGATCATAAGAAGAATCACCCCAATCATGATCATTGCAACAAGGAGTAGACATAGCAAAATTAGTATCCCCAAGCTTAGGGATTTGCATATCATTAACACAATTAACTTTAATGGAATTTATAATAACATCATTGTAATCATGCTTTTCATCCAAGGCACTATCATGAATCACTTTATAATTTTCTTCTTTCAACACTTCATCACACTTTTCAGATTCACGAATTTCAAGCAAAACCTCATAAAGATAATCTAGTGCACTCAACTCACTAGCAATAGCTTCATCATAATTGGATCTCTTAAAAAGATTAGCAAGTGGGTGAGGATCCATAAACCTTTGTTTCTATTTTTCAATAAACACACAATTTTACCAAGCGAACAAGCAAACAAACCAAGTAAGACATAAGGGCAAACGAAAAGACGAACGGAAGAAGGGCGAAGAAAAGGCTAATCTTTTTGAAAATCATTTTAGAAGTGGGGGAGAGGAAAATGAGAGGCGAATGGCGAATAATGTAATGCAAGAGACGAGAGTTTATGATGGGTACTTGGTATGTCTTGACTTAGCGTAGATCTCCCCGGCAACGGCGCCAGAAATCCTTCCTGCTACCTCTTGAGCTTGCGTTGGTTTTTTCCTTGAAGAGGAAAGGGTGATGCAGCAAAGTAGAGTAAGTATTTCCCTCAGTTTGAGAACCAAGGTATCTCTCCAGTAGGAGACAACGAACAAGTCACCAAATACCTGCACAAACAATCAAACAACTTGCACCCAACGCAATAAAGGGGTTGTCAATCCCTTCATGGTTATTTGCAAAAGTGAGATCTGATAGAGATGGATAAACGGTAAAGTAAATATTTTTGGTATTTTTGGTTTATAGATCGGAAAGTAAAAGATTGCAAAGGAAGTAAATTGGAAACTAAAATTGTAGATCGGAAAGTTATATGATGGAAAATAGACCCGGGGGCCATAGGTTTCACTAGAGGCTTCTCTCAAGATAGAAAATAGTACGGTGGGTGAACAAATTACTGCCGAGCAATTGATAGAAAAGCGCAAAGTTATGATGATATCTAAGGCAATGATCATGAATATAGGCATCACGTCCGTGTCAAGTAGACCGACTCCTGCCTGCATCTACTACTATTACTCCACATATCGACCGACTCCTACCTGCATCTAGAGTATTAAGTTCATAAAACAGAGTAACGCATTAAGTAAGATGACATGATGTAGCGGGATAAACTCAAGCAATATGATGAAAACCCCATCTTGTTATCCTCGATGGCAACAATACAATACGTGTCGGTTCCCCTTCTGTCACTGGGATCAAGCACCGCAAGATTGAACCCAAAGCTAAGCACTTCTCCTATTGCAAGAAAAACCAATCTAGTTGGCCAAACCAAATCGATAGTTCGAAGAGACTTGCAAAGATATCAAATCATGCATATAAGAATTCAGAGAAGATTCAAATAATATTCATAGATAAGCTGATCATAAATCCACAATTCATCGGATCTCAGCAAACACACCGCAAAAAGGTATTACATCAAATAGATCTCCAAGAACATCGAGGAGAACATTGTATTGAGAATCAAAGAGAGAGAAGAAGCCATCTAGCTACTAGCTATGGACCTGTAGGTCTGAGGTAAACTATTCACGCTTCATCGGAGAGGCAATGGTGTTGATGTAGAAGCCCTCCATGATCGAATCCCCCTTCGGCAGGACGCCGGAAAAGGCCCCTAGATGGGATCTCACGGGTACAGAAGGTTGCGGCAGTGGAAAAGTGTTTTCGTGGCTCTCCTGATTTGTTTTGGGATATTTGAGAGTATATAGGCGGAAGAAATAGGTCGGTGGAGTCACGAGGGGCCCACAAGGGTGGGGGCGCGCCCTCCGTCCTTGTGGCCACCTCGTGGCTTTCCTGATGTGTACTCCAAGTTCTCTCGATGTCTTCTGGTCCAAGAAAAATCATCGCAAAGGTTTCATTCCGTTTGGACTCCGTTTGGTACTCCGTTTCTGCGTAACTCTAAAACAAGGAAAAAAATAGAAACTGGCACTGGGCTCTAGGTTAATAGGTTAGTCCCAAAAATAATATAAAATAGCATATTAATGCATATAAAACATGCAAAACAGATAATATAATAGCATGGAATGATAAAAAATTATAGATACGTTGGAGACGTATCAGCGTGCTAGAAGAAATGGAAGAGTTGGCGCCGGAGTGGATTTGCAAGTTAGAGAAGATCTTTCGGCCGGGCTTCTTTAATCTAATGCAGCACTTGATTTTGCATCTCCCGATCGAGGCAAGGGGGGGCCCATGCAAAATCGTTGGTGCTACGCAACTGAGAGGATGTAGAAGATGCTCCGAGCAAAATGTAAAAATAAACATAGAATTGAAGCATCGATGGCCGAGGCATTCATTACTGAGGAGGCGGCAAACTTCGTGACAGCACACTACGAAGCCAAAAATCGACATTTGCATAATCCGAAACCTCGGTACAATGCTGGCAACCCTAAAAAAGGTGGATCCAACCTCAGCCTATTCAAAGGGAATCTCACACCAGCCGGTGCTTCGAAACCAATATCGTTGGATGTCGAAGAATGGCAGACCATTTCGTTGTATATCTTCAACAACCTAACAGAAGTGTGGCCGTACATCGAGTAAGTTCTCATGGTACATTGTTTCGCAACTTCTAATTCCTTTGAACTGCTCTTATTCCCGGATATTTGATACAGTAGATACGTCACCAAATTCTCGGATGGAGCGGTGATCGAAAAGGAATCCATCAAAGAGTATGAGCTTCTGGCAAAGCATGGAGGCGGCTTTCCCGGTTTCATCTCTTAGTTCAAACAAACGGTAATTTCCATTAGACCATTCTCATTTCTTCGTCTAATTTGCGGCGAATGAAACAATCCTTTCGTATTAAACTTGTAGGCTCATTCAGAGTCTATGGACGCCGAATTGAGACAAGTCGCTAATGGTTTTGACTGTAAGGTCCGTTCATTTGACAAATACGACATTAACGGGTATCGCTTTCGTACCTTCGGCAAAGAGCTATCTATGACTGCTATCGGCGAAGGAGGTACCGAGTATTATGGGAGAGTTGAAGCAATTTATGAACTTCTATTCTATGGTGAAAACCCACCGAACATCGTAGTATTCAAATGTTATTGGTTCCAGCTGAAGGAGACTAGAAGGACTCATGAACATATAGGGCTAGTCGAAATCAAGCAAAGCACCCATTTAGATGTTCCCGATGTCTATATTACGGCTCAATAGGCGACCCAAGTTTTCTATCTACCGTGGGCCTGCCAAACTGATCCAAATCTGAATGGTTGGGATGTCGTTTATGAAGTGCCGCCACGTGTTAGACCACCTCCCCCCAATGAAGAGGATTATGAACCTCACATTAACCCAGACACATATGAAGGTGAATTCTTCCAAGAAACACGTCTTTCCAAAAAACGGTTCAAGAAATGCTCTACTTCACCCCAGAACATTGAAGTAGACAGCGACAGTGAATCCGACTTCACCCCTGAGCCGGAACAAGAAGAGGTTACTGCTGCGGATGACCTATCAATGCTTGACCGATTACATAAAGGTGGCCTTCCACATGTTGATGCCGCTGAACCCGATGAGCATGTCATTCATGATAGTGATGATGATGATGCATTTATTGATCCCG
This sequence comes from Thinopyrum elongatum, assembly GCA_011799875.1. Taxonomy (NCBI): domain Eukaryota; kingdom Viridiplantae; phylum Streptophyta; class Magnoliopsida; order Poales; family Poaceae; genus Thinopyrum; species Thinopyrum elongatum. Next base: position 570,939,076 of record CM022302.1, on the reverse strand, counting down.
GAGCATATATAGACGATCAATATTATTATTAGTTCATGTCATGTATTCAATTTGTATTATATACATATATATATATTGTTAGTTCATGTTAGGTATTCAATTTTTTTATGTTGTACTTGATGACGATACACTTAAGTTATATACATATTATTATTCATGTCGGTATTTTTTTTTATGTTGTACTAATTTCATTTACTCTTTGTCATGGTAGGTGTTGAAAGATGGTGGGCACGGGTAAGGAGCGCTCCGAGGCTCCTTCTTCGTCGGCTCGTGGTGGGAGTTGTACTTCCATTCCAACCGTACCTCTCCGGAGAGCATTGTACGAGGGCATGGCTTCATCGATGGGTGCTTCTTCATCGGCGTCGTTGCCCACCGGGACAGGAGGTTGGGGAGGGAGGAAGAGAGGAGGCCGGGGAGGACGTGGCCGTGGGAGAGGTAGGCAGGCTCCTACGCCTTCCTCACCGCCACCCCCAGCTGATTCACCCGAGCACAGGACTGCTAGGGTGGACACGTCTGAGGAGGAGGCTATGCGGACTCCGGTCCACGAGCCTCGGGTCGACGGGCCTTCGGCCCACGAGACTCCGGACCAGGGTACGTCCCAGGAGACGTCCGGATGGGGTACCTGGCTAGATCTGCCTGAGGGGCCGAGTGTCCATGCTGATGGTGGCGGGGATCCGGCTGATAGCGAGGACGAGGTGGTTGAGGGGGCCACCATCTACCAACATGGTTGTACACGGCTCCCGCCCCTGCCAGCGACCCACGAGCAGAGGTGGTTGATTTTCGCTGATGGGACAGGTAAGTGCATTTACAATTTTTGTACCTTTTGCCTTCATGTTTCTTCAAATATCTAATGCGTTGGCCTTGTCATACTGCAGGGGTTGGGACCACACTCCGGAGGTCCACAGGCCCAACACCGTCCTTGGTGTGATTTGCCAGCAAAACTTCCCGGGGTTTGTCATGTTGCCCGGTGAGGGTCAGCTTCCACAGCTAGGATTGAGTTGGGAGCACTACTTGGCTGCCCCTGCCCCGCCGGAGGAGATGATCGATAATGTCTTGTGCCACACGAGGGCAGAAATGGTGATCAGAAAGTTCTGGGTAATTTCTCCTTTACACAATTAAAAATCTTCAAATAGCTAGTTATTGTACTAATCAATGTTGTCTCATTTGATTGCAGACCTTCTACAGGTGTGAGGAGGGATACGAGGAGGCCGCGACACAGGTTATCGATACCGAGTGCAAGCGCCTACTACAAAACTTACGGCATGAGGCTCGGGTGCAGGCTATTCGAGACTACTACGCCTCCCATGGTAGTAAGAAGACCAAGTCGGTGTGCCGCAGAAAGTTTCTGAAGAAGGAGAAGTACATGACGGTAATTACCTATTCTTAAGGCATTGTACTTAGTTTCCTTGATTTGATTCGTAGGCGTAGCGCTCAAGTTTCTCTTTACTAATTTAGGTGCCCCCGAGATGGTGTGCAGATCAGATGGATTGTTGGGAGGTGTTGGTGGATGAGTGGTGCTCAGACCAATGGCTAGCCCTCCACAACAATGCCAAGGACCGGCGTGCCCAAATGGAAGGTGTGCCATACCATCAAGGAAGCGCCAACTTATATCAGTTCGGGCGGAACTGGGTATGTGGTTTGCTTCATGATTCATGCAATTCATTCTTCATACTAGCTTGAGCCCTTTAATTACTAATTTACTCTGTTCCTCTCTTTTAGACGCGACACAATAAGGTGGAGGTGCTAGAGGTGTACGATCTCTATGCCATGGCCCATACTGCCTCGTACAAGAAGGGCAAGGCATTCTCTGAGTCTGACCTCGATCATCCAGAGAACTTCACCAACATATCCTCCCACAACAAGCTCGTGAGGTACGGAGATGTGGGGAAGGCGAAGAAAGGGGAGGACTTTAACCCGAGCCAGCGGTTTCATCCAGAGCTGGTGATGTTATCTGGTGGCGGGAGGTCCCATGGCTCGATAGCCATTGGAGATGGACTTATCCGTTGTGCTCGCACTCTCCCAGAGATCAAGGCGCGCCAGTCAAGCTCCGCTCCTAAGATAAGGCCTCGTCAACGGCCTTATGAGCTCGCCTAAGATACGGACTCAGCTATCTTTCCTCCATTACATTGTGTGTGCGGCCATCGATGATTACAATGCTAACAAGGAGTGGTGTTGCAGGCTGCTCTTCAGAGAGAGAGAGAGAGATAGAACCCAGGCACTTCTAGTGGAGAGGGACCGACAGGCGGCGGAGAAGGAGCGGGAGTTGGAGGAGAGGACTGCTAAGATGATGGAGGAGGAGAGGGCACGGAATGACATGCAGAACCGGGCCATGTACGAGCTCCTCATGTTAAGTTTCTTCTGCATATTAGCCAAATCACGCGCTTAATGTTCGTTTCATTACTAAATAGTATGACTGACTCGTCAAACCAAATGTGCAGTCTGTGTGCGAGAAGACCGGTCAGACCCCTCCGCCGATGCCAGTCATTGCTCTGGGGACCACGGTGAGTTTCATTTGAATGGTCATTAGTTACTAGTCTTAACATTTGAGTGTCATCATGCTAACGAGACATTGCAAATGATCTTTGGTGCAGCATAACTCCAAACATGCATCGCACGATCCTTCTCCAAGTTTTACCGGCATGACCAACCCCGGTGCTTCACCTCCGTGATGAGGGTAAGTTTTCTCTAGTGTTTTGCTTAACAAATGCATAATGACCTAGACTTAGCTTTATCTCCTCCAATGTGGCTACCATAATGACCTAGACTTAGCTTATTTTCCTCCAAAATAACATAATAACCTTACTTAGCTCCACATTGATCCATTTTACCTAAGTTAGCTCCAAAATGACCTAAGTTAGCTCTAAGTTAGCTATAATATGCTAATTTAGCTCTAATATGCTTAGTTACCTAGGTTAGCTCAATAATGACCTATACTTAGCTTACTTATGTCAAAAATGGCATAATATGCTTAGTTAACTAAAAAATGGCATAATTACCTAGGTTAGCTCAATAATGACCTATACTTAGCTTATTTAGTTCATTTATGATATAAGTAGCTTACTTAGCTCATAAATGGCATGATAACCTTGGTAAGCTCATAAATGTCATATACTTAGCTCACTTAGCTCAAAAATGGCATGATAACCTTGGCATATTCTTCTTCTTCTTCTTCTTCTAGTCTTCTTCTTCTTCTTCTTCTTCTTCTAGTCTTCTTCTTCTAACTTTCTTACTCCCATTTTTGCAGGTTTGATTCACTTCATGGCAGCAGGCATTGATGGACTGCTAGTGTTTAGTTTTTGTTTTCATTTGTATTGATGAACAATGCGAAACTATCTATGTATATATGGATGAACTCCGTGAAACTATTTATGTATTGGATCTTTTAATAACCTATGTGTTCTATTGCATTGATGGACTGCTAGATGTTGGATACATGGGCTACGTTTGAGGTTGAAACTATATATATCATATATGTCTTTTGAAAATGCAGGGATATAACAGAAAACAGAAAAAACAGTAACCATGCAGGGTCTTTGCCGTCTGCCACTGACGGTAAAGGGGTCTTTGTTGTCTGCCACAGACGGCAAAGAGGCCACGTGGCAGCAACCTGTGCAACCTGGGAGCTGACCCATTTGGCCACTTTGCCGTCTGTGGCAGATGGCAAAGGCTGGGGATGACTTGCCGTCTGTGGCAGACAGCAAAGAGAGGGGTTTTGCCGTCTGTGGCAGACGACAAAGAGCTGGGTGGAGTGACGGGTCTGCTGACATCATATGGCAGACGACAAAGGAGAGGGCATGTTTGCCGTCAGCTGGCAGACGGCAAAGCCTCCCGTTAGCCACCTAACGTGGCTAACATCAGTTGTTTGTCGTCCATATTCTTTGTCGTCTGCCACCGACGGCAAAGGGATCTTTGCCGTCCGCTGCCAAATGGCAGACGGCATATCAATTGTTTACCGTTACTTACTGTGCCGGGCATGTTTCCCGTCCGTGGCTGACGGCAAAGGTCTTTGCCGTCAGCTTTCTGGTCCTTTGCCGTCTGCCATGGCAGATGGCAAATCAGCTGATTCCTGTAGTGTTCTATCCATACGGCCGGATCCGTCGTCCCGTCATAGGGTTCGATATTTACGGGCTTGAAGCCCTCCAGGAATTGGTGCTGCATCACTCTATCTGTGAAGCATAGAGGGTGAGCGGCGCCCCTAACTCGGGCTACGTCGCACCGGAGACCATCTGTCATCCAGGCTCGCTGTTGTTCCCGAGCTTTGTCATTTCGGTGTAGCCAAGCTTGGTAACTGTCCTGTCCTGTCGAACAGGAGAGTTGTCTTTGGGTCCATAGATGGATCTTGTCAGACCTGCGCGGGCATCTAGGTCGTGTCGTAGGTCGTACTCATAGGCAGGCCGAACTGGCTCCTTGCCTGGACGGCGAGGTGGAGCGAGAGGCTGTTCGGTTTTATCGGCCGGCCTATCCCGTCCTCAAGGGGGGCGGTCCGGCTGGTCCGCCTGAGTGTGCCGTGCAGGTGCTGGCTCTATGACCTCATCGTCAAATTGCGGCAGAAGCTTTCGCATTGGATAACTTTTGGTCTGCCGTTCGTATACGTTCCCTTCTTCGGCAACTAGGACTTTAGTCCATCTGTCATTGAGGGTGTCTTGCTCGACCTTTATTCTCTGTTGCTGTTTCTTCAGGCTACGTGCGGTGGCAATGAGCTGCCGTTTGAACCGCTCTTGATCCAGCGGGTCTTTGGGGACGATTAAATCCTCTTCGCCCAAGCTAACCTCCTCTTCAGAGGGGGGAGGTAGTTGCTGTCTTCGGAGTCACCGAGGTCCTCTAGGTTGAGCGGGTCTTCCTCCTCGTGGTCGGCTTGAGGTTGCTCGTCGGCGCCGTGGTCCTCGAGGTTCTCCGCGTTATCCGGAGTGCCATTCTCTCCAGTGTCCGTGTTGCTTGCATGGCTTCGGCGTGCCTTGGAGCGACGGCGTTGTTTGCGGCGCCTGTGCGGCTCATCACCGGGCTTGCCGCTATCCTTCCTGGGGGTGCCGTCGTCTTTCGCAGTGTCCACCATGTAAATGTCGTAAGTGGACATGGTCGTCCAGCGGCCGGGGATGGGAGGCGCGGTGTCGGTGTTGGCGATGGCTCTGCTATCCTCGTCCATGGAATAGGCTTTTTGCGAAGTGTAGTCCAACATGTCGGTTAAGTCCTCAACCGTGGCTACGAGGTGGGTGGTGGGTGGGACGCAAAATTCCACGAAGCACGTCTCAAAGGGCTGCTGAACGCAAGCCAAGGGCGGATCCACCTGAATAGCCATCATCTAGATTCGGTCCAACGCCTCACTTATTAAAGTGAGGGTCGTCGGATTGGTAAGCGGCAGCCGCAGGGGGCCAGCTTCCGATGTGGCGGGGCAAGGAGTGATCGGGGCCAGAGCCGGATCCTGGTCTTCGAGGGTCGAGTTAACCTCGAGGCTCGGGGCCGGATAGTCGTAAGAAATCGAGGACAAGACCTGGTCTTCGGATATTGCTTCTGTGTTGGGACTCGAATCCGAGTTGTCGAGGGGGAGTTCCTCTAAGGGTAACCCCTGGCCATCGAATGCCAACACGTCGCTGGGGCTCAAGGCCGTAGGCGTGTTGCAAGGAGAGAGTTCGGCCGAAAGAGACTCTCGGCGTCCGAACCTTGCTTCCGCATTATGGCCTAAAGATGAGTCTCCGACGGATATTGCGGGCATGGTCGAGAGGGATTCCTGGCCTCCGTTCGAGGCGGAGACGTCCGAGCTCGAGGCTGGCCGTAGGATGGGGGCCGATCCATAGATTGGATCGAGGAAGGGTTCAGGAGCAGGCGTAGTGAATCCGGCGAAAACCAGATCGCCGCAAACGTCCGCAACGAACTCCATATTGCCGAATCGAATTTGGTGCTCAGGCACGAAGGTGTCGATCTGATCTAGATGACCAGTTGGGTTGGCGTGCAGCACGATGCTGCCGAACGTAAAGAGTTGGCCGGGAACAAAGAGATCCCCGGAGCTAACGCCTTCTCCGATGATCAGGCGAGCCAATGATCCTTTTGGCAACCCAACAGCGGAACTCTCAATGAAAGCACCAATGTCGGTGTCAAAACCGACAGATCTCGGGTAGGGGGTCCCGAGCTGTGGATCTAGGATCGATGGGGAACAAGGGACGATGAACATGGTATTTACCCAGGTTCGGGCCCTCTCGAAGAGGTAAAACCTTACGTCCTGCTTGATTGTATTTGATGTATGGTATGGTTACAGAGTAGATCTACCTCGAGATCAGACGAGCTAAACCCTAAGGTAATGAGGTGATGAATGTAGCTCTAGCCCTAAAGACTAAAACCCTCCTATTTATATAGACACCTGCAGGGTTAGGGTTACACGTGATCGGTTACAAAGAAAGGAAGATCCTGCCTAATCTTGGCTTGGAGGACACACCACGGCTCCAAAGATTCCTTATCCGGTCATGGATCCGCACTCCATCTTGGCCCCCATAATAGCCCATCAATCCAGCCCAAACATGACAGGCTGGCAGCCCGAGGACCCCTTAATCCAGGACTCCCTCAGGCGGTGAAGGTCCAGTGACCAATTCGACTGTGGAGAGGCTCGGGAGGGCGCCGGAAAATGGCCACGGGCATCGGTTCGATGCGTGGTTAGGCGTGTTCGAACACGCGCGACGTCGCACGTCGAATGGCACTGATGGCAGCAGCTTAGTGTTGGGAAACGTTGCATGGGAAACAAAAAATTTCCAACGCTCACCAAGATCAATCTAGAAGATACACATATCCGAGAGGAGAGATCGGATCCACGTACCCTTGTAGATCGCTAAGCGGAAGCGTTTAAGAAACGCGGTTGATGTAGTCGAACGTCTTCGCGATCCAATCATGATATGTCCACGAACTCCCGATCAAGCGCCGAACGGACGGCACCTCCGCGTTCAACACACGTACGGCTTGATGACGCCTTCACCTCCTCGATCCAGCGAGCGATGGTGAAGTAGTAGCTCGAGTTCTTAAGCAACACGATGGCGTGTGATACGTCCATTTTGCATCATGCTTTTATATTGATATTTATTGCATTATGGGCTATTATTACACATTATATCACAATACTTATGCCTATTCTCTCTTATTTTACAAGGTTTACATGAAGAGGGGAAATGCCGGCAGCTGGAATTCTGGGCTGGAAAAGGAGCAAATATTAGAGACCTATTCTGCACAACTCCAAAAGTCCTGAAACTTCACGGAGAGTCATTTTGGAATTAATAAAAAATATTGGGCGAAGAAAGCACCAGAGCGGGCCCACCAGCCAGCCACAAGGGTGGAGGGCACGCCCTACCCCCCTGGGCACGCCCCCCGTCCATGTGGGCCCCCTGGCAGGCCTCCGACGTCCATCTTTTGCTATATGGTGTCTTTTACCATGGAAAAAATCAGAAGGAAGCTTTCGGGATGAAGCGCCGCCGTCTCTAGGCGGAACCTGGGCAGAACCAATCTAGGGCTCCGGCGGAGCTGTTCTGCCGGGGAAACATGCCTCCGGGAGGGGGAAATCAAAGCCATCATCATCACCAATGATCCTCTCATCGAGAGGGGGTCAATCTCCATCAACATATTCACCAGCACCATCTCCTCTCAAACCCTAGTTCATCTCTTGTATCCGATCTTTGTCTCAAAACCTCAGATTGGTACCCGTGGGTTGCTAGTAGTGTTGATTACTCCTTGTAGTTGATGCTAGTTGGTTCATTCGGTGAAAGATCATATATTCAGATCCTTAATGATAATTAATACTCCTCTGATTATGAACATGAATATGCTTTGTGAGTAGTTACGTTTGTTCCTGAGGACATGGGAGAAGTCTTGTTATAAGTAATCATGTGAATTTGGTATTCGTTCGATATTTTGATGAGATGTATGTTTTCTCTCCTCTAGTGGTGTTATGTGAACGTTGACTACATGACGCTTCACCATTATTTGGGCCTAGGGGAAGGCATTGGGAAGTAATAAGTAGATGATGGGTTGCTAGAGTGACAGAAGCTTAAACCCTAGTTTATGCGTTGCTTTGTAAGGGGCTGATTTGGATCCATATGTTTCATGCTATGGTAGATTTATCTTAATTCTTCTTTCGAGTTGCGGATGCTTGCGAGAGGGGTTAATCATAAGTGGGAGGCTTGTCCAAGGAAGGGCAGCACCCAAGCACCGGTCCACCCACATATCAAATTATCAAAGTAACGAACGCGAATCATATGAGCATGATGAAAACTAGCTTGACAGTAATTCCCATGTGTCCTCGGGAGCGCTTTGCTTTATATAAGAGTTTGTCCAGGCTTGTCCTTTTCTACAAAAAGGATAGGGCCACCTTGCTGCACCTTGTTTACTTTTGTTACTTGTTACCCGTTACGAATTATCTTATCACACAACTATCTGTTACCGATAATTTCAGTGCTTGCAGAGAATACCTTGCTGAAAACCGCTTGTCATTTCCTTCTGCTCCTTGTTGGGTTTGACCCTCTTACTTATCGAAAGGACTAAGATAGATCCCCTATACTTGTGGGTCATCAAGACTCTTTTCTGGCGCCGTTGCCGGGGAGTGAAGCGCCTTTGGTAAGTGGAATTTGGTAAGGAAACATTTATATAGTGTGCTGAAATTTACTGTCACTTGTTACTATGGAAAGTAATCCTTTGAGGGGCTTGTTCGGGGTATCTTCACCTTGACCGGAACAGCAAAGAGTTGCTCCTCAACCTACCGCACCTACTGAAAATATTTATTATGAAATTCCTTCGGGTATGATAGAGAAACTGTTAGCTCATCCTTATGCAGGAGATGGAACATTACATCCCGATATGCACCTAATCTATGTGGATGAAGTTTGTGGATTATATAAGCTTGCAGGTATGCCCGAGGATGTTGTCAAGAAGAAGGTCTTACCTTTATCTTTGAAGGGAAAGGCATTGACATGGTATAGGCTATGTGATGATATTGGATCATGGAACTACAACCGATTGAAATTGGAATTTCATCAGAAGTTTTATCCTATGCATCCGGTTCATCATGATCGTAATTATATATATAATTTTTGGCCTCGTGAAGGAGAAAGTATTGGTCAATCTTGGGGGAGGCTTAAGTCAATGTTATATTCATGCCCCAATCATTAGCTCTCAAGAGAAATTATTATTCAAAATTTTTATGCTCGGCTTTCTCATAATGATTGATCCATGCTCGATACTTCTTGTACTGGTTCCTATATGAAGAAGGATATTGAATTCAAATGGGATTTATTAGAAAGAATTAAACGCAACTCTGAAGATTGGGAACTCGACGAAGGTAAAGATTCAGGTATCAACCTTAAGTTTGATTGTGTTAAATCTTTTATGGATACCGATGCTTTTCGTGATTTTAGCACTAAATATGGACTTGACTCTGAGATAGTAGCTTCTTTCTGTGAATCTTTTGCTACTCATGTTGATCTCCCTAAAGAGAAGTGGTTTAAATATTATCCTCCCATTGAAGTTAAAGTAGTAGAACCTATTAAAGTTGAAGAAGAAACTATTACTTATAATGTTGATCCTATTGTTCCTACTGCTTATATTGAGAAACCACCTTTTCCTGTTAGAATAAAGGATCATGCTAAAGCTTCAACTGTGGTTCGTAAGAGTTATACTAGAACACCTACACTGCCTGAACAAATTAAAGTTGAACCTAGTATTGCTATGGTTAAAGATCTCTTGGTTGATAATATTGATGGGCATGTTATTTATTTCTGTGATGAAGCTGCTAGAATTGCCAAACCTGATAGTAAAGATAAACATAGACCTGTTATCGGCATGCCTGTTGTTTCCGTTAAAATAGGAGATCATTGTTATCATGGCTTATGTGATGTGGGTGCTAGTGTGAGTGCAATTCCTTATACCTTATATAAAGAAATTATGAATGATATTGCACCTGCTGAGATAGAAGATATTGATGTTACTATTAAGCTTGCCAATAGAGATACTATTTCACCAATTGGGATTGTTAAAGATGTTGAAGTCTTGTGTGGGAAAATTAAATATCCTGCTAATTTTCTTGTTCTTGCCTCCCCACAAGATGACTTTTGTCACATTATATTTGGTAGACCTTTCTTGAATACCGTTAATGCTAAGATAGACTATGAGAAAGATATTGTTACTGTCGGTTTACGGGATATGTCTCATGATTTTAATTTCTATAAATTTCGTAGACAACCCCATGATAAAGAATTGCCTAGTAAGGATGAAATTATTGGTCTTGCTTCTATTGCCGTGCCTCCTACGGATCCTTTAGAACAATATATGCTAGACCATGAGAATGATATGTTTATGAATAAAAGAAGGCAAATAGATGAAATATTCTTTAATCAAGGGCCTATTTTGAAACACAATTTGCCTGTTGAAATCCTTGGGGATCCGCCTCCACCCAAGGGTGATCTTGTATTTGAGCTTAAACAATTACCTGATACTTTGAAATATGCTTATCTCAATGAAAAGAAGATATATCCTGTTATTATTAGTGCTAACCTTTCAGAGCATGAAGAAAAGAAATTATTGAAAACTCTGAAGAAGCACCGTGCTGCTATTGGATATACTCTTGATGATCTTAAGGGCATTAGTCCCACTCTATGCCAGCACAAAATTAAATTGGAGAAAGATGCTAAACCAGTTGTTGATCACCAATGACGGTTAAATCCTAAGATGAAAGAAGTGGTAGGAAATGAAATACTAAAACTTCTAGAAGTAGGTATAATTTATCCTATCGCTGATAGTTAGTGGGTAAGTCCTATTCATTGTGTCCCTAAGAAGGGAGGTATTACTGTTGTTCCTAATGATAAGAATGAATTGATCCCACAAAGAATTGTTACAGGTTATAGAATGGTAATTGATTTTCGCAAATTGAATAAAGCTACTAGAAAAGATCATTACCCTCTACCTTTTATTGATCAAATGCTAGAAAGACTATCCAAACATAAACATTTTTGCTTTCTAGATGGTTATTCTGGTTTTTCTCAAATACCCGTGTCAAAAGATGATCAGGAGAAGACCACTTTTACTTACCCTTTTGGTACCTTTGCTTATAGACATATGCCTTTTGGTTTATGCAATGCACCTACTACCTTTCAAAGATGTATGACTGCTATATTCTCTGATTTTTGTGAAAAGATTGTTGAGGTTTTCATGGATGATTTCTCTGTTTATGGAACTTCTTTTAATGATTGCTTGAGCAACCTTGATCGAGTTTTGCAGAGATGTGAAGAAACTAATCTTGTCTTGAATTGGGAGAAGTGTCACTTTATGGTTAATGAAGGTATTATCTTGGGGCATAAAATTTCTGAAAGAGGTATTGAAGTTGATAAAGCTAAAGTAGATGCTATTGAAAAGATGTCGTGTCCTAAAGATATCAAAGGTATAAGAAGTTTCCTTGGTCATGCTGGTTTCTATAGGAGGTTTATTAAAGACTTCTCTATAATTTCTAGGCCTCTCACTAATCTCTTGCAAAAAGATGTTCCTTTTGTTTTTGATGATGATTGTGTAGAAGCATTTGAAATACTTAAGAAAGCCTTGATTTCTGCACCTATTGTTCAGCCACCTGATTGGAATTTACCCTTTGAAATTATGTGTGATGCTAGTGATTATGCTGTTGGTGCTATTCTAGGACAAAGAGTTGATAAGAAATTAAATGTTATTCATTATGCTAGTAAAACTCTAGACAGTGCCCAGAGAAATTATGCTACTACAGAAAAAGAATTTTTAGCAGTTGTGTTTGCTTGTGATAAGTTCAGATCTTATATTGTTGATTCCAAAGTAACTGTTCACACTGATCATGCTATTAAATATCTCATGGAAAAAAAAGATGCTAAACCTAGACTTATTAGATGGGTTCTCTTGCTACAAGAATTTGATTTGCATATTATCGATAGAAAGGGAGCTGAGAAACCCGTTGCAGACAACTTGTCTAGGTTAGAAAATGTTCTTGATGACCCAGTGCCTATTGATGATAGCTTTCCTGATGAACAATTAAATGTCATAAATGCTTCCCGTAATGCTCCATGGTATGCTGATTATGCTAATTACATTGTTGCTAAATTTATAGCAACTAGTTTCACATACCAGCAAAAGAAAAAGTTTTTCTATGATTTAAGACATTACTTTTGGGATGACCCACACCTTTATAAAGAAGGAGTAGATGGTGTTATTAGATGTTGTGTACCTGAGCATGAACAGGAACAGATCCTACGCAAGTGCCACTCCGAGTCTTATGGAGGACACCATGCTGGAGATAGAACTGCACACAAGGTATTGCAATCCGGTTTTTATTGGCCTACTCTCTTCAAGGCTGCTCGTAAGTTTGTCTTGTCTTGTGATGAATGCCAAAGAATTGGCAATGTTAGTAGATGTCAGGAAATGCCTATGAATTATTCACTTGTTATTGAACCATTTGATGTTTGGGGCTTTGATTATATGGGACCTTTTCCTTCCTCTAATGGGTGTACACATATTTTAGTTGTTGTTGATTACGTTACTAAGTGGGTAGAAGCTATTCCAAATAGTAGTGCCGATCAGCACACTTCTATTAAGATGCTTAAAGAAGTTATTTTTCCGAGGTTTGGAGTCCCTAGATATTTAATGACTGATGGTGGTTCACATTTTATTCATGGTGCTTTCTGTAAAATGCTTGCTAAATATGATGTCAACCATAGAATTGCATCTCCATATCATCCTCAATCTAGTGGTCAAGTAGAATTGAGCAATAGAGAGATTAAATTAATTTTACAAAAGACTGTTAATAGATCTAGAAAGAATTTTTCTAAGAAACTTGATGATGCATTGTGGGCTTATAGAACTGCTTATAAGAATCCTATTGGTATGTCTCCATATAAAATGGTTTATGGAAAAGCTTGTCACTTACCTCTTGAACTAGAACATAAGGCATATTGGGCTATTAAAGAGCTCAACTATGATTTCAAACTTCCCGGTGAGAAGAGGTTATTTGACATTAGCTCACTTGATGAATGGAGAACCCAAGCCTATAAGAATGCCAAGTTGTTTAAAGAAAAAGTTAAAAGATGGCATGATAAAAGGATACAAATGCGTGAGTTTAATGTAGGTGATCATGTTTTGCTATGCAACTCTCGTTTAAGATTTTTTGCAGGAAAGCTTCTCTCTAAATGGGAAGGTCCATACATTATCGAGGAGGTCTTTCGTTCCGGTGCTATAAAAATCAACAACGCCGAGGGCATAAATCCGAAGGTGGTAAACGGTCAAAGAATCAAACACTATATCTCAGGTACTCCCACAAATGTTGACACCAATATTATTAACACCGTAACACCAGAGGAGTACATAAGGGACACTTTTCAGAATGTTTCAGACTCCAAAAAGGAATAGGTATGTGGAACGGTAAGTAAACCGACTCCAAAACGTCTCCAATTTCAATTTTTCTCTGTTTTGGAATATTTAAAAAATTAGGAAAAATAAAAGTAGTCCGAAAGAGACACGAGGCCAGCACAAGGGTGGAGGGCGCGCCCTACCCCCCTGGGCGCGCCCCCCGACCTTGTGGCCACCTTGTGTGCCCTCCGGACTTCGTTTTCTTGCACAATACTTCTTTTGGTTGGTAAAAAATCATTATATAATCTCCTGAAGGTTTTGACCACCGTACCACGGCAAAATCCTCTGTTTTCGTTTTGAGCTGTTTTCTACCAGAGTTTCCAAGGCCAGGCATTATGTCATCCTCCTCCTTCAACAACGCGGACGGCGATGCTTGGTTGATGCAGATGGAACTTAGAAGGGAGGATGCCGAGGGAGCCATGATGGAGGAGGATGAAGGGGATTCGCTTGAGGAACAACCTCCGGCAACGGAGAGGGGTACTCTGGCGGGCATCTCCACTATTCCAAGTCCCCATCAAGCAATAGGAACTACAAACAACCATGAATACAAAGAGGTTCGAGAAGGGCTTCCCCCTAGGAGGCCCTTACACAGGTTACATCGGAACAACTTTCATAATTTGGTTCATAATTACGGAGTGGAGAACACCCCTCGTACACATATACCCTCCAATTGGGACATATCCCGTCCAAGTGAAAGCAATCAGGGAAGAGCTCTTGGGGGCCTGAAAATAAGCATCTTATGGAGGAAATTCAGAAGAATGCAAATATGCTCCAACGTGTGCTCCAAGAACTGCAAGTTTTGAAAGGTGCATTAATGAAGCTAACGGATTCATCAACAACTCCATCATCACCACCTCCGAAGAAAGAGACATAAATACATGGGTATGGGCACTCCCCTTTGCAACTGCCAAGCTTGGGGGAGGTGCCCCGGTATCGGATCACCATCACACCTTTACCTTTATCGTTTTTCTTAGTTCGATCCTTTTGGTTATATCTTAATCTAGTAGAATAAAGTTTTTAGTATGATCTAGATTTGGGTTTTGTTTTGATCTCTATCTATGTAATCGAGTCCGTGAGTTATATATAATAAAGAGTAGTTTTGAGTTGAGGGCTTTTCTTTCTTGCTATGATCTTGAGGGAATTAATTAAAAGAAAGAATAAAAAGAAATAAAAAGATTATATATTGATCTTATGGAGAGTAATGACTTCACATATAAAGAATATGATGAATAAAATTTGTTGATAGTTGACAAACATTGTTTTGGTCATTGTTGCAATTAATAGGAAGTAATAAAGAAAGAGAGGCTTCACATATAAATATGCTATCTTGGACATCTTTTGTAATTGTGAGCACTCATTAAAATATGACATGCTAAAAAATTGATGTTGGACAAGGAAGACAACATAATGGGTTATGTTTTCTTATATCCGAATAGAAGTTATATTGTCATGGATCCTCCAACATGTTGAGCTTGCCTTTCCCTCTCATGCTAGCCAAATCCTTTGCACCAAGTAGAGATACTACTTGTGCTTCCAAACATCCCTAAACCCAGTTTTGCCATGAGAGTCCACCATACCTACCTATGGATTGAGTAAGATCCTTCAAGTAAGTTGTCATCGGTGCAAGCAATAAAAATTGCTCTCTAAATATGTATGATCTATTAGTGTGAAGAAAATAAGCTTTATACGAACTTGTGATATGGAAGAAAGAAAAGCGACGGACTGCATAATAAAGGTCTTTATCACAAGCGGCAATATAAAGTGACGTTCTGTAACACCCCCAGTGGTTAGCCACAGTAATCCCATTTTGATAATGCCAAGTCAGCATGATTAACAGTGCATGATCATCATTTGCATCATAATGCATTTTAACTCCTAACTCAAGATTCAAATTTAAATGAAAGTGGAAAATAAAAGTTGTCCAACATAGAAACTAAATTGTTCATTAAATAGCAAATAAATCAGAGACAATTCTAAAATTGAAACCAACATCATTGGAGTTGGGTAAGTGACTCAAACATCCCCAAACAGTGACTAAAGACAATATTTAATTACCTTTTATTTAATCTAAAATAGATATGAAAAGATATTTACCCCAAACTAGTTTTTGGTGGTAGGATATATTGTGTTGTGATTTGTGGGCCAGCTCTCATATTTTACAAAACTCTAATGGGGGCCACACATTTTGCAAAACAGAAATAATAAAAGAAAACAGGAAAGAAAAAGAAAAAGAGAAAGAAGCCCACCGCCGCTGGGCCTAAGTCACCCGCAACGGCCCAGCCCAACTAGGCCCCCCTCTCCCCCCCTACCCCAGACGCCGCAGGCGCGCTGTCGAGCACCCTGCGTGCGCGCGCGCCCCGAGCCCGGCCCCCCCTCCCTCGCAGCACGACAGCGCGTCGCCGCGCTCGCCGTGGTTAAAGGGCAGAGCCCCGTGCACCCTGGCCCCCCTGGCTCTCCCTCGCTCACTCCCACTCGCTCTCCCTCTCGCTCCCCACCTCTCCGAAAGCCGCCGCCACCATCGCCGTGGACTAGCGCGGCCAACGCCTCCCGTTCGTCGCTCCGACGTGCCTGTCTGCTCCGCCTCGTCCGACTCCTTCGACTGCGCTTCGTCATCGAGTTCGAGGAGGACCGCAGGGACCGGGATCGACCTCGGTTTCATCTTCTCCGTCGCCGGCGATCCCCTTCGACCCCGAGCTCCCCTGCGCTACAAATCTGCCAAGGGCCTTTCTTGAGCCACTATGTGAGCGCCTGGCCAGTTCCCCTTCGCTATTTCTCTCTGTTTCCACACTAGCACGCCTCGCCGTGGATTGCCGAGCTGAGCTCCGCCGCGACCGGTGCCGCCGCCGCTGTAGTTGCTGTCGCCAACAAGGGAACACTCCAACGTACTCAGGGAGCTGGCAGGAGGCGAACGCAAGCAGCCACGCCCCTTTTCGTCGATGTTTTGCCCAAACCCGAACGGCTCCCGATTTCGGCGCCCGCCACGGTGGCCGCCGTCGACGCTGTGACCCTCCCCGCGACAAACCAACACCGCCATCGGACGCGGCGTGTTGCGCCCGTCCCGTGGGATGAAACCACGGCCCGATTGGCCTCCTGTGCGCCGTTTCCGAGCTCGCCGGAGTTGAGCCACCGCCTCGGGGCTCGCCGGCGCGTCTCCGGTGGCCGGCGGCGACGTGGACCGTCTGGCCCACCGCCAGGGTCACTGACTGGTGGGCCCAGGGCTCCCCTTTGACCAGTCAACGGTGCTGACTGGGCAGCCCGTGTCGCTGACACGCGGGCCCCACAGCCCTGTTAATTAACTGCTAATTAAAATGTTTAATTTAATTAGTTTTAGTTAGATGTCTCAATGACATGTGGGCCCCCCCTGATTAGATTAGTTTAGATTCAAAACTAACTCTGGATTAACTCTGTGTCAATGACATGTGGGTCCCCCGTGTCAGTTTGACCCAGTCAAATCCACTGTTGACTGCTGACGTCAGCACTGCGTCATGATGACGTCACCCTGCTACTGTTTCGGATAATGTTGATTTAAATAATTAAATAAATTCCAGAAAATCAATAAAACTTTAGGAAATCATATCTTTTAATCCGTAACTCCGATCGAAAAACTTTATACATGAAAATTGCTCAGAACGACGAGACGAATCCGAATACACGATCCGTTCGTCCGTCACGCGTCCCTAACTATCCGAACTTGCAACCGTCCCTCTTCGGTCATCTGTCTGACAAATGTCCGGAACCGGGAAAACATTCCCGGATGGATTCCTCCTTTCTCGGTAACGTGCAACCACACGTTAGAACACACCCGGCACTGCATATTGTCATGTCGTACTTTGTGTTGCTCATGTTTGCTCTATATTTATACTGTTTCCTCCCCCTCTTCTCTCTCGATAGCCCCCGACCTCGACGTCGTCCCCGAGACCGACGCAGCTCCGGAGACCGAAGCCACCGTTGACGACCTTGCCCTTGCCGCCGAGCAACCAGGCAAGCCCCCCCCCCCCCATGGCAATCCGATATCGCCCATTCTATTTCTCATGCTTGGATTAGAATTGCTGCTGCTACTACTTTACCTATTCTGATGCATAGCCTGTTTATTGTAGCCTGCTGTTGATAATTACCTGCATATCCTAAACTGCTTAGTATAGGCTGGGTAGAGACCTATCAGTGACCCTACTTATCCCGACTGCCGCGCTGGATCGTCAGAAGACCCGATCAACGGGATTGAAAACCAGGCCCCGACACCGCACATCACCCCCCTTAGTTGTAACGACACTGCAGCGTTACTATCGAGTGCCGAGGGTGAAACCTCTTGTAGCACTTCTGATGTTAACTCTGTAGAGTAGCTAGTCGGTCGTGGTCATCGAGGGTGATTCCTCCTTCACCGCTTCCGATAACGACGCTGTCGTACAGCACCTCAAGTGTGGACCCAGTGAGGGTGATTCCTCCGAGTTCACCTTGACGGAGACATCGAGTAGGAATCCAACGAGGGTGATACCTCGGATTCCCCTGATGTTATGGACACACGGATACTTGAACTTTACACTGTTACTTGGATAGGCGGGTCGACCCTGAGGGGTACCCGCGTGCGCCTGAGAGGCGAGTGTTGTGAAGATGGGTGCCAGTGTGGTGCCCGAGTGGTGAATACGAGGCGCGGCCGGGCATTCTTAACCCTTGCAGCAAGTCCTCGAGACGGGGCGACGGGGTCACATCTTTCGTGAGTCTCTGCTCGTTACCGCAAGCCCCTAGTCCTAACGATTTGGATATTTGATCCGAGCAGGCCTTTGGCCTGATAGCACTAACCGTCACCTGGGCATAGTATGGGCGTTCTGCATCGTATGCATCAGCCGAAAGCTCTGTCAGACGTCTAGTTCAGCATGGCGGCACGGACGGACCGGCGCCTTCCTGTAGTGTTGGTGCCTGGCTTCACCGTGTGCGCAACGACCCGGAGGGCGAGGGGCGATGGCCAAGACCCCCTTGCGCTTAGGATGTAGACCGGCGGGGACCTCTCTGCTGAGCTGTAGGTAGGGCTGCGGTGTGTCGTTTGGCCGAGGCCGGGCATGACCCAGGAAAGTGTGTCCGGCCGGAGTTAATCGAGCATGTTGGGTAAGTTGGTACACCCCTGCAGGGAAGAAAACTTCTATCGATAGCCGGTCCTACGGTAAAGGACACTCGGAGTTGTATCCCGATCGATACAACTAGAACTGGATACCTGTGATGAGACCTGTATGTATGGCTCTGGGATTGCTTCTCGCAGGGAGTCGAGAAGGGATCTCCGGACGTGGTTGATGACTGTATGGCTCTGGGATTGCTTTCTCACAGGGAGTCGAGAAAGGATCTCTGGGTGAGGATGAGACTTAATGATACTGCTACTTTATAGTGATCTGTTCTGCTCTCTTCTATTGCTGCAAGACCGCTGAAGAGGCTAGTCTTCGATAGGACTAGGTCTTCTCTCTATTCTTGCATTTCTGCAGCCCAGTCCACATATACAGCCTCCCTTTGAAAATGTTGCATATGTAGTGTAGATCCTTGCTTGCTGAGTACTTCTGAGTACTCACGGTTGCTTTGTTTTCCTTTTTCTCCCCATATCAGTTTGACGTAACCAGAGGACGGAGCCCCCCTGAGATAGATACCCCGTCGATCGACTACTACTTCGACCCCGAGGATGGATGCTGCTACGAGTTGACTGACGACCAGGAGTAGGATCGGAGGGTCCCAGGCAGGAGGCCTACGCCTTTCGATCGTAGTGTTTTATTTTGCCCCGCCTTTCTAAAGGCCTT
This sequence comes from Thinopyrum elongatum, assembly GCA_011799875.1. Classification (NCBI taxonomy): domain Eukaryota; kingdom Viridiplantae; phylum Streptophyta; class Magnoliopsida; order Poales; family Poaceae; genus Thinopyrum; species Thinopyrum elongatum. Next base: position 570,919,919 of record CM022302.1, on the reverse strand, counting down.
TCTGTTTCTCTTTTAATATCTGTACTCAGATATCTGATGCTTCCGCTGACGCTAGTACGCAAGCTTATGTATTCGAGCCCTCGAGGCCCCTGGCTTGTAATATAAAGCTTGTATGACTTTATTTATGTTTTAGAGTTGTGTTGTGATATCTTCCCGTGAGTCCTTAGGCTTGATCGTGTGCATTTGCATGTATGATTAGTGCACGATTAGGCCGGGGGCGTCACACGTTCTTTTGCATTAAGATTTTGTGCATCCAACCATAAAAGCGCATGACAACCTCTGCTTCCCTCTGCGAAGGGCCTATCTTTTATTTTTATCTTCTACCCTTATACAAAAGTCATGGTGATCTTCACCTTTCCTTTTGGCAAGCACTATGTGTTGGAGAAAGATCCAGATATATATATACACTCGGATGTAGGTTATCATAAAGTATTACTATTGACATTACCCTTGAGGTAAAAGGTTGGGAGGCGAAACTATAAGCCCCTATCTTTCTCTGTGTCCGATTGAAGCTTTGAACCCATAAGTATCGCGTGAGTGTTAGCAATTGTGAAAGACTAAATGATAGTTGCGTATGTGGACTTGCGGAAAAGCTCTTAAATTGACTCTTTCTGATATTATGATAAATTACAATTGCTTCAATGACTGAGATCATACTTTGTTAGTTTTCAATAAAGTTTCTAATTCATACTTTACCTTGTGAACGAATTATTACTTTAGCATAAGAAATTATATGGCATTATATGTTGTTGTTCTAAAGATGATCATGATGCCCTCATGTCCGTATTTTATTTTATCGACACCTCTATCTCTAAGCATGTGGACATATTTTTCGATATCGGCTTTCGCTTGAGGACAAGCGAGGTCTAAGCTTGGGGGAGTTGATACATCCATTTTGCATCATGCTTTTATATTGATATTTATTGCATTATGGGCTATTATTACACATTATATCACAATACTTATGCATATTCTCTCTTATTTTACAAGGCTTACAAGAAGAGGGGGAATGCCGGCAGCTGGAATTCTAGGCTGGAAAAGGAGCAAATATTAGAGACCTATTTTGCACAACTCCAAAAGTGCTGAAACTTCACGGAGAGTCATTTTGGAATTAATAAAAAATATTGGGCGAAGAAAGCACCAGAGGGTGGCCACCAGCCAGCCACAAGGGTGGAGGGCGCGCCCCCCGTCCTTGTGGGCCCCCTGGCAGGCCTCCGACGACCATCTTCTGCTATATGGTGTATTTTACCATGGAAAAAATCAGAAGAAAGCTTTCGGGACGAAGCGCCGCCGTCTCGAGGCCGAACCTGGGCAGAACCAATCTAGGGCTCCGCGGAGCTGTTCTACCGGGGAAACATCCCTCCGGGAGGGGGAAATCGAAGCCATCGTCATCACCAACAATCCTCTCATCGAGAGGGGGTCAATCTCCATCAACATCTTCACCAGCACCATCTCCTCTCAAACCCTAGTTCATCTCTTGTATCCGATCTTTGTCTCAAAACCTCAGATTGGTACCTGTGGGTTGCTAGTAGTGTTGATTACTCCTTGTAGTTGATGCTAGTTGGTTCATTCGGTGGAAGATCATATGTTCAGATCCTTAATAATAATTAATACTCCTCTGATTATGAACATGAATATGCTTTGTGAGTAGTTACGTTTGTTCCTGAGGACATGGGAGAAGTCTTGTTATAAGTAATCATGTGAATTTAGTATTCGTTCGATATTTTGATCAGATGTATGTTGTCTCTCCTCTAGTGGTGTTATGTGAACGTCGACTACATGACACTTCACCATTATTTGGGCCTAGGGGAAGGCATTGTGAAGTAATAAGTAGATGATGGGTTGCCAGAGTGACAGAAGCTTAAACCCTAGTTTATGCATTGCTTCGTAAGGGGCTGATTTGGATCCATATATTTCATGCTATGGTTAGATTTATCTTAATTCTTCTTTCTTAGTTGCGGATGCTTGCGAGAGGGGTTAATCATAAGTGGGAGGCTTGTCCAAGGAAGGGCAGCACCCAAGCACCGGTCCACTCACATATCAAATTATCAAAGTAACGAACGCGAATCATATGAGCATGATGAAAACTAGCTTGACAGTAATTCCCATGTGTCCTCGGGAGCGCTTTGCTTTATATAAGAGTTCATCCAGGCTTGTCCTTTGCTACAAAAAGGATTGGGCCACCTTGCTGCACCTTGTTTACTTTTGTTACTTGTTACCCGTTAAGAATTATCTTATCACACAACTATCTGTTACCCGATAATTTCAGTGCTTGCAGAGAATACCTTGCTGAAAACCGCTTGTCATTTCCTTCTGCTCCTCGTTGGGTTCGACAATCTTACTTATCGAAAGGACGATGATAGATCCCCTATACTTGTGGGTCATCAGCGTGGTGATGGTGGTGGTGGAGAAATCTCAGCAGGGCTTCGCCGAGCCAAGCGGAGAAGAAGATGGACTACGAGGGAGAGGAAGGGCAGTGCCATGGCAATGATGGGTGTGGCTGCCCTCCCTCTCCACCTCTATATATAGGGGGAAGGGAGGAGGGGTGGTGCCCTAGGGTTCCCCCCTAGGGGGGCAGCGGCCACCAAGGGGTAGGGATTTAAGTGGTACGGATAATTTCCGTTCCTGATCCGTTTTCGCATCCGTTTTTAAGGATATGGTATGCACTTACACAAATCCGGCGGATATGGATGTGGATACGGATTTTGGTCAACCGGATATCCGCCGGATATGGTATTGGTAATATCCGACGGACGTGGATTATCCGATAATTTTTGCGGATTATCCGAGGTTATTAAATAGGATTATCCGATAAATTTAGCCCAACCAAGAAGCCCAAATACCCAAGAACTATGTGCCCTGCTGATTGTGGTGGTAGATCACCGTGAGGAGCAAAATCGGTGAACTGTGCCATTGATCGACACCTGTATATGAAGATGGGCAAATTTATCTGCGGCCTTAAGTGATGCACATACACGCCAGCGGCACGTCGAGATGGCGGTCTGCGTACATATACGCTGGTGGCACGTCATGACATTGTGCGTATATATATGCCTGCGGCGTACACCTACATATAGGAATATTGAGCGATCACTGGTAGTGGTTTACTTGCATGTACGTACAATGTGTAGCTGATAGAATTGAGAATACATATTGTACTAGCTAACTTAGCTATTTAAAAACCCTCCCGTGTAATAGACTTTTTAAAAAACCGGCTTTGTAATTGACTTGAGAACACCAAGTCTGTAGTACTGGAGTAGGTTTCATCTTAATAGACTATAAATCATGTTTCTTTGCGTTGCATTTATCATCCGAAATTTTTTGTCCATTTCTGGTCCAAGTCTGCTCCGAATCCGCTCCATATCCGTAGTCCGATATAATCCGCATTCGAATCCGCATCCGATCATTATCCGCTCCGCTCCGAATCCGACAAAAAAATATGGCAAAGGATATGGTAAACGCATTATCCGATCCGATCCGATCCGTTTACATCCCTACCAAGGGGGAGGCGCCCCCTAGGTTCCTTGCCTCCCAAGCAAGGGGGCGGCTGCCCTAGGGGGGGCGCCCCACCTCCCTGGCCAAAGTGGGTTGGGGTTGGGGTGGCGCCCAGCCCCTTGTGGGCTGGTGTGCCCCCTTCCTTGGCCCATGAGGCCCCCCAACACTTGCCGGGGCCCCCCGAAACTCTTTCGGTCTTCTGGCGATAACCCGGTACCTCCCAGAACACTTCCGGAATCCGAATCCCTTCATCCTATATATCAAACTTCACCTTTGGACCATTTTGGAGTTCCTCGTCACGTCCAGGATCTCATCCGGGACTCCGAACAGCCTTCAGTCACCAACATAATAACTCGACTATACTTAGATCGTCACCAAACGTTAGGTGTGTAGACCCTGCGGGTTAGAGAACTATGCACACATGACCGAGACACCTCTACGGTCAATAACCAATAGCAGGACCTGGATGTCCATATTGGTTCCTACATATTCTACGAAGATCTTTTATCGGTCGAACCTCGATGCCAAGGATTCACCTAATCCCGTATACAGTTCCCTTTGTCCATCAGTATGTTACTTGCCCGAGATTCGATCGTCGGTATCTCTATACCTAGTTCAATCTCGTTACTGGCAAGTCTCTTTACTTGTTCCGTAATACAAGATCCCGTGGCTAACTCCTTAGTCACATTGCTTGCAAGCTCATTATGATGATGTATTACTGAGTGGGCCCCGAGAAACCTCTCCGTCATATGGAGTGACAAATCCCAGTCTTGATCCATGCCAACTCAACAGACACCCTCGGAGATACCTATAGAGCATCTTTATAGCCACCCAGTTACATTGCGATGTTTGATCTCATGGTCATAGGAATAGATACTTGACATGCAGAAAAATGATAGCAACAAACTTGATACGATCATATGCTACGGTTATAGTTTGGGTCTTTGTCCATCACATCATTCTCCTAATGATGTGATCCCGTTATCAAATGACAACTCATGTCTATGACCAGGAATCCATAGCCATCTTTCATCAACGAGCTAGTCCGGTAGAGGCTCACTAGGGACATGTTGTTGTCTATGCATCCATACATGTATTTGAGTTTACAATCAATATCATTATAGCATGTATAATAAACGATTATCATGAACAAGGAAATATAATAATAACCACTTTATTATTGCCTCTAGGGCATATTTCCAATAGTCTCCCACTTGCACTAGAGTCAATAATCTAGCATTACATGGTAATGAATCTAACACCCATAGAGTTCTGGTGTTGATCATGTTTTGCCCGTGGAAGAGGTTTAGTGAATGGAGCTGCAACATTCAGATCCGTATGTACTTTGCAAATGTTTATGTCCTCCTCCTTGGTCGCATCGCGGATGGAATTGAAGCGTCGCTTTATGTGTCTGGTCCTTTTGTGAAACCCTGGTTTCTTGGCTAGAGCAATGGCACCAGTGTTGTCACAGAACAGATTCATCGGGTCCAGTGCACTAGGTATAACTCCAAGATCTGTCATGAACTGCTTCATCCAGACACCTTCCTTCGCTGCCTCCGAGGTAGCTATGTACTCAGCTTTGCATGTAGAATCAGCTACCACGCTTTGCTTGGAACTGCACCAGCTTACCGCTCCCCCGTTTAGAATATATATGTATCCGGTTTGAGAATTAGAGTCATCCGGATCAGTATCAAAGCTTGCATCGACCTAACCTTTTACGACGAGCTCTTGATCACCTCCATAAACGAGAAATATTTCCTTGGTCCTTTTCAGGTACTTAAGGATGTTCTTGACCGCCGTCCAGTGTTCCACTCCTAGATCACTTTGAAACCTTCCGGCCATACTTATGGCAAGGCTGACATCTGGTCTTGTGCACATCATCGCATACATGATAGAGCCTATGGTAGAAGCATAGGGGATGACACTCATCTTTTCTCTATCCTCTGTAGTCGCTGGGCGTTGAGTCTTACTCAACTTCACACCTTACAAAACAGGCAAGAACACCTTCTTGGACTGATCCATCATGAATTTCTTCAAAATCCTATCAAGGTATGTGCTTTGTGAAGGTCCTATTAAGTGTCTCGATCTATCTCTATATATCTTGATGCCTAATATGAAAGCAGCTTCTCCTAGGTCCTTCATTGAAAAACTCTTGTTCAAATATTCCTTCACGCTTTTCAAAAGTTCTATATTGTTTCCAATCAGCAATATGTCATCCACATATACTATTAGAAACGCAATAGAGCTCCCACTCACTTTCTTGTAAATACAACCTTTTCCGTAAACTTGTATAAACCCAAACGTTTTGATCACCTCATCAAAGCGAAGATTCCAACTCCGTGACACTTGCACCAGTCCATAAATGGATCGCTGGAGTTTGCATACTTTGTCAGCGTTCTCTGGATCGACAAAACCTTCCGGTTGCATCATATACAACTCTTCCTTAAGGAAACCGTTAAGGAACGCTGTTTTGACATCCATCTGCTAGATTTCATAATCAAAAAATGCAGCTATTGCCAACATGATTCTGACGGACTTAAGCATCGCTACGGGTGAGAAAGTCTCATCGTAGTCAACTCCTTGAACTTGTGAAAACCCCTTTGCCACAAGTCGAGCTTTATAGATGGTGACATTACCGTCCGCGTCTGTCTTCTTCATGAAGATCCATTTATTCTGAATGGCCTTTCGCCCTTCAGGTAATACTTCCAAAGTCCATACTTTGTTTTCATACATGGATCCCATCTCAGATTTCATGGCCTCTAACCATTTGTCGGAATTCGGGCCCACCATCGCTTCTCCATAGCTCACAGGTTCATCATTGTCCAACAACATGACCTCTAAGACAGGGTTACCGTACCACTCAGGAGAAGTACGTATCCTTGTCGACCTACGAGGTTCGATAGTAACTTGATCCGAAACTTCATGATCACTATCATTAGCTTCCTCTTCAACTGGCGTAGGTGCCACAGAAACATCTTTCTATGCTGCGCTACTCTCTGGTTGAAGTGAAGGTTCAACAACCTCATCAAGTTCTATCTTCCTCCCACTCAATTCTTTCGAGAGAAACTCTTTCTAGAGAAAGGACCCGTTCTTAGGGACAAACACTTTGCCCTCGGATTTGAGATAGAAGATATACCCAATCATCTCTTCTGGTATCCTATGAAGATGCATTTGTCCGCCTTGGGTTCGAGCTTTTCTGGCTGAAGCTTTTTGACATAAGCATCGCAGCCCCAAACCTTAAGAAACGACAACTTATGTTTCTTGCCAAACCATAGTTCATACGGTGTCGTCTCTACGGACTTAGATGGTGCCCTATTAAAAGTGAATGCAGCTGTATCTAACACGTAACCCCAAAAATGAGAGTGGCAGATCGGTAAGGGACATCATAGAACGCACCATATCCAATAAGGTATGATTACAACGTTCGGACACACCATTACGCTGTGGTGTTCTAGGTGGCGTCAGTTGTGAAACAATTCCACAATGTCTTAAGTGATTGCCAAACTGATAACTCAGATATTCTCCCCCTCGATCAAATCGTAGGAATTTAATCTTCTTGTTACGATGATTCTCAACTTCACTCTGAAATTGCTTGAACTTTTCAAATGTTTCAAACTTATGCTTCATTAAGTAAATATACCCGTATCTACTCAAATCATCGGTGAAGGTGAGAAAGTAACGATATCCACACCGCGCGTCAACACTCATCAAACCGCACACATCAGTATGTATGATTTGGGTGGTTTTTCATTTCTACAACAGGTGCTTGGTTCAAAAAAAGCTTATGAGTTGAGTTCATCCTCAGCTACGGATTGGGGGCTTTTTGAGCAGGTTTTTACCAATCTGGTATCCGCTGCTGATCCATATTCTAAGATACCCGCTTTGTTTACGACAGTATCCTGTATGCTGACAAGATCCATGAAGTAAAAAGGAGGGATATGGACTCCATCCTATAAAACAAGTTACGTGCCCGTTCCATTGTACCAGAAAACGGGGTTTTAGTCATCTTGCCCATGAGGCATGGTTCGCATGTGTCAAGTGATTCAAAATCAAGTGACTCCAAAAGTCCATCAGCATGGAGTTTCTTCATGCGCTTTACACCAATATGACCTAAGCGGCAATGCCACAAGAAAGTGGTACTATCATTATTTACTCTACATCTTTTGGCATCAATGTTATGAACATGTGTATCATCACTATCGAGATTCAATGAGAACAAACCCCTCGCAATGGGTGCATGACCATAAAAGATATCACCCATATAAATAGAACAACCATTATTCTCTGATTTAAATGAGTAACCATCTCGCATTAAACAAGATCCAGATATAATGTTCATGCTCAATGCAGGCACTAAAGAAGAATTATTCAGGTTTATCACTAATCCCGATGGTAATCGAAGAGCGAGCATGCCGACGGTGATCACATCAACCTTGGAACCATTTCCCACGTGCATTGCCACTTCATCCTTTGCTAGCCTTCTTCTATTCCGTAGTTCCTGTTTTGAGTTGCAAATGTGAGCAACCGCACCGGTATCAAATACCTAGGCAGTACTACGAGAGCTAGTAAGGTACACATCAATAACATGTACATCATATATACCTTTGTTGATGTTCGCCCCCTTCTTGCGGCCAGATACTTGGGGCAATTTAGCTCCTGTGGCCAGTTCCCTTGCAATAGAAGCACTCAGTTTCCGGCTTGGGTCCAGCCTTGGGTTTCTTCAGGGGAGGAGCAACAGCTTTGCCACCCTTCTTGAGGTTTCCCTTCTTTCCCTTGCCCTTCTTGAAACTAGTGGTTTTATCGACCATCAACACTTGATGCTCCTTCTGGATGTCTACTTCCGCAACTTTCAGCATCGCGAACAGCTCGGAGACTGACCTATTCATTCCTTGCATGTTATAGTTCAACACAAAGCTCTTGTATCTAGGTGGTAGTGATTGAAGAACTCTGTCAGTGATCGCCTCAGCCAGGAGCTCAATTCCCAATTCAGCCAGACGGTTGTAATACCCAGACATTCTGAGTATGCGCTCACTGACAGAGCTGTTCTCCTCCATTTTGTAGGTATAGAACTTATCGAAGGTCTCATACCTCTCGATCCGGGAATTTTTATCAAAAATAAACTTCAACTCCTGGAACATCTCATATGCTCCATGACATTCAAAACGCTTTTGAAGTCCCGGTTCTAAGCCATACAACATGGCGCACTGAACTATTGATTAGTCATCAACACGCGACTGCCAAGCATTCACAATGTCCACAGTCGCTGGAGGGGGTGGCGCACCAAGCGGTGCATCAAGGACATAAGACTTTTGGGCAGCCGTGAGCATAATCCTCAGATTACGGGCCCAGTCCACAAAGTTGCTTCCATCATCTTTCAGCTTAGCTTTCTCTAGGAACGCATTGAAATTCAGGGGAGCTATTGCGCGAGCCATTGATCTACAACATAATTTGCAAAAGCAACTTAGACTATTGTTCATGATAATGAGTTCAATTAATCATATTATCTAAGAACTCCCACTCAAATCAACATCCCTCTGGTTGTCCGAGTGTAACATGATCCAAATTCACCAACCCAAGTCTGATCATCATGTGAGATGAGGTGGTTTCAATGGTGAACATCTCCATGTTGATCATATCTACTATATGACTCATCTTCGACCTTTCGGTCTCTTGTGTTTGGAGGCCATGTCTGTACATGCTAGGCTCGTCAAGTTTAACCCAAGTGTTCCGCATGTGCAAAACAGGCTTGCACCCGTTGTATGCGAATATAGAGTCTATCACACCCGATCATCACGTGGTGCTTCGAAACGACGAACTTTCGCAACGGTGCACACTTGGGGAGAACACAATTTTATCTTGAAATTTTAGTGAAGGATCACCTTATAATGCGACCGTCGTCTTAAGCAAAATAAGATGCATAAAAGGATTAACATCACATGCAAATCATAAGTGACATGATATGGCCATCATCTTGTGCTTTTGATCTCCATCTCCAAAGCACCAGCATGATCTCCATTGTCACCGGCATGACACCATGATCTTCATCATCATGATCTCCATCATCGTGTCGCCATCGGGGTTGTCACGCCAACCATGCTTCTACAACTATTGCTACCGCTTAGCGATAAAGTAAAGCATTACATAGCGCTTAATGATTGACACGCAGGCCATACAATAATTAAAGACAACCCTATGGCTTCTGCCGGTTGCCTTATTCATCGACATGCAAGTCGTGATAATCTATACAAAACATGATCATCTCATACATCAAATATATCTCATCATGTCTTTGGCCATATCATATCACAACATACCCTGCAAAAACAAGTTAGACGTTCTCTACTTTGTTGTTGCATTTTTTACGTGGTTGCTATGGGTAACTAGTAAGAACCGTTCTTACCTACGCAAAGCCACAACGGTGATATTCAAGTTGCTATTTAACCTTCTACAAGGACCGCCATTGCCGAATCCGATTCAACTAAGGTGGGAGAGACAGACACCCGCCAGCCATCTTTATGCATGTATTTGAGTTTCCAATCAATACAATTATAGCATGGATAATAAACAATTATCATGAACAAGGAAATATAATAATAACCACTTTATTATTGCCTCTAGGGCATATTTCCAATACAGAGCTCGTCGGGATCAACCGGAGCAACGACGGCAGGCGGCGCCAGAAATCGGGCGAGGACGAAAGCGAGGCTAGGGGGCACGTCATGCGGTGCTGCTGGGTGCTACGGGTCCTCGGGGAGCCCAGGAACTCGATGTGAAGCACGAGCGCGGCTTTGCTCGCAGTGGCTTGATACGTCTCCAACGTACCTATAATTTTTTATTGTTCCATGCTATTATATTATCTGTTTTGGATGTTTTATATGCATTAATATGCTATTTTATATTATTTTTGGGACTAACCTATTAACCTAGAGCCCAGTGCCAGTTTCTGTTTTTTCCTTGTTTTTGAGCTTCGCAAAAAAGGAATACTAAACGGAGTCCAAACGGAATAAAACTTCACGATGATTTTTCTTGAACCAGAAGACACCCAGAAGACTTGGAGTTCAAGTCAGAAGAGCCACGAGGCGGCGACAAGGGTGGAGGGCGCGCCCAGGGGGGTAGGGCGTGCCCCCCTACCTTGTGGGCCCCTCGGTGACCCCCTGACATAGATCTTCCTCCTATATGTTCACATATATTCCCAAACCACCAGAAGCATCCACGAAAACACTTTTCCACCGCCGCAACCTTCTGTTCCCCTGAAATCCCATCTAGGGCCTTTTCCGGCACCCTGCCGGAGGGGGATTCGATCACGGCTCCATAGCTAGTAGCTAGATGGCTTCTTCTCTCCCTTTGATTCTCAATACCATGTTCTCCTCGATGTTCTTAGAGATCTATCCGATGTAATACTCTTTTGCGGTGTGCTTGTCGAGATCCGATGAATTGTGGATTTATGATCAGCTTATCTATGAATATTATTTGAATCTCCTCTGAATTCTTATATGCATGATTTGGTATCTTTGTATTTCTCTTTGAATTATCGGTTTGGTTTGGCCAACTAGATTGGTTTTTCTTGCAATAAGAGACGTGCTTAGCTTTGGGTTCAATCTTACGTGATTTCACCCAGTGACAAAGTAGGGGTAGCGAGACACGTATTGCATTGTTGCCATCGAGGATAAAAAGATGGGGTTTTCATCATATTGCTTGAGTTTATTCCTCTACATCATGTCATCTTACTTAATGCGTTACTCTGTTCTTTATGAACTTAATACTCTAGATGCAGGCAGGAGTCGGTCGATGTGTGGAGTAATAGTAGTAGATGCAGGCAGGAGTCAGTCTACTTGATATGGACATGATGCCTATATTGCATAATCATTGCCTTGGATATCGTCATAACTTTGCGCTTTTCTATCAATTGCTCGACAGTAATTTGTTCACCCACCGTATTATTTACCTTCATGAGAGAAGCCTCTAGTGAAACCTATGGCCCCCGGGTCTATTTTCCATCATATTAGTTTTTGATCTACTATTTTCTATCATATTAGTTTCCGATCTACTATTTTCCATCATATTAGCTTCCGATCTACTGTTTTGCAATCTTTTATTTTCAGATCTATAAATCAAAAACAAAAAAATATTTTATCTTTTGTTTATCTATCTCTATCAGATCTCACTTTTGCAAGTGACCGTGAAGGGATTGACAACCCCTCTATCACGTTGGGTGCAATTGTTTGATTGTTTGTGCAGGTATTGGTGATTTGCGCGTTCTTCTCCTACTGGATTGATACCTTGGTTCTCAAACTGAGGGAAAAACTTATCTCTACTTTGCTGCATCACCCTTTCCTCTTCAAGGGAAAAACCAACGCAAGCACAAGAAGTAGCAGGAAGAATTTCTGGCGCCGTTGCCGGGGAGATCTACGCCAAGTCAAGACATACCAAGTACCCATCATAAAACTCTCATCTCTTGCATTACATTATTCGCCATTCGCCTCTCGTTTTCCTCTCCCCCACTTCTAAAACGATTTTCGAAAAGGTTCGCCCTTTTCTTCGCCCTTCTTCCATTCTTCTTTTCGTTTGCTTTTTTGTTTGTCCATTTGCTAGATTGGTTTGTTGCCATCATGTCTGAATCTGGGGAGGTTATTGTTGAAAATCTTGAGGAAAAATCTGGATCTTGTTCTTTGGATCATGAAACTGAAACTCCTCCGAATTACAAAGCAAAAACTTTTCGTGTGGGGGATGGTAATATTATTGGAAAATGTGTTATTCAAGAATACTTCGATTGTACGGGATCTATGCCTCTTAGTAAAAGATCTATTCTTCTCGATACAAACTGTTATGCGGATGCCATTGTTATGCTCGTTGAGAAATTAGAAAGAAAATTTGTGCACATTCATCTTGCTTTGCAAAAGGTGTTTTACGAACTTCCCAATATTAATCATCCTATAGCTAAAAAGATTGCCACCATCATCCTTATGCGAGAATTTGATTTTATAATACAAGAAGTTAGGGATATTTTTGCTTTCTATAATAAAGATGTTGCACACCCTCTGATTGAAGATATCCTCCATGATAAAGAAACTATGCGTAGTTTGGAATCTAGGGATTGTCAATCTTATAGCGAGAATCTTAGGAGGAGAGTTCCTTATTCAGAAATCTCTCAAGCTTTGTACCTTGAGACCTACGAGGAATTTGATTGGATTACAAGGGGAATTTGTGTAGGATTTAATAAGGATTGGTTGAATAAGATGATGAAAGAACCCGTTGGAAACGAAATACATGTTATGTATGATGATATATATGGTGATGATCCTGATTACGGGTTTATGAATGTCAAAATCACTAGTCAAAGTCCTTTTCATGATTTAAGTTCATCTACTAGAAAGGAAATAAAGTAAAGGATAGATTTGTTAAGACGAGTTTTGGAGGATTTGATGAGAAAAGAATTGCATACCAAAGATGGCAATACCTAGATCTATGTTTTATGCCTAGCTAAGGGCGTTAAACAATAGCGCTTGTTGGGAGGCAACCCAATTTTATTTTTGTTCTTGCTTTTTTTTGGTTCTGTTTTTCAATAAATAATTCATCTAGCCTCTGGTTAGATGTGTTTTTGTGTTTTAATTAGTGTTTGTGCCAAGTAAGATCTTTGGGATGGCTTACGGTGATAGTTGATTTGATTTTGCTGAAAAACAGAAACTTTTACGTCCAGTCACAGAATTGTTTAAATTCACTCGAGCGTGGAAAAACCCTGAATTTTTTACAAAAGATTTATATACAAATTTCCTCTGCTTTCCTAATTTTTCAGAATTTTTAGAGTTACAGAAGTATACGAAGTATTCAGGTTGCGACAGAGTGTTCTGTTTTTGACAGATTCTGTTTTCTTTGTGTTGTTTGCTTATTTTGATGAATATATGGGTAGTATCGGGGGGTATGAACCATGAAGAAATTGGAATACAGTATATATTACACCAATATAAATAAATAATGAGTTCACAACAGTACCATAAAGTGGTGATTTATTTTCTTATACTAACTAATCTCATAAGATTTTCTGTTGAGTTTTGTGTTGTGAAGTTTTCAAGTTTTGGGTAAGGATTTGATGGACTATGGAATAAGGAGTGGCAAGAGCCTAAGCTTGGGGATGCCCAAGGCACCCCAAGGTAATATTCAAGGACAACCAAGAGCCTAAGTTTGCGGATGCCCCGGAAGGCATCCCCTCTTTCGTCTTCGTCTATCGGTAACTTTACTTGAGGCTATATTTTTATTCACCACATGATATGTGTTTTGCTTGGAGCGTCTTGTATGATTTGAGTCTTTTTTTTTAGTTTGCCACAATCATCCTTGCTGTACACAACTTTTGAGAGGGACACACATGAATCGTGATTTATCAGAATACTCTATGTGCTACACTTATATCTTTTGAGCTAGGCAATTTTGCTCTAGTGCTTCACTTATATCTTTTTAGAGCACGGTGGTGGCTTTATTTTATAGAAATTGTTGAACTCTTATGCTTCACTTATATTATTTTGAGAGTCTTTCTAAAAAGCATGGTAATTTGCTTAGGTTATGAATTTAGTCCTAATATGATGGGCATCCAAGAGGGATATAATAAAAACTTTCATATAAAGTGCATTGAATACTATGAGAAGTTTGATTCCTTATGATTGTTTTGAGATATGAGGATGGTGATATTAGAGTCATGCTAGTGGAGTAATTGTGTATTGTAGAAATACTTGTGTTGAGGTTTGTGATTCCCGTAGCATGCACGTATGGTGAACCGTTATGTAACGAAGTTGGAGCATGATTTATTTATTGATTGTCTTCCTTACGAGTGGCGGTCAGGGATGAGCAATGGTCTTTTCCTACCAATCTATCCCCCTAGGAGCATGCGCGTAGTACTTTGTTTCGATGACTAATAGACTTTTGCAATAAGTATGTGAGTTCTTTATGACTAATGTTGAGTCCATGGATTATACGCACACTCACCCTTCCACCATTGCTAGCCTCTCTAGTACCGCGCAACTTTTGCCGGTACCATACACCCACCATATACCTTCCTCAAAACAGCCACCATACCTACCTATTATGGCATTTCCATAGCCATTCCGAGATATATTGCCATGCAACTTTCCACCGTTTCGTTTATTATGACACACTTCATCATTGTCATATTGCTTTGCATGATCATGTACTTGACATAGTATTTGTGGCAAAGCCACCGTTCATAATTTTCATACATGTCACTCTTGAGTCCTTGCACATCCCGGTACACCGCCGGAGGCATTCATATAGAGTCATGTTTTGTTCTAAGTATCGAGTTGTAATTCTTGAGTTGTAAGTAAATAAAAGTGTGATGATCATCATTATTAGAACATTGTCCCATGTGAGGAAAAAAAAGAGAGGCCAATGAAGCCTAAATTAAAAAAATGGCCAAAGAAGCCATTAAAAAAATGAGAGAAAAAGAGGGAAGGGACAATGTTACTATCCTTTTTCCACACTTGTGCTTCAAAGTAGCACCATGATCTTCATGATAGAGAGTCTCCTATTTTGTCACTTTCATATACTAGTGGGAATTATTCATTATAGAACTTGGCTTGTATTCCAATGATGGGCTTCCAAAAATTGCCCTAGGTCTTCGTGAGCAAGCGAGTTGGATGCACACCCACTTAGTTTCTTTTTGAGCTTTCATAAACTTATAGCTCTAGTGCATCCGTTGCATGGAAATCCCTACTCACTCACATTAATATCTATTGATGGGCATCTCCATAGCCCGTTGATACGCCTAGTTGATGTGAGACTATCTCCTTCTTTTTGTCTTCTCCACAACCACCATATTCTATTCCACCTAATAGTGCTATGTCCATGGCTCACGCTCATGTATTGCGTGAAAGTTGAAAAGGTTTGAGAACATCAAAAGTATGAAACAATTGCTTGGCTTGTCATCGGGGTTGTCCATGATTTTAATATTTTGTGTGAGGAAGATGGAGCATAGCTAGACTATATGATTTTGTAGGGATAGCTTTCTTTGGCCATGTTATTTTGAGAAGGCATGATTGCTTTATTAGTATGCTTGAAGTATTATCGTTTTTATGTCAATATTAAAATTTTGTTTTGAATCTTATGGATCTGAACATTCATGCCACAATAAAGAAAATTACATGGATAAATATGTTAGGTAGCATTCCACATCAAAAATTCTGTTTTTATCATTTACCTACTCGAGGACGAGCAAGAATTAAGCTTGGGGATGCTTGATATGTCTCCAACGTATCTATAATTTTTTATTGTTCCATGCTATTATATTATCTGTTTTGGATGTTTTATATGCATTAATATGATATTTTATATTTTTTGGGGACTAACCTATTAACCTAGAGCCCAGTGCCAGTTCCTGTTTTCCCCTTGTTTTTGAGCTTCGCAGAAAAGGAATACTAAACGGAGTCCAAACGGAATAAAACTTCACGATGATTTTTCTTGGACCAGAAGACTTTGAGAGTCAGAAGAGCCACGAGGCAGCGACAAGGGTGGAGGGCGCGCCCAGGGGGGTAGGGCATGCCCCCCTACCTTGTGGGCCCGTCGGTGACCCCCTAACCTAGATCTTCCTCCTATATATTCACATATATTCCCAAACCACCAGAAGCATCCACGAAAACACTTTTCCACCGCCGCAACCTTCTGTTCCCGTGAGATCCCATCTAGGGGCCTTTTCCGGCACCCTGCCGGAGGGGGATTCGATCATGGAGGGCATCTACATCAACTCTATTGCCCTTCCGATGAAGCGTGAGTAGTCCACCACAGACCTACGGGTCCATAGCTAGTAGCTAGATGGCTTCTTCTCTCTCTTTGATTCTCAATACCATGTTCTCCTCAATGTTCTTGGAGATCTATCCGGTGTAACACTCTTTTGCGGTGTGTTTGTCGAGATCCGATGAATTGTGGATTTATGATCAGCTTATCTATGAATATTATTTGAATCTCCTCTGAATTCTTATATGCATGATTTAGTATCTTTGTATTTCTCTTCGAACTATCGGTTTGGTTGCCAACTAGATTGGTTTTTGTTGCAATAGGAGAGGTGCCTAGCTTTGGGTTCAATCTTCCGTGATTTCACCCAGTGACAAAGTAGGGGTAGCGAGACACATATTGCATTGTTGGCATCGAAGATAAAAAGATGGGGTTTTCATCATATTGCTTGAGTTTATTCCTCTACATCATGTCATCTTACTTAATGCGTTACTCTGTTCTTTATGAACTTAATACTCTAGATGCAGGCAGGAGTCGGTCGATGTGTGGAGTAATAGTAGTAGATGCAGGCAGGAGTCGGTCTACTTGATACGGACGTGATGCCTATATTGCATAATCATTGCCTTGGATATCATCATAACTTTGCGCTTTTCTATCAATTGCTCGACAGTAATTTGTTCACCCACCGTATTATTTGCCTTCATGAGAGAAGCCTCTAGTGAAACCTATGGCCCCCGGGTCTATTTTCCATCATATTAGTTTCCGATCTACTATTTTCCATCATATTAGTTTCCGATCTACTATTTTCCATCATATTAGTTTCCGATCTACTATTTTGCAATCTTTTATTTTTAGATCTATAAATCAAAAACCCAAAAATATTTTATCTTTTGTCCATCTATCTCTATCAGATGTCACTTTTGCAAGTGATCGTGCAGGGATTGACAACCCCTTTATCGCTTTGGGTGCAAGTGTTTGATTGTTTGTGCAGGTATTGGTGATTTGCGCGTTCTTCTCCTACTGGATTGATACCTTGGTTCTCAAACTGAGGGAAATACTTATCTCTACTTTGCTGCATCACCCTTTCCTCTTCAAGGGAAAAACCAACGCAAGCTCAAGAAGTAGCATGGGTACGGCGGCGACGCGAGCAGTGGTGGCGAGCTTCGGCAACCATGGCGGGGCAAGCTACGGGGACAGATTCGAGGCGCAGAGAGAGTGGAAATAAGCGGGGCCCACCTAGGAGGCACACGATGGCCCGATGGTGGCTAGGAGCAGCAGAGTTGCCGGAATCAAGGAAGAACGCCGGCGGGTGCAGAGGAAGAAGACGACGGGTGATGCGGCATAGCAGGGGCTCCCAGCACGTACTCGAGGCAGCAGACGACGTAGTGGACGACGAAGGAGTGGACGGACATGATCTCAGGGCACGGGGCGACGGTGGCCACAGGAACGATGGAAGCCATGGCGACAGTGGTTTGGCCGAGCAAGGAGAGGACGATGGCGGCACGAGGGAGAAGGGAAAGTGAGCTAGGGTTCGCAAGGGAGTCCCAGGCGGCGTTATTATCCCTTCCACGACGCCTGTAGCGTCCCGGCGTCGACGAGAGGGTGACTGGGCGCGTGCTGACATAGGGAGGAAGAAGGAGGCAGACGATGGCCGGGGTTGGGCTGGGCCTCTCCTGTGCACTCGAAGCCCAACTGTGTAGTAAACTCTTTTTGTTTTTCTTTTTTCTTTTTTCTTTTCTTTATTTTAACTTTGTTTGTATTTTATTTTCATACTAAGTGAATTTAGTTGCAAGTGAAACTTATCACATAAATCAAACACAATATTTTTAAATAACACACAAGGTTTGAGGCCATTTTGAAATGTTTGAATTTGAATGGGTTAAATAGGTGTTGTTGACTCTATTTAAATGTGGTTAGGATCATTTTGGGAATTTAGGTGATGTTGTTTTCCTGAAGAGAATTACTTTAAGATTATTTGCAACATTACCAACATTTTTGGTTTTACAGTTTGATGAAATAATTTTTGAACTTGTAATTTAAATTGGAATTTGAATTGAATTTGTGACAAGTGGCAAATAGCATTGCAAAATATGGTGACTTGGCATTAACTAGAGGGGAATCACTGTAGCTTAATTACAGGGGTGTTACAACTCAACTGCTCTAAAAGAAAATCTCATCCCGAGATTTAAGAGGTAGACTGAAAAAGAGCGGGATATTCATCACGAAGACGATCTTCACGTTCCCAAGTGGCTTCATCCTTGGAATGATTCGACCACTGAACCTTGAGGAACTTGATTTTCTTTTGACGGGTGCGACGTTCCGCTTGATCAAGAATGCGGACCGGATATTCTGGATAAAAAAGTTCTTCTTGCAAATCAAGCATTTCACGATCTAATGCTCGGATTGGATCCTTGAAGCAGCGGCGGAGTTGCGACACATAGAAAACATCGTGAACATGAGAAAGGTTCAACAGCAGTTCCAACTGATATGCCACTTCTCCACGTCTTGCGAGAATGCGGAAAGGACCAATGTAGCGAGGAGCTAGCTTGCCCTTGCTTCCAAAACGATGAGTGCCTTTCATCGGGATGACACGAAGGTAAGCTTGTTCGCCTGGTTGATAGACCATCTCTTTGTGATGATGGTCATACTGGCTTTTCTGACGAGATTGAGCAGTCTTCAGATGTTCACGAACAATGCGGACTTGCTCTTCAGCGTGTTGAATAATGTCTGGACCAAAGAGTGGTCGTTCCCCAGCTTTTGACCAATTCAGAGGAGTTCGACACTTACGTCCATACAATACTTCAAACGGTGCCATCTTCAAACTAGCTTGATAGCTGTTATTGTATGAGAATTCAGCATACAGGGGAGATTCCTCCCATTTCTTGCCAAAATAAATGACGCAAGCTCGGAGCATATCTTCGAGCATTTGATTGACTCGTTCAACTTGACCACTGGACTAGGGGTGAAAAGCGGTGCTAAAGGACAGTTGAGTTCCCATAGCTTGTTGAAAGCTTTCCTAGAACCTTGAGGTGAAGAGGCTGCCACGATCTGAGTTGATCTCCAACGGAACACCGTGGAGTAAAACAATTCTGGAAGCATACAAGTCTGCCAACTAACTAGCAGTGATGGTTTCCTTGACTGGCAGAAAATGAGCAAACTTTGAGAATCGGTCAATGACGACAAGAATAGCATCATGATCCTTCCGTGATCTGGGAAATCTAGTGATGAAGTCCATTTTGACTTTGTCACATTTTCATTCAGGAATAGCAAGTGGCTGCAGAGTTCCAGCATGTCTTTGATGTTCTGCTTTGCTGCGACAGCAAACGTCACATTCATCAACATATCGAGCAATCTCTTGCTTCATGTTAGACCACCAAAATCTCTGACGAATGTCTTGGTACATTTTGGTGCTACCAGGGTGAATCGAGGGTGGCGTATCATGAGCTTCTTTCATAACATCCTGGGTCATGTTCTTGAACTTAATTACCAATAGGTGGCCTCGAAAGAATAAGGTACCCTGCTCATCGAGGGTGAAGTCTGAGGTACCACCCTTAGTATGATCACGCTTGATGGGCTGCACTGCAGAGTCACGATCATCAAGGGTGAAATCTGAGGAATCACCCTCAGTAAGATCTGAGGAACCACCCTCAGTAAGCTCACACTTGATGCGTACACTAGTAGAAAACAGGGCATTAGTCCCAGTTCCTAAGGGCCTTTAGTCCCGGTTCTGTAACCGGGACCAAGCAATCGGGACTAAAGGCCCCCACTTTTAGTTTCGGTTGTGCTACAAACCGGGACTAAAGGAGCTCGACGTGGCCGCTGTGAGGCACCCAGGCAGGAGGACCTTTAGTCCCGGTTGGTAGCACCAACCAGGACTAAAAGGCAGCCACGCGTCAGCACCTGCCAAGCGCTGGGGTTTTTTTTTTTTTAAGGAGGGGTTTAGGGTTTTGGAGGGTTTTGAGGTTTCATATTGTGTTTCTCTCTTTTCTTTTTATGTTTACCATTCAATTCTTTTACATCTAAAAAAACAACAACGAGTAGAACCTTTGTTCCCTTCCCTCTCCTACATAGGCAAAAGGGGGGCGAAAAACTTTTCCTCGTCCGCCGTCGGCTGGGCTGCGGGCTCTCCTTCTCTCCCCTCATCGCTCCGACGTCAGAGGGGGAGTGGGGGAGCCCCGGGTCCTCTTGTCTGGCGTGTAGATACTGGTAGGATAGCTGTGTCGTGCGACGACGCTCGGTCGGTGACGCTGCCGCCGTCGCGAATAATGTCTTCCGAGCCACCGCCTCGACAACGTCGTTTGATGTTGTTGAGGAGCCGCGGATCTGTCTCTTCGCCTTTCATTCGGACCGGTGGAGTAATGGTTTCCTGGCGGGGTCTTCAAGGTGGCGGTGGAGGCCGAGCTCAGGGATTTTGTTCTTTAGCTCCGTAACAACCTACAAGTAGCAAAACTTACATTTTGCGCGCATGCGTGGGAATCTTGTGGCTCATGTTACCTCAGGCTATGAATTATAACGGTCCTGGTGCATGTATAACGGTCTCTAAAGCTGCAAGAAAACGATCATTTTGCATGTACAAGGGTGTTTCTTTATCAAAAAAAAATGTACAAGGGTGTTTAATAAAAGCTTCTTCAATAAGTTCTTTATTTCTAATGTTCCACAAAGCACAGGACAACGCCGTAGAGCTCAACCAAGTAACCCGACGAGATCAACCGGAGAGACCTTGACAATGGTGTCCCTAAAGCAACCCTACAAACCTAGTTTATCTAGCACTTCCTCAACGCCGAAGGCACATGCTGTGGAGGCACTGTTGACGCATCAGGATAGAGTCCAGTGAATTTTCTTTGGAGTATGAGAACAACGTGTCTCTAAAATTTGTGCCCACGACAACAACCTACAAGCATCATAATATTCCACCACTCCTTTTACATGATGATACAATTGTTCCTGAGAGCTTTCCTTTTTTTTTGTCCAGGGTAGTTCTTGCACCGCTTACAAGGACACGATCCTTCAGCAATGTTCCTCAGCCCCATGCCATACTGCATTATCAGCAGAGAACAACCAAAGGAGGACTCTTGATTGCTGAGGCCACTGGAGTCTCAGACACTGCCCAAGGGTGTGTGTGCTAGATCCTTAATTAGACCATGCCTTTTGAGATCTCAGTAGTCATGTTCAATTTTTTCTTCTTCATCACAGTTCGATGATTTCTAAAGATGGAATGTTTCCTGTGTGCATGCAAGGTACAAAGATACTCCTGGCATTTGGACAAAGGAGCAGGTGGAAGCGTGGAAGCCTGTCGTAGATGAGGTTCATGCCAAGGGAGGGATATTTTTCTGTCAGATTTGGCATGTCGGAAGAGTCTCATCATAGTAAGTTTAATAACACCAATATAATCCTGTTCGGTTAATCTGAAAAGAGGAAGACCTCAGATTGGATTTCAAGTTTTTTCTTTCGGTCAAATATTTTGTACGAAACATTCTTTTGACCTTTTTGCCATTTCATCTTCTATGTTTTAAATGAAAATGCATTGGTGAACCTATACTTACTGTGTGGCCCTTTTTATTTCTTTTATAACACCAACACATGTTTGATGTCTGCATGCAGCTTATCAGCCTAATGGACAAGCTCCAATATCGAGCACCGATAAGCCATTGAAACCTATGGTGATAGGCAATCACACAGTAGCTGATTACTCAACGCCTAGGCCACTGGAGACCGATGAGATCCCTATGGTCATCAATGATTTCAGGGTCGCTGCTAGAAATGCAACTGAAGCTGGTAGCTGTATCCCTCTCACAATTCACACTCAAAATATTAATGGCATGTTAAGTTTAGCATAAATGCACTTGCCCATCATGCAAACTAGTATAAAGAGAAGTAGCAGAAAAATGGTGTACATTCAAGATCCCTATGGAGAAGGGAAATCTAACCTCAATGCTCTGTATGGTGTACAGGATTTGATGGTGTTGAGATCCATGGGGCTCATGGCTATTTGATCGATCAGTTCTTCAAGGACCAAGTCAATGGCCACACTGACAAATACGGCGGGAGCTTAGAGAATCGTTGCCGGTTTGGACTAGAAGTAGTCCAAGCCGTGGTAGATGAAATTGGAGCTGGTAAGGTTGGGATGAGGCTCTCGCCCTTCGCAAGCTACTGGGAATCGTCAGACTCCAACCCGGGAGCTCTAGGCCTGTACATGGCACACGCGCTGAACAAAATTGGGATCCTCTACTGTCACACGGTCGAGCCACGGATGATAACGTTCGGTGATAAGGTTGAAACTCCCCATAGCCTTCGCCCCATGCGGGATGCTTTCAAGGGAACGTTGGGATGCTTTCAAGGGAACGTTTATCGTAGCCGGTGGCTACGGCAGGGAGGATGGAAACACAGCTGTCTCCAGCGGCTATGCTGATCTGGTTGCATACGGACGCTTGTTCTTGTCTAATCCTGACTTGCCTCGGAGGTTTGAGATCGATGCTCCTCTAAACAAGTACAACAGAGATACTTTCTACATCTCCGATCCAGTTGTTGGATACACTGACTACCCATTCCTTCCATCCGATGTCTAAATGGCCGTTTTATAAATGGGCTCGTTCCCCCTCTGAAAACAAAGAGTCCGTGAGCTTGTGATTTATGGTCTTTTGCTTGTGTGTGATCCGTGGTGTATGATCTGAACAACTATTATGGTCGATGATCTTTTGCTTGTGTGTGGACTCCGAACATTGTGTCCTCGTGAATATTTGGAGAATCCTTTTGGTGTTGTTATGCTGCTGTTATATTGTGTTTGAAGTGTTGTTATGTTGTGTTTGAAGTGATGTTATTCCGCTGTTGAAGTGTTGTTATACTGCTGGAATTTTTAGTGATTACGTACTACTGTTATGCTGCTAAAATTTGTACTGATTGTGTGTTCAGAAGGAGATGAAGCTAGCAGGAGATCATGGTGTGAAGAGGTAAGGGTAGAATGGTCTTTTCCATGCTCAGTTAGCTTCAGTTAGTACATAATGGTATATTGACTATGAATCTTTCAAAATAGTTGTATTTTGGCAACAACAATGTTTATAATGGTATTTTGGAGTTTGGCCAAAGTTGTAATGGCACACAGGCAATTCTCTCATTTGGTTATTGTGTACGGCCTGAGCAGTCGGAGGGCAAAAATATCAAATAGCAAACAAAGTTGGGGCAAAATATCTATTACTATCTAAGAAAGGGCAGATCGTCAAAGTCGATAGAAAGCAGGGGTTAAAGATCAATTCCCCCTTTGGTGCCTGATAAGAAAGTAGGAAACACAAACAACAAAGATGGACACAAACCTCTCAGAGGGCCATCACATGATGCATGGAATTTGTAAGAGGAAAACTGCAGCTGACAGTTAGACATGTCCCAACCGCAAAATAGGAAAATACATGTGCAAAATAATTACCAGGAGATTAACATGGCCATTTCGCAGGGTCTCGGATTGATACCAACACATCACGCACCATGTAAAAATACAACCAACAGAGTATTCACGAGTGAAGTACAATCAAGATGGGCAGATTTTGAAATTCACACTGGAAGGATGCCAAATGATTTAAGCAAACCGTTCTCATTGTGTACAAACCTTAAAGTACTCATTGTATTTCACAAGCAGATTCAGTTCTGGTTTTGCAAACTGTGATATACAGATAAGCAGGGGTCCGAGAAAACGAATATCATTTGGTTTGGTAGTAGAGCAAATTTAGTCATCTACTTCTAACTAATGCGCTGTAATTTAAATGGCATGCCTGGAACTCCTGAAGTTTCACATCTTTCTCCACAACATTCAGAACAGAACGGCAGTCACTTGCGTAGTGTATACAGCAAAAATACCTGGTGCAGTTTTCCTCATGTTTCTCATATGTGTACATGAAAAGTGTGCCTGATGAAATGAACAGAATGAAGGCCAAATCAAGCATTTGTTCATATCTTTGTGAGACTTGGAAAGCAGGAGAATGACGCGAACAAATTGGATTATTGCTTTGTACAACTAAAAAAAGCAAAATTAGCACCCAAGTAATGTACTGAAGTAGCAAATGACAGACTGATGACTTGATGTATCAATCAATTGAATTTGCAGCACTAATGACAGTTAAGAAGGTTAACTCATGCATCACTTCACCACTAATGTGCACACACTATTCTATACCATCAGCCAAGACTAATTGATGACTTCCTCTTGATAAATTTAATAGAATCTTGCGAATCTACCATTATTGCTCAGCCCCAGAGCATCATGGGTGGGTACAAACTGCTTCTTGCCGGCAGAGCAGCAGCAGCCCGACGGATGCGACGCCACATCCAAATTAATTCCCACACCGCGCTGCTACGACCCGGAGCAAATCACGCCAGCCACGCGGAATAACTAACTAACAACCTAATCATGAAATTCGTACCGACAGACGCAAGCCCGAATCGACGATGCGCACGAGTAATTTAGCAGGGACAAGAAGCAGAACCTGGGGGCGGCGGCGCGTGGGAGGTCGTCCTGGGTGGGGAAAGAGTTGCAACAGTAGCAGCAGCAGAAGCAGCGGCCCCACCGCCGGAAGCAGCGGCAGTAGCACCACCGCGACCGCGTCCTCCCCGGGGCCGCCGCCGCAGCACCCGGGTCGTGGTTGTCCATCACGGGGAGAGAGGGATTTTTTTTTTAACAGCGGTGGGATCCCGAAGGATGCCGAGTCTTTACTCATCCAGAAAGAAGATAGCCTCCCTTCAAAAAAAAGAAGAAAGCAGACAGCCTAATTTACAAACAGGACCCTGTAGAAACAGAAAAGTACAATCAAGTCCCTGGACTATTGCAAGAAGGACTCCAAACTGAAAACTAAAAACCGATCGGGTCCTCACCTCCCGATCAAGCACCACCTCGCCGTCGCCGGGGACTTCGCCACTTGGGGCGACGAGGCTGCCATGGCCTTCGATCGACAGCTGAACTGCCTCCGTGACGGCGCCATAGCCAGGAGGAATAGGGAGACAGGGAATAGAATGGTGGTATAGATCAGTTGTTTTTCTTTTAGAAATTACTAATTAATGCAACTAACGAAGGTAAAACCTTTTCAATTCTAAAGAAAATGGAGCTACCGCGATGTAACATCCCCAGATGACCCCACCTTAGGCCCCCTTTGTTTGGGTTACAGATTCTTAGGAATCAGTTGTGGCTTGGATTGTGAGAATCAGCTGCAGCTGCAGATTCTGAAAATCAGAAGCTGACCGTTTGTTTGCCCTGCTTTAGGAAAAGCAGAAGCGTTATGAAATGTCTGTAACACCCATGATTTGAGCAAATGTTCAATAGAAAAGACATATACACATTCTGACTGCAGCTGCAGCTGCAGATTCACAAATCTTTTGATTCACACATATATACACATTCTGACTGGGAGCATACACACATGATTTGAGCAAATGTTCAGTAGAAAAGACAAAAAAATTTGGCAAATAACAGGGCAACTATCCACTATCCAGCGCCAGGAGCAAGGCAGTTGCCAAATGATGGAGCAGTGCAACAGCGGCGGGAGCCTTGACCCGTGAACCAGCAGGGAGACGAGAGAGGAGGGGCGGTGCAGACTGGTTGATCTGGGAGGGGCGGCATTTTTGGGGAGGGAAAAAAATTACCTCGTGGATTGGGGATGGGGCAGCGCAGGTGCAGTCGGTCGGGCGCAGATGGAGTCGGGGGCCCAAGTGGACCTCCGGTGCGGTGCAGGGAGAACTTGGGCCGGCGGCTCAGGCGGAGATTAGGGGCGGCGGTGCGGTCGGAGATTTGGGACGTCATGGCTCAGGTGGAGCTAGGGGACGGCGGCACAGCGGATCTCGTTGCCGGAGTATGAGAAGGAGCGGAGGCGCCCGGATCCGCACGCCGTGGTGGCGATGGGGCCGGCGAAGGTGGTGGCGCCCCGAAACCTAGAGCTCCATGGCCTCTCTTTTTCTCTGCCTGTGCGTTCGGTTTGGTGAGGAACGAAGGAGAGAAAAGAGCTGTCGGTGGAAGATACTGGTTGGTGAGGGCGATGGCATTTCTATCGTATTAACGGGGAGAAGTTGGTCTATAATTGAAAGAGGGTAAATGGCAGCTCGGGAATCAGCAAAATCGCTGATTCCGGCTTCCGGCTGCGGCTAGTGCATTTTTAGGAATCGATTTTGCAAAGCTGTGATAAGAATCTGCTGTTTGTTTGAGAATCCGATTTTGGATGAGCTAGAATCTAGGAATCACTAGCTAAAGCCCAAACAAAGGCCACCTTAATTAAACTAATTAGATTGCCATGTCATCATGATCGTTCTAATTAAATTGCATCTAGAAAGTAATCCAACTTCAAATTCAAATTTAAAATAAAAGTCAAACAATAAAATTTTCGAATGTCAAAACTAAAAAGTACAAACTGTGTAAAATGATTCATAGGTAATATTGATGAAGAAACCACATTTTTAAAAAGGTTTAAATGCACTAAAATAATTAAAACAGTGGCATAAACAGTAATTTAAATGCTCTTTAAATTATAAAAATAATAATCTATTTTATCTAGGTGCCAAACTTTTTGTGACAGTGGACTAAGTTGTAATACTAATTTAGGTGCTATCAATATGTTTTACAAAACTAAATTAATTTGGCCGATTAATTAAAAAAGTAAGGGAAATTAAATAATAAAGAGAAAATAAAAACAAAACACAAAAATAAAAGAAAAGAAAAGTACCTAAACCCCTAGGCCGTGGCCCAACTGGCCCCCCAGCCAGCCGGCCCACCTGGCCGCGCCCGCCTCCCCCTGTTCGGACGACCGAGCCGCTACAGGGGAGGGGTTGGCCCCGACCACCTCACCGGCGCCGACGGGGAAGGATAAGGCCGCCCCCTCTCCTCGGCCCCCCTCGCCTTCCTCCTCCGTTCCCCCTGCCTCCTCTTCCCCTCACCAGATCCGCTGCATTGGATCCGTCGTCGCCGCGGCGCTCCGCCCGTGTCGCGCTCGAAGTCACCGTGCTCGCCGCCTCGTCCTCGCTCTGTCGTCGTCCCCGTCATCTCCATCGCCGGTCGCCCCCAAGCCTCGCCGACCCTTTCCTCGCCAATGGGGTGAGCCCCCGCGTCCACTCCCCCGCTCTCCCTCCTGTTTAATCCTGCTGTAGGCCGTCGCGTCCCCCGGCCGAGCTCGCGCTCGCCGTGAACCCTGCATGCGCTCGTCGCGCCCGCCTGGCCCCTCGCGCGACCGCACCACGCTCGCCTGCACCCTGCCCTCGCCCTGCTCGTTCGGGCTGCGCCCTGGCCGTGCCTCGTGCGTGCGTGCGCGCCCGCGGGCCGCGCCCTGCTCCTCCTTCCCCGCGCGCTGCGCTGCTGCTGCCCTTGTGCCGCTGTGCACTGCCGCTGCTAGTTACTGCTGCTGCTCCTCCTGCCTAGCCGCTGTCCACCGCTACTGCTGTCGCTGCTACAGTAGTCGCGATGGCTACTGTAGCAGTAGCTAGCTTCCACTGCTGCTGCTACTCTGGCCACCTCTTTTTGCAGCAACAAAAGAGCAACCAAAATAACTTTAATATGAGAGAAATTCATATTAACTGATAGTAGACGTAATGAGCTTCGTTTCATTCCATTGGACCAAATTCAGATAAGGCGAGGATTAATTACTATGAAAATTACAAAATGCTAAGTTCTGTTAACAGATAAACAAAGAAAAAAAAAGAACATAAACATTTCCATAGCCACTTTGCAAGCTCAAAACTAGGTGCTAATGATTTTTAGAGATGATACAAAAGACATGAGCTTGTTGTACACATAACATAGAGCAAATCTTGTATTTGGAATATATTTGTTTTAGGCATAGTTAATTAACTATGGAATTTACAGAAAGCTAAGTTTTACTGAACACGGAAACAATTACAGATTAACATTAAGATGCCTAGTTTGGTTAGATCAAACAGTGATTTAACAAGATTATCAAATCATGGAAATGATATGTAGATGTAGCGTTCAGAAAGCCTAACAAAACATGTTTAGCTTATCCTTCCATCAGAGTCATTGCTAAACCACAATGTCCACCACAGAAGGTGCAATCAATAATAGATTTCAGACTTAGAAAGATTCCAGAAAATTTCAGAAAATGATTTAAAACTTCGGAAAATCATAGAAAATAAACCGTAAGTCGGATGAAAATAATTTATATATGAAAGATGATCAGAAAGACAAGACGAACCCGAATATGCTACCCTCATACCCGTTAGCCCTCTCTGACACTGCAAACATGGATCCTTCCCCTCCGGATCCATGTACCGATAACTGTCCGGAATATTTTCCCGCTCCCTCTAAATTACTTAGTGATGCAGTAGAGTCCGTAATCAACCCCTACTGCCATGCCATGCTCTGTGTTGCATATGATTGCAGTGTATTTATTTGTTTCCTCCCCCTCTTCTCTCTTGGTAGATCCCGGTACTGACGTAGCCCCTGAGACTGACGCTGCTCCCGACGTCGACTACACCCCTGACGACCAGTCCTTTGCAGCAGAGCTTCCTGGCAAGCAACCCCCCTTGAACATGCCTATATCACCTATTCTTTCTCCCTCATGCTTGCATTAGAATTGCTACAGTTATTGTTCCGAATACCTATTCTAATGCATAGCCTATTTTTATAACTGTTGTTGATACCATTCCTGCTATCCTAAATGCTTAATATAGGTTGGTTGGTAAACCATCTGTGGCCTCTCTTCATTGTCCTAGTTGCCCCGCTTTAGTACCAGTGCCCCGTTCGATGTGATCGACGGGCTGAGACCAGCACTTCACCGCACACCCCTAAGTTGCTCGACCCTGCAGAGCTACCATCGAGTGCCGAGGGTGATACCTCTTATCTCACTCCGGATGTTACCTCTGTAGTTTAGTTAGTCGGTTGTGGTTTCCAAGGGTGATTCCTCTTTCACCACCTTCGATGAAGCTTCTGTCGTGCAACTCCGCAAGTGTGAACCCATCGAGGGTGATTCCTCTGAGTTCACCTTGACGGATACACCGAGTGGGAATCCAACGGGGGTGATTTCTCAGATTCCTTCTTGATGTTGTAGACACACAGTTACCTTGACTTTACTACTGTTACTGGATGAAGTCGGGTAGGCCCTGAGGGGTACCCGCGCGAGCATATGTTGCGAGTGATGTGGAGTCGGGTTGACCTGGAGGGTACCCGCGAGATCTCTACGTGGTGTGGTCGGGCATTCTTAGCCCTTGCCGCAAGTGCACGAGACGGGGCGACGGGGTCACATGATCGTGAGTCTCTGCTCGTTACCGCGCGCTCCTAATACACTAACGGTTTGGATATTTGATCCGAGTAGGCCTCTGGCCTTTTCGCACTAACCATCACGTGAGAATAAGTATGGGCACTCTGCGTCGTGGTATCAGCCGAAGCTTTCTAGACGTCAGCGACTGAGCGGCGCGCGCCGGGTTGGACTGGGAAAGCCTGCACTTGTATTAAGGGGCTAGGTCTGCTCACGGCCGCGTTCGCAACATGCAGGAGTGCAAAAGGGCGATGGGCCCAGACCCCCTGCGCGCATAGGATATAGTCCGGCGTGCCGATCTCTCTGTTGAGCCTAGGTAGGACTGCGGCGTGTCGTTTTGACCGAGGCCGGGCATGACCCAGAAAAGTGTGTCCGTCCGGAGTCAATCGAGCGTGGTGGGTAAGTTGGTGCACCCCTGCAGGGAAGTATATCTATTCGAATAGCCGGATCCTCGATAACGGATACTCGGAGTTGTATCCCGATCGATACAACTGAACTGGATACTAGTAATGATAAATGGATATGATGGCTCCGGGATTGCTTTCTCGTAGGGAGTCGAGAAAGGATCTTTGGGCAATGTTGATGTTAATGGTACTACTAACTAATATTGTATTAATCTGCACTCTTCTAATACTGCAAGACCACTGAAGATGCTAGTCTTCGATAGGACTAGGCCTTCTCTCTATTCTGACATTTCTGCAGTCCAGTCCACATATACAGTCTTCCTTTGATAATGTTGCATACATAGAATAGATCTAATGTAAGTCTTGCTGAGTACTTTGGATGAGTACTCACGGTTGCTCTGCTTTCTCTTTTTTCCATACCCGATTGATGCGACCAGATGACGGATCCCAGGAGTCAGCTGCCCCCGTCGACGACTACTACTACCACCCCGAGGGTGGCTACTACTACGAGTTAGCCGACGACCAGGAGTAGGTTCGGAGGGTCCCAAGCAGGAGGCATGCGTCTTTTCGATCTTAGTCATTGTTTTGCCCCGCCTTCTTAAGGCTTATCTGTTTATCTTTTATATTTGTACTCAGATATCTGATGCTTTCGCTAACGCTTGTAAGCAAGCTTATGTATTCGAGCCCTCGAGGACTCTGCCTTGTACTATAAAGCTTGTATGACTTTTATTTGTGTCTAGAGTTGTGTTGTGATATCTTCCCGTGAGTCATTAGGCTTGATCGTGTGCATTTGCGTGTATGATTAGTGCACGATTAAGCCGGGGACGTCACACGCGACATCTTTTTTTTTAAAGAAAAGAATGCACGTATCTCATTCAGATCGAATGGCAACAGTACAAGCCACACGCACGCACGTGAAGACTCCAGAAACTACCCGTCTCTAGACCTTTACACAAGCGACCCCTAGGAAAAAGAAAAAAAAACGGTTCTTGGAAGATCCTGTGCTACGAAACAAACCGCAAAGACTGCCGGAGACCACACCTTGGCCTAGAGAAGCGCCATCGCAGTCGTCGATGCTTTTGTGGTCCTCACAGAAACGCCGCCGCAACCGACGGCGCCATCGGCATTGAGGGACATCGGCCGAGGGAACACCCCGGTCTCCTCCAGGTCCAGCTCCCCTTCCACGTCGAAGATGAGCAGAGCCCCTGGTGCCGCTCGCCAAGCAACCATACAACCAGATCCAGAGCAGACAATGCCCAAACGCCACCACTGACAGCAAAACTGACAGCCGTCACCGTCCCCGAGCTCCTTTACAGGCTTCATGAGCTCCTCAATGGTGGCGGAGCAGACGCCGCTGCGGCGGGGGTTGAGCCGGAGGATAAAATTCCTGTCATCGCCGCCACCTCGTCGGGAGACCCAAAACTCGTCGGGCCAGAGGACCTGCGAGACACCACAACCCACTGCTCCCCGACGCCGCTAAGGAGACCACCGCGATAGGGCAGGATCAGGAGGACCCCTATTCGATGCGACGGTGCCGCTATCACCGGAGCGCCGCCACCTGACAACCTTGCCCTACTATCTACACGCCTGAGTAGAGCACTGGAGTTCCCTCACCCTCTTGCCGCTAGAACTGCCGATAGAGGGGCAGAGAACCGATGGGCTCCCCGCGACGGAGCGAGGGAAAAAATGCCTTCCTTTTTTTGCCTGAAAAGCCCCAAGGGCATTTTATATCTGAAAGATATTAAGGATAACAGTACAACTGAACTGAAAAGGAACACCGGACGAAACATTTACAGAATGAACCTTGCATGAAGAAGAAAAGATGACAAGGACCACACAGGGAGCCATCTGCAAAGTCGCCATCTTCTCTGGAACGCCGTCCTCTTGCATCTTCAACAGGACGGCAGAGAAACGAGGGCGGTAGCCCAGCAGCCGCTGCCGAGCTAGCAGAAACCTGTGCCACCAAGGGCTTAGATCGCCGCAACATCCACCCGCCCCAGGAAACGGGATCTTGAACCATGAATCCGATCGTCGGCCAGGGAACCTACCCATGCATTGCAGGCCAACCGACCGGTGATGTGTTCGACTAAAACATCGCTCACTGCTAGGAAAAGAGCTACAGCTAATATGGATATTAATGGCGCACCACATATATGGTGCACCACTGCTATATAGCAGTGGCGCATCATGTGTAGGTGCGTCATTAGTGTCCATATCACTAATGGTGCACCACACCCACGGTGCGCCCTACTAACAATTTTTTTTTCTAAAACTAGCAATGGCGCATCAGGGCATAGTGCGTCATTACTAGTTTTAACTAGTAATGGCGCACCACACACTCAGTGCGCCACTACTAACAAATTTTTTTTTTACTTTTTTTTTCAAACCTAGTAATGACGCACCAGGGGAAAGTGCGCCATTACTGGTTTGACGCACCACACCCACGGTGCGCCACTACTAACAAAATTATTTTTTATTTATTTTTCAAAACTAGTAATGGCGCACTTTCCCCTGGCGCGATAATGGCGCCCCACACCCACAGTGTGCCACTACTAACTTTCTGAGGTGGCCAAAAAATTCACCAAATGCACCCCCCCTGGACCGCCTTTTCAGTTTCAAAAAAATAAAAAAATGATAGAAATGTCAAAAAAATAAAAGAAAATAAGATTCCCATGTGATATGTGGTCTAGTTGTTAGCAAAATTTACAAACATGAATTTTCGACTTTTTTGCAAAATCTATCGAGAATTTGTAAAATGGGCATAACTTTTGCATACGAACTCCGATGAAAAAGTTTTTTATATGAAAAATCATCTACTCGAAAAGTTATATCCGAATTCAACCGGGGGTAACCCCGTTGAAGATTTTTAGAATCCCCAAAAACCTAACAGAATAAAAGATACGGGGCTTTTAAGATCTAGAGGGGGGAAAATGGAAAAAATTGCAAACTTAGCAATGGCGCACCATTTGCTAGGTGCGCCACTAGTAACAGAAAAAAAAATTGGTTTCGAATTTTTTTTTTTGGAAAAAATGTTCAAAATATGATACGTAATATGACCGGGAAGTTTGAAATATTTTTTCAAAATTTCATCACACTCATAATATGAACAAAGTCCTAGACATCAACAAGGTTTAATAGGATTGATATGATAGATATATCAACAAGTGCTTGTTAAGTGAGCTGGTGCTGGGGTTGGATAGAACTGAGAAGTTAAGCGTGCTTAGGCTGGAGTAGTGTGAGGATGGGTGACCTTCCAGGAAGTTTGACCACGGAGTGCGATTTGACTTGAGATTAAGCATATTGACCTGAAATTAAGCCATAGTGACCTGAGATTAAGAAAAAAACGAAAAAAAAATTCTGAAATTTTTTTGGAAAAAAATTGTTAGTAA
Source organism: Thinopyrum elongatum (assembly GCA_011799875.1). Classification (NCBI taxonomy): domain Eukaryota; kingdom Viridiplantae; phylum Streptophyta; class Magnoliopsida; order Poales; family Poaceae; genus Thinopyrum; species Thinopyrum elongatum. The sequence goes on along the minus strand of CM022302.1, from coordinate 570,886,667 downwards.
CGGCGCACTTCTATGTGGTGCGTCATTACTAAGTCAGATAGTAATGACGCACTTCTATGTGGTGCGCCATTACTAAGTCAGATAGTAATGGCGCACTTCTAGGCATAGTAATGGCGCACTATGTGGTGCGCCACTATTATCTAGGATACTAATGGCGCACCAAATGTTGCTAGTGGCGTGATGATAGTGGCGCACCTATAGTGCATCATTAATGGCCAAAACAGGTGCGCCATTAATTAGCCTTTTCCTATTAGTGGCTCACCCAAACATGATGTTTCCTTAGTAAATCCTTGACTTCCTGCACTAGGGGAGTTTTTGTCCAAAAGGACCACATGCCCAACGGAATTGCTAGAAAAGACCCCCTTCGAATGAAATTGTCAAAAAAGACCCCCTCAACCGTGGCGGCAGGCGCGCCAGACGACACGTGGCACCTGCCGCCACACCCGTTGGCGGCAGCACTGTTCACATGGAGGGACGGGTTTCGCACAACAGAACGGAAACGGACGCTAGCGAACAGTGCTGACACCTACGTATGTGGCGACAGCACTGTTCATCGAGGGATGGGGTGAACAGTAATTTAAAAATAAATAAAAAATAGCAGAAAAATTCAAAAAAAAACTGAAATTTTGAATCCACTCAAAACACTCGATCGTCTTTGTTGCCAAATAAAATTCAAATTTTTTTCTGCTATTTTATTTTTTCCCAAAAAACACAGTTCACTCGCGATGAACAGGCTGCCGCCACGCCCGCAGGCGGCATCACTGTTTACTCGCATTTGTTTCCGTTATGCTGTGCGAAAAACATTCCCCGTGCGAACAGTGGAGTGAACAGTGCTACCGCCAACGGGTGTGGCGACAGGTGCCACGTGTCGCCTGGGCGCGTCTACCTCCACGGCCAGGGAGTCTTTTTTGACAATTTCATCTGAAGGGGTCTTTTCTGACAATTCTGTTGGGCAGATGGTCTCTTTCGACAAAAATTCGCACTAGCGACCATCGGTCTGTTCTACTCCGAACTCATCAAGTTGTCCACTACTACTTTGCTATCCGTCTCTAAAGTGATCTTCTAAAGACCGAGCTCACACACCAGCTGCATCGCTCGCCGGCATGCCAAGATTTCGGCCAGCTCAGGGTCGGTAACGGATGGGAAAAAATGGCACGCCTGCCACAAAGGTGTCATGGTGGTCACTTACGACCGCCCCATCACCGCCATTGCCTGACAGCCTGTTTGGTAAATACTAGGGCAGGGGAATGGGAGTTTGTACATGGGTGTTTATGTAGGAATTAGTCATGGGAAGTAAATTTTTACTCCCATTCCCTTGTTTGGTATACGGTGGGAATTGACGTAAGATAAAAGTCTACTCACAAATTAATAGGATACCCCCTGCGAAAAAATCGGTGGAAATTGGCTTCCTCAACTTTCATTCCCCTTCCCACTTAAACTCCCATTCCCTCTAATCAAACAGTGGACTTTTAATCTCCACACCCCTCAACTCCCATTCCCCATCTCTAATTCCACTGAACCAAACACGCTGTGAGTGTTTCACCAAAGCACCATCAGCATTCGCTTTGAACCATCCCTCCGCTGGTGGGCACCATCGCTCAGTCGTCCTCGACACAGCCGGTGCCTTGAGCTCCTGAGCATCGTCGACGGTGACTAGTCTCAATGCGACCGGCCGACGGCCTCGCCCCGCCGCCGCTTCGCCACCCGATCGATGACGGCCTCCACCGCGACATCGAACCAATGTTTTAAATAGCGGGCTATGGAAAATAGCGGCGGGCCTCCAAATCAGTTATAGCAGGCTAAAACAGGCTATAACGGGCTATTTGTGAAGGCAATCATTTAACGGCACCCTACTGAAAAGGCTATAGCGGGTTATAGCGAACGGCTATTTAAAACTATGCATCGAACGCATCCCTGAAGCCCACGCGCCGGGACGGGGTCCGCGTACACCACCCTCGGGATGAGCCCGATCACCTCCTCCCGCATCTTACTCACCTCCTCCGGCGGGATGTTCCTCAGCGTCTCCTCTACGCTCACGTTCTGCGCGGCAACGCCGGCGTGCGGGATGAGCACCGAGTACCTCCCGTGGTCCCTCGGAAAGTGCAGCGTGTACTGAGTGTATGCCGAGTCAGGGTGGAAGAAGACCGGGATGCAGCCGGCAAGGATGGCGTCGAACGTTGACCGCCGCGTCGCCGTGTCCCCGCGCGGCTCCAGGCAGAAGTCAGAGGTCTCGAAGACGCACATGACGCCGCCAGGCGAGTTGCAGTTGCAGTCTGCCGCACGGCCACCGACGACGCCGCCGCAGTGGAAGAGGTTGCAGAGGCTCGACGCGCGGCACTGCCTGATGATCTCCGCTCGGACGGTTTTGTTGCTGCCGGGGCGTGGGGCGCCGGCGAAGGAGAAGAGCCACCTCCGCCTCGCCTTCCGCACCTTCTCCTGCCAGGCGAGCACATCGGCGGCGGCCTCAGGATGAAAGTAGGTCGGGTAGGGTACCGCGAAGTTGCTCCGAGTCGAAGGGGATGTCTCCAGGACGAAGGCGGTCATGTTCTGGACGGCCGGGTACGTGAGCAGCTTGGTGCCCCACTCCTCGTCGACGTTGGCCTCCCGCCGGAAGTCCCACGTGGTCCGGCCAGCCACCAAGAAGTGGTCACGGCCTCCCATTGCCCGCCAGTCGATAGCGTCGAGCTGGAGCGCGTCTCGCGTCGAGGTACTGTAATTATAGAGGTACCCCCCGGATTCGAGGCCGGCGTAGAAGGGGACGAGGACGGCGGCTGCGAGGGAGGACTCCTTGGTCAGGCACTCGTAGCGCTTCATCCTAGCGTGGAAGACGACGTCAAGCATGAACTGGTCGGTGGCGTACCAGCGGCGGCCGGGGAAGACGTCGCCCAGCGGCTGGCCCATGCCCTCGTTGGCCACGTACGGGCACATGTCCAGCCACGGATGGAGCTTGCCGCAGTCTCGGAGGAGGTCGTCGTTGAACGCGGCGGCATGTCGTACATGTAGATGTACCGCCCGGCGCAATGGTCGGACTCGGACGGCGCCTGAGAAGTGAGCGGTGCATGATCCTCAGTCAGCATCACCGGCTGCTCGGCCGGTCCAGAGTTTTGTTTGCTGGCTACCAGTGGAAGGGATGGTACGGTGACGGCCGCCATGTTGCCTTGTATGGCATAGAATACCAGTGCGCAGAAGGTTGCGGTGAGTATAGCGAGACGGGGTGCTCGAGACGGCCGGGGTACGCCGCCATCCGGTTTCTCGGCGGCGTCCACGGTGACGGGATCTTGCTGGATCTCTACTGCGAAGGTCATCGGCGATTCGGCATGTACGCTCGCTCAGTCACATGATGCTGGTTTATTGTATAAGCCCTGGGGTGGACCCTAGGTAACATACGCCGACCATTGATTGGATCGCAAGTAAATAGGACCCTTCAAACATACAGGGGAGGGGGTAAAAGCAGTGGACGTACTTTGGTCTCTGTAATAGTTAGTGGCACTTAGATCCAGCAAAGTGGATATCTTCCAGAAAAGCAAGATCTGGATCCTCCACGATAAGAACAGCATTGAATGAGTCAGGTCGACAAGGTGGGCCCACCTCACAGTGGGCACTGACTAGGCAGACCCGGTCAAATTCTTCTTTCCGAGGTGGTGGTGGAGGCCGTGCAGTGCGAGGAAAGGAACGGGCCGCCTCGTACGTACATCCATCCGAACAAACTCCGCTAAATCAGTAATTAAACCCATTAAGGGCGTTAGAATGGTGGCCAACCAGCCACGTCATGTGGCGCATGCTGGTTGGTCACGGTGAGAAAGGTATTTTTAGAGTTTTTTAAATAGTAGGAAGAATTTTTTTTAGAAAAGTTTTCTAGGCTTTTTTTTTTCTTTTTAAGATTGTTGTGATGTCCACGTGATGCGAGAATATTTTTTAAAAGTTTTAACATGATGGTGAGGTGCGCATAGCTTCCTCACAAGCGGCCCACAATGACGGGCCCCAATCAATAGTTTTTTACAAATATGGCCCTTTGAGCGGCTTCATGCACATCTGACCCCTGAACAAAGCTAATTTGAAATCTGGCCCCAACCACTAGTTTTTTACAAATATGACCCCTTTAAGCGACTTCACGCACATCTGACCCCTGAACAATGCTAATTTGGAATCTGGCTCCTGGGGTTGGTGCCACACCACATGGCGCCGAACTTGTACATCTCGGCGCCATACCAACTTCAGCGCCATGTTTTGTGGTGCCGACCCCAGGGGCCAGATTTCGAATTAGTTTTGCCCAGGGCCAGATGTGTGTGAAGTCGCTCAAAGGGGTCAGATTTATCAAAAAATACCCTAAATCATGATTGACGTTCTCGATCATGCAATAAAAAGGCATACATACATACATGTTCAAACGAACAAATGCTAGTCAGTTTGTGCGCTGTCAAAGTTGGTCAAAGTTTGTGAAATTATCTATATCTATATATACAATATGAAAATATACCTCATGATGTATCTAATGATATGCATTTGGTATTCTAAATGTAAATAATTTTCTCTATAAACTTGATCAAAGTTTATAAATTTTGACTTTAAAAAAATCTATAGGCACTATATTATGGAACGGAGGGAGTACAAAGAACCCTTTCATCTTTGACAAAACATATAGCTTGATCCGACGTTATGAGTGAATAAAAGCGGACTTTATGCCGCAAAAAAAAAGAATAAAAGCGGACTTTACCGGAAAACAAATGTGGGTTCGTCAAAGTAGGAGTCATCCTCTTTATGTCTCCTCATCAGATATGTTAGCCTTGGCTTGGAAGAAGAGTTACTCTTTTGATGAAATGTCGACGCCAATAAGTTTGCAAATTGCAATGTCTGCACCTTCGGTCAATAACGTTAGGCATTTTAGCAGTCATTTCTTTCAAATAATTGTTCTATACAATATACAAATTATAAATCCTTTTCATAGATTATGATAATGCCAAACCAAACAATTCACCCGGGTGATTGGTACTAAAATATAGGTTATGTGAACCCAAACAAATGCTAGAAGTTATTACTGTGGTATATATTCATTAGAAAACCAATAAATGTCGTCAATAATCCTGACGAGTTCCAAAAATACTCCGCTCCGAGAGAACAAAGTATACTGAAAATGTTTGTGCACTTCAATATGCATTACACTTCAAAACCGCTAGCCAACGTTGGAAAAACCTAGCAGTGAACCGAAACGAAGTAACAAACACGTGTCACACCACGGTAAATCGCCAGGAAGCATAAAAAAACTAAAAAAGGAGGCAATTCATTCCTCACGCGGTTTAGTAATTAGTATAGGTATATACTAGCCAACGAGCCCGTGTGTTGCAACGGGAGAAAAAAAATACCACACTCCCCAAACCCAATAACCACGAGTCAAGACCCCAATAGATCCATATCCTTTCTTTCAACACATGACATCCCATCTGTGTTGCCACTTATCCTCCTTCCCACCCTCGCCGATGGTGGCCTCAGTGCTCACACAATCACAATGCGGTATTGATTAAGGTTGCACCCTATACCGCATTTTTAAAAAGTTTAACAGGTAAAATAACATCATATTCACATTTTACATATTTTTCTAATCAAATTTCATATATAACATGTTAAATTTGGAGTTAGGGTTTAAAAGATATGGGTATTTTTAAAAAGCATTTGATATGTGCTGTGGGTTGATTAACCCAATTATCAGGGGGTTTCCTGCAAACGCAAAAATCTGACTCAAAATTGGCCCGTGGGTTAATTACCAGAAACATTAGGTTTTTTTTGCAAAAGCAAAAATCTGACTTAAAACTAGGCTGCGGGTTGATTACCAGAAAAATCAGGGGTTTTCTGCAAAATAGCATGACGGACCAAGAATACCTATTTTCTTTTATTATTAGGTAAAGATATGCCCCACATTAAGTATAACCATCTATAGATATATGTATGTATTTTGCTCCTAAAATTCCTAGTCCTTGCCTTGCCTTGCTGTGATTCTCTCTTAATCACCGACAGGTACACCTTGCAATAAAATCATTTATTTCTTTTTCTGGTTCTCGTATTTCCTCTCGTTTAAATAATGTTGGAATTACAATTGGAAAGAATGATGATGTGCGTGTTTCGATGGGGGCGCTAAAACGCATTGAGATCGACCGATCAAAGATTTCTCCTAAGTGTTTGAGAACCCTACCTAACCCCAATACCGAGGAGGAGGAGGAGGAGATGAATGCCACATATGATGGTCCGCTTCTCTCCCACTTGGTTGGAGTGGTTACCGAGGTTGGATTGGATGAAGCAAGACATGGGTCAATGTTTTGTGACTTCACAGCATCTTCGCGTAAATCTAAATCCCGTTCCTCAAAAAAAAAAACCATCAAAGATGTCCAAGAAGTCCACCCCGTCCCGAGTTTCCACATGAGAGGCATGTTTTAGAATAGCAGAGGTCTTTTAGACTTGGCTAAACATAAACACGTCCGTGATTGTGTGCGAGAACATGTGTTGGATTTTGTGACGATTTCCGAGGCTGGTAAATGTGACTTCCATGCGCATGTCCTAGATCACTTATCAGGTGGTTTCGACTTCACATGGCATCGTCTACCAACACGTGGAAGGTCCGAAGGAATCTTACTTGGGATACAATCCACAACCATGGACTTGTTAGCTTTTTCGACTGGTGAATTTCACATCAAATTCCACCTCCGAAACAGATCTGATAATTTTACATGGAGCCTGGCCGCAGTCTATGAGGCTGCCCAAGATGAACATAAATTCACTTTCCTTCGGGAATTGGTGAACCTGGCTAAGGATAACCCGCATCCAATGCTTGAACTTTAATATCCTTAGGTATCAGGAAGAAAATAATAATGACCGCTTTGATAATCACTGGCTTTTCCTATTCATTGATGTGATTGACAGTTTGAATCTTCGGGAAGTCAGTATGTCGGGACGGCAATTCACTTGGGCCAATAACCGTTCTGTGCCGACAGACGAGAAGCTCGATAGGGTACTCATGGATACCGAATGGGAGCTAAAATTTCCTCTGGTATCCGTGCGGGCCCTAGAGCATATTGAGGCACTATGGGATCATGCACCCATATTTCTTGATTTTAAATCTACGAGCCCATATGCTCGCCGCCCTTTCAAGTTTGAATTGGGATGGTTGCACCGGGAAGGCTTTGCAGAAATAATCGAGAATGTATGGGAGAGGCCCTCCGTTGATAGAACACCTATTTAGAGATGGAACTTTAAAATAAGGGCCACAAGGCAATACCTCTCTGGATGGGCGAAACACACCAATGGGATGTATACAAAAGAAAAGCAACGCCTATCCACCATTATTGACCACCTCGACAATAATCGCAGAGACTCGCATATTGAATTGAAGAATCAATCCAATGAGAAGATTGCACGTATTTTGCGAGAAGAGGAAATCAAATATTACCAAAGATCTAAAGCCGACTTCATCTTGAAGGGAGACAGTAATACATGATACTTCCAACTTGTCATCAATGGTCGGCATAGGAAGAAAGTGTATTTTTAGTCTCCAACAAGATGAGGGGCGGATCGAAGGGTAGGCAGAGCTCAAAAGATATATCACCAAATACTACAAATCTTTGTTCGGGGGAACCGGATGAAGGAAATTTCACCCTTGATGAAACCTGAAGGGATGATATTCCACAAGTTATGGCAGAAGAGAACGATATCCTCACGCACCTTTCTCTGAAGAGAAGGTGAGAGCTGCAGTGTTCCAAATGGAACATAACAAAGTTCCAGGCCCCGATGGCTTCCCGGCAGAATTCTATCAGTTCTGGGATGTCATGAAGAGTTGTTCAATTGTCTTCATGCTGGCCAACTTGACCTATCCAGGCTTAACTTTTGCGAGATCATATTGTTGCCAAAAATTAAGGAGGCTGAGCGGATTCAGCAATATAGACCCATATGTCTCCTCAATGTTAGCTTCAAGATTTTCACCGAAGTGGCTACTAATAGGCTCAACACGGTTGCTGACCATGTCATCCGACCATCTCAAACGGCCTTCATGCAAGGAAGAAATATACTCGACGGAGTAGTAATCCTACATGAGACCGTTCATGAGATGCACCGAAAAAACATGAGTGGAGTAGTTTTCAAGATTCACTTTGAAAAGGCCTATGACAAGGTCAAATGGTCGTTCCTTCTACGGGCCCTGAGAATGAAAGGATTCTCCATTAAATGGCGCTAGTGGATCCAAAATTTTGTTACTGGAGGTAGTGTGGCTGTCAAAGTCAATGATGACATTGGCCATTACTTTCAGACAAAAAAAGGGCTACGTCAGGGTGACCCCATGTCTCCAATGTTATTTAACATTGTTGTTGACATTTTGGCAATTCTAATTGATCGCACCAAGCAGGACGGTCAGCTCGTTCGTTAAACTCGTTAAGCTCAACGAGCTAAAATCGGTGATTGGCTCTGTTCATTAAGAAGCGAGCTACGAGCATAACGAGCCGAGCTATCGAGCGTTCAATAAGCTCGCGAGCTACGAGCTTTTGGTCCAGCCCAGCCAGGGAGGTTTTTACCCAGCATGGGTGGCCGCATAATCTCCGGATCGGTCCACCACCTCCTTCGACATAGGCATAGTGTCGCTCCTATATGACTCTACTGTTGCCGATATGTCCTTTTTTTATTATCTCTCGTAAGACTGTTAGTGTTTGGCTGTGTGCATCTCAGTTATGCAGAGGCCGGGTGTTGCTCATCATGCATTGTATGCGCTTGATGCCACATTTTGAGTTAATAAAACACCCTTTATATAAAAAAAACAGAGAGAAGAGGAGAGGCAGTCAATGCTTGCTAGCCAGTTGGGCCTTGGATGCCTCTGCCCACTGCAAACAATGGGGTCAAGTCTTCCCTCTGCTTTGCTTGCCCCACCACCATGTGAACCTGCTATCAACAATGCCATGCCATGCCATGCCGTGCTAGCTTTGCAGGCAGACGGACCGGGCTTGGATGCTACCACACCAACACACACAGGAAGAATTACTCGAGTAACAGGGTAAAGCTAGCATATGTACTACTCCCTCCTATTCATAATGTGTCGCAGTTTTGAACTACGGTTGAACTAAGAAGTGTCATAGTTTTGAACTACGGTTGAACTAATAAGTGTTGTAGTTTTGAATTACGGTTGAACTAACCTTAGTTCAAAACTGCGACACTTATTTTGGATCAGAGGGAGTAGCATTTTTTTTTCGGAATATGTACTAGCATTGTTGACACCTTCTTAACTCTCGTCTTTACTCTCTATCTCTTTGGTGAAATACTTCAAAGCTCAATGGCCTGCACCTGGACAAAATGTAATCATCTATATGTATGCATGTATGTGTTTGGCTCCTAAATTTCCTAGTGCTGCTCTTAGAGAAAGAAGAAAAAAAACCTGACCCAACTCCCTTGGATGCCTCCTCCATCCTCCGAGTGCACAACTAACAATGGTCAGATCACCAGCTCTTCCACAATCCTTCTACAGTAACTGAGAGGAGAAAGAGGAGGCGTTAGCTTTTCCCCTTCGGGGGGGCCGGCCCGATCCCGGATCCTTTCCACCGGTGAGGCTGGTTGGAGGAGAGATGGGAGAGGTGCCCGGAGCTGCTCTGTACATAGTAGTTGCAGGTTAGAGTTTTCCTCAAGGGAGTTTGGCCTTGTGCCGGTGATTGGCGTTATGCTGATGGGGAAGAAGCCATGGGAGCTCACGAGCAGCTCCTGTTGGTTGCCGCCGTCGCTCTCTGCGTTGCCTCCATGGTGGAGGGAAGAGGAGGGTGTCGGATCTGGCGGTTTCCCCCTAAATAAGCTCGCTTTCTGGCTAGCCGGATCTGTGGTTTGTCTGGTCCCTGTGCTGCAGGTAAGGCCTAACCTTCATCTCTACGTCTGCGGCCATCAAGGTGATGGAGGCAGGTTGGAGAGAGGGTGGAGATCTTCGTTGTGGCGTTTGGGTTCGAGCTCATCCTCATCGATGCTAGATGAGAGACGATGGCGCCTGCTGCTGTTCTTGTTCTCTGATGAATGCGACGGCGGTGGTTGATGGCCTGTCTTCTCTTCTCCGTCGGTGACTTTTCTGGTCGAATGGCGACCCCTTCTATTCCTCCCGGCTTGTACGCCATGTGGGAGGCAGATTCAGCCTCTACTCGGAGGCCTTGGTGTGCAGGTGTTGCTGCCTCGGCGATCTCGTCGCCCCAAGTGGTTCGTCCCCGGTGACGGCGAGGTTGAATCCGCGTGGAAGTTGATTTGGACCCGATCGCGTTTCCCTCTTTCTTTTTGGGGTCCTTTCTGTAAAAGCCAGGGGCTTGGTTGTACTTTCATGTTTCTGTTGGGTCTTCATGTAAAATGTACTGTTCCCCTGCTTTAACTAGTAAACTGCCCGTGCGTTGCCACGGGCCTACAAATAAATTTACTGAAATACACTCTTGCCCCTTTATATATATATAAAGCAACAACCAACACACTCGCAACGGCATACAACATGTCACCACCACACACAACACACACACCCAAAGCAAAATATAAGGGTGATAAAAAAGAACCGTTTAGAGTCGACGGAAACCTCCACCGTGTGCTAGGCATCGTGAAGAGGTGAAGCCGGACACCGACGAAGCATGTACTCCAAAGTCATGCCTAGAAGAAGGATACACCACCGGAGTGCCCCCACCGCCCTCTCTCGAGGACCAAGTTTTCACCCGAAGCAACACAAAGAACAGGGAGCGACCGCGACGGAGCCTCCAAGAAGGTAAGATGCTCATGGACACTGTTGTCAACGGCCTGGAAAAGACAAGGCAAGTTATGCACCCGACGCTTACATACCTCCACGGAACCAGGGTACCACCAGATGCCAAAGTAGTTATAGAACCAATGGCGACATGCTACGCCAAATACCAATGACCATGCCACTCACATGGCCATGACAGCCAGCCAGCACCCAAGACGCGTGCTCCTCTCCTCTACTTTCACTCTCTTCATTCTCGTTGCTCTAGCACTTCATATCTGATTTATAAGTGAAACGATTTTCACCCACTACAAGAGATGATGACATATTAAATTTCCTATTTACAAGCTGCATTCAGTGCAATGATAATTTTTGTCTGTCATTCTTTGACATCAACAAATATAAAGTTTTTGCGCCTGCAAGAAACATAAGATCATCAAACTGCTGTAAACCTCACTCACAGAATTCGGTGCTCATATGCAGAATTGCACATGTTGCACAAATAAGGAAATTAATGCAAAAAATTCTCTAACCACATACATATTAGGGGTAATTGGACCTCACTGGTCTGTTGGCGTCAATTGATTTTAGCACCGAACTGTCAGAGGCCCTCGCAGAGATAATGGCAGCGGACGCGAGGCCAACTTTCTTCTTCATCTCGGCAAACTGGTGCGGGAACGCGTGCGCCTCCATCGCCTACAGCGAGCTCAACTCGTCGTTGGCCCCGTCGGCAAACAGGAACGCGAATGCTCTGTTCCTGCACGTACAACAATTTTAGAGCAATCCGCCAGTCCACCTGAAACCTGTTGAGCTCAGCAAAGGGCGTCAGACGGGAGCTCACCTGAAGTCAGTGTTCTTGCGCCTGCATTCAGTTTTTGCGCCTGCATTCAGCTGCATTATTGTCTCTCATTCTTATTAATATCCTCTTATCCTATGTGTCGATGCAGCAGTATCTCTATGGCATTGGTGAAAACTCCCTGCAGCATAAGATCTTCATAACACCAAAACAAAGGAAAGTTTCCAAGCGTTTCCAAATAAAAAGTTAACAATCTTCAAATCAATTAAAGGAGTAGTCATTTCAACCCAACGAGGCCAGAATGAGGACCCCTTTTTTGTTGAACTCATCTTTTCACAAGAAAAAAAAGAGAGAAAGTAACATATATAGGATAACAAGAACATCTACATCTCCTGAAATTAAGTATACATACAACAAAAATATATGTTATTTTTACCAACACGGTGAGAACAATTACTTCCTTGGGATTTGTAAGAAAATATCCCTGATAGTTTTTCCTCACGCAAATAACAAGAAATGGTTAGAAAAGTTACAACATACTCAATCTTAATGTGACGTGCAGGTATGATCATTAAAATTCCACACTGACTTGATCATGCAGGTACTAAAGAAAGAAAACAACCCCGCTTTTTCACCAATCCTAGAATCCTACAATGGAAGTTTCAGGAACTAATACAAAAACCAATAGTTCTTCATGGAATTTACACCTGACATGTACTATGGTGTAACACCCCCTTGTAATGACCACAGTGATCAACTGCTAATAATGCCATGTCATCATCATCTGCTTTGCCTAGTCACTTGGGTTAATAATCCAATTCAAATTCAAATCTGAAAATCAAATTAAATTCCAAAGTGCAAATTGAAGTTGATCAAACTCTGCTGGAGAAATGTTATTTAATTAGCAAATAATCCAGTGGTCATGGCAAAATCATAATCATTATTTTTGAAGTTAGCTAAGTGAGTGAAACAACCCGAAACAGCACTCAAAACAGACTATTTACATCTATTAAATTAATATCAAATTCAAATGGAATCCAAATATGTTCAAACCACTTTTTGGTGAGAGCTAATATTGCATCACAATATTGGGACCAACTCCCATAATTTTTCAAAAGTGCACAAGTGGCCTAAACATTTTGAAACAGAAAAGGGATTAAAAGAAAAAGGAAACAGAAAATAGAAAATGTGAAAGCGAGGCACTGTGCACTGGGCCTTAGTGCACAGTGCCCCGACCGCGGCCCACCTGGCCCAGCTCGCTACAGTCGTCGTCCTTCTCCGTCGCCGTGTCGCCTCGTCCATGGACGCGCGCGCTCGCTCCGGTCGCTGCTCGACAGCGCGACGCCGCGGGCGCCGCGAGAGGATAAGGGCAGGCCCGTGCCTTCCCCCTGGTCATTTGCCTCATCCCCATCTCTCTCCCTCGCCGCTCTGTCTCTTCCCCTTCCTCCAGATCCGAGCGCCACCGTCGCCGTTCTCGTTCGTCCCCGCGGCCACCGAGCCCTGCCTGCCGCTCTGCCATGTCCTGCGCCATCGCCATGGACTGCCACGGCCTTGGGCGCCGTTGATTGGGGCCGAGGAGCTCCACGTTGCGCGGATCGAGCCGCGCCCCTCTTCTGCATCTCCGGCGCGCTTCCGGCGACCTCGACCCCTGCAGCTCCTAATCCTCACACGGGCCACCTTGCGCCGCTCGGTGAGCACTCTCCCTCTCTCTCTGGCCTCTCTGGTAGCCCGTCTGCACGCTGTAGCCGCAGCACCTCGGAGACCCGAATGTCACCGCCGCCATTGCCGCTGCAGCCAAGCTCCCGAGCTGTTGCTAGCTCGTTTGACTCCTCCGGCGAGCTCCCTGTGAGCCGTAGGCCCCGCACAGCTAGCTAGTTAGGTCGCCCGCGCGCTAGAACGTCGAACCCGACGAGCTCGAGCTTCGGGCGTCCGCCTCGCTCAACGCCGGCGACGTTCCGGCCACCTCCGAGCCCGGCTGTTGGCTCAGCTAGATGCGCGAGGACGCCAGCTTTCGAACGCACCCAAGCCCGGCTCGAACCGAGCCCTATAGCTCGATTCCGGCCAACTCCGGCGACGCGCCGCCGTGCGATTTGGTCGCCGGCGACCAGCCGCCGGCCCCGCTGACGTGGCACAGGCGGGGCCCACCCCCTGGGTCACTGACCCGTGGGTCCCATGGGCCCGGCCGGCCAGTTGACCAGTCAGCCTTGCTGACTGGACCGGCCCAGCCGCTGACAGGCGGGCCCCGCCTTCCTGTTTAATTAGTTAAAACAAATTAGAAATAGAAATAATCTAATTACCCTAATGTCTCACTGACATGTGGGGTCCACCCCCTAATTAATCCTGGTAATTAAACTGAATCACTGATTAAAGAAGTAGAGGCTGACATGTGGGTCCCACTGGACCCACATGTCAGGTTTGACTGGTCAACCGTCCTGTTGACTTGCTGACGTCAGCAGCGCGTCATGCTGACGTCATAATTCATTTTCTGATAAATAAAATAATTCCAGAAATTCAAATAATCTTTAAAAATTAATAACTTTTAAACCGTAGCTCGGATCGAAAAAGTTAAAACATGAAAGTTGCTCAGAACGACGAGACGAGTCTGATCGTGCCATCTGTTTCTCCATCGGAACCTCCTACGTAGAAGAACTCGTAACTCCGGACCCGAATCCGACAGATGAATAGTGCACACACGTCGGATATTAAATCCCAGAATAATTCTAAAAATAACTAAAATGACTTAGATGCATATTTAGGCAACCCTACACTGCACCATAGCATCACACGCACCGTGTTGCATTTGTTTGCATTATGTTTACTTGTTTCTTCCCCCTCTTCTCTCTCGGTAGCCCCCGACGTTGACGTAGCTCCCGAGGCAGACGCCGCACAGGAGTACGACTACGTCCCCGACGATACTGCTGAAGACCTTGCCCTTGCCCCCGAGCAAACAGGCAAGCACCCCCATTTTGAGCATGCCTATATCGCCTATTCTCTTCTCTCTTATGCTTGCATTAGAACTGCTACTGCTACTGTTTTCCTATATCTGCTGCATAGCCTGATTATTGTACCCTGCTTTGTTACCTTACTGGTTATCCTAGACTGCTTAGTATAAGGTGGGTAGAGACACGACAGAGACCCCCACTTGATCCCGACTGCCCTGCTGGACATCAGAAGACCCGATCATCGGGATTGAAGACTAGACCATGGCACCGCACATCACTTCCCCTTAGTTGCCGACACTGCTAGGTTACCGTCGAGTGCCGAGGGTGATACCTCGTCAGCACTTCTGATGTTAACCTTGTAGGTTAGTTTCTCGGTCGTGGTAAGCGAGGGTGATTCCTTCTACATCACCCCCGATAACGACGTCGTCGCGCAACTCCTCAAGGTGGACCTCGAGGGTGATTCCTCCTTCGTTCACCTTGATGATAACATCGAGCGGGAATTCCATCGAGGGTGATTCCTCAGGGTTCCCTTCGGTGTCAGACACACAGTTACCTTGGATATTATGACTTGCACTAAACTATGATACTAAAGACGGGTCGGCCCTGAGGAGTACCCGCGCGAGCTTAACGCGAAGTGATGTGGAGTCGGGTTGACCTGGATGGTGCCCGCGAGATAACTACGAGGCGTGGCCGGGCATTCTTAGCCCTTGCCGCAAGTCCTCGAGACGGGGCGACGGGGTCACATCGATCATGAGTCTCTGCTCGTTTCCGCGCGCTCCTAATCCACTACGGTTTGGATATTTGATCCGAGGGGCCTCTGGCCCGATAGCACTAACCATCACGTGGGCATAGTATGGGCGTTCTGCGTCGTACACATCAGCCGAAGCTTGTTTGACGTCAGTAAGGAGCGGCGCACGCCGAGTTGGACTGGTAACGCAACCGCGCTTATATAAGGGGTTGCTAGGTCTGCTCTCGGTGGCCCCGTAACGTGCAGGAGTTCCCAGGGCGATGGCCCAAGACCCCTGGGGGCATAGGTTTAGTCCGGCGTGCTGACCTCTCTTATAAGCCTAGGTCGGGCTGCGGCGTGTTGCTTAGCCGAGGCCGGGCATGACCCAGAAAAGTATGTCCGGCCAGAGTTAAGTGAGCGTGGTGGGTAAGTTGGTGCACCCCTGCAGGGAAGAAAACTTCTATCGATAGCCTGTCCTACGGTAACGGACACTCGGAGTTGTATCCCGATCGGTACAACTAGAACATGTGATGAGAATTGGATAGTACGGCTCTGGGATTGCTTTCTCGCAGGGAGTCGAGAAAGGATCTCAGGTCGAGGATGATGATATTACTACTACTACTTTACATTATGTTCATCTGCTCTCTCCTGATGCTGCAAGACTGTCGAAGATTGTTGAAGATGCTAGTCTTCGATAGGACTAGGCTTTCCCCCTCTACTCTGGCATTTCTGCAGCCCAGTCCACATATACAGCCATTCCTTTGACAATGATGCATATGTAGTGTAGATCCTTGCTTGCTGAGTACTTCGGATGAGTACTCACGTTTGCTTTATTTTCTTTTCCCCCATTTTCCATTTGATGCCACCAGACGACGGAGCCCCTGAGCCAGAAGTCCCAGCCGACGACCAGTACTACTATCCGCCTGGCGAGTACTACTACTACGAGGAGCCATTCGACGACCAGGAGTAGGATCGGAGGGTCCAGGGCAGGAGGCCTACGCCTTTCGATCGTAGTATTTTATTTTACCCCGCCTCCGTGAAGGCCTAATTCTCTCTATGTAATATATCTGTACCCAGATATCTAATGCTTCCGCTGACGCTTGTATGCCATCGAGCTATGTATTCGAGCCCTCGAGGCCCTGGCTTGTAATATTAAGCTTGTATGACTTTATTTATGTTTTAGAGTTGTGTTGTGATATCTTCAAGTGAGTCCTTAGGCTTGATCGTGCGCATTTGCGTGTATGATTAGTGCACGATTAAGTCGGGGTCGTCACAGGTTGGTATCAGAGCCGACTGCCTCTAGGAGTTCCCCCTTTCCAATTCCTTGGCCGAAGTTGAGTCTAGTGGTCAAAAATTGTTTTACTAACTTGGCTGTGTGGCTTACGGGCCCACGTCGCCAACTGGGTAGTATTAGGATCTTTTATTCCCCGTCTTTACTCTGGGATTCTATTCTCTCTTCTATTCGGGTTTTGCAAAATTACTAAACGCCGACATTTAGGTTCTCGTTAATTTTATCCACCCGGAGAGCTGGATTCAGTGCGATTTCCCTGTCTTTGATCTGATTAGTCTGATAATCATTTTCCTTTCCATTGTTTTGTTTAACCTTTCCTTCTGAGATTGGTTATATTTCTCATTGTCTTATGACAACCCTGAACCTTTCTGTTTCAGATGGATCGGCTATTTCCACCGCGGCCTACGACCCAGCTTGTGCTTCGCACTTGGGCTCGTGATGCCCCTGGATTTCCAGCTGTTCTGATCGCCCTCCTGAGTAGACTGGGTTACCGCTGGTATCCCGAGTACATGGTCTATGAGGTTTATCGCGAATTCAACCAGGAACAGTACTATGCTGAAGTTCGGATTTATGATCAGCAGAACAACTCAGACACCGAGCTACACCGTTTTCACGGTATCGGCGTGACGATTGAGATGGCAGTACATGATGCCGCCTACTCTGCTGTCGCACGTCTCCGAGGAGAGCACAGTGCTAACTTGGATGATACTGTGTTTCGGTACATTCCGTATGCACCTGTTGGAGATGCTACTGGATTTTACACAGCTATCTGTGCCCCGTACGAGTCTCGACGCTACGACCCGCAGGTTCTGATTCAGTGCACTCAGGCTTTGGATCGCACTGTTCGTGCACTTGCTGTTGAGTTGTTTGCCACTCGAGCACGCTACTACGAGGCTATGACACAGTTGCTACCAGCTGTTCGTGCAGGGATGCATCCGGAGTACATTCTTTACCCGAGCAGGACTGAGATGCCATCAGGGATCGTCTGGCCTGCTGTGGGAGGTCACACGCCTGCACGTGGACCTCTTCTTTCTTCTCGAGACCGGGTTCTGCATCAGAGTGCCCATGGAGCGCATGATCCTTCTGCGACGAACGTCCATCGTCCGCACTTGCAGTTACCCCGTTTCAGTGGTTTTCTCCGACGCTGATGTAGCCTTTGCTATGTCCCGTTGTGTACTTCCTTACCGCGTGCCTGCGCGCCGCCTAGCATGTCTAGCTTTTCAATTTGCGCCGTTATGCTGCCCGAATGTAACCGACTATGTATGGATCTGTACGTCTTAATGACTACTTCTAGCATCTATTGCACTCTTTCAATAATGTCGAGTTACCTCATGTTTATTGTTAAACACTTGCATAAGCTATCGCTGAAATACCCCTGTTGGAATAGCAGGATGGCTGACAACAACCCGCCACCGCCGCCACCACCTGATTACATGGCAGCGATGATGCAACAGTTTGAACTCAACCGCCAGTTTATGACGGGGATTATGCAGCAATTCCCTCGTCCTGATGCTAATCAGCAGCCTTTCTCCATCACTTTGCCAGAATTTATGCGGCTCAGCCCATCCTTCTTCCGCAACACAGTCAACCCACTGGATGCAGATGACTGGCTGCGTGATATCTCTCATGAGATGGAGTCTGCTAGTGTCGCCGAAATTAACTATGTCACTTTTGCGACATATCTTCTTAAGGGTCCCGCAGCCCAATGGTGGGCCACTCACCGACAGACTCTGCCGCCTGGTACTGTCGTCACTTGGGCAGAGTTCAAGATTGCTTTCCGTGCCAGCTACATTCCTCTAGCTATCATAGCTAGGAAGAAGGCTGAGTTCCGTAGCCTTGTCCAAGGAAACAAGACTGTGGAAGTCTATCAGCGCGAGTTTCTAGACTTATCTCGTTACGCTGAAGAGGACATTCCTACTGATGAACGCAGACAGGAGAAGTTTCGTGAAGGACTGCACCATGACATTCAGTTAGCCCTTCTTGTTCAAGATTACCCTAATTTCGCCACCTTGGTGAATAAGGCCATCATGGTTGAAACTGGACTTAAGAAGCACAAGGAAGCGTCCAGACGCACCCGTGAGTCGGGCTCCTCTTCGGGCTCGTCTTCCCAGAAGCGACGCATCTGGTTCCCCAAAGGCATGTTCCGTTCAGCAGCTCCTGCGAACAGACCTTCTTATGCTGCACCACGTCTGCCACCTCCACCACCGAGACAGCCCCTGCCAGCTCCAGCACCTCGAGCTCCAGCACCTCGTCCTGACAGCGGACTATGCTTCAAGTGTGGCAAGCCAGGTCACCGTGCTAGAGACTGTTCTCAGAATCAGAATCAACTAGCTCTCCCTTCTGCTGGACGTGGAATTGGCCATGGTATTCCTCAGCAGCGCAACAATAATGCCAGACCTTCTTACGGTCGTGGGCAGTACTACCACGTCAACATGTCTGAAGCTCCAGATCAACCAGATACTGTGATGGGTACACTTCTCGTTAATTCAGTACCAGCATCTGTTTTATTTGATTCAGGAGCATCGCATTCCTTCATGTCAGAACATTTTGCACGCATGCATGACATTAAATGCGAATACATGAACACACCTTTATTGGTACACACCCCCGCGGGTGGTTGCCGAACCTTTGCAGTTAGCTATAATGTTCCCGTTGAAATCGAAGAGTTGGAGTTCAGTGCGTCTCCCATTATTCTGAAATCGTCCAAGATTGACCTTATTCTGGGAATGGATTGGTTGAAGGCCCACTATGCCTCAATCAATTGTGCCACCAAAGTTGTTCACCTCTTGCACCCCTCGAATGAGATGGTGAATTACCATGCTCATATCACTCAGAACGCCGAGGCTCAAATTTATGCCTTGAACGCGTTGAATGCTTCTCCGCTTGATGGGATTGAGAATATCCCAGTGGTCTGTGACTTCCCAGATGTTTTTCCAGAAGAACTTCCAGGAATACCCCCTGCTAGAGCTGTCGAGTTCGTCATCGACTTGAAGCCTGGCACCACTCCTATTGCGAAGCGTCCTTACAAGATGCCTCCGCACCACCTCATCGAGCTTAAGGAGGAAATTGATAAATCCTTAAGGAAGGGTTTCATCCGCCCTAGTTCCTTTGCTTGGGGAGCACCTTCTCTCTTTGTTAAGAAGAAAGATGGAACGAATAGGTTGGTCCAAGATTATCGTCCTATCAACCAGGCAACCATTCAGAATAAATATCCACTTCCCCGGATCAACGATTTATATGATCAACTCGCTGGATCTTCGGTGTTTTCTAAACTCGACTTAAGGTTGGGTTATCACCAGATCCGTGTTCGCGAAGAGGATATTCCGAAGACTGCATTCGTTACTCGTTATGGCTCTTACGAGTACACAGTCATGTCGTTTGGTTTAACAAACGCTCCAGCTACATTCTCCCGCCTAATGAATTACATATTCATGGATTACCTCGACAAATTCGTCGTGGTATATCTGGATGATATTCTGGTTTATTCGAAGAACAAAGAAGAACATGCTGAGCACCTTCGACTAGTTCTGGAGAGACTTCGAGAGCACCAATTACATGCCAAGTTCTCTAAATGCGAATTCTGGCTTCCTGAAGTGACCTACCTTGGACATGTCATCTCCAAGGATGGTATTGCAGTTAACCCGGAGCGAGTTCAGGCTATTCTTGACTGGACCCCTCCGAAGAATGCCAAGCAGGTCCGAAGCTTTCTCGGTCTAGCCAGCTATTGTCGCCGATTCGTCGAGAACTTCTCCAAGATCGCCAAGCCCCTGACTAATCTGCTCCACAAAGGCGTTAAGTTTGAGTGGACAGACAAGTGTCAGGAAAGTTTCCAAACCCTCAAGGACAAGCTCACTTCTGCTCCAGTGCTTGCTCCTCCTGATTCTCGCAAGGACTTTGTCATATATTGCGACGCCTCTCGTCAGGGATTAGGCTGCGTCCTAATGCAAGAGCGGAGAGTAATTGCATATGCTTCATGTCAATTGCGTCCACATGAAGAGAATTATCCAGTGCATGATCTTGAACTTGCAGCAGTGATGTATGCATTGAAGTTATGGCGACACTACCTTCTGGGTAATCGGTGTGAAATTTATACCGATCACCAAAGTCTGAAATACTTATTCACTCAACCGGATCTTAATCTCCGACAACAACGATGGTTAGAAGCTATTGCGGATTATGACTGCGGTATTTCTTATACCCCGGGCAAAGCTAATGTAATGGCCGATGCCCTGAGTCGCAAGTCATATTGCAACAACCTCATGGTTAGGCAAGCTCAACCTCGTCTTCACGCAGAACTGACTCAGCTGAATCTGCGAATTGTTCCCCAAGGTTCTCTTAATAACCTTGTGGTACAGCCAGACCTTCTGAAGGCTGTTAAAGAAGCGCAAGCCAAAGATGCTGAAATTGACTTGATGAAGAAGGAGCTTCACCTTGCTAAGTATCGGGATTTCTCAGTTGCTGAAGATGGTACATTATATTTCAGAGACCGCATCGTAGTACCTCGCTTCGAGCTGATGACTGACAAAGTCATGAAGGAGGCCCATGATACACCGCTATCTATCCATCCGGGTAGTACCAAAATGTATCGAGATCTTCGTCAAAGGTACTGGTGGTCTAGGATGAAGCAGGATATTGCTCGTTATGTTGCCGAGTGTGACGTATGTCGTCGCGTGAAGGCAGAACATCAAAAACCTGCTGGAATTCTGCAACCGCTCCCTATTCCTCTATGGAAGTGGGATAAAGTGCAAATGGACTTCATCACTGGTCTTCCCAAGTCTCAGAAGGGTCACGATGCCGTTCTTGTCGTCGTCGACCAACTCTCCAAGGTTGCTCATTTCCTACCTGTTAAGGAGACTATCACCGCTAGCCAGCTAGCAGAACTGTACATTGCCAGAATTGTTTCTCTCCATGGTATTCCGAAAGAGATTAGTTCAGACCGTGGTGTTCTTTTCACTTCCAAGTTCTGGGAAAGTTTCCAAGAAGCCATGGGAACTCATATTACCTGGAGTTCCGCATATCATCCTCAGTCCCAAGGCCAAGTTGAGCGTGTTAATCAAGTGCTTGAAGACATGCTTCGAGCTTGTGTTATATCCTTCGGTAAGAAATGGGAGGAATCTCTCCCGTATGCCGAGTTCTCTTATAACAACAGTTATCAAGCCAGCTTAAAAATGGCCCCATTTGAGGTTCTTTATGGTCGTAAATGTCGAACCCCTCTGAATTGGTCAGAAACCGGGGAACGACCTCTTGTTGGACCGGACATCATTCAGCATGCCGAAGAACAAGTCCGAATTGTCCGGGAGAATCTCAAAGCAGCTCAAGACCGTCAGAAGAGTAATTATGATCGCAAGCGATGGGGTGTGATCTATCAACCTGGTGATCAAGCCTATCTTCGTGTCACTCCAATGAAGGGCACCCGTCGTTTCGGAATCAAGGGCAAGCTAGCTCCTCGCTATATTGGTCCTTTCCGCATCGTGGCTAGACGGGGACATGTGGCTTATAAATTGGAATTGCCGCCACAGTTCTCTCATATTCATGATGTCTTCCACGTGTCGCAACTC
This sequence comes from Thinopyrum elongatum, assembly GCA_011799875.1. Classification (NCBI taxonomy): domain Eukaryota; kingdom Viridiplantae; phylum Streptophyta; class Magnoliopsida; order Poales; family Poaceae; genus Thinopyrum; species Thinopyrum elongatum. The sequence continues at coordinate 570,864,636 of CM022302.1, read as the reverse complement.
CGGAAGTGCTTCAAGGAATCTCCGCATCGTGCAGTGGATCATGAGATGCTACAACTGCAAGATGATCTTTCATATAAGGAGCATCCGATTCGAATCCTCGACGAAGCTGAACGTCGGACTCGTCAGAAAACAACCAAGTTCCTGAAAGTACAGTGGTCGAATCACACTGAAGATGAAGCCACTTGGGAACGCGAGGATCATCTTCGGGAAGGATATCCCGAACTCTTTCCTTCTACCTCCTAAATTCTCGGGACGAGAATTTCTTTTAGAGGAGGAGAATTTGTAACACCCCCTTGTAATGACCACAGTGATCAACTGCTAATAATGCCATGTCATCATCATTTGCTTTGCCTAGTCACTTGGGTTAATAATCCAATTCAAATTCAAATCTGAAAATCAAATTAAATTCCAAAGTGCAAATTGAAGTTGATCAAACTCTGCTGGAGAAATGTTATTTAATTAGCAAATAATCCAGTGGTCATGGCAAAATCATAATCATTATTTTTGGAGTTAGCTAAGTGAGTGAAACAACCTGAAACAGCACTCAAAACAGACTATTTACATCTATTAAATTAATATTAAATTCAAACAAACTTCAAATCAGTCCAAACCACTTTTTGGTGAGAGATAATATTGCATTGCAATATTTGGGTCAACTCTCACATTTTTCAAAAGTGCACAAGTGGCCTAAACATTTTGAAACAGAAAAGGGATTAAAAGAAAAAGGAAACAGAAAATAGAAAATGTGAAAGCGAGGCACTGTGCACTGGGCCTTAGTGCACAGTGCCCCGACCGCGGCCCACCTGGCCCAGCTCGCTACAGTCGTCGTCCTTCTCCGTCGCCGTGTCGCCTCGTCCATGGACGCGCGCGCTCGCTCCGGTCGCTGCTCGACAGCGCGACGCCGCGGGCGCCGCGAGAGGATAAGGGCAGGCCCGTGCCTTCCCCCTGGTCATTTGCCTCATCCCCATCTCTCTCCCTCGCCGCTCTGTCTCTTCCCCTTCCTCCAGATCCGAGCGCCACCGCCGCCGTTCTCGTTCGTCCCCGCGGCCACCGAGCCCTGCCTGCCGCTCTGCCATGTCCTGCGCCATCGCCATGGACTGCCACGGCCTTGGGCGCCGTTGATTGGGGCCGAGGAGCTCCACGTTGCGCGGATCGAGCCGCGCCCCTCTTCTGCATCTCCGGCGCGCTTCCGGCGACCTCGACCCCTGCAGCTCCTAATCCTCACACGGGCCACCTTGCGCCGCTCGGTGAGCACTCTCCCTCTCTCTCTGGCCTCTCTGGTAGCCCGTCTGCACGCTGTAGCCGCAGCACCTCGGAGACCCGAATGTCACCGCCGCCATTGCCGCTGCAGCCAAGCTCCCGAGCTGTTGCTAGCTCGTTTGACTCCTCCGGCGAGCTCCCTGTGAGCCGTAGGCCCCGCACAGCTAGCTAGTTAGGTCGCCCGCGCGCTAGAACGTCGAACCCGACGAGCTCGAGCTTCGGGCGTCCGCCTCGCTCAACGCCGGCGACGTTCCGGCCACCTCCGAGCCCGGCTGTTGGCTCAGCTAGATGCGCGAGGACGCCAGCTTTCGAACGCACCCAAGCCCGGCTCGAACCGAGCCCTATAGCTCGATTCCGGCCAACTCCGGCGACGCGCCGCCGTGCGATTTGGTCGCCGGCGACCAGCCGCCGGCCCCGCTGACGTGGCACAGGCGGGGCCCACCCCCTGGGTCACTGACCCGTGGGTCCCATGGGCCCGGCCGGCCAGTTGACCAGTCAGCCTTGCTGACTGGACCGGCCCAGCCGCTGACAGGCGGGCCCCGCCTTCCTGTTTAATTAGTTAAAACAAATTAGAAATAGAAATAATCTAATTACCCTAATGTCTCACTGACATGTGGGGTCCACCCCCTAATTAATCCTGGTAATTAAACTGAATCACTGATTAAAGAAGTAGAGGCTGACATGTGGGTCCCACTGGACCCACATGTCAGGTTTGACTGGTCAACCGTCCTGTTGACTTGCTGACGTCAGCAGCGCGTCATGCTGACGTCATAATTCATTTTCTGATAAATAAAATAATTCCAGAAATTCAAATAATCTTTAAAAATTAATAACTTTTAAACCGTAGCTCGGATCGAAAAAGTTAAAACATGAAAGTTGCTCAGAACGACGAGACGAGTCTGATCGTGCCATCTGTTTGTCCATCGGAACCTCCTACGTAGAAGAACTCGTAACTCCGGACCCGAATCCGACAGATGAATAGTGCACACACATCGGATATTAAATCCCAGAATAATTCTAAAAATAACTAAAATGACTTAGATGCATATTTAGGCAACCCTACACTGCACCATAGCATCACACGCACCGTGTTGCATTTGTTTGCATTATGTTTACCTGTTTCTTCCCCCTCTTCTCTCTCGGTAGCCCCCGACGTTGACGTAGCTCCCGAGGCAGACGCCGCACAGGAGTACGACTACGTCCCCGACGATACTGCTGAAGACCTTGCCCTTGCCCCCGAGCAAACAGGCAAGCACCCCCATTTTGAGCATGCCTATATCGCCTATTCTCTTCTCTCTTATGCTTGCATTAGAACTGCTACTGCTACTGTTTTCCTATATCTGCTGCATAGCCTGATTATTGTACCCTGCTTTGTTACCTTACTAGTTATCCTAGACTGCTTAGTATAAGGTGGGTAGAGACACGACAGAGACCCCCACTTGATCCCGACTGCCCTGCTGGACATCAGAAGACCCGATCATCGGGATTGAAGACTAGACCATGGCACCGCACATCACTTCCCCTTAGTTGCCGACACTGCTAGGTTACCGTCGAGTGCCGAGGGTGATACCTCGTCAGCACTTCTGATGTTAACCTTGTAGGTTAGTTTCTCGGTCGTGGTAAGCGAGGGTGATTCCTTCTACACCACCCCCGATAACGACGTCGTCGCGCAACTCCTCAAGGTGGACCTCGAGGGTGATTCCTCCTTCGTTCACCTTGATGATAACATCGAGCGGGAATTCCATCGAGGGTGATTCCTCAGGGTTCCCTTCGGTGTCAGACACACAGTTACCTTGGATATTATGACTTGCACTAAACTATGATACTAAAGACGGGTCGGCCCTGAGGGGTACCCGCGCGAGCTTAACGCGAAGTGATGTGGAGTCGGGTTGACCTGGATGGTGCCCGCGAGATAACTACGAGGCGTGGCCGGGCATTCTTAGCCCTTGCCGCAAGTCCTCGAGACGGGGCGACGGGGTCACATCGATCGTGAGTCTCTGCTCGTTTCCGCGCGCTCCTAATCCACTACGGTTTGGATATTAGATCCGAGGGGCCTCTGGCCCGATAGCACTAACCATCACGTGGGCATGGTATGGGCGTTCTGCGTCGTACACATCAGCCGAAGCTTGTTTGACGTCAGTAAGGAGCGGCGCACGCCGAGTTGGACTGGTAATGCAACCGCGCTTGTATAAGGGGTTGCTAGGTCTGCTCTCGGTGGCCCCGTAACGTGCAGGAGTTCCCGGGGCGATGGCCCAAGACCCCTGGGGGCATAGGTTTAGTCCGGCGTGCTGACCTCTCTTATAAGCCTAGGTCGGGTTGCGGCGTGTTGCTTAGCCGAGGCCGGGCATGACCCAGAAAAGTGTGTCCGGCCAGAGTTAAGTGAGCGTGGTGGGTAAGTTGGTGCACCCCTGCAGGGAAGAAACTTCTATCGATAGCCTGTCCTACGGTAACGGACACTCGGAGTTGTATCCCGATCGGTACAACTAGAACATGTGGTGAGAACTGGATAGTACGGCTCTGGGATTGCTTTCTCGCAGGGAATCGAGAAAGGATCTCAGGTCGAGGTTGATGATATTACTACTACTACTTTACATTATGTTCGTCTGCTCTCTCCTGATGCTGCAAGACTGTCGAAGATTGTTGAAGATGCTAGTCTTCGATAGGACTAGGCTTTCCCCCTCTACTCTGGCATTTCTGCAGCCCAGTCCACATATACAGCCATTCCTTTGACAATGATGCATATGTAGTGTAGATCCTTGCTTGCTGAGTACTTCGGATGAGTACTCACGTTTGCTTTATTTTCTTTTCCCCCATTTTCCATTTGATGCCACCAGACGACGGAGCCCCTGAGCCAGAAGCCCCAGCCGACGACCAGTACTACTATCCGCCTGGCGAGTACTACTACTACGAGGAGCCGTTCGACGACCAGGAGTAGGATCGGAGGGTCCAGGGCAGGAGGCCTACGCCTTTCGATCGTAGTATTTTATTTTACCCCGCCTCTGTGAAGGCCTAATTCTCTCTATGTAATATATCTGTACCCAGATATCTAATGCTTCCGCTGACGCTTGTATGCCATCGAGCTATGTATTCGAGCCCTCGAGGCCCTGGCTTGTAATATTAAGCTTGTATGACTTTATTTATGTTTTAGAGTTGTGTTGTGATATCTTCAAGTGAGTCCTTAGGCTTGATCGTGCGCATTTGCGTGTATGATTAGTGCACGATTAAGTCGGGGTCGTCACAGGTGGTTTTAGAAATATTTCATTAGGGAAAAGGTAGAGAATGTATGCATATCTTTTGAGTTACTCTCAACCTCTTAACTTGACATGTGCAAGTTTGAACATTAAAAATACACATTGGTCATGCAGATATTAAAGAAAGAAGAAAGAACCCTATAACATTAGCAGATCATGAATGTTGCTACTACACAATATATACTGTGACTTCTTGCTCTTTGTCTCTCCTATAACATTGAAAGTTGTTTTTCAAATCAAAGCTCAAACCATGAATGTTGCTAGACGAACAAAATTTTGAACGGATAAAGCGAAAAATATTCAAGACCTTGCTGGATAAAGAACCATTAATATCTAAATAAGGTCAAATGATATAAGAAGACATGAGGTCAAAATAATCACACTAATAGCTCCGAAAGTAGAGAAGATACAGAACACATCAGTCAAATGATATAATAGAAGACATGAAGATTGTAGCCTACTGAAGATTGTCCCACTTTCCTCCCTAAAGGTTGGTCCTGAGCACCTGATCAAAAGATGCAATTAGGAAATGAGTATATATTTTCTTCGCAGATTCAATACCATCATCGCTGTATATTAAATTAGACTAACGAACACTGGATGCCTTTGAAAAATTCACACTAAAATTGTCCTAGCTTCCAGACGATCATGAAGACTCAAATTAGTCATTGGTTAAATAGGGTGGTCCTACCTACCTGCAAGTTGGAACATAATTTATTTTCTTACCCACTGTTATGCAAAACTTAACACATAGAATCGACTGTTTGTGGAAATAACTAACTAAATTCTCTGTTCCGATAGTTTCCATTCATTTTCACTTGTCCCAATTCAATGATAATCAATTGGCCAATTTCCATTCATTATGATCGAGGAAGATCAATGAAATGCAACATGATCTCTCTTATGCAGTATACCGAAAAATGTTATTTTCAGCAGACTATCAAAGATGTCAAATAAGCAAGCAATTGGCTCACAGTTGATGAAAGCTCTACTGGATAGCCCTTAATTTTAGGTTATGCATCCAGCACCTATAAGAGCAAAAAAAGCATGAAATATTGCATTCGGAATAAGGCAAGTGGGCATTCGGAGCCAGGGCTCTCTTGCCTGATGCGTATGTGTTTGAGCGTGTGTGTGTGTGTGAGAGAGAGAGAGAGAGGGGGGGGGGGGGGGGGGGGGGGTGGGGGGGGGGGGGGGGGGGGGGGGGGATATGCAACATCTGCATGTGTTTTGACCAGTTAATGTAACATAAACATACAAAAAGATTATTTGCCTTTACATTGTACATTTATCAACGGTGAACTGGTAACTCCACTATAAATTACACTTCTATATAATTTCCAAGCAGGTTTCAATGATAACAATTTCATGAATTAGTTTGAAGTGCCAAGCCTTTCCACATGCGGCTGCTACTAATTGCTATAGTAGTAGATTAGAAAGAGAAAATACCATGTCAAAATCTGGATGGTGATCATCATGTCCCTGACTGATGTCCATTCAGAGCTGAATGTCGAGCTAGAACCAATGAGCTGCAGCAGCAGCACCATTCACCAAAAACCTGCATAGCGTCCCACTAAACAAGAGCATCTGACATAGAAAAAAAAATCATCGACTTTGCATCTAACATCAAAGGACTTCTGTTTAGCGGCTATACACAGAGTCGCAGAGCAATTAGCAAAATAAAATAGCTACTTGAGAAGAAGAAAAGGCTTAGGTTAGTTTGTACAGAAAAGGCCTTGGTGACTGTCTCCGAGTACACTGCGTAGTTTACATTATGAAGCATCCACATGAGAAGAAAAACCAAATAACACATAACTGAGATCATTTACATATTAATAATTGTTTGACGAACTCCAGCGACCTTAACTGAGATGATATATGCACCATTCCTCTCTTCCAAATGGCCGATGACCTTCATATAGAAGATACGTGCATTTGTTTGAAGTATCTTTGCATTGTGTGCATTCACAAACCAGATTGAAATATTCCCTTTTAGCAATATACAACTGTGCTCAACCAAAAGGAAAAAAAATATGTAACCATGCCCATCGTTGAAATATTATACTGTTGCCCAATTGTTCGTACTTGCTGTACAGGAGGGTTTACCTTGTGGTGGCCTCACGCTCGCCTTTCGAGACAGAAATCTCGTCAGCAAACTCGACATGTGTAACAGTCGCCTGCAACCACGCTCGCCTTGATGCGAGAGCTCCTGTTTATTTGAAACACACATCAAAGAAACTTAGATATATGTGAACTACAAATGCACAAAATGGCCGAACAATGAATCAAATTCTTAGAAATCTACAGAAGCAAGAGCGTAAAAAAATGTAGTTCTAAGATGAGGATGCAAGGAACTATGTGAATCTAATTATGTTCATCATCAGGCCTAATCCTGGGCTTGACCTTGTTGTCTTGGCTGCTGCATGCCATGACCATTATCTCGAATTGGTGCAAACAAAAGCAAAGCCCTAATTAGTCCAGAGAAGATGAAATCAGAGAGCAATATCAGGGCATGAAAAGATTTGAAGAACACAAACCACAAGCAGAGAATCAGAGAAGACCAGACACGGGCACTGTGATGTCACATCCCTGAATAATTAGATTTTTACACAATACACGTTTTACAACTGTAATTTAAAGACCTGTGTGCCATCAATAAATATATTTTTACCCTATACACGAGTGAATCATGTTGTGTCATTTACATGACAGGTAAATTAAAAAACATGTATTGGTTTCGTACTGCATACTTTGGACAAAGAAGAGACCTACAGATAAATAACACGGTTAAACGAACAAGTACTAAAATATAATTGTTCCGCATTAAGCTTGCTAGTAAGGAAAGGACCTCTGAAACAATAATTCTAATACCTCAAACCTCCTTATAGCAGTAAGGAAAATATCAGGAGATGGCATACATCAGGGTAAACATTTCCCAGTGGTTACAAGCCTTCAGTGCAAAATGACATTCATGGGATCTGAAGACATCACCAAGAAATATCAGGTTCTATATGATTCTAACTTATTACAGAACAGAGAGCAATGAAGAAAAGTGCAGTACACTAAATCAAGACCAAATGATACATTTCATGCATCAGCGAGCAGGAAAATAAATGGTGTCTAACATTGTTTTTTCCCTTCCAATAGAGAGACTCCTTTTCCTGTTACACCAACTAAACATAGTTCTAAATGCCACCAATATTTTTTATGAAACAAAAGACAACCAAAATTAACTCCCCTCGTGTGGAAACTTCATGTCCTTTCAACTCTGAAATTCCAGCAAAGGTAAGCATAAAATAATTTTATAGTGTATAATTATACTACAGAAGAACATGTTATGTGTGTCGTCAGCGCAAGGTAACATATTATCATTGAGAGCATATATTAGTACATAGTGTGATGAAAATTGGAACCGGATGTACTGTCAGCATGTCTTTCTCCTTATTCTTGATATCATCGTTTCCTCTATCAAAGCACTTGACATTATAGCTTAAAAAAAAGATGAGTATCCAGATATGTACATGGTTATGGCTAAATTCCTTGTTTTGTCCAAGCAAGATAAGTCATGAGACGGTCATCCTATTACAGCAAGGCACATCTCTATCAGTGGTGCAAGAGGTGTAAATTTTGTATTTCCTTTTTAAGAAAAATCTCCTGGCAATAATAAACATCATGGTGTAACAAATTACAGATATTAGTGTTAACATAGGTTAATATCTATTACTTAATTATGTGTGATGCAGTTCAATATACTCTGAAAATAAGTTGAATTATTCTTAACTATCACCATCAGATCTAGGTTAATAAGCGCTATAATCACAGGTCGAGGCAGTTGGGCTGGAGCACGTCGTCGTCGTCACCTGTAGGGATCAGGTCGTCATCGTCGGGCTGGAGTCAATCTCGAGGGGAGGGCTGCAACACCTCGTCCCCACCATGGTGGTAGGGCGTCCGCGGTGCTCGTCGCCGCCGCGACATACTCCGCCTCGTCCCCGCGATGGTGGTAGCGCGTCCGCGGTGCTCCATGGTCGACGTCGTCCTCCCGCGCGCCGGGCTCACGCGGGCAGGTCACGGATGAGGGGAGTGACGGTGAAGGCTTGCGGAGGAAGACGGCGAGGACGTGATTAGGAGAAGGTCGTCTCCGGGAGGCACCGCGTCGGCATGAGGTGGAGAGCCAGATCGGGGTGTCTGTGACCCACGTGGTGGCCATCAGAACGACCTCAAATCTTCACGGCCCCGCCGACGGTGACCCTTGAGGTGGTGGCGTCGCATGGAGGTGTGGAGAGCAGGCGACGTGCAGCCACGGCAGCATGTGGAGGGTCGGGGCCGGAGCAGAGGAGCGATGGTAGGGGAGGAGGTGGGGAGGACAAGAAGGAAAGGGGTGGGATGCAGGCGGGCGGCGGCGGCTGCGGGCTAGGGATTGAGGCAGGGTCGCAGGGAGCATGTGCGTTACGTGCGAGGGGGCCTCGTCCCTGGTTAAATTTCGTAGGTTTTTTTCGTAGACTTTTTCTCCCTCCGATTTTCTCTGGATCGACCGGAGGTTTGGCACCTTGACTTCGTGGGGGCATCGCTAACCCAGACTTTTTTTTTTGGGTTCGACGGCCCTGGGGGTTCGCTGGGAGGTGGGAGGTGGGAGGGAGGACGAAAAAAAACCAGGGGAGGTGGGACGAAAATTAACCGCGGAGACTACCAACTGAGACATTAGGAGTAGAGATGGTGGTAGGGCGTCCGCGGTGCTCATCGCCGCCGCGACATACTCCGCCTCGTCCCCGCGATGGTGGTAGCGCGTCCGCGGTGCTCCATGGTCGACGTCGTCCTCCCGCGCGCCGGGCTCACGCGGGCAGGTCACGGATGAGGGGAGCGACGGTGAAGGCTTGCGGAGGATGACGGCGAGGACGTGATTAGGAGAAGGTCGTCTCCGGGAGGCACCGCGTCGGCATGAGGTGGAGAGCCAGATCGGGGTGTCTGTGACCCACGTGGTGGCCATCAGAACGACCTCAAATCTTCACGGCCCCGCCGACGGTGACCCTTGAGGTGGTGGCGTCGCGTGGAGGTGTGGAGAGCAGGCGACGTGCAGCCGCGGCAGCATGTGGAGGGTCGGGGCCAGAGCAGAGGAGCGATGGTAGGGGAGGAGGTGGGGAGGACAAGAAGGAAAGGGGTGGGATGCAGGCGGGCGGCGGCGGCTGCGGGCTAGGGATTGAGGCAGGGTCGCAGGGAGCATGTGCGTTACGTGCGAGGGGGCCTCGTCCCTGGTTAAATTTCGTAGGTTTTTTTTCGTAGCCTTTTTCTCCCTCCGATTTTCTCTGGATTGACCGGAGGTTTGGCACCTTGACTTCGTGGGGGCATCGCTAACCCAGACTTTTTTTTTTGGGTTCGACGGCTCTGGGGGTTCGCTGGGAGGTGGGAGGTGGGAGGGAGGACGAAAAAAAACCAGGGGAGGTGGGACGAAAATTAACCGCGGAGACTACCAACTGAGACATTAGGAGTAGAGATAATATAGTGCTGGGTCCTTCGGGGCCCTTCTAGTGTTAAAAAAAAAAAACAATGGTCAGATCCTTTCACTATTGGGGACCCAATCTCATCCCACCGACAGCTTCACATGTGTCAACACAACACTGGCTGGCTATAAGACGAGCACATTGAGGCCATCGACCAAACTACACGCACATTACAACTTGGTGCTGTTCTCTGCAGTCTGCACTGCTTTCACCACACACAAACACCAATAATTGGCCGGAGGAGGAGGAGGAGGGGGAGGAGATGGAGGCGGCTGTCGGCACGGCGAGCTGGCTTCTCGGCAAGTCGCTCACGAAGCTCTCCGACAAGCTGGAGGCGGCTGTCGGCACGGCGAGCTGGCTTCTCGGCAAGTCGCTCACGAAGCTCTCCGACAAGCTGGAGGCGGCTGTCGGCACGGCGAGCTGGCTTCTCGGCAAGTCGCTCACGAAGCTCTCCGACAAGCTGGAGGCGGCTGTCGGCACGGCGAGCTGGCTTCTCGGCAAGTCGCTCACGAAGCTCTCCGACAAGCTGGAGGCGGCTGTCGGCACGGCGAGCTGGCTTCTCGGCAAGTCGCTCACGAAGCTCTCCGACAAGCTGGAGGCCGCGTTCGTGGCCTGCTCCGAGCTAGGCCACAACTTCCAAAGCATCAAGCGCCGGCTCCTGCTCACGCAAGGGCTGCTCCACGCAACCCAGGACGACAAGGACAGGTAGGGATGTAAGTGGACGCGTCCGCGACGTGCATTGATGGTTTTTGTATTAGCTCGGTTTTTAAAGCAACAATGATTAGCTTGTTTACGGTCTCACGGACGGTTGCAGACGTCGCGGACGCGTCCGCCTGCATCCCTAAGGACAGGGACTTACGCTTAAAGTCAATGGCCTTACTCTCAAGCTTAAAGTCAATGGCTCTGCTATCAAACCTCGCGTCCCTCACCTATCTACATTTGGGAGATTGTGAAAAATTAACAGTGGATAGGGTCAATCCTCTCATCACAGTCGTCAACCTCAAGGAATTGTCTATTTACGAGACAAACAAAGGATCACTATTGTACCGGATCTGCTGTCAGAGGTGGCAAGGGCCAGATTAATGCATGCAGATTCATTCGAATTGGATGAGCTTGTGGTGAATAGCATCCCGGCAGTGCTTGGTTCTCCAGTTTGGAACCAGCTTGCCGCTACTGTCCACACATTACAGTTCCGGTATGGTCAGCGGGTGGAATTGTTTGTGTGAGTTGAGATTTATATATCTGTAAGAGGGCTCAAGTGTAAAATGTACAGATAATATATAGAGAATAGAGAGATGGATCGGATGAGATCCAGAAATTTCCCCATCCATCGCCTCTGCCTCTCTCTCTCTCTCTCTCTGTTCTTCAGCCCAACTCTCAAATCTTTATGATTTTCCTATGAGAATCAATATGGCATCAGAGCAGGTTCGTTCCTGCGTATTCCACCCGCAATTTTGAGCGAATATTGGCCGCCGACGAGGTGCTGTGTCGCCGTAGTCTGGAGTTCGCGGTCGCTGCTGTCGTGCGTGGTGGTGTGGTCTCTCCGAGTCCCCGTCTTCATCCCTGCTGCTGTCCGCCGGAGTAGGTGTTGTACCACCGCCGTTCGACCCGGACACAGCTCTGCAGTGCGGCTTCGGTTTGGTGAGTGGTTTGCGGTGAGGTCAATTTCATCCCCAAAGTGCCGTCCTTCTTCCTGGTACCTATCACTCCAATAGCTAGTTCATCTCCAAGTTTGTTTTTTAGCTGCTATTCTCCTGCGTGAGATCTCCATTACAAGCAGTGGAGAGGCCAAATTAAATCAGGCTCGTGTGCTACAACAAGTAGCACCTGACATGGTGAATCTTACAATTGTTGAGTGTGCTTGGGGTGTGCTTTTGCATTGGAAATGTCAGAACAATCTAAGGACAAGTCAGGGGATTCAAGTATAGAAAAAATGTATGAATTTTTCAGTAAATTGCTTGAGCAGCAGCAGCTTAAAGCAGTCCCAGAGACAATTAAGTATGCCCTGGAACCAAATCCAGTGAGGTTGTCAGGTCCTGGCAACTATGTCAGTTGGGCACGCCATGCTCAATTGATACTGAGTTCCCATGGGTATGAGTACCTGCTTGTTGATGATGAAGAAAAGCAGGAAAGTGGTGATACTCACACAAGACAGATCAATGATAGAGTTCTAGTATGGCTGTTGGGAAGCATGGATCCAATAGTGCGACAACAGGTCGAAATAATGTCAACCGTGTCTGAAGTGTGGACCGCCTTGGAGAACCAATTCGCTGGGAAATCAAACAAAATGCAGGCAACCCTCATTATGGAGGAATTAACTCATCTAAATCAGGGCACGAAGTCTGTAGCAGAGTATGCTGGTGAATTGAAACGGCTGTACAGGGACCTGCACTACTATCATCCTTTTCAACCAGTTGACAAGAAAGATCTGGCCATTCATCACAAATGGTTTGAGACAATTGTGGCCAAGCTGTTTCTAGATGGACTAAACCAGGAGCTTAACCTTCGGCGACAACTCATATTCTCTCAACCAGAATGGCCAAATCTCGATGATATTATTTCCAGTGTGCTCGAGGAAGAAACTCGGTTGTCTCAACCTAAGGAGGAGGATCTGAAATGTGGAGACGATCGTGCGGCTTTATCCATGCAATACTGCCGTACTCCCAGGCCCTTTAGCAAGATAGACAAAAACAAGTTGTTTTGTGATCATTGTAGAAGAAAAGGACACACAAAGGATGGGTGTTTTGAGCTGCATGGATATCCATCTTGGTGGGAAAAAGGAAAACCTCGGACAGGGGGAGTTCAATGTGTGAATAGAAGGCAAGCTAACCACACCACGTCTCTACGGGGGCCACCAGTGGTAGATGTACGAGCTCTTGAGGAGTTCACCTCCAAGCTTAAACTCTCAGAAAGCTCATCTTCCTCCCAAGGCACCTCTAAGGTTGATTCCAATCTAGTTGCCACTTCTCACCAAGGTATGAACCTTTATCAAGCGAACACTACCACCAAATCAAAACCTTGGATTATTGATACAGGAGCCACAAATCATATGACAGGGGATTCGGACCTGTTTGTATCTTATACACCTTGTTCAGGTAAAGACAAAGTACGTGTAGCGGATGGATCCATGGCATCTATTGCGGGACGAGGATCCATCCGGTGCACCAAGTCATTGTCTTTACCTCATGTTCTACACGTTCCCAAGTTCCCAGTGAACCTATTATCTGTTAGCTCTATGAATAAATCTCATAACTGTAGAAGCTGGTTTGATCCTACTTGTTGTGCTTTTCAGGAGCTAGGGACTGGGAGATAGTTGGGGACTGGGACCGAGCATGAAGGACTTTTTTATCTTGATGATGGAAGTGATGAAATGGCTTTTGCATCATGTTTGTCTTCCTGTCAAGAGTTATTGTTGCATCACCGCAGGCTTGGACATCCTTCTTTTGCTGTCTTATCCCGTGTTTATCCTGCTTTATTTAAGTTATGTCCTAAAGAGGCTCTGGTATGTGATGCTTGTGAGCTAGCTAAACATACTAGAGGCTCTTATCCTAGTATTGGTCTTAGAAGTGAAAAACCATTTGAAAGAATTCACTCTGATGTTTGGGGACCCTGTGAGGTTCACTCAGTTTCTGGGCACCGGTGGTTTGTGACCTTTATTGATTGCTTTAGTCGGTACACTTGGCTTTATCTTCTGAAGCGTAAGAGTGATGTATTATCTGTTTTCAAAGACTTGTGTGCTCTTATTAAAAATCAGCATGCAACTACTGTTAAAATTCTACGTACGGACAACGGTACTGAATATGTTAATCATGAGTTTGAATTGTTTCTTGCTTCAAATGGTATTGAACATAACACATCATGTGTTAATACACCAGAGCAAAATGGTGTTGCTGAACGTAAAAATAGGCATTTGCTCGAAGTTGCACGTTCATTGATGTTCTCAATGAATGTGCCCAAATTCCTTTGGGGTGAGGCAATTAAAACTGCCACTTACTTGATAAATCGCATGCCTCTTCATGTTTTAGGTTACAAAACTCCCGCTGAATGCCTTTTAAATTCTAACGAATTTGTAGTTCCTCCAAAGGTCTTTGGGAGTGTTTGTTTTGTGCATGACTATAGAAATTCGGTAGGGAAATTAGATCCCCGTGCTCTTAAATGTGTGTTTATGGGTTATTCTCCCTCAAAAAAGGGCTATAGATGTTGGTGCCCTTCAGAGCATCGTTTTTTTTGTGAGCATGGATGTAACTTTCCATGAAAATGAACCATATTATGAATCAAATGTTGGGTCTGGTATTTCGTTGTCACCACCTGATGAGCAACAAGAAAGGGGAAATGAAGGGCCTGTCCATGTTCTTGCTATTGTCTATAAGTGATTTCTTTCTGTAAGTTAAGTCTCTAGCTAGCTGTAGTGCTCGTTCATTAACTGTAATTATCCTCACTATATTCTTTTCTGTGGTATTATGCAGAATGAAGATCTATGAAATGAAAAAAGCTGGACGCTATGGCATTGGGTTCATTGACCCAAATACCATTAATGAAGAGACATGGTCACGTGAATATGATCGACCATACACAGAGAAAACCTCGCTAGAGTTCTTGGTGCGACTAAATACCCAACCAGAAATACTACTTCCTTACAACTTCGGGTGAGTGACACTATCTTGTACTACAAATTCTGTTTTTACTTACTAGATGTTAATAAGTGTAGTTGATGAGTTATGCACATGCCCGCTTAATTATACAAACATGTGCACATGCAGTTTTCACTGGATCTTGTTAATCATTGAAGTTGGCAAGGGAAAAATTCAAGTACTGGACTCACTACTTAAAGATGCTAATGAATACTCAATCATGAGGGGGATGGTCGACAGGTAATTTCAATCATTATCGCACTATGTCGGCCTCTTTAGTTCGTTTTCTGATATCAACTAATTAATAACTCCTTTATTCATTTTCTTTGCCCGCGGGCAGAGCTTGGGAAAAGTTCATCAAAAAGGTTAAAGGCCAATGGAAACAATAGCTGACATGAGTGCGACCCAAGGTAATTAATTAAGTAGTACTAGCTAGCTAACATCTCTTTAATTCTAGTTTCAATACCATTATCATGCTTGATTAATTATTATCTGATTGAATTCTATTCTCGTAAAGGCCCTGAAGCAGGCGTCTGGGACTAATTTATATGCATACTACGTTTGCGAGAACATTCGCATGATGGCGTCCGAAAGGAGCAAAGATGATAGAAACCGATGAGTACGTTTGCCAGAATACTATTCATAATTTTTACATCATTATCTAATATACACACACACAACTAATACATGCATATTGATCTCCTTCTTTAAATATGAGGGACATGCGGGATAAGCTCCTACCAGAGAATCGCGTACGAGCGATTCAAGAGGAAATAGCGGGATTTTTGCTCGACCAGGTCATAGATCCCAAAGGAGAATACCATTACACCGTACCTAGCTAGATCGACCTAATGCCTTCATGTAATGATCTGCAAATTGTAGGAGAAATTGTATATACCAAATTGTATATATATATATGTATGTGAATGGTCGTGCGAGAAATTCGATGATATATATATATATATATGATCGGTTCTACGAGAAATTCTATTTATATACATGCATAACATGTACAATATGTAGTAGCGTAAAATATGTTTGAAATGAAAAAGAATTAAATGCAAAACACAAAACTAAAACAAAAAATAAATCATAAACCCATAAACCCCTAAACCCTTTAGTCCCGGTTGGTGTTACCAACCGGGACTAAAGGTCTCCCAGCCCCCGGCGCGGGCTCGTGCCACGTGGTGGGCCTTTGGTCCCGGTTCGTATTGAACCGGGACTAAAGGGGGAGGGGGACCTTTAGTCCCCACCCTTTAGTGTCGGTTGGAACCGGCACTAAAGGCCCTTACCAACCGGCACTACAGCCTGATTCTGCACTAGTGTTGCTACATCATCAGGTCTTGAAATCAAGAACATTCCTTCTGGTAGATTGCACGCAGTCCTAGGTAAGAAGTAGTACAAATTTGCTTCCCTATTGTAACCAAAACCAAACAGTTCTTTCACAAATAGATCGTAGTCCACTTTAAGGGGTTAAAAAACTCTAATTTCTTCGGGTCTCTCCTCGAAGTATCCTCTCGGGACATGAGAAAGCTCATCATACCTATGAATAAAAAATTCCATTACTAGAACCTACATACGAGTATCTCACATCAGATTTAATACAGTGCAATGAGCAAAGGGGCAAACATAATTATGGATGTACGTAGCAACATTGAGACATAGTTACCTTTTTATATGGCATAGATTCTTCATGTGGAGTGATTGGGGATTGTGCCATCTCAGGATGTTTAGCCTACGTGTGAATCGCCAACAGAGGGTTACCCACAAATTAAAATGGTCATACAAAATCTCGGCTGTGAATGTATAGCATCGGTGCGAGGTACTTACAGGGGGAGAATTGAAGACATGTTGTTGGGGTGGAGTGTTGTGGCATTGAACGGGTGAATCTAACATCGCACGGTCTTGAGTGATTAGGGATTGTGCAATCTCAGGATGCTTAGCCTACATATGAATCGCCGACAGAAGGTTACCCACAAATTAAAAATGTTCATACAAAATCTCGGTCGTGAATGTATAGCTTCGGTACGAGATACTTACAGGGGGAGAATTGAAGACATGTTGTTGGGGTGGATTGCTGTGGCATTTAACGTGTGACTAACATCGCACGGTCTTCCATAATCTGTCCTTCCATGCGGACCTGCTCCACCATGGCCCCCTTGTCATCCACACACACATCACCACCATGTCCAACACTTGGCAAAATTTGGTCCTAATTTTCTCTGTCTTGGCTTGAAAATAGCATATCTTTTTAACATGCTCAATACTGCAAAGATCTGAAATTCAAAACACATTCATGTATGAAACTACTCAGAATACACAACAGAAAACACAAATCACAACCTGCAAATACTGCAAATATCTGAACTTCAAATGCATAAAAAGTTCTGATCTTCACATACATAACTTAATAATATCCTCACACAACTACAAATGCATAAGAACTTGTGATCTTCAGGTTCAGTAAGGGATTTTTGAATTTGAGGCCCAGTAGCTTTAGCAACTGATCCATGCTCCCACCTTTAGCATATAAAGAATGGAAAATTTCAGATGGAATAGATATAAAGATCATGGCATTTTGGTTTTGGAAAACTCACAATATGCTCATTTGAAAATCACAAGGCAATCTGTCACAAACAGCATCATACCACTTTGAATGCACCAAAACATCAAATTACAGCATGCAAACATGCAAAATAATGATATGTAGTTACAGTAGGTTGAAATGCAACACAATTCATGTAGGGTTCAAGTTCATAGTAGTCAATGTCAAATTAATATGACTTTTGCAAAATGCAAAATTTCTGCTGCAATTTTTGGAGTTAGTGAAAAACAGGGGTTCATATGACCAGTAACATTATCATGCTCACTCGAAAGCAAGAAAAGAACATGCTACAGGAAGTTAACATGGCACATATGGGCATGGAATGAAAGTAAACAGAATGTAGTCCATAACACATGTATGAAGCACTTACATATGAGCAATGGATCAATGGCTATCATCATGCAAAGTTTCCACGTTTTAACAGATTCTGTACTTAACATCAGGATGCACTTTTCAAACATAGTTTGCAATAGTTAAATAAATCCTAACATAGGATAAAATGCTAGCATAATGTAGCCAACAAAAAATGATAAAAATTCATATACTGCACATTTTCATATAATGCACTGGTTAAATGATATTTCATTTCAAAATATGCATATGACTATGTCAACATGGCAGAAACATCATCACATGTACTTTAACCTCTGAAAACAATGTGCTGTTGATTTTTAGTGATGAAGAAAATGACCTGGGCAGATAGTACACATAAAAATGAGCAACACATCTATATGGCATATAATTATGTGGTGCATGGTTTTTAGTTATGAATTTTCTCAAATGCCAAGTGTTACTGAAACAGGGTAAAACACATTAACAACATGATGCCTAATTTGAGCAGATAAAACAGTGACTAAACAAAATTATTAAATCATGCAAATGGCATGTACATGCAGTACACAGGGGCTTAATTAAACACCTACAGGAGATGTAACCAAAAGAGCCATGGATAAATTACAGGCACTGAAGCGAAAGGCTTAACTACACTGCAACATTACTAAGCCAACACCCTGATTGTAAGCATGAGCAGATGAAAAATTAGGTCCAGTGCGAAGCTTACCCTAAACCCTACTGCCGTCGGTGAGACGAGGAGAGCGGCGAGGGAACCGTGGAGAACGGCGGGGAAGCGACGTCGCGCCAACTGACTTCCTCCTCTTGCGGTTGGAGGACGAAGACTCCGGTGGCTCGGTCTGGGACTACACCCTCACGAAGGCACCGCGTAATTGCTCGATTCTTCATCCTCCGGATGCTCGACCTTGGATCTATACGCCCACCACCTCCGCCTGACAACCGCCTTGGGCGAATCTGTCTGCTCCATCGCCCAGAGGAGGAGCTCGATGTACTCCCGCGCGACTCCTCCGGGGTGTAGATCGCTGCCCTCTCACTCTGTTTCAGATACTTCGACATGGCCTTTGCCGTCATCGCCAACTCCCACTCGTTGTCAAACCAAGAAAGGATCTCCGTCAATCTGGCTAACTTCGCCTGGTCGCCGCCGGTGATGGTCACGATTCGGTTGTACATCTGCTCCATCGATCTGCTTCTGCACAGAAACTTCACTAGCTGGCTCGGGGAGTGGAGAGGAGTGGTGCTGGCTTTGTAAGAGGAGAGGAGAGACGGTGGTTTTGCAACGGAGAAGAGGGAGAGGAGAGGGGGTGGTTTTGCAATGAAGAAGAGGGAGAGGAGCGTGCGGCGGCTGTTTAGGATTGGACGAGAGCGGCGGCGCGCTGTGACTGGATCTAAATCAGAATCAACCCCATGACTAATTTACCCTTCAATTAAGAAGCGACCCCACATAAACCTGAGTACTAACCCCACGGTTTCTAGTACTTTCGAGTACTTTCTTGCGAGTACTATCTAGTACTAGCTATTTATCTGCCGTTAGATCGAGACCAACGGACGGCCTAAAAAAATGCCAACCACCCTAAAACTTGTAATCTACTTTACAGCGGAGTGGTGACAGCTTTCATGTCCACAGCATCCTTGATGTCCACCACGTCCCGTGCATCTGGTGCCGGTGTGCGCCGCCCACGCGCTAGCTGCGTCCTCTGCTCCTCTACCTACTCGCTCTCCTACGCCGACAGCCTCGTGTAGATACTAAATGATCCGTCTTGTAGATACTAAATGTATCGGTGTATATGTACATGTAACACCAAGAAGACACGAGAAGATTTAGATTGTCTTGAGACACACCAAGACATCAAGGAATATTTTGAGCCATAAATGGAAATATTCATTTTTCTCGTTACTTGTATACCAATGGGATGGTTCAAGGAGAAGCCCAACATTCAAGATGGCAAATCTTACAGCAGAGCCACTCATGAACTACATATATATGCTTGTATATTTGGGCAGATGAAGGCAACTGAATGAATTTATACAAACAAGGAGAGGTACTATCCATCCCAAGTCTGCTTCTAGCGGTTGCTGATAGCAAGCAAGCAAAGAGGAGCTTCCTTTGGCCATTGCGTACCCTACTACTCTAGAAAGATCCACACTTGGGTTATACCGTTGATTCCCCTGCTTCTTACTTCAGATCTCTCAGCCTTTGGCTCAAAACGTGAAGCAGCTAGCTAGCTACAACAACTAATTCTCTGTACTACTACAACTCATGATCTTTTGATGAATAAAGTTAAGTGAAATTAATTAGTTGATAATCGATCGACTATGGTAATTCAGCAAAGTGTTGCGATTGCACGGTACAAGGATGGGACGGGGGACATCACTGACGTCTGATTGATCCTTAATTGGAATTAATTAGTATTCTTGCTTGAATTAATGTAAAGAATATTCATGGGGATGTAGCACAAATGGTAGAACGCATAGAATGCATTTAATAGGCAGGGGGATTGATACCTCCCATCTCCAAACTTTTGATAGTTTTTATTCGGCTGGTCGCCCTTTTTTCCCTTGTAGAAATTGATCGGCAAAAAAAGGGAGGTTATTCACTTTTTTGTTTGGCATTGGACGTTGGAAAGATTGGGCCGGTACTCGGCATACTTGGGCTTGAAGGTAGAAATTTCTCAGCCCACGTTGGGAGGAAGTTTTTCTCTTTTTTGACATCTCCAATAGGGTAACTTAGACCCACCATATTCTAGATTTTGGTAAGATTTGATTTGATTTGAGTATGGGTAGGGGAAGGCAAGGAATGTTTTGATTTAGTTGAGGTTTTGGTAAGATTAGATTTCATTTGGGTATGGATAGGGGAAGGCAAGGAAAGTTTTTATTTAGTTGAGGTTTTGGTAAGATTTGATTTGATTTGATTGAGTTAATGCAGGATATGGTTTTAGTAAGATTTGATTGAGTTAATGCAGGACATGGTTTTAGCAAGATTTGATTGAGTTAATGCAGGACATGGTTTTTAGGAGGACAAGGAAAGGAAAGTACCGATTTGGTTTTAGATTATTCCGAACCAAGGAGGGGGGGGGGGGGGGGAGGGCATGGAGAGGAAAAACCAAGGTAGGGGGATGGGGGAGGAGGTGAGGAGAACGTACCAACTCCCCTTTAATAGTAGAGATTTGAAGGAGTACTCAAAATAATTAGCAGCTTTAGAATGATCTTTTTCCTATGTCCGCAACACTCAAAATAAGTATAGATATATAGCATAAATAATTCTTCAAGTAGTGCAAATATTCAAATGCAACAATAGTTCAAATATAAATATTACAATCCAAACATTAAGTTTTCAAATAAAATAGTTTAAACTTGAATTCAACTTGCACATATGTTCTAGTTCTCCCCTTTAAGTGCCCACATATGTTCAACCAGATCATTCTGAAGCTGCTCATGAGTTCCTCGATGCCGAATCTGATGATGCATTTTGATAAAATCCTGAAACGTCATCGGATTCTACTCTGGAAGTTGGATAGGATCACCCATGTGGTCAAATTCCAGACCTCCGTCAACTCCTTCACCCTCATCCTCCACAATCATGTTGTGCATGATCACACAACAAGTCCTCACCTTCCACAATGTCTCTGGATCCCATTGTTTAGCAGGTCCACGAACAACTATAAACCGGGCTTGGAGCACTTCAAATGCCCTTTTCACATCCTTTCTAGCTCCTTCTTATCTTTTTTTAGTACTTGGCTCAGAGATGGTCTTGAAGAAGGTCGCCCACGGAGGATAGATACCATCATCCAGATAGTAGCCCATGTTGTAGTCATGACCATTGATGGTATAATTGCACGGAGGAGCTTGTCCTGCAATCAACCTAGCAAACAATGGAGACCGCTGCATCACGTTGATGTCATTGTGAGACCCGGACATGCCAAAAAAAGGGTGCCAAATCCAGAGGTCTTGTGATGCAACTGCTTCAAGAATGATGGTAGGCTTCTTAACATGACCTTGATATTGCCCTTGTTTAACATATGGGCAGTTCTTCCATTTCCAGTGCATGCAATCAAGGGATCCGAGCATACCTGGCCACCCTCTTGCTTCTGAGAGTGCCATGAGCG
The DNA here is from genome assembly GCA_011799875.1 of Thinopyrum elongatum. Classification (NCBI taxonomy): domain Eukaryota; kingdom Viridiplantae; phylum Streptophyta; class Magnoliopsida; order Poales; family Poaceae; genus Thinopyrum; species Thinopyrum elongatum. The sequence continues at coordinate 570,842,943 of CM022302.1, read as the reverse complement.
TTTCGGTGTCTGCGACAGTTGGTTCTCTCAAGTACTGCGGTCCAAACACCTTGACCACCGCAGTTGCAAACATGACCATGGCATCTCCGCTTGTGTTTTAAAACATTCGGAGGTACTCGTCTCATGAATCTGCGGCCGTGCTATAGGCAACCATCCTCAATGTAGCCATGCACTTCTGGTAACCAGAGAAGCCAGTGGTTCCAACAGCGTCATCCTTCAAGATGAAGTAGTCATCATAGGCTCGGACACCATTGTTGAGCTGATCGAAAACATTTTTCCGCATCCGAAAGCGCCGGTGAAAATGTTCCGCGAATAGGGTATCCGGGACAAAGTAGTAGTCCATCAGCATCAAATGCCCCCATGCCCTCTTCCGATTCAACACTCAATGTCCCTTGATTGATCCCTTGAAATTGAGAACATGCTCCTCCGCACGCTCCGCGTCTACAAGGACTACCCTCATCATTGCTGTTTCATCCTCATATTCGTCCTCATCCGACGAGGACGAACCCATGAAGTTGTTGTAGAAGTACTCCGCGTTCAAATCCATCGTGTTTGCTTTAAAGTGAGGAAAAATTGTCAACAATTTGCCTATGGCATTTGGCCAAACACTTGCCGGGCGTGGTGTCCACCAAAGACGGCATCTGCTGGGGCAGACGGTACCTGGGCGTCGGATGGACGAGGGGTGGAACAGTGGCAGACTATAAGGTGGGCAGGCGCGTGGGTCGGCTGGCTGAGGTCCGGCAAGGCCAGTGCAGGCGACTGCGGTGTTACAATGGCGGCGTCGGCCTAGGAGGGAGCGGATACAGAGCAGGAGGGAGGGACAGAGTGAGAAAACCACGGCACCGGGTGGGTTTTTGGGTGGGCCGGGGGTATCGGAGTCTTACGTGGCGGAGGTCCGGACACCCGCAAACCTCCCCTCGATTTGGTGCCAGTTTTCGGGAATTAGGACATGCGGACACATCCACGGACGTTTGCGGCACGGCGTTGGATGGCAAAAAATGTTTGGACACAGCGGTCTGTACGTTCAGGGGTGTTTTGGGGTATAGCATTGGAGCTGCCCTAAGTTACTAGTGGCGTGTACTTCTCTGGGCACACCACTATTAATTAATGCGGTATGTTTAAAAAAAATACTAAAAATTGTTACTAGTGGCTGCAGGATAAAGGACACGCCACTAGTATGCAGGGTACTTGGGGCTGGCAGCCGCAGGTCATGGTCGGAGTTGGGCACGTCCGATAGCCATGGTGGCTGGCCAGAGCTGCTGGTCATGGCTACGGAGCAGGGAACGACACCGGTGGTTGGTGGCTCGAGCGGTGGACGTCAAGGTCATGGCGGCCGTGCATGGGCTGGAGGTCGGGGTCCGGCCATGGAGGAGCCACGAAGAGGCCAAGCGCTGGAGGTGGGGGCTGGTGCAGCGGGTGAGCCAGGCGGGCAAGTTGCGCATGCGAACGGTGCAACAACGACGAGGCTTGCCGGCCTCGATGGAGACGGCGGCAGGGATGGCGTATCGTGGCGGCGAAGGTGCCATGGGAGGTGGCTAGACGACGCGAGGCTGGCCGAGAGGAGGCGATGGAGGGGCGCTGGAGGAGAGGAGCGGCGTGGGTGGCTGTCTCGCCGGCGCCCAGCACGGCGGCGGCGCGCCAGGCTGTGCGAGGTGGCAACGGCGTGTACCCAGGATCGGGCATGGGAATTGGGGTTTTTTTTAGATAAAGGGGTAGGTTAGCTAAGGGGAACATAGGACAGGTGGGCCCTATGTCAAATTAGCGGGCCATTCTAACGGCCGTCTACGCGGGCGTCACCCCCTTCCACGTCGGCCCTGACAGTGGGACCCATTGGTCAGATTTCATGTCAAAATGCAATCAACCGAGCAGTTAATTGTTCTGATAAAAAAAATACTGAAAATCGATGATTTTTGAAAAAAAAGCGTTTTGGTGGTTTTTGGCAAACTTCGACGCAATTGCGGTGGTTTTTTGCAATTTAGTCCCAAAATTGGCACACCACTAGTAAGGTAGTTCTAGTAGTGGGAGGTGGGCAGCGCAACGGTCCAACACAGAAGATCCCGGTGGCTTAGTTTTTTTGTTTTGGAGAAGGAGGTTAAGAGCCCCGGCCTCTGCATCAATCGATGCATACGGCCATCTTTATTTATTATTCAACAAAGGTCTAACAAAAACATACTCCCTCCATTCCTTGATATAAGGTGTATAGATTTTTGAGAAAAAATCCGAAATATAAGGTGTATTGCGTTGCTCCACTCGTATGGATAATGTTTTTAGGGATTTGATTACATTTTCTTATATTAGGCAAGCTCCTCTATTTTCTCATGTCAATTAGTCAGGTGTAATCTCGCCCAGAACTTGTGAAATTTTCCCTCCACATGCGTTCTTTAATTTTCGTGCCAAAAACTATACACCCTATATTAAGGAACGGAGGGAGTACATCAAGCCACCCGAAGCCACCACTCACACCTACACAACTCCATAATGTGGAGTGCTCTCACTCACCATATCTAAAACCGGTGTCGTCGCTGATCCATCCACATAACATATCGGGACCAACAACCGGTGTAGCAGACCTAAAGCGTACATCACATGCACACGTTTTAAACGCCACCATCATTATCGGACCGCTGACCCATCTTTAGGATAGAGATCCGCATCATCCTTGCCAGTCTGTCCATCCGTCGACGCCACCACGGCGCCCAATGGCGCCACCGCACCGTGCTCAACCATCTAGACGCAAAAATTCTGGAAGATCTGCCGTGCGTAGCACCTGCCGACCAGGCATGACACAGCGTAGCACCTGTCGGCCAGGCATGACTTGACATCTCCACCGAAAACTCCGTGCAAGACGAAGCCGCTCCACCTCCTGCCTCTGTCTTCCAGCGCTGCTCCACAAACGATGCTCCCAAAGAGAGAAAACGACACCGCAGTACCGCCATCGTCTGATCTGGAAGACCAGATCCTAGGGTTTCCCCCGGAGCAGCACGAGTGGGTCGACAGTAGTTATACGATGATGCCTTCATCAAGGTAATGATGCAGAACGCCGCCATCGCCTGCCATCAGCTCGGTTTTCACCAGCAACTATGTCTTCCCGACTTGCAGCCGGAACTAGATGGCGGATCTTGAGATCTGACCATCCAGCCTCAGGCCGATCACCTCCGACGGAGGAGATGGCCACCACCGCCGACTGCACTGGCCAGATCAGATCTGACCGGAGGCGCCGCCGACTAGTCCACCATGGCCTCCACGCCGTCGCCGCCGATCCAACACCCGATGGTGCGCTGACCGCAGCCGCCGCCCTTCTCGGTACAGGGCCGCGCTGCACCTGCAGCTGCCGCCGCCGGAGGCAGGGCCGGCCACCACGCTGCCGCAACCATCACCGCCGCGCCGCATAGATTGGATTGGCCGCGCCACCACACATTTAGAGGCCCCGCACCACCCCTAAGGCGCGGGAGAGAGGGTGTCCCCCGCCACCGCTGTCGGCGTCCTTCGGCAGCGGCGGAGGGAAGGGAAGAGCGAGATCGCGCCTCCGGCGGCTAGGGTTTGGGCGCCGCCCGCGTCGCCCTAGCGGGGACGGCCCGGTGGCTTAGTCGTAATTTCCTTTTCTTCGAAGGCATGCTTGCTGTTGTGCTAGGACACATGGCCCTTTTGCATGCTTCTGGTACGCCCATGCGTATTATCTGATTTTTTATGTTTTCCTAACGGCGAATATACGTAGCGAATCTCTACTCCTAATGTCTCAGTTGGTAGGATTGTGTCCGCGATTTTTTTTCGTCCCACCACTTTCAACCGGTTTTTTTCGTCCCCCACCCCACGCACGCACGCACTAAAAAAATCACCCGCACGAAACACCGCTCCTATCGATCCCCTCGAGACGCCGCCGCCGTGGTGCGATCTTCCAACTGACGCAGCCGCACGAGATCGCCGCCGTCGCCGATCTCACAGAGAAGACCCCGTCGGATCTTGTGCGATCTCGCTGCTATTTCTCGCTGATCTGCACCGCGCGACGTTGAGGACTTGAAGCCACCGCCGTCTCCAACCATCCCCATCTCTGATCCGAGCCGAGTACAGGGGAGCCACCGCTGCCGCCGGGGACAAGGTGGCCTGTGGTAACCGCCGCTACCTCAGGTCCTTCGATCTCTCCCCTCCTCCCCACTCCTCGCGGCCCGCTCCACACCAAAGCAGCCAAGGCGTGTACTGAGCGAGCTTTCCCTGGCTGCACCTCGCCTCTCCCCTCTCCACCTCGCAGCTCCCTCAGATCCAAAACCCAAGCGCGTGCCCGCCCCCGGAATCCAAACCCTAGCAGTGCCGCTCGCTCCCTGCCCGCGACGAGGGGCCTCCGGGCGGACGTCGCCGCCGGCAGCGGCGCCTCCTCCTCGTCGGCCTCCACCGCAGGTGATTGTGGTTCCTCCCGCTGCCCAGTGATGTTCCGGTGGGCTGTAGTTAGTTGAGTTTGATCCGCTTGGTCTCACCGTCGATTTTGTGCCACGCACGACGCATCTTCGCGTACCTCCGCTGAATTTCGTGTAACTCGCGGGCGGTCCGGGCGGATTCTCTCATTCTTGCGCCGCACCAATGGAGATTTATGTTTTTTTTTTGCTTCCTCTGCAGAGAACTCGCGCTTCGACTCGGGTCGGCAAGGCGCCGCTGGAGGGGCTGGAGCTGGGCGGCAGCCTGGCAGATGACGCGGGTCTGCACGGCGGCTATGGCGGCGGCGGGTTCGGTGTGCACGACGATGGGGCTTACTAGCTGTCTCCTGTGGGGGAAGAGGTGCGGCTCTTGCCGACTTTGTATCCGGCTTCCCTGCTGTTGCTATAGATTGTGTGCTGCTGCACTGCTGCATGCTTCGGAAAGTCCTGATTGTGTGCTTGTGCTTGCTACTGTTCGAAAGCTGTGAAATTATGTGCATTGCATGTTTCACACAGTCCTGACTGTGTTTGTTGCTGCTTGCCACTTTTGGATGAGTCATGACTCATGAGTGGCTACTCTTTTCTGCAGTAGGATGATAGCTCCGTCCTTTTTAGGTACATTTGATTTTTGCCTTCTGTTTTTGTTTTTGCAAGGAGGGATCGCGGACTTTGGATGCAATAGATCAAGGAGCGATGGGGATGCAAGGAGAAGCTGCTGTGGGTTCAAGGGGCCGTGAGGATGCCCACCATGAAGGTGCTCAACATCAGGGCACGCCGTGTCCGGGATGACGTAGGTGATTTCGGCCAAGTCCCCGTTGCTGTCGACATCTTCTACGGTGGGCCCCGTAGGGGCACACTGCCGTCTGCTCATCATAGTGGCGGCGGCCATGGTGTCCTCTTCCATGGCGTCGGCGGGGCCTTCCCCTGCCAAGCGCAGCGGCTCCTTGGCTGGATCACGGGGATACACATCGACCGGCCTCCCAACCGGTGTGACCAACTTCTCTTCACGCACCCCGGTGATGCTTCCTCACAGCTTGACACTGGCGTCCCCACAATCCGTCGGCCTCTCCTCGCCGTCACGCGCCAATCGCCCATGCCGCGCAGCCGCTGTACCATGTGCTTCCCCGTGCGAACCTGCGCTGAGAACCACGGGCATCGAGGATAGTAGATTCGTCGTCTTTTGGGACGGCCACCACCACCAAGGACCGGCGTGACCACTTCCGGACAGGGTGTTGGGTTTCTCACACTTCCTCTATCAAGGTGCTTGCCCTGTCTGCAATGACCCTATTCCGAGTGCCTCAATCTTGTGGCAACCTCCTGGTATGGCTTCTGTCTGATCCATGGTCTTCTCATCCTCTTTGGTTTCTAATTAGCATGATTATCTGTTAGTCTGTTAGAATTATTGGAAGAAAAAGATCGAAGATAACCACCAGGTATAGCATTTGGTTGGATTGATGTTTCGTCCGCACTGCCACTTCATTATTTCCTGTACAGTCCACCTTCACACTCTTGTAAGCTCATGCAAAGATTTCTGACTAAGTTCTTATGATTTATCAATATAAAAAATATTAAATTTTGCAGTGTAAATAACTATGTTTCTTTTGTATGGGTCACCAGGGATAGGAAACTGAAAGTCACCAGTGGTGAACAACAAGTGCATATTTCAAGTCCTTCAGGTGATTGATCGTTGCGGTACTTCATTCTTTTGTCAGAATTTGATTGCAAGGAGGGAGCAACAAATTCCTATCCTGTAATAGGCGCTTTTGGTGTGTGCCTTGATAGTTGTTCAGGTCGATACAAAATTTCATCCATGTAGTTTTTAAGGCATTTAATTTAACAATGTTTTTATGTTTGTCTAAGAGTTGGATTGCTTTTAAGATTTGAGACAGATATTTACAGGGGCCTACAAGATCCAATTCATGTTAGTTACCTACTCAGTGCTTACCTATGACCCTGTACCTCAATGCATCTTTCATAAAATGTTATTTCTGTAATTTATAGAAGTAAACAAATTCCTTAAAGGTTTTACAGTTCATCAAAATAAACAGGTAGTATCGATGGGTAAAGGTGGGTACTGATTTAGTATGAACAAGTATGCATGTTTTAGAACATAGTATTTTTCTGAGTTTTCTTTCCTTCATGGATTTTCCAAGCTTATGTATTTTTTGAGTTTTAGGCTAGCTGAAAATATGGCGCTTATTCTATAAATGGTGGCATATCAATATCATGTGTTTCCATTTGTAGTATCCAGATAATTATGGTATGCAATGATGAAATCCTAACGATCTACACCCAGATCACTGTATTTTGTTCACTTGCTTGCCCTTTCCTTGCTAATATTGATGGAGCAGCAGAAGAGGCATTTAGTGTTGTAATATATGTTTGACTTATAAATTCAATAGCTCAACAAAACTTTCAAAAAAATTACTTTGATTGACTGAAGTATGCACATGTATACAACATGTTATCGTTTTTTCTTCTTCACTTAACTACATGTGAAGCTGAAGCTAAGCCAATGTGCTTTTCCAGAAGAAGGCTGGCACATCAATCTAACGCCAACCCACCTGCTATGGCACTAAGGGAGGAAGGAAAAAGAACATTGCCCCTGAAGGCTCAAGACACACAAACAGGAAACTGAGTTCGGGAAAGGTGGTTGTCTCCTTGATGCACACCATAGTGCCCATCTTGTCTATTCTACTGTCTTCTTCCTTGGACAGGTATTTGATCTCAGGCTTTCTTAAGTGGTCCGTACTAACAACTGAAATGCGCAGAAAGAGATGCTTATGTTGTTCTGTTATTGCAGACACGTTGTGCTTTGTGCAGACCATCAATGTCTTTTCCTCCTGTTCGGCCAGGAGATGAATGCTTTCTAAACATTGGTAACAACAACGAGATGAGAGGGTACCGCTCTATTCATTGCTCTTCTAAATCTTGTGAGTGCACGGTATGTAGGGATCCAAAGATGTTTATTGAGATCACTTCTCCCTTTTGACGAGCAAGCACTATTTTATAGGTTACTGGCGACAATAATCTCATAATGGTGTCCTGCTATGTAGAACATGATTGCAAGATAATATCTTTTCTAATGATACTTTATTTGGTGCCTATGTTATTGTTGAAGTGAGTACTCATTTGTCGCCTGAAATTGCAAGGCATGCAAAGTATTAACTAAAACCCCATGGCCTTCTCTCCATTGTCAACCTCCTCTTTGCGCTCGCCGTCAATGCCCCCATGGGCAGAGCCACAAGGGGATGGGTGTACATATGTACACCCATTAATCTACATAAGAAGGCATGAACTAAATAGATCAAATATGTATACATTGGAAAATAGCTAGGAAACTTGTAAAAATTGTGAACTCTGTACACCCATTTAGAAAATCCTGGCTCTGCCAGTGAACACCCCCATCATCCTATTCCATGCCATGTTCAACGTTCATCACAGCCTGTAGCCTGCATCTGACAAGGGATGAGGGGACGAGGATGAGAAGGCCACGGGTATCATGGTGGATAAGGAGGACGGCAATGACACTGAGGCAGGGCAGACATGCCGGTCCATGGCCACTACGATGACCAGTCACTTACTCACAATACTGGAGATCTTCATACAACCCCATACACAAATTCCATTACTTAGCATGCAGCATAATGAATCAAATTAGTATCTCTTTTATTATCTGTGGCTAGGATTAGGATTTCCTTTTCTTGTGTATATACAGATTTACTACTACTGCTACATTCTTACTGCATTATACTAAGAGAATGGGACTTGGTCTGATCCTTCCTATATGTAGTTGTGTTTGTCATGATAGATAAAGATACCCTATGGTATTGCATTGTAGTATTAGTTTGTAATACAAATTTGAACTAGCTTAGTTCTGATGGTAATTATTATTAGTGTTGTTATATTATTTTTTCTCACCCGATTCTAGCTTCTTGTTACTGTTTTGTGCAAGAGAGGAATATAGGTTCCATTGTAATACTCCATCCATCCATCAATCTTTAATACTTGCATTGTTGCAGTCGAAGAGTTCTATCCTAGGCATTTTGTGAAACAGAATGCTACGCTTGCAGCATTCATATTGGCATATTCACAAGAGAGGAATATAGGTTCCATTGTAATACTCCATCCATCCATCCATCTTTCATACTTGCATTGTTGCGGTCGAAGAGTTCTATCCCAGGCATTTTGTGAAACAGAATGCTGCGCTTGCAGCATTCATATTGGCAGAAAATGTAGGGCATTTCATTTAAAAAAGCAAGTTGGGGAGAGAGGGTCAAGAGGTTTCCTGGGGTTCCCACTGATCTCTCGAACCAATGGAATTAGGGTTTTCGGGTGTGGGCACCGTGGTGGTGCGACGTCCATGCTGCGATCTCTTAGTCGACTTTTGCTGAAGATAATCATGGAAAACTAACATTTTCTAGATTTCTAAATTTGTAAATTATGATGTAAACATGGTTGCAATTCTTGTTGTTTTGATGCCCGTTATTCAGGTCCCATGCATGCGCTTGCAGCATTCATATTGGCAGAAAATGTAGGGCATTTCATTTAAAAAAGCAAGTTGTGGAGAGAGGGTCAAGAGGTTTGCTGGGGTTCCCATTGATCTCTCGAACCAATGGAATTAGGGTTTTCGGGTGTGGGCACCGTGGTGGTGCGACGTCCATGCTGTGATCTCTTAGTCGACTTTTGCTGAAGATAATCTTGGAAAACTAACATTTTCTAGATTTCAAAATTTGTAAATTATGATGTAAACATGGTTGCAATTCTTGTTGTTTTGATGCCCGTTATTCAGGTCCCATGCATGCGTCGATGAGTTTGGGTTGCATGTATGGACCTACAAAATATGAATGTCAAAAGGGCCCTTGAAAAATATGTATGCTAAATTACAATATTGGGTGTTCGCTGTCGTTGAAATGAGTGTATCTTGACGCGTTTCAGTGTGTAGATTCACTTATTTCAGCGGTAGTTAATTACGAACGGAGTATAATGTAAAACAGAGCAATTTTCGGTCCCCATTGCAACGCATAGGCACAAGTCCAATCATTATGCCTAAAAATAATTGTTTCTCTATGTCCTTAGTATGTTAGTCCATTGTAATGGATTTTCTCGAGTAGGAAAGTCTGTAGGCTCAAAGCTTTCATGCATAGTTAGTACTACCATGTCGGTTATGTGTATTTCTTTATTCAGCATGCTAATTTCTTCTTAACAATGCTGAATTGATATTAGACTAAAATCTTGAGAATACTTGATGTGAATAAGGTAAGTATCTCTACTATTAGGGCAGTCTATACATCATCTCCTTTCGATTCATCAACACCAGTGAACGAGGACATTGCCTTTTGTATTACCGTCTCATTTATTTTTGTCAACACATAAGCTCATGACCTGGTTGTGGCCGTCGTACCCGGAGAAGATGTGGTGCTGCAGTGAGCAGCAGGTTCCGTCATCGTGGTAGTTGCCCTCGGTTATGACGTAGTGCACTCCTTGTCACCCAGAATTGGCCTGGGACGTCGAGGGGAGAGGAGGGGGCCAGGGACATCATGGAAGGGAGGGGAAACCACGGTGAGAGCAAGATGCAGGCTGAACGCGGTGGCATCGAGGGAAGTTGGGGGTGAGAAGCAGTGGCAGGGAGAGCAAGGTTGGTGGGAATGCGATGTGAGTGTGAGGGTTGTGTCGTGCGGTGAGAGAGTGAGTTTCTTTTTTAAAGATAAGAAGAAAAAGATCGATTATTTGCTTTTTTTGGAAAAGAGACTGTTTGCTATGAGAGAATGTCACTTACTTTTTTTTTACATAGTGAAAATTACCACAAATCCTAACAAGTTGTTTCTGGAGAATAATTATCAACAAGTGACTTTTTTTTGCGGTGATATCAACAAGTAATTTACAGGTAAGCTTATAGGTTATTAAAACTGGGATGCAACTCGTTCTACTAAAAAGCATGATGCCACTCACTCTGACTAAAAACGGTCATATGCTTGCATCTAGCAGCAGTCCAATGAATATATACTGTATATGAGGTTATTTTATTTTTTAATATATGTTTACACGGTTACATGCTTGCATCTAGCAGCAGTCCAATGGATATATACTGTGTATGAGCCTATTTTATTTTTTTAATATATATTTACTTTTGTAGATAGGAGAAAAAACCCGATGGCTTTGGATGATGCTTTGAAAATGTGGATTGATAAAGTTACTAACGTAATTATGATGGATCAGACTCAAAACTAATCGAGCTTTACACAATCAGAAAAATGCATGTAAATAATTGTTCTTCTTCTGTATACATGCTGCACATGATTATACAAAAGATGTATTTTTATATATGTTTATTTTTGTATATTATGATAGAGATGAAGATGGACTATGTCGACGTTCAAAAATAATATATCAACAAGGGTCACAAGACAATGTCGTTGGAAGGGGTCAAAACCTCAAAATAAATAAACTAAAAGGTCCATAGCAACGCACGGGATCCTACTAGTTCTAAATAAAGAGTCGCCTTTGGCTACAGGGCCGGTCCCAGCATCTCACGAGCTTTGTTTTTTGGGATGTCGTCGGCGCGCGGGGTGTGGGGGGATACACATAGCTCCGCCTCCTGGTGGCGCAACCACATACTTTAGCGAGTGGGTGGATCGCCGTGGCCAACGGCGAGTCTACCAGGGGGCTTAAACAGGCTCAAGCCTACCCTCCAAAAACAATATTTTTTTACTACTACTACTTCCATCCCAGCTCAATAGTCCATCTACTAACGAGTAGCAAACACACGACGCCACACACGCACAGCGAACAGGCACTATACATGAATGCACAGCCGCCGTCTACTGTAATTACTAGTTCATGTACTGCAAACTATTTAGTGTCCAATGAAACTTATTTGCAAAAAAGAAGAGAACAAAAATGAATATGCATAGTTTTTTTGCATGTACTCCTCGTACTGAACCTAAACCTATGCCAGCTAATGTGAACCCAGATACCCTCACTATTGGAAAACAGGGAACTAGTCCCGATTCCAGAGGGCCTTTAGTCTCGGTTCTGGAACTGGGACAAATCTAACAGGACTAAAGCCCAAAACCTTTAGTCCCGGTTCGCTTACGAACCGGGACAGAAGGGGTTCCACGTGGCCGCTGCGGGGCGCCCAGGCAGGAGGACCTTTAGTCCCGGTTGGTAACACCAACCGGGACCAAAAGAAAGCCACACGTCAGCAGCTCGCAGGCGCTGGGGTTTTTGTTTTTTGTTTTAAAGGGGGGGGGGGGGGGGGGGGGAGGGGGGGTTAGGGGTTTGGAGGGTTAATTTAGGGGTTTCATATTGTGTTAGCTAGCTAATAGAGAGAAGTGACCTCTCTTTCTCCATGCTTGGTTGACGCTAGCTACTATACATATAGAGAGAACTCGACACGCTAGCTAGTAAGTAAATGAAGGAACCATTAATTACACAAGATCGTCATGAACATATACAGAGAGAAGTGACCTCTCTTTCTCCGAGAGATTGGTCGAACAACAAGTTTTCGTATATCTATCCGACGCTACTACATATATACAATATAACATCTCTTACAATTCCTAACATCTAAAATCCATTTCAATTTCCAAATGGCATTCTCCCTTCTCATTTATGACGTGGTCAAGAAAGAATCCCGCCAATTCCTCTTGAATTGCTCGTATGCGATCATGTGGTAGGAGTTCATCCCGCATTTGCCACATCTAATTTAAAGAAGAGGGTCAATACATATATATGAATGAAACTCAACACAAATGATGGTAATAAAATAAAATTGTGAATATTATTGTTTACATACTTCATATTGTTGGTTAGAGTAGCCCCGCTCAGAGGTCGATTGGCGGATGAACTCGCAAACGTAGTATCCACATAAATTATTCCCACCTTCCTGCCACAAGCACTTTACGAGAATAGAGTTCAATCAAACTGATAATCAAGCATGATAAATGGTATTGATGAAACTGGAATCAATGGGAGATGCGCGGAACTAGTTAGTACTACTTACTTTCGGGTGTGTAAATCGCAGCTCCCTCGGCAGTCCCGGAACCATTCCGGTGAACTCTTTCTAAACCCTGCCAGACAAAGAAAATAATTACTTGATATCTGGAAATGAACAAAGTTGCCGATATGGTGCGATAATGATCGATTGAACTTACTTCTGGAGCATTGCAGTCATGTCCGCATAGTCCTGGGGATCTTTTCATCTCGAGTCTAAGACAGTTACTACTCCCCGGTCAAGCTTAATCTCTAGCAGAATAAAGTGGAAGCTGCGCACGCATGCATAACTCATCAATTACATTACTATAACCTCGAGTAAGCGAAACCGAATATGCACAAGACAGTAACACTCACTTGAAGTTGTAAGGAAAGAGTATTTTTCCTTTGTTTTGATTTTGAAGTAACGATTTTAGCAAGTTGTCCTCAGTATCTTTGACTCTGTTTTGAACCGACCATTCATTTATGGTATTTGGGTTAATGAACCCAATGTCATAGATTTGTGCTTTTTTGCATTCGACGATCTTCAGTCTTCATAATATAGTGAGGATAATTATATATACATGCAATGAAAGAGCTGAGCTATAGAGAGTTAATTACAGAGGTAATACTTACAGACAGTAGCAAGTCATGAGTTGTTTGTCGAGGGCATCTTGATTGAATAACTGGAATAACTCCACAAATTCAACAGGCATCACCTCAGTTCCAACGAGGTCGTGCTCCTCTTTAATTCCCAGCATCAAACTATCCTTCCCAGACTTCTTGCAGGTATCCATGTACCATTCATGCAATCTTCGCATCATCATTGTTAGAGGAGGATGATCAGGTTTGACGAGAGGCTTCCCGTACTCGTATCTGAAGATATCTACTACCTCTAACATTTCAAACTATACATCATCGCCCAGGTAATCAGCAGGATTGGTACCGGGCACTAGCCCCGGATGATTAGCGACGATATCGCTAGACACCTTGAGCGGGGGGCACGATTGCTTCGCCTGTTCGCCGAGCTGGGGAATTATTTTCCCACTTTTTCGTTTTGCTAGCCTTGCATCACTGCAAGTACTTCCCGACCGCCACGCTTCACCAAATGTCCATTCAATACAGCGGTCATAGTTGGATTTCGGCGGAGGCGGTGGTGGTCGCTTCAGGGCATCCAGAGTGCGCTTCACTTTCACCGGATCTGCCTTTTACTTCGGAGGTGGAGGTTTCCTTTCAAAATGGGCTTGCACTTTGACTGCCACGATTTCATCAGTTTCCTCGTCAGTCCTCTCATATGGTAACTTTGGAAGAGGCTTCAGGCTTGTACCAGCTTTGAATTTCTTCCCGCCTCTTGTACTGCTAGCCGCTAGAGCAGCGGTGTCTCTCTTCCGCCGTTGCTGACGCGGCGGAGTCCACTGACACGCCGGAGGAGGCAGAGTGCTCCGTCGCATCGGAGGGGGCGGAGGAGGAGGCGGAGTGCCCTCATGCGCCGAAGGAGGTGGAGGAGGAGGCGGAGTGCCTTGATCACTCGCCGGAGGAGGAAGAGGAGGAGGAGGCATCCAGTTTGGAAGCTTGATGTACTCCTTCCTCCATAGACAGGTACTCCTTAAAGCATAAACCAGATGAATCTCCCCTTCACCTGTAGGGTAGTCAAGCTCCAGCTCCTCAAATCCCTCCATTATTTCATCCACCGTCACAACAGCATAGCCATGTGGAATCGGACGGCAATGAAAAGTTCCCTCAGCTTGAGGAGAACAATAGAGCCGACAGCCGCCTTCAAGGTCAGGTTCTGGCATTTTGACATTAGCTCGCAATGTTCAGCCTCCATGATACTATCCACAGGGTAGCGAGGAGCCGTGAAATCAGGCTGAACGAGCTTCGTGGAAGCCACGCTGCTTCTCCGCTGAGATGGTGGGGTAGCTTTTGGGGCAGCGTCGAAGCAAGGATCTTCATGCCGCTGAGATGGTTGGCTGGTAGCTCACTGGCTCTCAAGTTCCTCTAGCTTTGCTATTCTTGCATTGAGCTTTTGCATTTTGCTCGCTTCCACTTTCCTCTTTCTCTCTCGGCTTCTGTAACCACCGCTCTTGGGAAACCCATGCAACCATGGAACGGAGCCTGGTGTGCCTCGTGTTCGTCCAGGGTGCTCAGGATTCCTGAGGGCCTCTGTCAGTTCGTCCTTCTCTCTGTCGGGAATGAACGTCCCTTCCTGCGCAGCCTTAATTGCTGCCTAAAGCTTCTTGATGGGTATTGTAAGTTGCTCGTCCGTCCAACGACACTCCCCTGTTTCTGGGTCCAAAATTCCCCCAACCCCGAAGAACCAAGTCCTTGAACAATCTGGCCAGTTCAATGTCGCTGGTTGGACCCCTTTAGCAAGCAGGTCTTGCTCAGCTTTGTCCCACAACGGCCGGGCTTTGTAGTAGCCACCTGACCCCATGTGATGGTGATACTTCTTCTTTTCAGCATTTTTCTTGTTTGTCACTGACCTTTTCTTACCCTTCTCCGATTGCTTGTAGGCCACAAATGCGGGCCAGTGATCTCTTATCTTCTCATATCGACCGGTGAATTCTGGAGTCTTCTCTTTCTCGACAAACTTTGTGTGCAACTCTTTCTTCCAGTTACTGAATAGTTCTGCCATCTTCTTAAGAGCATATGCCTTGACCTTTTTCTCTATAACTGGGTTATTCGGCTCCTCCTCTGGCGGTAGGCTGAAATTTGTCATCAGTGAGGTCCAAAGATCATCTTTCTGTCTATCCTAGACATCAGATACTTTAGGGTCGTCCTTACTCTTATTCCATTGCACAATGCTGATCGGGACACTATCCCTAACAACAACTCCGCACTGATGTACAAATGTGTCCTTGGTCCGCTTGGGATCAATCAGTTGGCCATCTTTCGCAATTTCTGTGATCGTGAACCTTTCATCCTGGCGCAACCTTTTCTTTGGGCCTCGTCTCCTTACGGAAGTTTGGATCGATCCGGAGGGCTGAAAGAAGAAAGAAGCGTTAATATATGTACATACCAAAACAATGACTGCATCAAGTCATCATAGGCTTAATTAATATATATACCTCACCGGACTTTGCAACAGCTCCCTCCTGCGTTCGGTCACCGGAGCCGTCATCATGATCTCCTTCCTCCGCCATTCGGTCACCGGAGCCGTCATGATATCCTGCCTCCTCCATTGTTGGATCATCGGAGCTGTCATCCTCTCCTTCCTGACCATCGGTGTCGTTGAGAAACGACAAGGGATCACCTCCGGCGAGGATTATATCCCCCAACAACTGTTCTTGTTCTAAGTCTCTTTCCATAGTTTCTGCAAATATTACAACATGGCAATATACAAACATGAGAGATGGATTAGTGGCAAAAATAGACCTAGCTAATCACAACAAGGAATCATATGCATATATGAGCAATGGATTAGTTGCGGACCGCCTCTCTCATGCATGTCCGATGTCCCCCTCATGTCGAAGTTATCGGGGTTATACTTTCAGGAGAGGACACTTTGCAAAAAATAATCGCTATGCAGGGAGGGGGTAGATCGACAACGCTCTTTCTTCTAGGGTTTGGGTGGCCTCGAGACTTGGTAAATTTGGGTGGCCTCGACAACTCTTCTAGGGTTTGGGGTGGCCTTGACAACGCTCTTTTAACTCATTTAACTTGGTATATTTCGGTGGCCTCGATAACTCTTCTAGGGTTTGGGGTGGCCTCGATAACGCTTTTTCAGTCCCGGTTTGGGTGGACTCGAGAGTTGGTCGGGCGAGAGGGGGTTGATCGACGTCCCCCCTCATGTCGAAGTTACCGGAGTTTTCTATATGAACAAAAAAAATTCCACATGACATGTCCGACGAGCGGACAGCCTCTCTCTCATGCATGTCCGACATCCCCCTCATGTCGAAGTTATCGGGGTTATACTTTCAGGAGAGGACACTTTGCAAAAAATAATCGCTATGCAGGGAGGGGGTAGATCGACAACGCTCTTTCTTCTAGGGTTTGGGTGGCCTCGAGACTTGGTAAATTTGGGTGGCCTCGACAACTCTTCTAGGGTTTGGGGTGGCCTCGACAACGCTCTTTTAACTCATTTAACTTGATAAATTTCGGTGGCCTCGACAACACTTCTAGGGTTTGGGGTGACCTCGACAACTCTTTTTCAATCCCGGTTTGGGTGGACTCGAGAGTTGGTCGGGCGAGAGGGGGTTGATCGACGTCCCCCCTCATGTCGAAGTTACCGGAGTTTTCTATATGAACAAAAAAAATTCCACATGACATGTCTGACGAGCGGACCGCCTCTCTCCCATGCATGTTCGACGTCCCCCCTCATGTCAAAGTTATCGGGGTTATACTTTCAGGAGAGGACACTTTGCAAAAAATAATCGATATGCAGTGAGGGGGTAGATCGACAATGCTCTTTCTTCTAGGGTTTGGGTGGCCTCGAGACTTGGTAAATTTGGGTGGCCTCGAGAACGCTCTTTTAACTCATTTAACTTGGTAAATTTGGGTGGCCTCGACAACGCTTTTTCAGTCCCGGTTTGGGTGGACTCGAGAGTTGGTCAGGCGAGAGGGGGTTGATCGACGTTCCCCCTCATGTCGAAGTTACCGAAGTTTTCTATATGAACAAAAAAAAAATTCTACATGACATGTCCGATGAGCGGACCGCCTCTCTCTCATGCATGTCCGACGTCCATGCATACATCAACATACTTGGTAAATTTTAACTAATTTCTATGAACAAAAAAAAAATATTCTATGAATAAAAAAAAATCATATGATCATTTTCTATATATATACATCCATCCACATCCATGCATACATATGAACAAAAAAACATCATATGATCATCTATGAACAAAAAAAACATCATATGATCATCTATGAACCAAAAAAACATCATATGATCATCTATGAACAAAAAAAAATCATCTTATATATGAACAAAAAAAAACATACATCAATGGACAAAAAAAAAGCATACATCAATGGATCATCCATACATCAACCTACATCCATATATTTAGAAAAACAATATGCATACATATCCATTTACTAAAAATTTATATGAACAAAAAAAATTGTATGAAAAAAAAAATGCAGAGGGCGTCGGCGGCGGTGGCGGGGCAGGGTAGGGGCGCGGGGGAAGGCGGGGTGCTCACTGGGGGCGGCGTCGGGACTGAGGCAGAGGCGCGACGCAGGGCAGGGGCACGGGGAGGCGACGGCGAGGTTGGGGAGGCGTCGGGGAGGCGACGGCGAGGTCAGGGAGGCGTCGGGGACGATGGCGGCGAGGTCGGGGAGGCGTCGGGACGGCGTACGGTGGCGGGAGGCAAGGGGCGCGACGACGGTGACGAGGAGGCGCGTCGATGGGAGAGAGGGACGGCGTCGGGGCAGGGAGCAGCAGCCGGCGTCGGGGCTGGGACGGCGACGGCGACTTGCGGGCGGCGACATGGCAGGGCGCGGCGACGGCGACAGCGACGAGGAGCAGCAACGGCGGCGACGGGGCAGGAGAATGTGAGAACTTGAGGAAAAATTCCTAAGTGTTGGCTTATATAGCAAAGCCTTTAGTCCCTGTTGGCGGCACCAACCGGGACGAAAGGGTGGCATTGGTCCCGGTTTGAGCCACCAACCGGGACCAAAGGCCTGTGCCTGGCACAGCCGCGGTGCGGTTGGATGTTTAGTCCCACCTCGCTAGCTGAGAGGCTTCGACACTGGTTTATAAGCGCGGCTGTGCCTACCACTTCGAGCTCCTCTCTAATGCAGGCCTATGGGCCTATACACTCTCTCTCTGCCAGTGGGCCTACTGGGCCTTCTGCGGGCCTGCATCCTGGCCCAACTAGCTTGTTGGGTTTCTAGTCGTATGCAGGCCGTGGTGGCCCAGTAGGCGACATTTTTTTAATTTTTTTCCAATATTTTTTTGTTTTGTTTTTTGCTTTATTTATTATCTTTTGTTTCTACTAACAGCTAAATACTTAGAGTTTTTGAGTAGTTCTTTTTGCTTTAGGACACAAAAATTATAAACTTTCTGTTAGTGCCATTAGTTTTCAAATTTGAATAGTTTAAATTTGAATTCTTTGAAATTTGTGCGAATCACTAGTTTGTGAATAACTTTACTTTAAAAATAGATTTTTGAGTGATTCTTTTTCCTGCTATTTAATATTATTGTGTTTTATCATTATATTAAATTTGGTAATTTTTAGGTTATTTTAAATGGGTGTTTTAATCAAAAATAGATTTTGTTATTTTAGTTTGCTATTAAAGTTTCTAACAAAAATGTACTTTATGAAAATTCTTTTTGCTATTAATGTTTTGAACAAAAAATACTTTGATGATTTTAGTTGCATAAATTTTATATAATTTTAGTTTAAAAAATACTAGAGGTTTATAAAAGCTTTTTAGTTGATTCTTTTTGCTGTCGAAGAATATTATAGTTTTGTTTTAGTTGATCATAACAGAATATTTTAATTGATTCTTTTTAGTTCATTCTTTTTTGCTATTAGAGTTTTATAAAAGTTTTCTAGTTCATTCTTTTTGCTATTAGTTCATTCTTTGAGGTAAATGACCCTGATATTGAAAAACACTACAAATGAACTCTGAAAAGGTTGAAAGTTGGCATGGTATCATCATTTCACCCACATAGCATGTGCTAAAAAGTTGAGAGGGTTACGGCAAAAACTGGATGCACCTCATGTACAAAATGGACAATCTCTTTCGAAGTATCAGGGTTCCGGACGAAAACTCATCTGTTACAAAGGGATTTCATTTTTTTGAACTTATTTGAACTCCAGACTTTGTGTGTGTTCAAAATGCACCATTCAAAGCAACATTATCAATTTTCAACCCTTTCTGACCTCATTTGGTATTTTTCATGCATTTACTGATTTTTTTGAGCTAAATGACCCTGAAATTGAAAAGCACTACAAATGAACTCTGAAAAGGTTGAAAGTTGGCATGGTATCATCATTTCACCCACATAGCATGTGCTAAAAAGTTGAGAGGGTTACGGCAAAAACTGGATGCACTTCGTGTACAAAATGTACAATCTCTTTCGAAGTATCATGGTTTCGGACAAAAACTCATCTGTTACAAAAGGCATTTCATTTTTTTGAACTTATTTGAACTCCAGACTTTTCGTGTGTTCAAAATGCACCATTCAAAGCCACATCATAAATTTCCTACCCTTTCTTACTTCATTTGGTATTTTTCATGCATTTACAGATTTTTTGAGCTAAATGACCCTGAAATTGAAAAGCACTACAAATGAAGTCTGAAAAGGTTGAAAGTTGGCATGGTATCATCATTTCACCCACATAGCATGTTCTAAAAAGTTGAGAGGGTTACGGCAAAAACTGGATGCACTTCGTGTACAATACGGACAATCTCTTTCGAAGTATCAGCGTTTCGGACGAAAACTCATCTGTTACAAAAGGCATTTCATTTCTTCACATGTAACTGCAGTGATATTCTAGATCAAAGGCATCATTAGAATAGTTGTGGAGAGAAAGTCTTCACTTTTTCTTCGCTTGTGTCCTTTGCTTATTGCGTTGTAACCATGGATAATCTTCCTTGTTTAACAGGGTGCTTGGGTTAGCCTTGACTTTGAAGGGAGGAATTTCATGAAACTTTTCATAATCTTCAGACATGTCTGTCTTGCCCTCCACTCCCACGATGTCTCTTTTCCCTGAAAGAACTATGTGGCACTTTGGCTCATCGTATGATGTATTCACTTCCTTATCTTTTCCTTTTCTCGGTTTGGTAGACATGTCCTTCACATATAAAACCTGCGCCACATCATTGGCTAGGACGAATGGTTCATCTGTGTACCCAAGATTGTTCAGATCCACTATTGTCATTCTGTACTGTGGGTCTACCTGTACCCCAGCTCCAGACAGATTGACCCATTTGCACTGAAACAAAGGGACCTTAAAATCATGTCCATAGTCAAGTTCCCATATGTCCACTATGTAACCATAATATGTGTCCTTTCCCCTCTTGGTTGCTGCATCAAAGCGGACACCACTGTTTTGGTTGGTGCTCTTTTGATCTTGGGCGATCGTGTAAAATGTACTCCCATTTATCTCGTACCTTTGTAAGTCAATACAGTCGAAGATGGTCCCCTGGCCAACGAGTACAACTCATCAGAAACAGTGTTGTCACCCATGATATGTGTTTGCAACCAACTGCCGAAACTCCTGATGTGTTCACATGTAATCCAGTCGTCACACTGCTCCGGGTGTCTAGAGCGCAGAATATTCTTGTGTACATTGACATACGGGGTCACCAAGGTAGAATTCTGTAGAACTGTGTAGTGTGCTTGAGACCAAGAATGCCCATCCCTACATATTATTGAGTCCGCTCCTAGCGTGCCTTTTCCAGTCAGTCCCCCCTCATACCGCGATTGAGGGAGACTAATCTTCTTAAGGTCAGGAATGAAGTCAACACAAAACCCAATGACCTCCTCTGTTTGGTGGACCGTGGAGATGCTTCCTTCTGGCCTAGCACGGTTACGAACATATTTCTTTAAGACTTCCATGAACCTCTCAAAGGGGAACATATTGTGTAGAAATACAAGGCCCAGAATGGCAATCTCGTCAACTAGATGAACTAGGACGTGTGTCATGATATTGAATAAGGATGGTGGGAACACCAGTTCGAAACTAACAAGACATTGCGCCAAATCACTCCTTAACCTTGGTAGGATTTCTGGATCGATTACCTTCTGAGAGATTGCATTGAGGAATGCACATAGCTTCACAATGGCTAATCGAACATTTTTCGGTAGAAGCCTCCACAATGCAACCGGAAGCAATTGCGTCTTAATCACGTGGCAGTCATGAGACTTTAGGTTCTGAAACTTTTTCTCTGCCATATTTATTATTCCCTTTATATTCGACGAGAAGCCAGACGGGACCTTCATACTGAGCAGGCATTCAACGAAGATTTCCTTCTCTTCTTTGGTAAGAGCGTAGCTGGCAGGCCCTTCATACTGCTTTGGATGCATGCCGTCTTTTTCATGCACACGTTGCTGGTCCTCCCGTGCCTCCGGTGTGTCTTTTGTCTTCCCATACACGAACAAGAAGCCTAGCAGGTTCACGCAAAGATTCTTCGTCACATGCATCATGTCAATTGCAGAGCGGACCTCTAGGTCTTTCCAATAGGGTAGGTCGCAAAATATAGATTTCTTCTTCCACATGGGTGCGCGTCCCTCAGCTTCATTCAGAACAGATAGTCCGCTGGGACCCTTTCCAAAGATTACTTGTAAATCATTGATCATATCAAGTATGTGATCACCAGTATGGACGACAGGCTTCTTCCGGTGATCTGCCTCGCTTTTGAAATGCTTGCCTTTCTTTCGACATTGATGGTTGGTCGGAAGAAATCGACGATGTCCCAGGTACACATTCTTCCTGCATTTGTCCAAATATATACTTTTGGTGTCATCTAAACAGTGCGTGCATGCATGGTATCCCTTTTTTGTCTGTCCTGAAAGGTTACTGAGAGCAGGCCAATCATTGATGGTTACAAACAACAATGCATGTAGGTCAAATTCCTGCTGGTCGTGCTCGTCCCACACACGTACACCTTTTCCATTCCACAGCTGTAAAAGTTCTTCAACTAATGGCCTTAGGTACACATCAATGTTGTTGCCGGGTTGCTTAGGGCCTTGGATGAGCACTGGCATCATAATGAACTTCTGCTTCATGCACAACCAAGGAGGAAGGTTATAGATACATAGAGTCACAGGCCAGGTGCTATGATTGCTGCTCTGCTCCCCAAAAGGATTAATGCCATTCGCGCTTAAACCAAATCATACGTTCCTTACGTCACCTGCAAAGTCCCCCCACGTTCTCTCGATTTTTCTCCACTGTGACCCGTCAGCGGGTGCTCTCAACTTCCCGTCTTTCTTACGGTCCTCTTTGTGCCATCGCATCCACTTGGCATGCTCTTTGTTTCTGAACGGACGTTTGAACCGTGGTATTATAGGAGCATACCACATCACCTTGGATGGAACCCTCTTCCTGGGGCGCTCGCCCTCAACATCACCAGGGTCATCTCGTTTGATCTTATACCGCAATGCACCGCATACCGGGCATGCGTTCAAATCCTTGTACGCACCGCAGTTGAGGATGCAGTCATTAGGGCATGCATGTATCTTCTACACCTCCAATCCTAGAGGGCATAGAACCTTCTTTGCTCCGTACGTACTGTCGGGCAATTCATTATCCTTTGGAAGCTTCTTCTTCAATATTTTCAGTAGCTTCTCAAATCCGTTGTCAGATACACCATTGTCTGCCTTCCATTGCAGCAATTCCAGTGTGGTATCGAGCTTTGTGTTGCCATCTTCGCAATTTGGGTACAACCCTTTTTTGTGCTCCTCTAACATGCGATCGAACTTCAACTTCTCCCTTTCACTTTGGCATTATCTCTTTGCATCAACAATGACCCAGCAAAGATCATCATCGGGCACATCGTCTGGTTCCTCTTGATCTTTAGCTTCCCCCGTTGCAGCATCACCGTATTCAGGGGGCAGATAGTTATCATCATCCTCTTATTCTTCATTGTCTTCCATCATAACCCCTCTTTCTCCGTGCTTGGTCCAAACATTATAGTGTGGCATGAAACCCTTCTCAAGCAGGTGGATGTGAAGGGTTTTCGAGTCAGAGTAAGACTTCATATTCTCACATCTAGGGCATGGACAACACATAAAACCATTCTGCTAGTTTGCCTCAGCCACTTCGAGAAAATTATGCACGCCCTTAATGTACTCGGAGGTGCGTCTGTCACCGTACATCCATTGCCGGTTCATCTGCATGCATTATATATAATTAAGTGTGTCAAAAACCATTACAGAACATCATGAATAGAGAAGTGACCAAATTAATAGAAGTTCATCATCACATTAAAACCAAAGTACAGTAGTGATCAAATGTTATTACTGAAAAAATAAATATATAAAGTTCATACATAGTTCTCATTGAATAACATATAGCTCTATAGAGCATCTAATTAAAACATACATTGAAACTATGTAAACCATTTCAATGCAAGAATAAATGCGATCATAATCGCAACTAAGGTAACAATTGATCCAACGGCATAATGATACCAAGCCTCAATATGAATGGCATATTTTTTAATCTTTCTAATCTTCAAGCGCATTTTATCCATCTTGATCTTGTGATCATCGACGATAGCCGCAACATGCAACTCCAATTCCATCTTCTCGTCCTCAATTCTTTTCAATCTTTTCTTCTAGTAATTGTTTTCTTTTTCAACTAAATTTAACCTCTCGACAAGAGGGTCGGTTGGAATTTCCGGTTCACATACCTCCTAGATAAAAACATCTATGTCACGTTGGTCGGCATAATTGTCATAAACACTAAATAAAACAAATAGTTATAAAAGATAATATATACCACATCCGAATCATAGACATGACGAGGGCCGATGGGGGCAGATACCAAAACCATCGCACTATATAATAACAAACAATAATAAAAGTAAGAAAATTATACAAGTATCTACCTAAATCATACAAGAATTTTTTCTTTTAGAAAGAAGATAAGAACAAGAGGCTCGCCACGGTGGTGCCGGCAATGAGATCGGCGTGGGCGATCGACGGCGGTGAGGACGGGGACAGAACAGGACGAACAGCCAAACCTAGACAAATCTTGAGGAAAATGGAGTCTGGACAAGGAGCTTTGAGAGGAGAAAGCTTAAGTGTGGCTCGGGCATTTCATTGAACACCTCATGTGCATAGGAGGTGAGCTAGAGCACCACACACCTCTGCCCACGGCTGGCCAAAAAAACAGAGCAGTGGCTTTGTTCGCGGGCACGGGAGGGGGTATATATAGACTTCTCTTTAGTCCCGGTTTGTGGCTAAAACCGGGACTAAAGGACAACATTTGGTCCCGGTTCTAGCCACCAACCAGGATTAAAGGTTGTGGGCCAGGAGCGAGGACCATTGGTCCCGGTTCGTGTCTGGAACGAAGACCAAAAGTGTCAGACGAACCGGGACCAATGGCCCCTGAGGCCCGGCCGGCGCCCTGTCCTCACGAACCGGGACTGATGCCCCCTTTGGTCCCGGTTCGTGATTGAACCGGGATTAATGCCCTTACCCAGGCTTCAACCAAAGCCCTGTTTTCTACTAGTGCCTTCCCTTAACTAATCCCTCATCCAACTTATATGGACAACAAGATGGAACGATAATGGCTATTTTGCAAGATAAATTCAAATTTTGGTTCAAAAATTTCATATATTTTTCAAAAATCATAGAAAAAATCTACTTAATAGTACATGCTTTTAGTAGTAATTTGGGAAATTCAGAGCTTATTTTGATGACTAGATTAGGACATCATGGTTATTTTTTTTCAAAAGGGCGCTTAGTTTTCTCGCCATTGACTTGAGCCTACCCTCGATTTTCTTCCTAGATTCGCCACTGGCCGTGGCGTCCCACTCCCTCGCAGCTCTTCCCTCCCACTCAACGTGGCCACCCTTCCGTTCGTCACTCTCGTGCTGCGCTCCACCGGTCAACCCTGCCTCTGGTGCAGTGATACGCCTGCCTGCCTGCTAGTTGCGTGCTGTGCTACTTGGTGTACTCCCAAGTTCTACATCAACCTCGCCATCTTTGCCTTCGGCGTGGCCCGGTCGTGTAACTTGGGTGTGGCAGACATTGAGCGGCTTGTCCGCCGGCATGGAGCAGCTCATCGTCATCAACCTGCAGCGGCTGAATGAACGTCCATTGATGAAGATATGAAGATGGGACTACCACCGTTTTCCCTTGTTCATGGAAGATGCGATGATCCATCTTGTGGATGCATAGTGAATGTATTGATGTATACACACCGAGACACCAAGGAATATTTTACCAATGCCACTGCTACAAATGGTGTCACCGGTGGTCATCTCAGTCGACAACGACATCATGCTTGTGCTTCGATCACGACTAATATGTGTAACTACACAATCTACACCTAATCCATATGACATATATATTTATATATGCTCTACGTCTATGTTTGTATTGCATAAGGATATGATGAGTATCTATATATGTGGTAGATTATATTTCAGCGCATGATACAAGTTATTACCGCAAACACAAAAGGGACTAGCATAAAAAGTCAAAATTACTGTCGAAACACATGATCAAAAACATTTAGAGACAAAATTATGACAAGGATGAATAATTCATAATTTATGTATGTATGTCATGACACAATATTCCAACCAACCTATAGATTGGCAGTGACTATTTTAACAAGATATATATACCTCGGTGTAAACTATGACTTTGTATACTATAACTATTTCTACAATCTATATGGTTCAATTTATGGTGAAGGTTGACCTTAATGCCTAATATATATATACTATGTAAGCTAAAGGTGACAGCTAGACTACTCTTGGTTGGTTAGAAATCTACTCTTGGCTGGCTAGAAATCCGGAGGGAGAACCCACATGCCACCTGGAGCATGAGCAACTACATACGTTTGGATCCTCCACACGACATCCTCACTCGTAGGATATAAACGGTAACCATGATCTTGCAATCTCGTCGAGCATACCAGATCATCAATAGTGTAGATGCAGCTTCTCCACAACTCGCAGTGCCCAACAGCCGACACGTACACAACCTTGGACCACATTTTCCTTAAAAAACAACATAGTCACACAACTTGTTACCTCCTCCCACTTGTAGGTGTACTCTGCCGTCGATTCATCAGCAAGCTCAAACACCTTGAAGAAAGGCTCACGAAAGAATTCACGTGGTGACGGCCTGGCCCTCACCACCATCATTAGCTTGCCTTGTAGCTTAACGATGTTGTTCGACTGCACAAGGGTAGGGTGGCTACGCGCTAGGATTGCCAACAGGTGGGGTTCACCCGTGACCACCGGCCCGTGATCTTTGTTCACACCTATTTTGAGCTTGACCAAATCCTCGAAGATGGTGAGGCAATATAGTTGCCCATTGCAAAATACGATGTCCACAATCTCCTGTCCGAGTTGTTTTTCCGTCCACTCACTGTTCGGACAACCAATCCTACAGAGGGTGACACCGTACTAGGAGGTGATGAAGGCGAGGATGCAACCACTTGAGGCGGGGGATCCCGAGAAGAGCACCTTCAGAATTATGTCATTCCTGCCGCCTGAGCAGACCGTCCACATGTTGTCTGCGGGGAGCAACACCTCGACAACGGAGAAGAGGTTCACGACCGCGAGCTCCATGTTGGGCCCAAGCACGGCAACCCAGCCACCGTCATGGGCTCACACAAACCGCTTGTCGACCGCCTGGCTTGGCTGCGACATGCGGAAGACCTGATCATCCTCAAGACAGTACATCTTCATCTTGTTGTCGTCCTCGCAGGCGTCGCTCAAGATAATCCACAGGATGACGGGTGGCACCGTGCGATGAGGCGATTGTGGTGACTCACCCTGACCTGCATACCGTGGCAAAGCGGACGCGGTTGAGCGGTCCAGTGACCTTGCTGTAGACCACGCAGAGGAGATCATCAGTTAGATCGGACCACTGGACTGGCATCATCATCGACGGTGTGCTCGGTTTGATGCTAGGGGTATGACACCGCCGCCGGCCCATCGGTCGATTCACGCCAATGATTGAAGGATGACCTTTTTTTTGCAGGGGATCGCACCCTCTTATCCCAGTTCCAACCAATCAGTCTTTACAATGCCTTATATAAAATTGCAACAAAAGTTGTGGCCAACCGGTTAAAGTTGATCCTTCCAGAAATTATCTTATAAGAACAATCTGCATTCGTGCCTGGTAGGCTCATAACAGACAATATTATTTCTGCTTATGAATGCTTGCATTTCATGAAGCGCAGTAGGGCAAAGAAGAATCGCTACTGTGCTTTAAAACTTGATATGATGAAAGCTTATGACAGAGTGGAATGGACATATCCGCAAGCCATAATGGAGAAGTTGGGCTTTCCTTCAACCTGGATTTCAATGGTTATGGGAATTGTTACCTCAATTTCTTTTTCTGTTCAGTTTAATGGAAGTAAGCTTGAGAAGTTTAGGCCTTCAAGGGGTATAAGACAGGGAGATCCAATCTCGCCATACCTCTTCTTGATTGCAGTACAGGGCCTTTCGTGCCTTTTAAAATCAAGATCTCAGTCATCTCACCTCAGTGGTATTATGGTGGCCCCATCGGCTCCCCCGGTGAACCATCTTTTATTTGTGGATGACAGCCTGCTGCTTTTCAAGTAGAGTGTGGAAGGCACGGAGGAATTATCAAACCTGTTAAATGTATATTGTCAAGCATCAGGACAATGGGTCAATCAAGATAAATAGTCGATCTTTTTCAGCAAGGGCAGTCCATAGAGCACACGGGGTAATGTGAAATCTATTTTGCAGGTACCTAATTGTCCGTGCTAAAACCGGCGGATCTCAGGTAGGGGGTCCCGAGCTGTAGGTCTAGGAACGATGGTAACAGGAGATGCAAGGAGACCATGTTTACCCAGGTTTGGGCCCTCTCGAAGAGGTAAAACCCTACGTCCTGCTTTGATTGTATTGCTGTGATTGAGTACAGGGTACAAGATGATCTACCTCGCGATCGTATGTTGTGTTCTAAACCCTAAGGCTGATGATTCTCCCTTTTTGGGACCAAACCCCTTGGCTTATATAGACGCCAGGGGTGCCTAGGCTACATACATGGTCGTTTGGGAATATGCCGGCTATAGAGCCATCCTTAAAGTACACACCAAGTCTTCGGAGGTTTCCATCTTCATCACGTCAGGGTTCAAGGCTTCGGTAGTCCTTCCTTCTATAGATCGGCTAGGCCGGTAGCTCGGCCCATGGACAGGAGGCCGTACAGGTTGGTACCCCCTAGTCCAAGACACTGTCAGTTGCCCCTGAACTTGGTCTCCAAAGTCGAAGACGACAATTCCATCCTCTGATACTCTTCTTCGACTATTGTCTTAGTCTTGGCATTATCAGCTTGACATCTTCGGTTTCGGCGGGCGAGTTCTGCTTTTAATTGACTTGGGTCCAAAGTTTTGATGGCTTCGTAAATTATGCGGCCTCTTGTAGCAGCCAGTTCCAACAACCATGGGTTTAAAACCATTACCCTTGGCCGGGAGGTCCAAAGCCCTTCTCAGTAAAAGGGATCTATCCACGCCCGAGGACTTGAGTGAACTTAGCCTCGAAGGATTGCCACGTGGGTACAACAGGAGAGGGAGTTCGAAAACCCTGATAGCTTTTATCAACCCGTCACCACTCACCACGAGGCCATGCTTATTGCAACAGAGTCGTTTCGCAGCCCGAGGCAGCTCTAAGGCATGTCTCATCAATGTGGAGATCGTGCCCCAGATATTACGGGATATCACCACCAATTTGTTTTAACCGATGTGCGTATAATGGCACATCGTCTTGGGAACAGGCGATTTACACGATGCCGCAATGGGACGTTTAGTCTTTTACTGACCTATAAAAGCAGAGGGAGACAATACATTTTCCCCCAAGCTTCCACCCTTGCTCCATTGCCCAAAATTTCTGAAAAGCTCCAGCTCCCCCCCAGATCCATCTCCAAACACCCAACTTTCACTTCCTCCATTCACCAGCGATGGCTGGCAAGGGCAAGGAGGCCGCGGCGGCTGTCTCTGACGCCGAGCTGAAGGGCAAGTGGGTGTCCTCCACTATAACGGTGGGAACCATTGAGGAGCTCCGGGCAGCGGTGTACATCCCCGCAGACGCCAAGTGCCGGGCTCCGGTGGCGGGCGAGTCCGGCTGCCTTGCTCCCGCCATCCCTACTCCCAAAGAAGGGGAGAGGGTGGTCTTCGTTCCCCACCTCATCCGAGGTCTGGGGTTCCCTCTTCACCCCTTCGTGAGGGGGCTACTTTTCTTCTACGGGTTAGATTTCCACCACCTAGCCCCGCACTCCATCCTCCACATAGATAGTTTTATTACTGTATGCAAGGTGTTCTTGCGCGTCCAACCACACATCAGCTTGTGGTTGAAGATCTTCAGCGTCAAGCCGAAGACTACTGGCTCCCAGCTCGCCGAATGCGGCGGGGCCATGATAAGCAAGCTCCCGAGGTTGCTCTGGCCAGAGGGCACCTTCATGGAGACAATCAAGGTGTGGCAGAAAGAGTGGTTCTATATCAACGATCTGCCCACCCAAGGCCAACAAGGGATCCCCACCTTTACGGACGAGCCCCCGAAGAGACTCGTATCCTAGACAAAGAAGGGCCTCGACTGGGGCGAGCCAGCCGAGGTGGAGATGTTGCAAAAGAGGCTCAAATCAAGTATCGGAAAGGGCGTGAAGTTGGTGGACGTGGTCCATGATATGTCTCCAATGTATCAGCTTTCCCTAACACTTTTCCTCTTGTTTTGGACTCTAATTTGCATGATTTGAATGAAACTAACCCCGGACTGACGCTGTTTTCAGCAGAACTACCATGGTGTTGTTTTTGTGCAGAAATAAAAGTTCTCGGAATGGAACAAAACTTTGCGAGGAATTTTTATACAAAATAAGAGAATTTACGGAGCCAAGAGCCACCTGAGGGGGGCACCTGGGTGGGCACAACCCACCAGGGCGCGCCTACCCCCCAGGCGCGCCCAGGTGGGTTGTCCCCACCTGGTGGCCCCACAGACCCTGAAACCGACTCTATAAAATCCTATTTTTCCATAAAAAAAATCAGGGAGAAAGAATTACAACGTTTCGCGAGACGGAGCCGCCGCCACCTCCTGTTCTTCATCGGGAGGCCAGATCTGGAGTCCGTTTGGGGCTCCAGAGAGGGGGATCTTCGGTATTCGTCATCACCAACCCTTCTCCATCGCCAATTCAATGATGCTCCCAACCGGGAGTGAGTAATTCCTTCGTAGGCTCGCTGGTCGGTGAGGAGTTGGATGAGATTCATCATGTAATCGAGTTAGTTTTGTTAGGGCTTGATCCCTAGTATCCATTATGTTCTGAGATTGATGTTGCAATGACTTTGCCATGCTTAATGCTTGTCACTTTGGGCCCGGGTGCCATGATTTCAGATCTGAACCGTTTATGTTATCACCATTATATCCATGTTCTAGATCCGATCTTGCAAGTTATAGTCACCTACTATGTGTTATGATCCGGCAACCCCGGAGTGACAATAGTCGGGACCACTCCCGGTGATGACCGTAGTTTGAGGAGTTCATGTATTCACCGTGTGTTAATGCTTTGTTCCGGTTCTCTATTAAAAGGAGGCCTTAATATCCCTTAGTTTCCAGTATGGACCCCGCTGCCACAGGAGGGTAGGACAAAAGATGTCATGCAAGTTCTTTCCATAAGCACGTATGACTATTTACAGAATACACGCCTACATTATATTTATGAACTGGAGCTAGTGCCGTATCGCCCTAGGTTATAACTGTCTCATGATGAATATCATCCAACAAATTACCGATCCAATGCCTATGATTTTTCTACATATTGATCTTGCTAAGTTACTACTGTTGCTGTTACTATTGCAATTGCTACAAAATTACTGCTATCACTGTTACCGTTACTATTGCTGCTGCTACTATTATCAAAACTATCATACTACTTTGCTACTGATCACTTTGCTATAGATAATTAATCTCCAGGTGTGGTTGAATTGACAAATTAGCTGCTAATACTTACAAATATTCTTTGGCTCCCCTTGTGTCAAATCTATAAATTTGGGTTGAATACTCTACCCTCAAAAACTGTTGTGATCCCCTAAACTTGTGGGTTATCAAGACCTTTTTCTGGCGCCGTTGCCGGGGAACATAGCTATATTTGTTGAGTCACTTGGTATTATTATCAAATTATCACTATGAAGAATCTGAAGGATGCTAAGACTAAGATTTTTCCCTCTAAGACAAGGGGAGGTATGGAACTGCCATCCAGCTCCGCTTTAGATTCACCTTCTGTTATAAGTAAACTTGCAACACCACCACATGCTATTAATTCTGATATGTCGCAAGTTATTGATTATGCTACTTCTGCTATGAATGATGCTTATGATGATGCTAGTACCTTTCTTGATGATGACGTGCCATTAGGTGAATTTCTTGATGAACAAATTGCTAGAGTAAGACAACATGATGTTGTTGAATCTGATGATGAGCTTGAAACTAAAAATCTTGAAACACCCACTAGAACTAGCCTTCCTAGATATGAATTGCCTAAGGTACCGGAAGGTTATGTTATGAATGAGGAGACAACTAGAGATATTCTTGCTTGTAAGGATATAGATGATCTAGAGAAATTACTATGCAAGTATAAAGAAAAATCCTTGAATGCTAGAATGCAATATGATCCTAAGTTTGCTACCTCACCTATCTTTATTGATGATAAGGATTATGAATTCTCTGTCGACCCAGAGTTAATTACTTTAGTTGAATCTAATCCTTTCCATGGTTATGAAACTGAAACTGTTGTGGCACATCTTACTAAGTTGAATGACATAGCCACCCTTTTTACTCATGATGAGAAGACTCGCTATTACTTTATTCTAAAATTATTTCCGTTCTCATTAATGGGTGATGCTAAAGCTTGGTACAATACTCTTGCTCTTGGTTGTGTGCGTAGTCCCCAGGATATGATTTATTACTTCTCTGAAAAATATTTCCCTGCTCATAAGAAACAAGCTGCCTTACAGGAAATATTTAACTTTGTGCAAATTAAAGAAGAGAGTCTCCCACAAGCTTGGGGGAGGCTTTGCCAACTACTTAATGCTTTGCCTGATCATCCTCTTAAGAAAAATGAAATACTTGATATCTTCTATAATGGACTAACCGATGCTTCTAGGGATTTCCTAGATAGTTGTGCTGGTTGTGTTTTCAGGGAACGAACTATTGGGCAAGCTAAAGAATTATTGAATAACATATTGAAAAAATATGATGATTGGACTCTTCCTGAACCACCATCTAAACCCACTCCGAAGAAGAGGGGTATTTTATATCTCAGTCCCGAAGATATGCAAGAGGCAAAGAAATCTATGAAGGAAAAAGGTATTAAAGCTAAGGATGTCAAAAATTTACCTCCTATTGAAGAAATACATGGGCTTGATACACCACCACCACCTGCGGTGGTAGAGGTAAATTCTCTAATGAAATTCAATGATAATGATAATCCTCACAATATGCACCCTAGCCAATGCCTTTATGAGTTTGAAAATTACATTAGAAAACAAGATCACTTCAATGCAAATGTTATGAAACAATTGAAATACAATTCTGATATGATTTCTCGCTTGAGTGACTTGTTATTTAGAATCTCAAATGATGTTAGAGGTGTGGGAAAGCATGCTTCTATGGTTCAAACTCAACTAGAACAAGTTGCTAAATCTCAAAGAGAGTTGCTTGATGAAATGAATAATAACATACATGACTTTGCTGTTAGAGTAGCAACTAGAGGAGGTAAAATGACTCAGGAACCACTTTACCCTGAGGGACACCCAAAGAGAATTGAACAAGATTCACAAAGAGCTAACTCTGATGCACGTAGTCCTTCTAAAAAGAAAAAGAAGAAGAAAAATGATAGGACTTTGCATGCCTCTAGTGAACCTGAAATAGAAAAACCTCCTGATAATGATAATGAAATTTCCATCTCTGATGCTGGAACTCAATCTGGTAATGAACACTCACCTTCTGATAATGAAAAAGATAATGATGAGGTTCATAATGATGCTCAAACAAATGATAAAGTACCAGATAATGATGTTGAGATAGAACCTGCTGTTGATCTTGATAACCCACAACCCAAGAATGCAAAATATGATAAAAGAGACTTTATTGCTAGAAAACACGGTAAAGAAAGAGAACCGTGGGTTAAAAAACCTATGCCATTTCCACCTAAGTCAACTAAAAAGAAAGATGATGAAGAATTTGAACGCTTTGCTGAAATGCTGAGGCCAGTCTTTTTGCGTACTCGCTTGACTGATATCCTTAAAATGCCTCCTTATGCAAAGTACATGA
The DNA here is from genome assembly GCA_011799875.1 of Thinopyrum elongatum. Lineage (NCBI taxonomy): Eukaryota > Viridiplantae > Streptophyta > Magnoliopsida > Poales > Poaceae > Thinopyrum > Thinopyrum elongatum. The sequence goes on along the minus strand of CM022302.1, from coordinate 570,809,632 downwards.
AAGACATCATCACCAATAAGATAAAAATACCAGAAGCTGAAATCTCCACTATGCTTGCTAATTATACTTTTAAGGATGGAGTACCTAAAAAACTTGGAGATCCGGGAATACCAACTATACCTTGCTCCATCAAAAAGAATTATGTGAAAACTGCTTTATGTGATTTAGGAGCTGGTGTTAGTGTTATGCCTTTCTCTTTATATAAAAGACTTGACTTGAATAAAATCACACCTACTGAAATATCTTTGCAAATGGCTAACAAATCAACTGCCAGACCTATCAGTATTTGTGAGGATGTGCCTGTTGTTGTTGCTAATGTTACTATTTTGACTGACTTTGTTATACTTGAGATGCCCGAGGACAACAACATGTCGATTATCCTTGGTAGACCATTCTTGAATACTGCAGGGATTGTTATTGATTGCAATAAAAGCAAGGTCACTTTTCATATCAATGGTAATGAGCATACGGTGCACTTTCCGAAGAAACAATTCCAAGTGAATGGTATTAATGTTATTGAAAAATCTCCGACAATCACTATTGGAAGTTTTCAACTACCTCTACCTACTACCAAAAAGAAATATGAAATGCTTATTGTTGGGGACATTCATATCCCCGTTGAGGTAACTTAGTGATTTACGAAAGTTCTTCGGTTTCATGCTAATCGAAAGTGGTTGTTAATAAGACTTGATCAACCTTATTAATGGATCATTTTTTAGAGGTATGAAGTTGATGAATTTAGTGAGCACTACCTTCTGTCACTACCTTTTATTTTCTGTTCCTATTAGTTAAATAAAATAAAATGCCATGTTTTGTCTGTTTTCTGATTTTTCCCGTGTAATAAAAAATGACCCAAAAATAAAAGTTCTCAGAATGCCCTGAAAATTTAATATGATTTTTTTATGAATATTTAAGAATTTCTGGTGCAAATAATATTAGAGGGAGGTGCACCAGGTGGGCAAAACCCACCTGGGTGTGCCAGGACCCCCAGGCGTGCCTTATTGGGTTATGGTCCCCACGTGGGCCCCCTCACTTATCTATTCATCCCACATCATCACCTACCTCCAGAAAAAAATTCACCATTGGTCTTGCTCTCGTGTTCTTTCTCTCAAACCCGCGGATTTCGATCTCTTTGCTTGAAGCTCCGTTTCTGATACTGTTTCAGGGGATTGTTGCTTGGTATGTGACTCCTCCGTGTGTCCAATTAGTTTTTGCTTTAGTTGTTTATATTTTGAATAATTAGCTACTCTTGGTGCTGCTGTAGATGAGCTTGCATGTTGAATTCTTAGAGTTCTAAGTAGTTTGAGTGCTTGCTATGGCCTCTATGCATCCCTATGAGTAGTTGTTACCAATATTGTGAAGTTTTGTTGACAAAATTTTTGTCACCCAATAAATTTTCAGAAAATTGTACGCGAATATGATCAACCTCTTTGGAAGGAGTTGTTCGAGGATGAGATCCTCGGGGGCAGCTTCTAGTGACAGCTCCGCTCGTCGGTCTTATGTTGAACCACGTGAAAGTTCCATACGAGATGCCGCCACCAAAACATGCTTATGGCCATGCGATGATTATATGGTGAGTGTGGTTATTAAAGAGGAATTTGAGCAATATGTTCACAATGCCGACCTCGGTCCCTACATATCAGATAAGTGCACTCAATACCACACTCTCACTGAATCATTTGTCAAAGGATTTAAATTCCATTCCCGTGAGTCTAGGGTGTCATTTAAACTGTATGAAAATTCATTTACCCTATCACTGGAAAGGTTTGCTCATCACTGCAAAATTCCATTCTGGGGTTCGCTTGATGAACCACCAAGAGCTAAGCTCGAATTTTTTTTGTCTAGCCTTTGCTACGGTGAGAATAGGGGAGTGACGCAAGGTAGAATAAAGAGCATTCATTTTCCCGCAATTCAATACTTTGCATTATTCAATGTGAAATGTATCGTAGGCAAACAAGATTGTAGTACACTTTGTGCTCCAGACTTGAGCCTCTTACGCACCGCTCTCACTGGTGATAAAAGCTATAATCTTGGAGCGATTGTTGCACGTAGGTTGCAGCACAACACTAATAGTGGTTATTTTTATGGTGGAATTTATGCCACATGCTTAGCGAGAGAGATGGGTGTTTGACCTTTACCATATGACCCTATTTTACCCATGCAATATTTAGACTTTGATGCTGTAAAGCGTCATAAGATACGTAAGGGTAAACCTGATAATTTCACCTACAAGTTGTTGTTTAACCAAGAGTCCATCGTATACACATATTTGCCTGCGCCTACTCTCTTTGATTATCGCAGCAGGGGAAGATATTTTGTTCTTGAGAGCGAGGCCCGAGCCCACAACGCGGCGGTTGTGGCTGCACGGCAGGTTGAGACATCCGAACCAAGAGCCTCCGTGAGCTACCACTCCGACTACTATCTAGGCTATTGACTGATTACCAAGTTAGGCCAAAAGCCTAAGCTTGGGGGAGTACGTATTTCCACCGACATTACATTCATGTTCACACATTTTAGTTGTCGGTGTCCACACTTTTTCATTGTATTATCCATATTAGAATTATTCTCTTGCTTTTCTTCTTTAGTGTTTGAAAAACTTTGAGAAAATCCAAAAATATTTCCAGCTTCTTTTTGCTTTTTATTTCTAGAGTAGTTAGCTGTAGCATTAAAAACAAAACTCAAAAAGATTTCCTTGTTCTTCTTTTGCTTGTTGGGAGCTTTCCCGTGTAAATAGTTTTCTCAATTTTGTTTTTCCCTTTTTATTTGCTTTCTTTCAGAAAACCAAAAACTCCAAAAATATTTCAGTGTGTTTCTCTGAACTTCTTTTCTTTTATTGAGTCATACCAAGGAGAAGACCACGATGAAAATGTTGAGTGGCTCTCATATGCATAATTGTTGATCTAATAAAGAGCCCATTTTACCTTGTCTTCTTCTGTTGAATAAATGTTTGCAGATTCCAGCTTAGTCCATGGCACTCTTGCACTATTATTACTTTCATATCGTTCGGTCGTGCAAGTGAAAGGCAATAATGACGATATTCGATGAAATGGCCGTGGCAGAGAGAAACGGGTATGAACTCGACTTGTTCTGTTTTTGTAAATATGTTTAACCTAGTATCCATGATTCAGCCCATTATGATTAAACATGTTTGCAATGACAATTAGAGATTATAGTTTCTCATGCCATGCATAAGTAGCTGGGAGTGAATAATGATTTATCTTGGATATCAACATTGCGTTAAGATGATTGTGACGTAGTATGATGATATGGTATCCTCCTATGAATATTCGAGTGGCTTGACTTGGCACATGTTCATGCATGTAGTTGAATCAAAACCAACATAGCCTCTATGATATTTATGTTCATGGTGTTCATATCCTACTCATGCTAGTATCCAATGTTACTTATGCATAATGCATGTTCATGACCGTTGTTGCTCTCTAGCTGGCCGCTTCTCAATCTAATTGCTAGCCTTCGCCTGTACTAAGTGGGAATTCTGCTTGTGCATCAAAAACTTGAAACCCAAGTTATTCCAGTTGAGTCCACCATACCTACCTATATGTGGTATTACCCTACCGTCCTAAGTAAATTTGCATGTGCCACCTCTAATTTTCAAAATAAATTTCTCTTTTGTGTGCTCGTACCGCTCGCGAGGCGGCGAGGGGTGGCCAATATTTTTCCATGCTAGATGTGTTATTCTCACGATGTGTGTTTATTCACTTGTCATTGCACGAGAGTACGGCTAAGGTATTAGGGATGCCCAGTCCTGAAATGAAAAATGAATTTACTTTATGTTGTCAAATAATAAATTCCTTGGAAAGTGTTGGTATGGAGGGCACCTGTGGATATGGCTAGCCATGGAAAGTGAAAGAAATGGTAGAAAAAGGAATAAACTTTAATTTCTGTTTGCGAACCGCCTATGATATATCTAGCATGGAAAGTATTGGAAACTCTAAGTCGTTTTCTTTGGTGGGAAAAGTATGCCTCTCAAAATATTTTTATCTCTCAATTTAAGCTTTGAGCTCTGGCACCTCTGCAAATCACTGCTTCCCTCTGCAAAGGGACTATCTATTTACTTTTATGTTGTGTCATCACCTTCTCAAGTAAGCGCCAGAACATGAGAGCACTGCTGTCATGCTTATGCATTGTATGTAGTTAATGTTGGGTGCATCATGACTGGATCTTTTCTACCATGAATTACAATGTTTAGTCGCTGCTTGAACTTTGGAGGTGCTCTGCATTTATGTTTTGCGGTCTCAGAAAGGGCTAGCGAGATACCACTATTGTCATATTATATCATGGCTGTTTTAATAACGTGTTGCCATTTGAGATATCTTATTATTGCTCGCTAGCTGATTATGTCATTGATATGAGTTAATATAATTTTTAAGAGTTATTGTCGACAAGGTTAGTTATAATATTGGCTGAAAACCTGGGTGCTGTTTAAGCTTATTTATGCAAACAAGAGCAAAAGAGTTCGTAAAAGTTTTTCTTTTTCACTTTCAGTTTATCAACTGAATTGCTTGAGGACAAGCAAAGGTTTAAGCTTGGGGGAGTTGATACGTCTCCAACGTATCTGCTTTTCCTAACGCTTTTCCTCTTGTTTTGGACTCTAATTTGCATGATTTGAATGAAACTAACCCCGGATTGACGCTGTTTTCAGCAGAACTACCATGGTGTTGTTTTTGTGCAGAAATAAAAGTTCTCGGAATGGAACGAAACTTTGCGAGGAATTTTTATACAAAATAAGAGAATTTCCGGAGCCAAGAGCCACCTGAGGGGGGCACCTGGGTGGGCACAACCCACCAGGGCGCGTCTGCCCCCCCCAGGCGCGCCCAGGTGGGTTGTCCCCACCTGGTGGCCCCGCAGACCCTGAAACTGACTCTATAAAATCCTGTTTTTCCAGAAAAAAATCAGGGAGAAAGAATTATCGCGTTCCACGAGACGGAGCCGCCGCCACCTCCTGTTATTCATCGGGAGGCCAGATCTGGAGTCCGTTTGGGGCTCCAGAGAGGGGGATCTTCGGTATTCGTCATCACCAACCCTTCTCCATTGCCAATTCCATGATGCTCCCCACCGAGAGTGAGTAATTCCTTCATAGGCTCGCTGGTCGGTGAGGAGTTGGATGAGATTCATCATGTAATCGAGTTAGTTTTGTTAGGGCTTGATCCCTAGTATCCATTATGTTCTGAGATTGATGTTGCAATGACTTTGCCATGCTTAATGCTTGTCACTTTGGGCCCGGGTGCCATAATTTCAGATCTAAACCGTTTATGTTATCACCATTATATCCATGTTCTAGATCCGATCTTGCAAGTTATAGTCACCTACTATGTGTTAGGATCCGGCAACCCGGGAGTGACAATAATCGGGACCACTCCCGGTGATGACCGTAGTTTGAGGAGTTCATGTATTCACCGTGTGTTAATGCTTTGTACCGGTTCTCTATTAAAAGGAGGCCTTAATATCCCTTAGTTTCCAATATGGACCCCACTGCCACGGGAGGGTAGGACAAAAGATGTCATGCAAGTTCTTTCCATAAGCACGTATGACTATTTACGGAATACATGCCTACATTATATTTATGAACTGGAGCTAGTGCCGTATCGCCCTAGGTTATAACTGTCTCATGATGAATATCATCCAACAAATTACCGATCCAATGCCTACGATTTTCCTACATATTGATCTTGCTAAGTTACTACTGCTGCTGTTACTATTGCACTTGCTACAAAATTACTGCTATCACTGTTACCGTTACTATTGCTGCTGCTACTATTATCAAAACTGTCATACTACTTTGCTACTGATCACTTTGTTGCTGATAATTAATCTCCGGGTGTGGTTGAATTGACAACTCAGCTGCTAATACTTACAAATATTCTTTGGCTCCCCTTGTGTCGAATCTATAAATTTGGGTTGAATACTCTACCCTCGAAAACTGTTGGGATCCCCTATACTTGTGGGTTACCAGTCCACGTAATGCTCCATCGTCGCATCCTTCCGCTATAGCTCAGGGTCAATCCGATGTGGTGCTACAAGCCTACGGACGAGAAGACTGTGAAGCACTTCTTCCGCACCAGCCTTGATGGTATGTGGACATCGCTTTCAAGCCGTCCAAAAACACCTTTCCTGACGAGGGGGAAGATTCTGGTCTTGACGCCGAGCACGATTCGTCTGTGGTATGCAATGTTTCACTCACGCTACTGCCCGATCTTATACCATTTTTAGGAGAGTGATCGGCTTAATACATTTCTGAAAAGACTTGGCGCGAGAAGGCCCAGGAGATTAAATCTCCAGCACCACTGCCCGAGGAGGCCTGACCTCCTCTGCTGGAACAGTTGCTTGCCGAGATGCCTTATGTCGTCCTAGTCAAGGAGAACATGGTGCCCAAGAAGACGATGGGCGCGCGCACCCGAGGTGCTATTTCGGACATCAGATCCGAAAGCACTCATAGCTCCTCCACCACTACAGGGGAGCAAGAAGAGAAAAAGGAGGAGGAAGGCGATGGCTCCTCGCCTAAGGGAGGGAACATGGCAGCGTCCGAAGAAGTCGAGGAGGAAGAACTTCCTTGGCAATCCAAGAGGCTTCGGAAAGCTTCTGCCGTCCAGCTCAGCCGGTCCTTGGTGCCTGCTGTAGATGCCTACTCCAGATCATCGGGGGACGTGCTCCCCCCGCCGTGTAGCATGAAATCGCGGCTGACAAGGTATGCCATTTTACACACTGAATATGACAATTTTCATTCCTTATACTCATAATTCTATCACATGAATTTGCTTTTACAGCCCACCATGTTGGCGTCCCTGGGAAAGCGAGTTCGAGGACACTGCTCCTCCACCCGAATTGATGGAGAGCTCCTCGGTCTCAGCCATCCGCCTTTCCCATGCTCACGGTGAGCAAGGGGAGGTGGTGTCACAACCCATCCCACCCGTGCCGAACACAGAGGGGTGTGCGGGGGTGGAGATGGCCGAGGTTAACACTTCGGCCAACAGGGAGTCGAGGCTCCACTGGTGGTACAGGAGCCGGTGCTTAACAGCCCAGAGTCCTCGCCCCCGGCCGCTCCATCGCCGCTGAACCGTACGGAGGTGGTCATCCCTTCTCCAATGAAGGGCGGGGTTGAGGACACCCAGCCGCCCATCTTTGGGCGGCAGAAAGAGGTAGAGGGAGCTCTAAGGAGTCCCTCTATCCTACCCGAGCACCGCGCCGTACTTGGCGCAGCATTCAATCAATTCCTATCCGCAGAGGCCAGAATAATGGAGGCATTCATAAGCCTTGCAAAAGGTTTTGAGGTAAATTTTATTCCTACTACATAAGTTTTTACAACCATAGCGTACTTAAGGTAATGCTTAGTACACCCAGTAGCCCTTGAAGGACAAATTGTAGTAAGGAAAGTTGTCCGAGGACTTGCTGCTTTTCATGATTCTATGTTTGACAGTTTTATAACAGCGCAGATACAGTAGCCCCCGAGCCCTATGTTAGTATTGATAAACTGACTTGGGGTTCAAATGTAATTGCTTAAAAGAAGATTTATTGTGAATGCCAATATGCAGTAGCCCCCGAGACTCTCGTCGGATTTAAAGAGCCGAAGAGAGGATCGATTTTCTATCTTGGAGCCTAATGAAATTTTTATGCGCAGGCCTCCTCCTCAACGTCGGCCATCAACTCGCAAGCATTGGAAGAGCTGAATCGCAAGCTTGCGCGGTCCGAAGAGGACGTAAATCTGTTAAGAAAACAGATAGACAATGCGCAAGGTACGACAAACAGATAGCAACACTATAGCCATACTTGTTGATGAAAGCAACTTAAGTATTAATGTATGTGCTTTCAATGGTTTGGCGGCTACCGCGACGGAGGTGGAGGCCCTTCGTACCGAGCTTAACAAAGCTCGAAAAGAAGCCAAACAGCAAAAAGCTATGGCTGAGAAAAGCCAGGCTGAGCTAGCCAAAGAGCAAAAAGCTCGGCAGAAAGATCAAGCTCAGATCATGGAGGTGAAACATGACCTTAATGGCCTGTATTCGGAGCGTGATGCTCTGAAGACCAAGAGGGAAAAGGATGTGGCCGAGCTCGACAAGCTCGATCAGGCCCGCAAGGAAGCCTAGGTCCAAGCAAGGTTGGACCGAGAGGTACTCCGGCAAGTTTTCGAGATCACCGCTGGTAAGCCATTCTTAATGCATTGCGTCTTCGGTGGTGGTCACTTCGCCGAGCTGATGCAAGTGTGGTGTGTATCAGGTGCCTTTGCGGACCTGCCAAGGAGTGCGGCAGACGCGTGCCAGTACTATTATGGCAGAGAAGATGAAGCAGAGTAGAGAACCTTCTGGGCTCAATTCTGAGCTCTGTCGTTTATGCCGCTCCTAGGAGACCAAATGAAACAGCAGATGGAGCTGCACTACATCGCCATGCCAGCCATGGAGGACCTTTGTGTTACTCTATGGCCTGCCGAGCCGCTGCGAAGCAACTTCTTTGGCCTGGTACATAGGCTCCAAGGTGCCAACCCCCGCGTCCAGCTTTGGAATCGTTCGGCCTACCTGGAGGGTGCTCGGCAGGCGTACACATCTATCAAGACGCACTTTCTGAGGACCAATCCTGAAGAGATGGCGAAGGGCTGCCCGGAGGGGAAGAACCGTGCCCCCTGATACGTCCATTTTGCATCATGTTTTGCTCCTGTTATTTATAGTGTTTTTTATCAATATAACACTTTGTGGATCAATTCTAATGCCTTTCTCTTTTAATATGCAAGATTACGCAAGGAGGGAGAATGCCGGCAGCTGGAATTCTGGACCTGAAAAAGCTATGTCAGAGATACCTATTCTGCATATCTCCAAATGAGCTGAAATTTTGTGGAGATTTATTTTGGAATAAATAAAAAATACTGAATCCAAGAAGTACCAGAGAGGGCAACCTAGGTGCCCACAAGGCACCAGGGCGCGCCACCCCCCAGGCATGCCCTGTTGGCTCGTGGGGCTCCTGGCAGCCTCTGGCCCCTATTTTCTGGTATATAAACCCATTTGCCCTAGAAAAATAAGGAGAAGACTTTCGGGACAGTGCACCGCCGTCTCGAGGCGGCACTTGGGCCGGAGCACTATTGCTCTCCGGCGGAGAGATTCTGCCGGGGATACTTCCCTCCGGGAGGGGGAAATCGTCGCCATCGACATCACCAACGATCCTCTCATCCTAGGAGGACCAATCTTCATCAACATCTTCAACAGCGCCATCTCATCTCAAACCCTAGTTCATCTCTTGTATTCAATCTTTGTCTCAAAACCTCATATTGGTACCTGTGGGTTGCTAGTAGTGTTGATTACATCTTGTAGTTGATGCTAGTTGGTTTTTCTGGTGGAAGATTATATGTTCAGATCCATTATGCTATTCAATACCCCTCTGATCTTGAACATGATGATGATTTGTGAATAGTCACTTTTGTTCTTGAGGACATGGGAGAAGTCTTGTCATAAGTAATCATGTGAATTTGGTATTCGTTCAATATTTTGATGATATGTATGTTGTTTGTTCTCTTAGTGGTGTTATGTGAACGTCGACTACATGACACTTCAACATCTTTGGGACTAAGGGAATGCATTGTGGAGTAGTAATTAGATGATGGGTTTCTAGAGTGACAGAAGCTTAAACCCTAGTTTATGCGCTATTCCGTAAGGGGCTGATTTGGATCCATATGTTTAATGCTATGGTTAGATTTATCTTAATTCTTCTTTCGTAGTTGCGGATGCTTGCGAAGGGGGTTAATCATAAGTGGGAGGCTTGTTCAAGTAAGAACAACACCCAAGCACCGGTCCACCCACATATCAAATTATCAAAGTAGCGAACGTGAATCAAACCAACATGATGAAAGTGACTAGATGAAATTCCCATGTGTCCTCGAGAACGCTTTGCTTACTATAAGAGATCGTTCCGGTTTGTCCTTTGATATAAAAAGGATTGTGCCACCTTGCTGCGCTGTTTCTTACTATTGATACTTGTTACTTGTTACAAATTATCTTGCTATCAAGCTACTCGTTACGAATAATTTCAGTTCTTGCAGAAAACACCTTGCTGAAAACCTCTTGTCATTTCCTTCTGCTCCTCGTTGGGTTTGACACTCTTACTTATCGAAAGGACTACGATTGATCCCCTATACTTTTGGGTCATCAAGACTCTTTTCTGGCGCCGTTGCCGGGGAGTGAAGCACCTTTGGTGACTGGAATTTGGTAAGGAAACATTTGTATTACATGCTGAAATTTATTGTCACTTGTTACTATGGAAAGTAATCCTTTGATGGGTTTGTTCGGGGTATCTTCACCTCTACCGGAAGCGATATGAGTTGCTCCTCAACCTATTGAACCTACTGAAAATATTTATTATGAGATTCCTTTGGGTATGATAGAGAAACCGCTAGCTAATCCTTATGCAGGAGATGGAACAATACATCCTAATATGCACTTAATCTATATGGATGAAATTTGTGGATTATTTAAGCTTGCATGTTTATCCAGAGATAGAGTTAAGAAGAAAGTATTCCCTTTATCTTTGGTGGGAAAGGCCTCGACAACTCTTCTAGGGTTTGGGGTGGACTCGACAACGCTTTTTCAGTCCCGGTTTGGGTGGTCTCGAAAGTTGGTCGGGCGAGAGGGGGTTGATCGACGTCCCCCCTCATGTCGAAGTTACCGGAGTTTTCTATATGAACATAAAAAATTCCACATGACATGTCCGACGAGCGGACCGCCTTTCTCTCATGCATGTCCGACGTCCATGCATACATGAACATACTTGGTAAATTTTAACTAATTTCTATGAACAAAAAAATATTCTATGAATAAAAAAACATCATATGATCATTTTCTATATATATACATCCACCACATCCATGCATACATATGAACAAAAAAACATCATATGATCGTCTATGAACAAAAAAACATCGTATGATCATCTATGAACAAAAAAAATCATCTTATATATGAACAAAAAAAGCATACATCAATGGAAAAAAAGCATACATCATTGGATCATCCATACATCAACATACATCCATATATTTAGAAAAACAATATGCATACATATCCATTTACTAAAAATTTATATGAACAAAAAAATTTTGTATGAAAAAAAAATGCAGAGGGCGTCGGCAACGGCGGCGGCGGCGGGGCAGGGCAGGGGCGTGGGGGAAGGCGGGGTGCTCACTGGGGGCGGCGTCGGGCTAAGGCAGAGGCGCGGGGAGGCGACGGCGAGGTCAGGGAGGCGTCGGGGAGGCGACGACGAGGTCGGGGAGGCATCGGTGATGGTAGCGGCGAGGTCGGGGAGGCGTCGGGGATGCCGCACGGTGGCTGGGAGGCAGGCCGCGGCCACGGCGACGAGGAGGCGCGGCGATTGGAGAGGGGGATGGCATCGGGGCAGGGAGCAGCGGCTGACGTTGGTGCAGGGACGGCGACAGTGATGGCGATGAGGAGCGGGCGGCGACGGGGCAGGGCACGGCGACGGCGACAATGACGAGGAGCAGCAACGGCGGCGATGGGCAGGAGAATGTGAGAACTTTGGGAAAAATTCCTAAGTGTTGGCTTATATAGCAAAGCCTTTAGTCCCGGTTGGTGCCACCAATCAGGACGAAAGGGTGGCTTTGGTCCTGGTTCGAGCCACCAACCGGGACCAAAGGCCTATGCCTGGTACAGCCGCGGTGCGGTTGGATGTTTAGTCCCACCTCGCTAGCTGAGAGGCTTCGACACTGGTTTATAAGTGCGGCTGTGCCTACCACTTCGAGCTCCTCTCTAATGCAGGCCTACGGGCCTATACACACTCTCTCTGCCTATGGGCCTACTGGCCTTCTGCGGGCTTGCATCCTGGCCCAACTAGCGTGTTGGGTTTCTAGTCGTATGCAGGCCATGGTGGCCCAGTAGGCGGCATTTTTTAAATTTTTTCCAGTATTTTTAGTTTTTTTTTCTTTTGTTTCTACTTACAGCTAAATACTTAGAGTTTTTGAGAAGTTCTTTTTGCTTTAGGTCACAAAAATTATAAACTTTCTGTTAGTGCCATTAGTTTTCAAATTTGAATTCTTTGAAATTTGTGCGAATCACTTGTTTGTGAATAACTTTACTTTAAAAATAGATTTTTGAGTGATTCTTTTCTGATATTAATATTAGAGTGTGTTTATCATTATATTCAATTTGGTAATTTTTAGGTTATTTTAAATGGGTGTTTTAATCAAAACAGATTTGTTATTTTAGTTTGCTATTAAAGTTTCTAACAAAAAAATACTTTACGAAAATTCTTTTTGCTATTAATGTTTTGAACAAAAAATACTTTGATAATTTTAGTTGCATAAATTTTATATAATTTTAGTTTCAAAAATACTAGAGGTTTATAAAAGCTTTTTAGTTGATTCTTTTTGCTGTCGAAGAATATTATAGTTTTGTTTTAGTTGATCAAAACAGAATATTTTAGTTGATTCTTTTTAGTTCATTCTTTTTTGCTATTAGAGTTTTATAAAAGTTTTCTATTTCATTCTTTTTGCTATTAGTTCATTCTTTGAGCTAATTGACCCTGAAATTGAAAAGCACTACAAATGAACTCTGAAATGGTTGAAAGTTGGCATGGTATCATCATTTCACCCACATAGCATGTGGTAAAAAGTTGAGAGGGTTATGGCAAAAACTGGATGCACTTCATGTACAAAATGGACAATCTCTTTCGAAGTATCAGGGTTCCGGACGAAAACTCATATGTTACAAAGGGATTTCATTTTTTTGAACCTATTTGAACTCCAGACTTTGTGTGTGTTCAAAATGCACCATTCAAAGCCACATCATCAATTTTCAACCCCTTCCGACCTCATTTGGTATTTTTCATGCATTTGCTGATTTTTTTGAGCTAAATGACCCTGAAATTGAAAAGCAGTACAAATGAACTCTGAAAAGGTTGAAAGCTGGAATGGTATCATCATTTCACCCACATTGCATGTGCTAAAAAGTTGAGAGGGTTACGGCAAAAACTGGATGCACTTCGTGTACAAAATGTACAATCTCTTTCGAAGTATAAGGGTTTCGGACGAAAACTCATCTGTTACAAAAGGCATTTCATTTCTTCACATGTAACTGCAGTGATATTCTAGATCAAAGGCATCATTAGAATAGTTGTGGAGAGAAAGTCTTCACTTTTTCTTCGCTTGTGTCCTTTGCTTATTGCGCTGTAACCATCGATAATCTTCATCGTTTAACAGGGTGCTTGGGTTAGCGTTGACTTTGAAGGGAGGAATTTCGTGAAACTTTTCATAATCTTCAGACATGTCTGTCTTGCCCTCCACTCCCACGATGTCTCTTTTCCTTGAAAGAACTATGTGGCACTTTGGCTCATCGTATGATGTATTCACTTCCTTATCTTTTCCTTTTCTCGGTTTGGTAGACATGTCCTTCACATAGAAAACCTGTGCCACATCATTGGCTAGGACGAATGGTTCGTCTGTGTACCCAAGATTGTTCAGATCCACTGTTGTCATTCTGTACTATGGGTCTACCTGTACCTCGCCTCCTGACAGATTGACCCATTTGCACTGAAAGAAAGGGACCTTAAAATCATGTCCATAGTCAAGTTCCCATATGTCCACTATGTAACCATAATATGTGTCCTTTCCCCTCTTGGTTGCTGCATCAAAGCGGACACCACTGTTTTGGTTGGTGCTCTTTTGATCTTGGGCGATCGTGTAAAATGTATTCCCATTTATCTCGTACCTTTGTAAGTCAATACAGTCGAAGATGGTCCCCTGGCCAACGAGTACAGCTCATCAGAAACAGTGTTGTCACCCATGAGATGTGTTTGCAACCAACTGCCGAAACTGCTGATGTGTTCCCATGTAATCCAGTCATCACACTGCTCCGGGTGTTGGGAGCGCAGAATATTCTTGTGTACATTGACATACGGGGTCACCAAGGTAGAATTCTGTAGAACTGTGTAGTGTGCTTGAGACCAAGAATGCCCATCCCTATATATTATTGAGTCCGCTCCTAGCGTGCCTTTTCCAGTCAGTCTCCCCTCATACCGCGATTGAGGGAGACCAATCTTCTTAAGGTCAGGAATGAAGTCAACACAAAACCCAATGACCTCCTCAGTTTGATGGCCCGTGGAGATGCTTCCTTCTGGCCTAGCACGGTTACGAACATATTTCTTTAAGACTCCCATGAACCTCTCAAAGGGGAACATATTGTGTAGAAATACAGGGCCGAGAATGGCAATCTCGTCGACTAGATGAACTAGGACGTGCGTCATGATATTGAATAAGGATGGTGGGAACACCAGCTCGAAACTGACAAGAAATTGCGCCAAATCACTCCTTAACCTTGGTAGGATTTCTAGATCGATTACCTTCTGAGAGATTGCATTGAGGAATGCACATAGCTTCACAATGGCTAATCGAACGTTTTCCGGTAGAAGCCCCCTCAATGCAACCGGAAGCAGTTGCGTCATAATCACGTGGCCAGTCATGAGACTTTAGGTTCTGGAACTTTTTCTCTGCCATATTTATTATTCCCTTTATATTCGACGAGAAGCCAGACGGGACCTTCATACTGAGCAGGCATTCAAAGAAGATTTCCTTCTCTTCTTTGGTAAGAGCGTAGCTGGCAGGCCCTTCATACTGCTTTGGATGCATGACGTCTTTTTCGTGCACACATTGCTGGTCCTCCCGTGCCTCCAGTGTGTCTTTTGTCTTCCCATACATGCCCAAGAAGCCTAGCAGGTTCACGCAAAGATTCTTCGTCACGTGCATCACGTCGATTACAGAGCAGACCTCTAGGTCTTTCCGATAGGGTAGGTCCCAAAATATAGATTTCTTCTTCCACATGGGTGCGCGTCCCTCAGCGTCATTCGGAACAGATAGTCCGCCGGGACCCTTTCCAAAGATTACTTGTAAATCATTGACCATATCAAGTATGTGATCACCAGGACGGACGGCGGGCTTCTTCCGGTGATCTGCCTCGCCTTTGAAATGCTTGCCTTTCTTTCGACATTGATGGTTGGTCGGAAGAAATTGACGATGTCCCAGGTACACATTCTTCCTGCATTTGTCCAAATATATACTTTCGGTGGCATCTAAACAGTGCGTGCATGCGTGGTATCCCTTGTTTATCTGTCCTGAAAGGTTACTGAGAGCAGGCCAATCATTGATGGTTACAAACAGCGACACATGTAGGTCAAATTCCTGCTGGTCATGCTCGTCCCACACACGTACACCTTTTCCATTCCACAGCTGTAAAAGTTCTTCAACTAATGGCCTTAGGTAAACATCAATGTCGTTGTCGGGTTGCTTAGGGCCTTGGATGAGCACTGGCATCATAATGAACTTCCGCTTCATGCACAACCAAGGAGGAAGGTCATAGATACATAGTCACGGGCCAGGTGCTATGATTGCTGCTTTGCTCCCCAAAATTATTAATGTCATCCGCTCTAAAACCAAACCATATGTTCCTTGCGTCACCTGCAAAGTCCCCCCATGTTCTTTCGATTTTTCTCTACTGTGACCCGTCAACGGGTGCTCTCAACTTCCCGTCTTTCTTACGGTCCTCTTTGTGCCATCGCATCAACTTGGCATGCTCTTTGTTTCTGAACAGACATTTCAACCATGGTACTATAGGAGCATACCACATCACCTTGGCAGGAACCCTCTTCCTGGGGCGCTCGCTCTCAACATTACCAGGGTCATCTCGTCTAATCTTATACCGCAATGCACCGCATACCAGGCATGCGTTCATATCCTCATACGCACCATGGTAGAGGATGAAGTCATTAGGGCATGCATGTATCTTCTGCACCTCCAATCCTAGAGGGCATAGAAGCTTCTTTGCTCTGTACGTACTGTCGGGCAATTCGTTATCCTTTGGAAGCTTCTTCTTCAATATTTTCAGTAGCTTCTCAAATTCGTTGTCAGATACACCATTGTCTGCCTTTCATTGCAGCAATTCCAGTGTGGTACCTGTAACACCCCTATGTAATAGCCACTGTGATTAGCTGCTAATAATGCCAAGTCATATCATTTGCAGTGCCAAGTCATAGAGGTTAACCAAAATAAATCAATTCCATTTTAAAAATCAACTCAAATTCCAAAGTGAAATATGAAGTTGAGCAAACACTGTTGGAAAAATGTTCATTAAGTGGCTAATAATCCAGGAACATTTGTAAAACCATCATCAATAAAGTTGGAGTTAGAAAAGTGACTCAAACAGTATGAAACAGAGCCAAATCAGCAATTATAAAGCTCAAACCATTTTTATTAAATTCAAATGGTTTTCAAACGAGATCAAACTTTTTGTGGCCTTGCTGGACATTGCAATACATCAGTGTGAGCAAGATTCACATTTTTGCAAAATGTTTTGCTAGCTCAAAATATTGCAAAGAGCTACTGTAAACTAAAAACAAAAATAATAAAAGAAAAAGGCCTAAACTGGACTGGACCTAAGTGCACAGTGCACCGGTCCAGCCCAGCCGGCCCGTTTCTCTCTCCTTCTCCCCCTCTCTCTATCGCCGTGTCGGCATCGCCATGGCCGCTCGCGCCTCGACCGTTCGCCGCTCGACACCGCGACGCCGCGGCCAGGCGAGGGGATAAGCTTCCCCCTCCCCGTTCATCTTCCCTGGTAACCCGGCACTCTCCCCCTCACCTTACCCTCGTCTCGCTCGCCCTTCCCCTCTTCGCTCTCCAGATCCACCACGGTCGACGCAGCCATCGCCGGACCGCCGTCGTACACGCGCCCATCGAGCTCCCCACGTCGTTAGTTGAGGTCCAGGAGGTTCGCCGAGCTCCGCCGTGCCGCCTGCGACTTCGAATTGGAGCCGGGAGCCGCTCCACCCTCGCCTACGTCCTCTTCCTCTTCCTCGGGATGACGAGATCGCCGTCGCCGTTCCTCCTCGCTCCTGCACTACTAAGCACCCACAGGGCCTCCGTGAGCCCGCACGGTGAGCACCACCCCTCCTCTTCCCGTTCGTTTCCTTTTTCCGCGGCCGTAGCTAGCTACCGACGCCGCGCGCCATTGCCGCTCTTTGTTTCCGCCGGCGAGCTCACCGTCGTCGACCTATCACTCTACATGCCTCGCTAGTGGGGCCATTGAGCTTCTGGAGGTCTCGCGCATCGCGTGCGAGCACCAGCTCGACTCGGGCAAGCCATATGCTCGAACCCGAGTACGGCCGGCTCTGCCCGCCGCCCGACGCCGTTGCCCTACTCACTGTCGACCACCACCGGCCGTTCTGAAGCCACCAACGGACGCGCGACCTCACCGCCGTTGGAAAGCACTTGACCCCGCGCGATTTGAGCCACCACAGTGAAATTCCGGCAAAGTCCGGCGAAGTACCACCGCGAGACGGCTCGCCGGAGCCGCTCCGGTCACCGGAGATGACCTGTCGCCGACGTGGCACCTCCTGAGCCGCTGACTGCTGGGCCCCACGGGCCTAGTTGACCCAGTTGACCAGGTCACTGGCTGACTGGGCAGCCCCAGTCACTGACTGGTGGGCCCCAGTTGATTGGTCAACTGGTCAGCCGACGCTGACGCCATGCCCACGTCATGCTGACGTCATTTCCCTTTTCTGGTCAATTCTGTTAATATAAATAAATTCAGAAAAATGCTGAAATCTTTAGAAATTGATAGAAAATAAACCGTAGCTCGGATCGAAAAACTTTAAACATGAAAGTTGCTCAGAAGGACGAGACGAATCCGAATTCATGGTCCGTTCGTCCGTCGCACGTCCCTAACTATCCGAACATGGAACCGATCCCCTCCGGTCATCTGTCTGACAATTGTCCGGAACCGGGAAAACATTCTCGGTTGGATTTCCCCTTTTCTAGTTGAAGTGCAACCATACGTTAGGACACACCCGGCACTATTTATTGTCATGTCATACTTTGTGTTGCACTTTTTTGCTTTATATTTATACTGTTTCCTCCCCCTCTTCTCTCTCGATAGAGCCCGGTGCCGACGCAGCACCGGTGATTGGCTACACCACCGACGACCTTGCCCTTGCCGCCGAGCAACCAGGCAAGCCCCCCCCCCTTTTGATCATCTCGATATCACCCATTCTAATATCCCCTGCTTGCATTAGATTTTGCTACTGTTACTGTTTTACCTATTTCTGCTGCATAGCCTATTCATTGTAACCTGTTGTTGATACTTTACCGTTTTCCTAAACTGTTTAGAATAGACTAGGTAGAGACCCATCAGAGACCCCCACTTGACCTGACTGCCCTGCTGGATTCTCAGAAGACCCGATCAACGGGATCGAAGACCAGACCCCGGCACCGCACCTCACTTTCCCCTTAGTTGCTCGACACTACTGTGTTACTATCGAGTGCCGAGGGTGATACCTCGTCAGCACTTCTGATGATAACCTTGTAGGTTAGTTGATCGGTCGTGGTAAGCGAGGGTGATACCTCGTCAGCACTTCTGATGATAACCTTGTAGGTTAGTTGATCGGTCGTGGTAAGCGAGGGTGATACCTCCTACACCACCCCCGATACTGACAAAGCCGCGCAACACCTCAAGCGTGGACCTCGAGGGTGATTCCTCCTACGTCCACCTTGATTTTACATCAGGTGGGAGTACAACGAGTGTGATGCCTCGGATTCCCCTTGATATGGTAGCCTCACGGATGCCTTACATTACTGTTGATACTCATATTTGGAAAGGCGGGTCGACCCTGAGGGGTACCCGCGAATGATGGATAGATACCCGTGAGTTATTCCACGAGGCGCGGCCGGGCATTCTTAGCCCTTGCAGCAAGTCCTCGAGACGAGGCGACAGGGTCACATCTTTCGTGAGTCTCTGCTCATTTCCGCAAGCCCCTAGTCCTAACGATTTGGATATTTGATCCGAGCAGGCCTCTGGCCTGATAGCACTAACCATCACGTGGGCATAGTATGGGCGTTCTACATCGTGACATCAGCCGAAAGCTCTGTCAGACGTCCAGTTCAGCATTGTGGCACGGTCGGATCGTACCGGCCTTTCGAGGCGGTGCTGGTATCCACCCTGCACACAACGACCCGGAGGGCGAGGGGCGATGGCCCAAGACCCCCTTGCGCTTAGGAGGTAGACCGGCAGGGACCTCTCTGCTGAGCTGTAGGTAGGGTTGCGGTGTATCGTTTGGCCGAGGCCGGGCATGACCCAGGAAAGTGTGTCCGGCCGGAGTTAATCGAGCGTGGTGGGTAAGTTGGTGCACCCCTGCAGGGAAGAACACATCTATCGATAGCCGGTCCTACGGTAAAGGACACTCGGAGTTGTATCCCGATCGATACAGCTATAACTTGAGATGATACCTGGATATGTGGCTCTGGGATCATTTTCTCGCAGGGAGTCGAGGAAGGATCTCTGGGCGAGACTGTTACCTGATTCTACTACTACTTACATTATGCTACCCTGTACTCCTCTAAATGCTGCAAGACGCTCGAAGATGCTGGAAGATTCTTGAAGATGCTATTCTTCGATAGGACTAGGCTTTCCTCTCTATTCTGGCATTTCTGCAGCCCAGTCCACATATACAGCCTCCCTTTGATAATGATGCATATGTATTGTAGATCCTTGCTTCCTGAGTACTTCAGAGTACTCACGGTTGCTTTGCTTTCTTTTTCTCCCCTTATCAGTATGTCGAGACCAGATGACGGAGCTCCTGAGACAGCTACACTGTCGACTACGACTACTCCAAGGATGCTACTGCTACGAGTTGGCTGACGACCGGAAGTAGGTTCGGAGGGTCCTAGGCAGGAGGCCTACGCCTTTCGATCGTAGTGTTTTATTTTGTCCCAACTTCTTAAGGCCTTTCTGTTTTCTTTTATATCTGTACTCAGATATCTGATGCTTCCACTGACGCTTGTATGCCATCGAGCTATGTATTCGAGCCCTCGAGGCCCTGGCTTGTAATATAAAACTTGTATGACTTTATTTATGTTTTAGAGTTGTGTTGTGATATCTTCAAGTGAGTCCTTAGGCTTGATCATGTGCATTTGCGTGTATGATTAGCGCACGATTAAGCCGGGGGCGTCACAGGTTGGTATCAGAGCCGACTGCCTCTAGGAACCCCCTTCCAACTCCTTGGCCGAAGTTGAGTCTAGTGGTTCGAAAACTGTTTTACTAACTTGGCTGTGTGGCTTACGGGCCCACGTCGCCGAATGGGTGGTATTAGGATCTTTTATTCCTCGTCTTTACTCTGGGACTCTGTTCTCTCTTCCTTTCGGGTTAAATTTTTTTACTAACTCTGACATTAGGATCTCGTAATCACATCCACCCGGAGTTCTGAAATATTCCCCCCTTGCTTCAAGATTATGGGCCAGGTTCTGCTTACAGGATCCTCTTATCGAGGGCACCCTGTGTTGTCACTTGCAGATTCCTCGCTCCTACAGTTTTCTCCGACGTTGATGTAGCCTTTGCTATGTCTCGTTGTGTACTTCCTTACCGCGTGCCTGCGCGCCGCCTAGTTGTCTAGCCTTCTCTTTTCAGCTGTCGTAATGCCAGATTGTAACCGAGGCTATGTGTGGATTTGAATGTCTGGTGCGAATATGATGAAGTATCTATTGCACTTCCTTCTGTTGTGCACCTTACTTCATGAATCATTCCATACACCTGCAGTTTTCTTGCTAAACTGCCCCTGTTGATTTGGCAGGATGGCTGACGATCCTCCACCTCCATCTTATATTGCTGAAATGAGGCAGCAGTTTGAACTCAACCGTCAGTTTATGACCGGAGTATTGGCTCAGTTCCCAACTCAAAATGCTCAGCAACAAACTGCTCCAATACCTTTGCCAGAATTCGTGCGCCTCAACCCATCTGTTTTCCGTAGCTCCACCAATCCTATGGATGCTGATGATTGGCTTCGTGACATCATGTTTGAGATGGAGTCAGCTAATGTTGCCCCTGCCTGTTATGTCACCTTTGCGACATTTCACTTGAAGGGTCCAGCTGCTTAATGGTGGGAAAGCCACAAGAGTATGATGCCTGCTGAATCTGTACCCACTTGGCAAGAATTCCAGTCAGCTTTTCGTGCACGGTACATTCCTCAAGGTCTGATCGACCAGAAGAAACAGGAGTTCCGTAAACTCACACAGGGCACAATGACTGTGGATGAATATCAGAGGAAATTTCTCGAATTATCCCGCTATGCTAAAGATGATGTCGACACTGACGCACGTAAGCAGGAGAAATTCTGTGAAGGACTGCGTTCCGATATACAGCTCGCATTTCTTGTCCATGATTGTGAGGACTTTGCGACGCTTGTCAGTCAAGCCTACCGAGTTGAAACTGGTCTGGCTAAATATCAGGAGTCGCTCAAACGCACTCGTGATGTAGGCTCATCCTCGGGTCAGCCTGTTCAGAAACGTCGGGTTTGGAATCCACACAATATTCATCACCGACCTGCCCCAACACCAAGACCGTCTTATGTTGCACCTCGTCTGCCTCCGCCGCCGAGACAACTAACGACTCAGAGTGGACAGCTCAATACCATGGCTCCCCCCCAAAATGATGGTTTATGCCGCAAGTGTGGACAATCAGGACACCTTACCCTTGATTGCCTCCAGGGTCAGCCGCAGAATGCTTCTTGTCTTCCTGTTGGTCGAAAGAAGAGCTGCCGAAACCACCGATTCAGAAACCGTAATGTCTTACCGTCTGCTGTTGCACTTGGCCATGCCAATCACGTCGATGCAGAAAAGGCTCAGAAGGAACCGACTATCATGTTGGGAACACTCTCTGTGAATTCAGTACCAGCCTCTGTTCTTTTTGATTCTGGAGCATCGCATGCTTTTGTGTCACAACAATTTGCTCAGTCACATGAGTTATACCTGGAAAAATTACCCACTCCTCTAATGATTCAGTCCCCGAGATCCAAGTGGCAAACCACAATGGTAAGCCCGCACAACCACATCGAGATTGGAGGTCTACTTTTTCCGGTTTCTCTCATTGTACTTGGACCTTCCGACATAGACGTCATTCTTGGTATGGATTGGTTGACAGCCCATAATGCTTTGATTGACTGTGCTGCTAAGACAGTCCAGCTCACTCATCCTTCCGGCCAGACAGTCAGATACTCAGCTCGGACAGCTTAGGATGCCGAGAATCAGATTTATGTTCTGAATGCATTGAATGCTTCACCTCTTGAAGGCATCGAGAACGTTCCAGTTGTTCGTGATTTCCAAGATGTCTTTCCAGAGGAACTTCCAGGAATTCCCCCTGCTAGAGCTGTCGAGTTTGTCATCGACTTGAAACCAGGCACTACTCCTATTGCAAAGCGTCCGTATAAGATGCCTCCGCATCACCTTATTGAACTTAAGGAAGAAATCGACAAGTCACTTAAGAAGGGTTTCATCCACCCCAGTTCATCTGCTTGGGGAGCACCTTCCCTCTTTGTCAAGAAGAAGGATGGTACGAATCGGTTGGTTCAAGATTACCGACCTATCAACCAAGCAACAATTCAGAACAAGTATCCGCTTCCCAGAATCAACGATCTGTACGATCAACTTGCTGGTTCCTCCGTGTTCTCTAAGCTTGATTTGAGATTGGGATACCACCAGATCCGAGTTCGTGAAGAGGATATTCCGAAGACAGCATTCGTTACTCGCTATGGTTCTTATGAGTACACTGTCATGTCCTTCAGCTTGACTAATGCTCCAGCAACCTTCTCCCGGTTAATGAACTACATCTTCATGGATTATCTCGACAAATTCGTCGTGGTATATCTGGATGATATTCTGGTATATTCGAAGAATGAAGAAGAACATGCCGAACATCTTCGGCTTGTACTGGAAAAGTTGCGTGAACATCAACTGTATGCCAAGTATTCCAAATGCAAGTTCTGGTTATCTAAAGTGACATATCTCAGCCATGTGATTTCGAAAGAAGGCTTTGCCGTTAACCCAGAACGAGTTCAGGCTATTCTTGAATAGACTCCACCGAAGAATGTCAAGCAAGTCAGAAGTTTTCTCGGCCTTGCAAGCTATTGCCGTCGCTTTGTCGAGAATTTCTAAAAGATTCCTAAGCCTCTGACTGATCTGCTTCACAAAGGCGTTAAGTTTGAATGGACAGAAAAATGTCAGGAAAGTTTTCAAACACTCAAAGACAAGCTGACATCTGCCCCAGTACTTGCTCCTCCAGATTCTCGCAAAGACTTTGTGATATATTGTGACGCATCCCGTGAAGGATTAGGCTGTGTCCTAATGCAAGAGCGTAAAGTAATTGCCTATGGCTCTCGTCAGTTACGCCCGCATGAAGAGAATTATCCGGTACATGATCTAGAACTAGCTGCTGTCATCTATGCACTGCAGTTGTTGCGACATTACCTCCTCGGTAATCGTTGCGAGATATACACGGATCATAAAAGTTTGAAGTACCTGTTCACTCAGCTATCTTTAAACCTTCGTCAACAAAGATGGATGGAGACCATTGCGGACTACAATTTGGGTATTTCTTATTCCCCTGGCAAGGCTAATGTAATGGCTGATGCATTGAGCCGCAAATCCTATTGCTGTGAACTTGAAGTCCAGCTAGAGCAGCCACTCCTGTATGAAGAGCTTTGAAAGCTAAATCTCGAGATAGTTCCTCAAGGTTACTTAAAAACCTTGGTTGTTGAACCAGACCTTGAGAAGGCCGTTAAGAGTGCGCAAGCTAAAGATGCTGAAATTGATCTCATGAAGAAAGATCTTCACCTGGAAAAGTACAGGGATTTCTCGCTGTCTAAAGATGGAACCTTATATTTCAGAGACCGCATTGTCGTACCTCGCTTCGAGCTAATGACTGACAAGGTCATGAAGGAGGCACATGATACACCACTGTCTATTCATCCGGGTAGCACCAAAATGTATCGTGATCTCCGTCAAAGGTACTGGTGGTCTAGAATGAAGTAGGACATTGCTCGATATGTTGCTGAATGTGATGTTTGCCGTCGCGTTAAAGCAGAACATCAGAAGCCTGCTGGAATTCTGCAACCGCTCCCTATTCCCTTGTGGAAGTGGGATAAAGTGCAGATGGATTTCATTACTGGCCTTCCCAAGTCACAGAAGGGTCACGATGCTATTCTTGTCGTCGTCGACCAACTTTCTAAAGTTGCACATTTTCTACCTGTCAAGGAGACGATCACTGCTAGTCAGTTAGCAGAATTATACATCTCCAGAATTGTTTCACTCCACGGTATTCCGAAAGAGATCAGTTCGGACCGTGGCGGCCTTTTCACTTCCAAGTTCTGGGAAAGTTTCCAACAAGCTATGGGAACTCAAATCACCTGGAGTTCAGCATATCATCCCCAGTCCCAAGGCCAAGTCGAACGAGTAAATCAAGTACTTGAAGACATGCTGCGAGCTTGTGTTATTTCTTTCGGTAAGAAGTGGGAAGAATCTCTCCGGTATGCCGAGTTCTCTTATAACAACAGCTATCAAGCCAGCTTGAAAATGGCCCCCTTCAAAGTTCTATATGGACGTAAGTGTCGAACCCCTCTGAATTGGTCAGAATCTGGGGAACGACCACTCGTGGGTCCGGATATTATCCAACACGCCGAAGAGCAAGTTCGTATTGTCTGGGAGAATCTCAAAGCAGCTCAAGACCGCCAGAAGAGCAATTATGATCGCAAACGATGGGGTTTGACTTATCAACCTGGTGATCAGGCTTATTTGCGAGTCACTCCTATGAAGGGCACTCACCGTTTCGGAATCAAGGGAAAGTTAGCTCCTCGCTATATTGGTCCTTTTCGCATTGTTGCCAGACATGGACAGGTGGCTTATAAATTGGAGTTGCCGCCGCAATTCTCTCATATCCACGATGTCTTCCACGTATCACAGCTTCGTAAATGCTTTAAGGAGTCTCCGCACAGAGCAGTGGATCACGAGATGCTCGAATTGCAAGATGATCTATCTTATAAAGAGCATCCCATCCACATTCTCGATGAAGCTGAACGTCGAACCCGTCAGAAGGTCACCAAGTTCCTGAAAGTGCAGTGGTCAAATCATACCGAAGATGAATCCACTTGGGAACGCGAGGATAACCTCCGTGCTGAATACCCCGACCTCTTTCCTTCTACCTCTTGAATTCTCGGGACGAGAATTTCTTTTAGAGGAGGAGAACTTGTAACACCCCTATGTAATAGCCACTGTGATTAGCTGCTAATAATGCCAAGTCATATCATTTGCAGTGCCAAGTCATAGAGGTTAACCAAAATAAATCAATTCCATTTTAAAAATCAACTCAAATTCCAAAGTGAAATATGAAGTTGAGCAAACACTGTTGGAAAAATGTTCATTAAGTGGCTAATAATCCAGGAACATTTGTAAAACCATCATCAATAAAGTTGGAGTTAGAAAAGTGACTCAAACAGCATGAAACAGAGCCAAATCAGCAATTATAAAGCTCAAACCATTTTTATTAAATTCAAATGGTTTTCAAACGAGCTCAAACTTTTTGTGGCCTTGCTGGACATTGCAATACATCAGTGTGAGCAAGATTCACATTTTTGCAAAATGTTTTGCTAGCTCAAAATATTGCAAAGAACTACTGTAAATTAAAAACAAAAATAATAAAAGAAAAAGGCCTAAACTGGACTGGACCTAAGTGCACAGTGCACCGGTCCAGCCCAGCCGGCCCGTTTCTCTCTCCTTCTCGCCCTCTCTCTATCGCCGTGTCGGCGTCGCCATGGCCGCTCGCGCCTCGACCGTTCGCCGCTCGACACCGCGACGCCGCGGCCAGGCGAGGGGATAAGCTTCCCCCTCCCCGTTCATCTTCCCTGGTCGCCCGGCACTCTCCCCCTCACCTTACCCTCGTCTCGCTCACCCTTCCCCTCTTCGCTCTCCAGATCCACCACGGTCGACGCAGCCATCGCCGGACCGCCGTCGTACACGCGCCCATCGAGCTCCCCACGTCGTCAGCTGAGGTCCAGGAGGTTCGCCGAGCTCCGCCGTGCCGCCTGCGACTTCGAATTGGAGCCGGGAGCCGCTCCACCATCGCCTACGTCCTCTTCCTCTTCCTCGGGACGACGAGATCGCCGTCGCCGTTCCTCCTTGCTCCTGCACTACTAAGCACCCACAGGGCCTCGGTGAGCCCGCACGGTGAGCACCACCCCTCCTCTTCCCGTCTGTTTCCTTTTTCCGCGGCCGTAGCTAGCTACCGACACCGCACGCCATTGCCGCTCTTTGTTTCCGGTGGCGAGCTCACCGTCGTCGACCTATCACTCCACATGCCGCGCTAGTGGTGCCATTGAGCTTCTGGAGGTCTCACGCATCGCGTGCGAGCACCAGCTCGACTCGGGCAAGCCATATGCTCGAACCCGAGAACGGCCGGCTCTGCCCGCCGCCGTTGCCCTACTCGCTGTCGACCACCATCAGCCGTTCTGACGCCACCAACGGACGCGCGACCTCACCGCCGTTCGAAAGCACTTGACCCCGCGCGATTTGAGCCACCACAGTGAAATTCCGGCCAAGTCTGGCGAAGAACCGCCGCGAGACGGCTCGCCAGAGCCGCTCCGGTCGTCGGAGATGACCTGTCGCCGACGTGGCACCTCCTGAGCCTGTGACTGCTGGGCCCCACGGGCCCAGTTGACCCAGTTGACCCGGTCAATGGCTGACTGGGCAGCCCCAGTCACTGACTGGTGGGCCCCAGTTGACTGGTCAACTGGTCAGCCGACGCTGACGCCATGCCCACGTCATGCTGACGTCATTTCCCTTTTCTGGTCAATTCTGTTAATATAAATACATTCAAAAAAATGCTGAAATCTTTAGAAATTCATAGAAAATAAACCGTAGCTCGGATCGAAAAACTTTAAATATGAAAGTTGCTCAGAACGACGAGACGGATCCGAATTCATGGTCCGTTCGTCTGTCGCATGTCCCTAACTATCCGAACATGGAACCGGTCCCCTCCGGTCATCTGTCTGACAAATGTCCGGAACCGGGAAAACATTCCCGGTTGGATTTCCCCTTTTCTAGTTGGCGTGCAACCATACGTTAGGACACACCCGGCACTATTTATTGTCATGTCATACTTTGTGTAGCACTTGTTTGCTTTATATTTATACTGTTTCCTCCCCCTCTTCTCTCTCGATAGAGCCCGGTGCCAACGCAGCACCGGTGATTGGCTACACCACCGACGACCTTGCCCTTGCCGCCGAGCAACCAGGCAAGCCCCCTCTTTTGATCATCTCGATATCACCCATTCTAATATCCCCTGCTTGCATTAGATTTTGCTACTGTTACTGTTTTACCTATTTCTGCTGCATAGCCTATTCATTGTAACCTGTTGTTGATACTTTACCATTTTCCTAAACTGTTTAGAATAGACTGGGTAGAGACCCATCAGAGATCCCCACTTGACCTGACTGCCCTACTGGATTCTCAGAAGACCCGATCAACGGGATCGAAGACCAGACCCCGGCACCGCACCTCACTTTCCCCTTAGTTGCTCGACACTACTGGGTTACTATCGAGTGCCGAGGGTGATACCTCGTCAGCACTTCTGATGATAACCTTGTAGGTTAGTTGATCGGTCGTGGTAAGCGAGGGTGATACCTCGTCAGCACTTCTGATGATAACCTTGTAGGTTAGTTGATCGGTCGTGGTAAGCGAGGGTGATACCTCCTACACCACCCCCAATACTGACAAAGCCGCGCAACACCTCAAGCGTGGACCTCGAGGGTGATTCCTCCTACGTCCACCTTGATTTTACATCAGGTGGGAGTCCAACGAGGGTGATGCCTCGGATTCCCCTTGATATGGTAGCCTCACGGATGCCTTACATTACTGTTGATACTCATATTTGGAAAGGCGGGTCGACCCTGAGGGGTACCCGCGAATGATGGATAGATACCCATGAGTTATTCCACGAGGCGTGGCTGGGCATTCTTAGCCCTTGTAGCAAGTCCTCGAGACGGGGCGACGGGGTCACATCTTTCGTGAGTCTCTGCTCGTTTCCGCAAGCCCCTAGTCCTAACGATTTGGATATTTGATCCGAGCAGGCCTCTGGCCTGATAGCACTAACCATCACGTGGGCATAGTATGGGCGTTCTACATCGTGACATCAGCCGAAAGCTCTGTCAGACGTCTAGTTCAGCATTGTGGCACGGTCGGATCGTACCGGCCTTTCGAGGCGGTGCTGGTATCCACCCTGCACACAATGACCCGGAGGGCGAGGGGCGATGGCCCAAGACCCCCTTGCGCTTAGGAGGTAGACCGGCGGGGACCTCTCTGCTGAGCTGTAGGTAGGGTTGCGGTGTATCGTTTGGCCGAGGCCGGGCATGACACAGGAAAGTGTGTCCGGCCGGAGTTAATCGAGCGTGGTGGGTAAGTTGGTGCACCCCTGCAGGGAAGAACACATCTATCGATAGCCGGTCCTACGGTAAAGGACACTCGGAGTTGTATCCCGATCGATACAGCTATAACTTGAGATGATACCTGGATATGTGGCTCTGGGATCATTTTCTCGCAGGGAGTCAAGGAAGGATCTCTGGGCGAGACTATTACCTGATTCTACTACTACTTACATTATGCTACCCTATACTCCTCTAAATGCTGCAAGACGCTCGAAGATGCTGGAAGATTCTTGAAGATGCTATTCTTCGATAGGACTAGGCTTTCCTATCTATTCTGGCATTTCTGCAGCCCAGTCCACATATACAGCCTCCCTTTGATAATGATGCATATGTATTGTAGATCCTTGCTTGCTGAGTACTTCAGAGTACTCACGGTTGCTTTGCTTTCTTTTTCTCCCCTTATCAGTATGTCGAGACCAGATGACGGAGCTCCTGAGACAGCTACACTGTCGACTACGACTACTCCAAGGATGCTACTGCTACGAGTTGGCTGACGACCGGAAGTAGGTTCGGAGGGTCCTAGGCAGGAGGCCTACGCCTTTCGATCGTAGTGTTTTATTTTGTCCCACCTTCTTAAGGCCTTTCTGTTTACTTTTATATCTGTACTCAGATATCTGATGCTTCCGCTGACGCTTGTATGCCATCGAGCTATGTATTCGAGCCCTCGAGGCCCTGGCTTGTAATATAAAACTTGTATGACTTTATTTATGTTTTAGAGTTGTGTTGTGATATCTTCAAGTGAGTCCTTAGGCTTGATCGTGTACATTTGCGTGTATGATTAGCGCACGATTAAGCCGGGGGCGTCACAGTACCAAGCTTTGTGTTGCCATCTTCGCAATTTGGGTACAACCCTTTTTGTGATCCTCTAACATGAGATCGAACTTCAACTTCTCCCTTTCACTTTGGCATTGTCTCTTTGCATCAACAATGACCCGGCGAAGATCATCATCGGACACATCGTCTAGTTCCTCTTCATCTTCAGCTACCCCCATTGCAGCATCACCGTATTCAGGGGGCAGATAGTTGTCATCATCCCCTTCTTCTTTGTTGTCTTCCATCATAACCCCTCTTTCTCCGTGCTTGGTCCAAACATTATAGTGTGGCATGAAACCCTTCTCAAGCAGGTGGATGTGATGGGTTTTCGAGTCAGAGTAAGACTTCGTATTCTCACATCTAGGGCATGGACAACACATAAAACCATTCTGCTTGTTTGCCTCAGCCACTTTGAGAAAATTATGCACGCCCTTAATGTACTCGAAGGTGCGTCTGTCACCGTACATCCATTGCCGGTTCATCTGCGTGCATTATATATAATTAAGTGTGTCAAAAACCATTACAGAACATCATGAATAGAGAAGTGACCAAATTAATAGAAGTTCCTCATCACATTAAAACCAAAGTACAGTAGTGATCAAATGTTATTACTGAAAAAATAAATACATAAAGTTCATACATAGTTCTCATTGAACAATATATAGCTCTCTAGAGTATCTAATTAAAACATACATTGAAACTATATAAACCATTTCAATGCAACAACAAATGCGATCATAATCGCAACTAAGGTAACAATTGATCCAACGGCATAATGATACCAAGCCTCAGTATGAATGGCATATTTTTTAATCTTTCTAATCTTCAAGCGCATTTTATCCATCTTGATCTTGTGATCATCGACGATATCTGCAACATGCATCTCCAATTCCATCTTCTCGTCCTCAATTCTTTTCAATTTTTTCTTCAAGTAATTATTTTCTTTTTCAACTAAATTTGACCTCTCGTCAAGACGGTCGGTTGGAATTTCCGGTTCACATACCTCCTAGATAAAAACATCTATGTCACGTTGGTCGGCATAATTGTCATAAACACTAAATGAAACAAATAGTTATAAAAGATAATATATACCACATCCGAATCATAGACAGGACGAGGGTTGACGGGGGCGGATACCAAAACCATCGCACTATATAATAACAAACAATAATAAAAGTAAGAAAATTATACAAGTATCTACCTAAATCATACAAGTAAGATTTTTTTTCTTTTAGAAAGAAGATTAGAACAAGAGGCTCACCATGGTGGTGCCGGCGACGAGATCGGCGCGGGTGATCGACGGCGGTGAGGACGGGGACGGGTCAGGACGGACCACCAAACCTAGACAAATCTTGAGGAAAATGGACGTTGGACAAGGAGCTTCGAGAGGAGAAAGCTTAAGTGTGGCTCGGGCATTTCATCGAACACCTCATGTTTATAGGAGGTGAGCTAGAGCACCACACACCTCTGCCCACGGCTGGCCAAAAAAAACAGAGCAGTGGCTCTGTTCGCGGGCAGGGGCGGGGTATATATAGGCTTCTCTTTAGTCCCGGCTTGTGTCTAAAACTAGGACTAAAGGACAACATTTGGTCCCGGTTCCAGCCACCAACCGGGACTAAAGGTGGTGGGCCAGGAGCGAGGACCATTGGTCCCGGCTCGTGTCTGGAACCGGGACCAAAAGTGTCAGACGAACCGGGACCAATGGCCCCCAAGGCCTGGCCGGCGCCCTGGCCTCATGAACCCGGACTGATGCCCCTTTTGGTCCCGGTTCGTGAGTGAACCGGGATTAATGCCCTTACCGAGGCTTCAACCAAAGCCCAATTTTCTACTAGTGCCTTTCCTTAACTAATCCCTCCTCCAACTTATATGGAAAACAAGATGGAACGATAATGGCTATTTTGCAAGATAAATTAAAATTTTGGTTCAAAATTTCATATAATTTTAAAAAATCATAGAAAAAATCTACTTAATACTACATGTTTTTAGTAGTAATGTGGGAAATTCGGAGCTTATTTTGACAACAAGATTAGGACATCATGGTTATTTTTTTCAAAAGGGCACTTAGTTTTCTCGCCATTGACTTGAGCCTACCCTCGATTTTCTTCCTAGATTCGCCACTGGCCGTGGTGTCCCACTCCCTCGCAGCTCTTCCCTCCCACTCAACGTGGCCACCCTTCCGTTCGTCACTCTTGTGCTGCGCTCCACCGGCCAACCCTGCCTCTGGTGCAGTGATACGCCTGCCCGCTAGCTAGTTGCGTGTTGTGCTACTTGGTGTACTCCCAAGTTCTACATCAACCTCGCCATCTTTGCTTTCGGCGTGGCCCGGTCGGGTAACTTGGGTGTGGCCGACACTGAGCGGCTTGTCCGCCGGCATGGAGCAGCTCATCGTCATTAACCTGCAGCAGTTGAATGAACGTCCATTGCTGAAGATATGAAGATGGGACTACCACCGTTTTTCCTTGTTCATGGAAGATGCGATGATCCATCGTGTGGATGCATAGTGAATGTATTGATGTATACACACTGAGACACCAAGGAATATTTTACCAATGCCACTGCTACAAATGGTGTCGCCGGTGGTCATCTCAGTCGACAACGACATCATGCTTGTGCATTTGATCACGACTAATATGTGTAACTACACAATCTACACCTAATCCATATGACATATATATTTATATATGCTCTACGTGTATGTTTGTATTACATAAGAATCTGATGAGTATCTATATATGTGGTAGATTATATTTCAGCGCATGATACAAGTTATTACCGCAAACACAAAAGGGACTAGCATAAAAAGTCAAAAGTACTGTCGAAACACATGATCAAAAACATTTAGTGACAAAAGTATGACAAGGATGAATAATTCATAATTTATGTATGTATGTCACGACACAATATTCCAACCAACCTATAGATTGGCGGTGACTATTTTAACAAGATATATATACCTCGGTGTAAACTATGACTTTGTATACTATAACTATTTCTACAATCTATATGGTTCAATTTATGGTGAAGGTTGACCTTAATGCCTAATATATATACTATATAAGCTAAAGGTGACAGCTAGACTACTCTTGGTTGGCTAGAAATCTACTCTTGGCTGGCTAGAAATCCGGAGGGAGAACCCACATGCCACCTGGAGCATGAGCAACTACATACGTTTGGGTCCTCCACACGACATCGTCACTTGTAGGATATAAACAGTAACCATGATCTTGCAAATCTCGTCGAGCATACCAGATCATCAATAGTGTAGATGCAGCTTCTCCACAACTCGCAGTGCCCAACAGCCGACACGTACACAACCTTGGACCACATTTTCCTTAAAAAAACAACATAGTCACCCAAACTTGTTACCTCCTCCCACTTGTAGGTGTACTCTGCCGTCGATTCATCAGCAAGCTCAAACACCTTGAAGAAAGGCTCACGAAAGACTTCACGTGGCGACGGTCTGGCCCTCACCACCATCATTAGCTTGCCTTGTAGCTCAACGATGTTGTTCGACTGCACAAGGGTAGGGTGGCTACGCGCTAGGATTGCCAACAGGTGGGGTTCACCCATGACAACCGGCCAGTGATCTTTGTTCACACCTATTTCGAGCTTGACCAAATCCTCGAAGATGGTGTGGCAATATAGTTGCCCATTGCAAAATACGATGTCCACAATCTCCTGTGCTCAGTTTGAAGCTAGGGGTACGGCGCCGCAGCCGGCCAATCGGTCGATTCGCGCCAACGATCGAAGGATGTCCTTTTTTTGTGCAGGGGATCGCACCCTCTTATCCCAGTTCCAACCAATCAGTCTTTACAATTCCTTATATAAAATTGCAACAAAAGTTGTGGCCAACCGGTTAAAGTTGATCCTTCCAGAAATTATCTTATAAGAACAATCTGCATTTGTGCCTGGCAGGCTCATAACAGACAATATTATTTCTGCTTATGAATGCTTGCATTTCATGAAGCTTAGCAGGGCAAAGAAGAATCGCTACTGTGCTTTAAAACTTGATATGATGAAAGCTTATGACAGAGTGGAATGGACATATCTACAAGCCATAATGGAGAAGCTGGCTTTCCTTCAACCTAGATTTCAACGGTTATGGGAATGGTTACCTCAATTTCTTTTTCTGTTCAGTTTAATGGATGTAAGCTTGAGAAGTTTAGACCTTCAAGGGGTATAAGATAGGGAGATCCAATCTCGCCATACCTATTCTTGATTGCAGTACAGGGCCTTTCGTGCCTTTTAAAATCAAGATCTCAGTCAGCTCACCTCAGTGGTATTATGGTGGCCCCATCGGCTCCCCCGGTGAACCATCTTTTATTTGTGGATGACAGCCTGCTGCTTTTCAAGTAGTGTGTGGAAGGCACGGAGGAATTATCAAACCTGTTAAATGTATATTGTCAAGCATCAGGACAATGGGTCAATCAAGATAAATAGTCGATCTTTTTCAGCAAGGGCAGTCCACAGAGCACACGGGGTAATGTGAAAGCTATTTTGCAGGTACCTAATTATCGGTGCTAAAACCGGCGGATCTCGGGTAGGGGGTCCCGAGTTGTAGGTCTAGGAACGATGGTAACAAGAGACGCAAGGAGACGATGTTTACCTAGGTTCGTCCCTCTCGAAGAGGTAAAACCATATGTCCTGCTTTGATTGTATTGCTGTGATTGAGTACAGGGTACAAGATGATCTACCTTGAGATCGTATGTTGTGTTCTAAACCCTAAGGCTGATGATTCTCCCTTTTGGGACCAAACCCCTTGGCTTATATACACGCCAGGGGTGCCTAGGCTACATACATGGTCGGTTGGGAATATGCTGGCTATAGAGCCATCCTTAAAGTACACGCCAAGTCTTTGGAGGTTTCCATCTTAATCACGTCAGGGTTCAAGGCTTCGGTAGTCCTTCCTTCTATAGATCGGCTGGGCCGGTAGCTCGACCCATGGACAGGAGGCCGTACAGGTTGGTACCCCCTAGTCCATGACACTGTCAGTAGCCCCTCAACTTGGTCTCCAAAGTCGAAGATGGCAATTCCATCCACGGATACTCTTCTTCGACTATTGTCTTAGTCTTGGCATTGTCGGCTTGACATCTTCCGCTTCGGCGGGCGAGTTCCGCTTTTAATCGACTTGGGTCCAAAGTTTTGATGGCTTCGTAAATTATGCGGCCTCTTGTAGCAGCCGGTTCCAACAACAATGGGTTTAGAACCATTACCCTTGGCCGGGAGGTCCAAAGCCCTTCTCAGTAAAAGGGATCTATCCACGCCCAAGTACATGAGTGAACTTAGCCTCGAACGATTGCCACGTGGGTACAACAGGAGGGGGAGTTCGAAAACCCTGATAGCTTTTATCGGACCGTCACCACTCACCACGAGGCCGTGCTTATTGCAACAGAGTCGTTTTGCAGCCCGAGGCAGCTCTAAGGCATGTCTCATCAATGTGGAGATCGTGCCCCAGATATTAGGGGATATAACCACCAATTTGTTTTAACCGTCGTGCATATAATGGTACATCGTCTTGGGAACAGGCGATTTACACGGTGCCGCAATGGGACGTTTAGTCTTTTACTGACCTATAAAAGCAGAGGGAGACAATACATTTCCTCCCAAGCTTCCACCCTTGCTCCATTGCCCAAAATTTCTGAAAATCTCCAGCGCCCCCCAGATCCATCTCCAAACTCCCAACTTTCTCTTCCTCCCTTCACCAGCGATGGCTGGCAAGGGCAAGGAGGCGACGACGGCTGTCTCTACGCCGAGCTGAAGGGTAAGTGGGTGTCCTCCACTGTGATGGTGGGAACCATTGAGGAGCTCCGGGCGGCGGGGTACATCCCCGCAGACGCAAAGTGCTAGGCTCTGGCGGCGGGCGAGTCCGGCCGCCCTGCTCCCGCCATCCCAACTCCCAAAGAAGGGGAGAGGGTGGTCTTCGTTCCCCACCTCATCCGAGGTCTGGGGTTCCCTCTTCACCCCTTCGTGAGGGGGGCTACTTTTGTTCTACGGGTTAGATTTCCACCACCTAGCCCTGAACTCCATCCTCCACATAGCTAGTTTTATTACTGTATATAAGGTGTTCTTGCGCGTCCAACCACACTTCGGCTTGTGGTTGAAGACCTTCAGTGTCAAGCCGAAGACTACTAGCTCCCAGCTCACCAAATGCGGCGGGGCCATGATAAGAAAGCTCCCGAGGGTGCTCTGGCCAGAGGGCACCTTCATGGAGACAATCAAGGTGTGGCAGAAAGAGTGGTTCTATATCAACGATCTGCCCACCCAAGGCCAACAAGGGATCCCCACCTTTACGGCCGAGCCCCCGAAGTGACTTGTCTCCTAGACGAAGAAGGGCCTCGATTGGGGCTAGCCAGACGAGGTGGAGATGTTGGAAAAGAGGCTCAAATCAGCTATCGGAAAGGGCGTGAAGTTGGTGGACGTGGTCCACGTAATGCTCCATCGTCGCATCCTTCCGCTCCAGCTCAGGGTCAATCCGATGTGGTGCTACAAGCCTACGGACGAGAAGACCGTGAAGCACTTCTTCCGCACCAGCCTTGATGGTATGTGGACATAGCTTTCAAGCCGTCCAAAAACACCTTTCCTGATGAGGGGGAAGATTCCGGTCTTGATGCCGAGCATGATTCGTTCGTGGTATGCAATGTTTCACTCGCGCTACTGCCCCGATCTTATACCTTTTTAGGAGAGTGATTGGCTTAATACATTTCTGAATAGACTTGGCGCGAGAAGGCCCAGGAGATTAAATCTCCAGCACCACTGCCCGAGGAGGCCTGACCTCCTCTACTGGAACAGTTGCTGGCCGAGACGCCTTACGTCGTCCTGGTCAAGGAGAAGATGGTGCCCAAGAAGATGACAGGCGCGCGCACCCGAGGTGCTATTTCGGACATCAGATCCGAAAGCACTCATATCTCCTCCACCCCTACGGGGGAGCAAGAAGAGAAAAAGGAGGAGGAAGGCAAGGGCTCCTCCCCTAAGGGAGGGAACTCGGTGGCGTCCGAAGAAGTCGAGGAGGAAGAACTTCCTTGGCAATCCAAGAGGCTTCGGAAAGCTTCTGCCGTCCAGCTCAGCCGGTCCTCGGTGCCTGCCGAAGATGTCTACTCCAGATCATCGGGGGACGTGCTCCCCCCCGCCGTGCAGGGAGAAATCATGGCCGAGAAGGTATGTCATTTTACACACTGAATATGACAATTTTCATTCATTATACTCATAATTCTATGACATGAATTTGCTTTTACAAGCCACCACATTGGCGTCCCCGGGAAAGCGAGTCCGAGGACACTGCTCCTCCACCGGAATTGATGGAGAGCTCCTCGGTCTCGGGCATCCGCCTTGCCCATGCTCACGGTGGGCAAGGGGAGGTGGTGTCACAACCCATCCCACCCCGTGCCGAACATGGAGGGGGGTGCCGGGGTGGAGATGGCCGAGGTTAACACTTCGGCCGACAGGGAGCAGAGGCTCCACTGGTGGTACATGAGCCGGTGCTTAACAACCCAGAGTCCTCACCCCCGGCCGCTCCATCGCCGCCGAACCGTACGGAGGTGGTCATCCCTTCTCCAACGAAGGGCGGGGCTGAGGACACCCAGCCGCCCATCTTTGGGCGGCAGAAAGAGGTAGAGGGAGCTCTAAGGAGTCCCTCTATCCTACCCGAGCATCGCGCTGTACTTGGCGCGGCGTTCAATCAATTCCGGTCCGCAGAGGCCGGAATAATGGATGCATTCATAAGCCATGCAAAAGGTTTCGAGGTAAATTTTCTTCCTACTACATAGGTTTTTACAACCATAGCGTACTTAAGGTAATGCTTAGTACACCCAGTAGCCCTTGAAGGACAAATTGTAGTAAGGAAAGTTGTCCGAGGACTTGCTGTTTTCATGATTCTATGGTTGACAGTTTTATTACAGCGCAAATACAGTAGCCCCCGAGCCCTAATTCAATTTTAATAAACTGACTTGGGGGTCAATTCTGAGCTCTGTCGTTTACGCCGCTCCTAGGAGACCAAATGAAACAGCAGATGGAGCTGCACTACATCACCATGCCAGCCATGGAGGACCTTTGTGTTACTCTATGGCCTGCCGAGCCGCTGCGAAGCAACTTCTTTGGCCTGGTACATAGGCTCCAAGGTGCCAACCCCCGCGTCCAGGTATGGAAGGGTTCGGCCTGCCTAAAGGGTGCTCGGCAGGCGTACGCATCTATCAAAAATGCACTTTCTGAGGACCAATCCCGAAGAGATGGCGAAGGGCTGCCCGGAGGGGAAGAACCGTGCCCCCTGATACGTCCATTTTGCATCATGTTTTGCTACTATTATTTATAGTGTTTTTGATCAATATAACACTTTGGGGATCAATTCTAATGCCTTTTCTCTCTTAATATGCAAGATTACGCAAGGAGGGAGAATGCCAGCAGCTGGAATTCTGGAGCTGAAAAAGCTATGTCAGAGATACCTATTCTACACATCTCCAAATGAGCTGAAATTTTGTGGAGATTTATTTTGGAATAAATAAAAAATACTGGATCCAAGAAGTACCAGAGGGGGCCACCTAGGTGCCCACGAGGCACCAGGGCGCGCCACCACCCAGGCATGTCCTGGTGGCTCATGGGGCTGCTGGCCAGCCTCTGGCCCCCATTTCCTGGTATATAAGCCCATTTGCCCTAGAAAAATAAGGAGAAGACTTTCGGGACAGTGCACCGCCGTCTCGAGGCGGCACTTGGGTAGGAGCACTTTTGCTCTTCGGCGGAGAGATTCTGCAGGGGATACTTCCCTTCGGGAGGGGGAAATCGTCGCCATCGACATCACCAACGATCCTCTCATCATGGGAGGACCAATCTTCATCAACATCTTCAACAGCACCATCTCATCTCAAACCCTAGTTCATCTCTTGTATTCAATCTTTGTCTCAAAACCTTAGATTGGTACATGTGGGTTGCTAGTAGTGTTGATTACATCTTGTAGTTGATGCTAGTTGGATTTTCTGGTTGAAGATTATATGTTCAGATCCATTATGCTATTCAATACGCCTCTGATCTTGAACATGATGATGATTTGTGAGTAGTTACTTTTGTTCTTGAGGACATGGGCCGGGAGAAGTCTTGTCATAAGTAATCATGTGAATTTGGTATTCGTTCGATATTTTGATGATTTGTATGTTGTTGGTTCTGTTAGTGGTGTTATGTGAACGTCGACTACATGACACTTCACCATCTTTGGGCCTAAGGGAATGCATTGTGGAGTAGTAATTAGATGATGGGTTGCTAGAGTGACAGAAGCTTAAACCCTAGTTTATGTGCTATTCTGTAAGGGGATGATTTGTATCCATATGTTTAATGCTATGGTTAGATTTATCTTAATTCTTCTTTCGTAGTTGCGGATGCTTGCGAAGGGGGTTAATCATAAGTGGGAGGCTTGTTCAAGTAAGAACAGCACCCAAGCACCGGTCCACCGACATATCAAATTATCAAAGTATCAAACGTGAATCAAACCAACATGATGAAAGTGACTAGATGAAATTCCCATGTGTCCTCGAGAACGCTTTGCTTACTATAAGAGATCGTTCCGGCTTGTCCTTTGCTATAAAAAGGATTGTACCACCTTGCTGCGCTGTTTGTTACTATTGCTACTTCTTACTTGTTACAAATTATCTTGCTATCAAGCTACTCGTTATCGATAATTTCATTTCTTGCAGAAAACACCTTGCTGAAAACCTCTTGTCATTTCCTTCTGCTCCTTGTTGGGTTTGACACTCTTACTTATCAGAAGGACAATGATTGCTCCCCTATACTTTTGGGTCATCAAGACTCTTTTCTGGCGCCGTTGCCGGGGAGTGAAGCGCCTTTGGTGAGTGGAATTTGGTAAGGAAACATTTGTATTACATGCTGAAATTTATTGTCACTTGTTACTATGGAAAGTAATCCTTTGAGGGGTTTATTCAGGGTATCTTCACCTCTACCGGAAGCGATAGGAGTTGCTCCTCAACCTATTGAACCTACTAAAAATATTTATTATGAGATTCCTTCGGGTATGATAGAGAAAACGCTAGCTAATCCTTATGCAGGAGATGGAATAATACATCCTGATATGCACTTAATCTATATGGATGAAATTTGTGGATTATTTAAGCTTGCAAGTTTATCCGGAGATAGAGTTATGAAGAAAGTATTCCCTTTATCTTTGGAGGGAAAGGCATTGACATGGTATAGGCTATGTGATGATACTAACACATGGGATTGGAACCGATTGAAGCTGGAATTCCACCAGAAATTTTATCCTACGCATTTAGTTCATCGTGATTGGAATTATATATATAATTTTTGGCCTCGTGAAGGAGAAAGCATCGCTCAAGCTTGGGGGAGGCTTAAGTATATGTTGCACACATGCCCCAATCATGAGCTCTCAAGAGAAATAATTCTTCAGAACTTTTATGCTCGGCTTTCTCATGATGATCAAACCATGCTTGATTCTTCTTCGACTGGCTCCTTTATGAAGAAAACTATTGAGTTCAGGTGGAACCTTCTGGAAAGAATTAAACACAAATCTAAAGATTGGGAGCTCGACAAAGGTAATGAGTCAGGTATGACACTTGAGTTTGATTGTGTTAAATCTTTTATGGATATTGATGCCTTTCGAAAGTTTAGCACTAAATATGGACTTGACTCTGAGATAGTAGCTTCCTTTTCTGAATCATTTGCTACTCATGTTGATCTCCCCAAGAGAAATGGTTTAAATATCATCCACCTATAGAGTTGAAAGAAGAACCCATTAAGGTTAAGGAAGAAGAAATAATTGTTTACAATGTTGATCCAGTTGTGCCTACTGCTTACATTGAGAAACCACCTTTTCCTGTTAGGATTAAGGAACATGCTAAAGCTTCAACTGTGGTTAACAAAATTAATATTAGAGCACCTAGACCTTCTGAACAAATTGAAGTTGAACCTAATGTTGCTATGGTCAAAGATCTCCTGGTTGATAATTTAGATGGGCATGTTATTTATTTCTGCGATGAAGCAGCTAAAATTGCTAAACCAGATACTAAAGATAAAAACAGACCTGTAGTAGGCATGCCTGTTATTTCTGTTAAAATTGGAGATCATTGCTATCATGGCTTATGTGATTTGGGTGCTACTATGAGTGCTATCCCGTTTACCTTATATCAAGAAATTATGAATGATATTGCACCTGTTGAGATTGAAGATATTGATTTTACTATTAACCTTGCAAACAGAGATACTATTACACCACTTGGGATTGTCAGAGATGTTGAAATCTTGTGTGGTAAGATCAAATATCCTACTGATTTCTTAGTTCTTGGATCACCACAAGATGATTTCTTTCCCATTATATTTGGTAGACCTTTCTTGAACAATGTTAATGCCGAGATTGATTGCGTTAAAAAAATTGTTAGTTTTGATTTTGGTGGTATGTCTCATGAGTTTAATTTCTCTAAGTTTCGTAGACAACCTCATGATAAAGAATTGCCTAGTAAACATGAAATCATTGGTCTTGCTTCTATTGATATACCTCCTACTGATCCGTTAGAACAGTATTTGCTAGACCATGAAAATGATATGCATTTGAATGAAAGAAATGAAATAGACAAGATGTTCTTCGATCAACCACCTATCCTTAAGCACAATTTACCTATTGAAACTCTTGGAGGTCCTCCTCCACCTAAGGGTGACCCTGTATTTGAATTGAAACAATTCCTGATATGTTGAAATATGCTTATCTAGATGAAAAGAAGATATATCCTATTATTATTAGTGCTAACCTTTTAGGGCATGAAGAAAAGAGAGTACTAAAACTCTGAGGAAGCACCATGCTGCTATTGGATATACTCTTGATGATCTTAAGGGCATAAGTCTCACTCTATGTCAGCACAAGATTAATATGGAGCCCGATGCTAAACCAGTTGTCGACCATCAATGACGATTAAATCCTAAGATGAAGGAGGTGGTAAGAACTTAAATATAAAACTTCTGGAATCAGGTATAATTTATCCCATAGCTGATAGTAGATGGGTAAGTCCTGTTCATTGTGTCCCTAAGAAAGGAGGCATTACTGTTGTCCCTAATGATAAAAATGAACTCATTCCACAAAGAATTGTAACTGGTTATAGGATGGTAATTGATTTTACAAAATTAAACAAGGCTACTAGAAAAGATCATTACCCCTTGCCTTTTATCGATCAAATGTTAGAAAGATTATCCAAGCATACACACTTTTGTTTTCTTGATGGATATTCTGGTTTCTCTCAAATAACTGTATCACAAGCCGATCAAGAGAAAACCACATTTACTTGTCCTTTTGGAACTTATGCTTATAGACATATGCCTTTTGGTTTATGTAATGCACCTGCTACCTTTCAAAGATGTATGACTGCTATATTCTCTGACTTCTGTGAAAAGACTGTTGAGGTTTTCATGGATGATTTTCCGGTTTACGGAACTTCCTTTGATGATTGCTTGAGCAACCTTGATCGAGTTTTGCAGAGATGTGAACAAACTAATCTTGTCTTGAATTGGGAGAAGTGCCACTTTATGGTGAATGAAGGTATTGTCTTGGGGCATAAAATTTCTGAAAGAGGTATTGAATTTGATAAAGCTAAGGTTGATGCTATTGAGAAAATGCCATGTCCTAAAGATATAAGAGGCATAAGAAGTTTCCTTGGTCATGCTGGTTTCTATAGAAGGTTAATTAAAGACTTCTCGAAAAAATTTCGGCCTCTTACTAATCTCTTGGAAAAAGATGTTCCATTTGTTCTTGATGATGATTGTGTAGAAGCCTTTGAAACACTTAACCACTGCACCTATTATTCAACCACCTGATTGGAACTTGCCTTTTGAAATTATGTGTGATGCTAGTGACTATGGTGTTGGAGCTGTTCTAGCACAAAGAGTTGATAAGAAATTTATCCATTATGCTAGTAAAACTCTAGGCATTGCTCAAAGAAATTATGCTACAACTGAGAAGGAATTTTTAGAAGTTGTGCTCGCATGTGATAAATTCAGATCTTACATAGTGGATTCTAAAGTAATTGTTCACACCAATCATGCTGCTATTAAATACCTTATGGAAAAGAAAGATGCTAAACCTAGACTTATTAGGTGGGTTCTTCTGTTACAGGAATTTGACTTGCATATTACTGACCCCGTAGCTGATAACTTGTCTAGGTTGGAAAATATTCTTGATGAGCCACTTCCTATTAATGATGATTTTCCTGATGAACAATTAGCTGTTATAAATGCTTCTCGTAATACTCCTTGGTATGCAGACTATGCTAATTACATTGTTGCTAAATTCATACCACCTATTTTCACATACCAACAAAAGAAAAAATTCTTCTATGATTTAAGACATTATTTCTAGGATGACCCACATGTTTATAAAGAAGGGATAGATGCTATTATTAGACGTTGTATACCTGAGCATGAACAGGAACAAATCCTACGGAAGTGTCATTCCGAGGCTTATGGAGGACACCACGTGGGAGACAGAACTGCACATAAGGTTTTACAATCTGGTTTTTATTGGCCTACTCTTTTCAAGGATACTCGTAAGTTTGACTTATTTGTGATGAATGTCAAAGAATTGGTAATGTTGGTAGACATTAGGAAATTCCTATGAATTATTCACTTGTTATTGAACCATTGGATGTTTGAGGATTTGATTACATGGGACCCTTTCCTAAATCCAATGGGTATACACATATTTTTGTTCCTCTTGATTACGTTACTAAGTGGGTAAAAGATATTCCAACTAGTAGTGCTAATCATAACACTTCTATTAAAACATTTAAATAAGTTATTTTTCCAAGGTTCGGAGTCCCTAGATATTTAATGACTGATGGTCGTTCACATTTTATTCATGGTGCTTTCCGTAAACTACTTGCTAAATATTATGTCAACCATAGAATTGCATCTCCTTATCACTCTCAATCTAGTGGTCAAGTTAAATTGAACAATAGAGAAATAAAGTTGATTTTGCAAAAGACCGTTAATAGATCTAGAAAGAATTGGTCTAAGAAACTTGATGATTCATTATGGGCCTACAGAACTGCATATAAAAATACTATGGGTATGTCTCCTTATAAAATGGTTTATAGAAAAGCATGTCATTTACCTCTTGAGTTAGAATATAAAGCATATTGGCCAATTAAAGAACTCAATTATGATTTTAAACTTGCCGGTGAAAATTGGTTATTCGATATTAGCTCACTAGATGAATGGAGAATCCAAGCTTATGAAAATGCCAGATTGTTTAAAGAAAAAGTTAAAAGATGGCATGACAAAAGAATTCAAAATTGGGAATTTAAAGTAGGTGATCATGTTCTATTATAAGATTCTCATTTGAGATTCGTTGCAGGAAAACTTCTCTCTAAGTGGGAAGGACTGTATATCATCGAAGAAGTATATCATCAAAATAAACAACTCCGAAGGCAATAATTCGAGAGTGGTGAATGGGCATAGAATTAAGCATTATATTACAGGTACCCCTTTTAATGTTGAAACTAATATTATTGAAACAATTACACGGAGGAATACATAAGAAAGACCTTCCAGAACACTCCAGAAACCTGAAAAGGGGTAGGTATGTGATACGGTATTAAACCGACTCCAAAAATTCCATAAAAATATTTTCTGTCAGTTTTGGAATATTAAAAAAAAAATACAAAACTAAGAAACAGCCGAGGGGACCCACCTGGTGCCCATGAGGCATGAGGGCGCGCCACCCCCTAGGCGCCCTGGTGGCTCATGGGCCTCACATGAGCCTTCCCGACTCCATTTTCTCCTGGGTTACTTGTTTTGCAAGATAAAACTTCTTTATATATATTCCCAGATGTTTTGACCACCGTATCGCAAAAATATCCTCTGTTCCTGTTTCGTGATATTTTTTTGACAGATCTAGATCGCGATGGCTCCACCAAGCTCTTCCAAGGACAAGTTCTACAAGAAGGTCATCAACCCTTACCTTCTGGAGGTGATGAAACACCCTCAAGCCATCGAGATGCGTGAGGGGGTGCTTCACATCCGGGATGTTCAAGGACCTAAGAAGACTGGGAGCATGGAGGCCAGGCTCGAGGCGGTGGAGCAGGAGATCTTTAAGTGCCAAGGGATGGTGGAACGCGGACTCAGCGCCAACCACTCCATGATCACGGAATTCACCCGTGAACACAAGGTGGATGGCCAATCAATGGGGGACATCATCTTCAAGCTCAACGAATGAATTGACTATCTCTAAGGCCAAATCTATGATCTTCAAAACCAAAATTTTGAGTATGAGGCGAGATTCAAAGGTATGAGTTTAGCTGCAAGTTTCAGGACTCCGGAGACTCGTTCATCATTCTGTGATGTGGAACCTATGCCATGGAAGCCGGAGGACAAGCCCATTACTTCATCACCACCATCATCTCCGAAGAAGGAAATTTGAGCGCATGGGTATGGGCACTCCCCTTGGCTTGTGCCAAGCTTGGGGGAGGTACCTGATACGTCTCCAACGTCTCCAACGTATCTATAATTTTTGATTGTTCCATGCTATTATATTATCTGTTTTGGATGTTTTATATGCATTTAAATGCTATTTTATATTACTTTTGAGACTAACCTATTAACCTAGAGCCCAGTGCCAGTTTCTGTTTTTTCC
This sequence comes from Thinopyrum elongatum, assembly GCA_011799875.1. Classification (NCBI taxonomy): domain Eukaryota; kingdom Viridiplantae; phylum Streptophyta; class Magnoliopsida; order Poales; family Poaceae; genus Thinopyrum; species Thinopyrum elongatum. The sequence goes on along the minus strand of CM022302.1, from coordinate 570,764,904 downwards.
TTGTTTTTGAGTTTTGCAGAAAAGGAATATCAAATAGAGTCCAAATGAGCTGAAAATTTATGAAGATTTTTTATGGACCAGAAGAAGCCCCCGAAGCAAAAGAGTTGGGCCAGAAGAGCCACGAGGCCTCCACAAGGGTGGAGGGCGCGCCCTCCGGTCTTGTGGGCTCCTCGTGGACCCCCCTGACTTGTTCTCGACGCCAAAAATTCCTATAAATATATAAACCCCCAGAAATAAACCTAGATCAGGAGTTCCGCCGCCGCAAGCCTCTGTAGCCATGTAAAATCAATCGGGAGCCTGTTCCGGCACCCTGCCGAAGGGGGAAACCATCACCGGTGGCCATCTTCATCATCCCGACGCTCTCCATGATGAGGAGGGAGTAGTTCACCCTCGGGGCTGAGGGTATGTACCAGTAGCTATGTGTTTGATCTCTCTCTCTCTCTCTCTCTCTCTTGTGTTCTTGATTTGGCACGATCTTGATGTACCGCGAGCTTTGCTATTATAGTTGGATCTTATGATGTTTCTCCCCCTCTACCTTCTTGTAATGAATTGAGTTTTCCCTTTGAAGTAATCTTATCAGATTGAGTCTTTAAGGATTTGAGAACACTTGATGTATGTCTTGCATGTGTTTATCTGTGGTGACAATGGGATATTCACCTGAGCCGCTTGATTTATATTTTGGTGATCAACTTGCGGGTTCTGTGACCTTGTGAACTTATGTATAGGGGTTGGCACACGTTTTCGTCTTGACTCTCCGGTAGAAACATTGGGGCACTCTTTAAAGTTCTTTGTGTTTGTTTGAATAGATGAATCTGAGATTGTGTGATGCATATCGTATAATCAAACCCACGGATACTTGTGGTGACATTGGAGTATCTAGGTGACATTAGGGTTTCGGTTGATGTGTGTCTTAAGGTGTTATTTTAGTACGAACTCTAGGGCTGTTTGTGACACTTATAGGAATAGCCCAATAGATCGATCAGAAAGAATAACTTTGAGGTGGTTTCGTACCCTACAATAATCTCTTCGTTTATTCTCTACTATTAGTGACTTTGGAGTGACTCTTTGTTGCACGTTGAGGGATTGTTATATGATCCGATTCTGTTATCATTGTTGAGAGAACTTGCACTAGTGAAAGTATGAACCCTAGGCCTTGTTTCCAAGCATTGCAATACCGTTTTTGCTCACTTTTACTACTAGTTACCTTGCTGTTTTTATATTTTCAGATTACAAAAACCTATATCTACCATCCATATTGCACTTGTATCACCATCTCTTCGCCGAACTAGTGCACCTATACAATTTATCATTGTATTGGGTGTGTTGGGGACACAAGAGACTCTTTGTTATTTGGTTGCAGGGTTGTTTGAGAGAGACCATCTTCATCCTACGCCTCCCATGGATTGATAAACCTTAGGTCATCCACTTGAGGGAAATTTGCTACTGTCCTACAAAACTCTGCACTTGGAGGCCCAACAATGTCTACAAGGATAAGTTGCGTAGTAGAGATCAAGCTCTTTTCTGGCGCCGTTGCCGGGGGGGAGGGGGTGAGTGCTTGAAGGTATATCTTTAGATCTTGCAATCGAATCTTTTAGTTTCTGGTTTTATCACTAGTTTAGTCTATAAAAGAAAACTACAAAAAAAATGGAATTGAGGTTGGCTCATATGCTTCATCTTTTTAATGTCTTCCGTGAAAATGATGGAAAGGAAAATTGTGCTCAAGTGTTAGAAGAAGAAGTCTATAAAATGTTTGGCACTAAATTTTTGAATGATGAGCATGATTGCAATGTTGTTAGTATGAATTCTTTGAATATCAATGATGCTAATGATATGCAAAGCTACAAGCTTGGGGATGCTATGTTTGATGAAGATGATATTTTAAGTCCCCAAGTTTTGATGAGAATATTTATTATGATGATAGCATGCCTCCTATTTATGATTATATTGATGAAAGTGGGTTTGGAAGAGTGTCAACTCTAGGTACTAATGATCCCACTATTTTGGAGGGTGTTGAATCTTTTCACAATATTGATAAAAGTGGATTTGGAGAGGTCATGACTTTATTTAGTGATGAATCCACTATTTTGGAAGAGGTTCCAATTGATTATGAGAACAAAGTTGCTATCTATGATGATTATTGTGATGACATGTATGCTATAAAGAATAATGATAAACATGAAACTTGTCATCATGATTATAATTTTCAATTGGATTATGCCTCACATGATAGTTATTTTGTTGAGTTTGCTCCCACTACTATTCATTGAGAATAAATTTGCTTATGTGGAGAGTAATAAAATTTCTATGTTTGTGGATCATGAAAAGAATGCTTTATGTGATATCTATATTTTTGAATTCATTCATGATGTTACTGAAAATTATTATGAGGGTGGAACATATGCTTGTAGGTATTGCAATAATATCAAGTCTCCTCTCTATGTGTTGAAAATCTTGAAGTCATGCTTGTTTTGCCTTCCTATGCTAGTTGATTCTTGCTCCCATAAATTGTTTGCTCACAAAATCCCTATGCATAGGAAGTAGGTTAGACTTAAATGTGCTAGTTATATGCTTCATGATGCTCCCGTTATGTTTCAATTCTTATATTTTATGTGAGCATCATTGAAATCATCATGCCTAGCTAAAAAGGCATTAAAGAAAAGCGCATGTTGGGAGACAACCCAATATTTACCCCTACTGTTTTTGTGTTTTCACATGATTAAGCTACTGTAGTAATCATGTTTTATAGCTTTTGTTTGAATAAAGTGCTAAGTAAAGCCTTTGGGATAGTGTGGTTGATAGTTGATTTGATTCTGTGCAAAAACAGAAACTTTTGCGTCCAGTACAGAAATTCCTATCTTTCACTGGAACGTGGAAAAGCTCTAATTTTTTTTACATATTATTGATATACAAATTGTCTACGTTGTCCTAATGTTTTAGAATATTTGTAGTTACATAAGTATGACCTTATTTCAGATTTCACAGACTGTTCTGTTTTTGACAGATTCTGCTTTCGATGCATAGTTTGCTTGTTTTCTAGTTTCTGTGGCTTATATTGCTAAATATAAATTGTAGAAATGATAGGGTACATTAGGCATCATGTGAGAAAAATTTTGAATCTTGTCTTGACAGTACCAAAGTGAATGATTTGTTTTATCATACTAACCCATCTCACGAAGTTCCATTAAGTTTTGTGTGATTGAAGTTTTCATGTTTTGTGTGAGAAATCGATATGAGGAGAATAAGGAGTGACAAGACCCTAAGCTTGGGGATGCTCAAGGCACCACAAGGTAATATCCAAGGAATATCCAAGCAACTAAGCTTAGGGATGCCCCGGAAGGCATCCCCTCTTTCGTCTTCAACATTATCGGTAACCTCACTTGGAGCTATATTTTTATTCGTCACATGATATGTGTTTTTCTTGGAGCGTCATTTTATTTTATTAGGATTTGCTTGCTGTTATTTAGAGTAATGTGTTGCATCTTTTATTTCAATAAAAGTGTCAAGTATAGCCTTTACCATGCTTATTTTGCAAGTCTATATGTTGCTGTTTTGAAAACAGAAAGTTTTCTATAGTTGTCTGAAGTCTTCTGGAAAGTAAGAACATGATAAAATCTTGAAATTTTTACACAATGATTAACAACAAATTTTATACAGTGTGGTAATTTTTAAGAATTTTTGGAGTTAGGGAAGTATGAGTACAATTGCACTCTTTACAGACTGTCCTGTTTAGACAGATTGCTGTTATGTTTGCATTGTTTGTATATGTTTGCTTGTTTAATGATTCTATTTGAGGTTAGGAGTATGAAATATGCAGAGGCATTTAGTATGCAATGTTAAATAATAATTTTAGTGATTTGCTACAGTAGAGAATGATAAGGTTTTGCACTTGATTTATACTAACTTATCTCACGAGTTCTTGTTGAGTTTTGTGTGGATGAAGTTTTTAAGATTTAGGGAAACCATGATATAAAAGGAATTAAGGAGACACAAAAGCTCAAGCTTGGGGATGCCCAAGGCATCCCTAGTTAATATTTCAAGAAGTCTCAAGCATCTAAGCTTGGGGATGCCCCGGTTGGCATCCCACCTTTCTTCTTCAACAATGATCGGTTAGTATCGGTTGAGCCTAAGTTTTTACTTCTTCACATGATGTGTGCTATTTTTAGAAAGTCATTTTATTTTGTTTTATTTTCTGTTTGAATAAAGTACTTAAGATCTGAAATTATTTTATGAGAGAGAGTCCTCACATAGCAACATAATTATTTGACTACTCATTGGTCTTCACTTATATCTTGTTGAGTAGTTTGTCATTTGCTCTAGTACTTCACTTATATCTTTTTAGAGCACGGCGGTGGTTCTATTTTGAATAAATTGTTGAACTCTCATGCTTCACTTATAGTATTTTGAGAGTCTCTCTAAACAGCATGGTAATTTTCTTAGGTTATGAATTTAGTCCTAATATGATGGGCATACAAGAGGGATATAATAAAAACTTTCATATAAAGTGCATTGAATACTACGAGAAGTTTGATTCCTTATGATTGTTTTGAGATATAAAGATGGTGATATTAGAGTCATGCTAGTGAGTAATTGTGGATTTGAGAAATACTTGTGTTAAGGTTTGTGATTCCCGTAGCATGCGCGTATGGTGAACCGTTATGTGATGAAGTCGGAGCATGATTTATTTATTGATTGTCTTCCTTATGAGTGGCGGTCGGGGACGAGCGATGGTCTTTTCCTACCAATCTATCCCCCTAGGAGCATGCGCGTAGTACTTTGTTTCGATAACTAATAGATTTTTGCAATAAGTATGTGAGTTCTTTATGACTAATGTTGAGTCCATGGATTATACGCACTCTCACCCTTCCACCATTGCTAGCCTCTCTTGTACCGCGCAACTTTCGCCGGTACCATACACCCACCATATACCTTCCTCAAAACAGCCACCATACCTACCTATTATGGCATTTCCATAGCCATTCCAAGATATATTGCCATGCAACTTTCCACCGTTCCGTTCTATTATGACACGCCTCATCATTGTCATATTGCTTTGCATGATCATGTAGTTGACATCGTATTTGTGGCAAAGCCACCATTCATAATTTTTTTATACATGTCTCTCTTGCTCATTGCACATCCCGGTACACCGCCGGAGGCATTCATATAGAGTCATATCTTTGTTCTAGTATCAAGTTGTAATTCTTGAGCTGTAAGTAAATAAAAGTGTGATGATCATCATTATTAGAGCATTGTCCCAGTGAGGAAAGGAAGATGGAGGCTATGATTCCCCCACAAGTCGGGATGTGACTCCGGACAAAAAATAAAAATAAAAAAGAGGCCAAAAAAAAGAGAGAGCCCAAAAAAAAGAGAAAAAAATGAGAGAAAAAGAGAGAAGGGACAATGTTACTATCCTTTGACCACACTTGTGCTTCAAAGTAGCACCATGTTCTTCATGATAGAGAGTCTCCTATTTTATCACTTTCATATACTAGTGGGAATTTTTCATTATAGAACTTGGCTTGTATATTCCAATGATGGGCTTCCTCAAACTGCCCTAGGTCTTCGTGAGCAAGCGAGTTGGATCCACACCCACTTAATTTATTTTTGAGCTTTCATACACTTATAGCTCTAGTGCATCCGTTGCATGGCAATCCCTACTCACTCACATTGATATCTATTGATGGGCATCTCCATAGCCCGTTGATACGCCTAGTTGATGTGAGACTATCTCCTTCTTTTTGTCTTCTCCACAACCACCATATTCTATTCCACCTATAGTGCTATGTCCATGGCTCACGCTCATGTATTACGTGAAAGTTGAAAAGGTTTGAGAACATCAAAAGTATGAAACAATTGCTTGAATTGTTATCGGGGTTGTGCATGATTTAAATATTTTGTGTGATGAAGATAGTGCATAGCCAGACTATATGATTTTGTAGGGATAACTTTCTTTGTCCATGTTATTTTGAGAAGACATAATTGCCTTGTTAGTATGCTAGAAGCATTATTGTTTTTATGTCAATATTAAACTTTTGGTTTGAATCTTACGGATCTGAACATTCATGCCAAAATAAAGAAAATTACATGGATAAATATGTTAGGTAGCATTCCACATAAAAAATTCTATTTTTATCATTTACCTACTCGAGGACGAGCATGAATTAAGCTTGGGGATGCATCATACGTCTCCAACGTATCTGTAATTTTTGATTGTTCCATGCTATTATATTATCTGTTTTGGATGTTTTATATGCTATTTTATATTATTTTTGGGACTAACCTATTAACCAAGAGCCCAGTGCCAGTTTTTGTTTTTTTCCTTGTTTTTGAGTTTTGCAGAAAAGGAATATCAAATGGAGTCCAAATGAGCTGATAATTTACGGAGATTTTTTATGGACCAGAAGAAGCCCCCGAAGCGAAAGAGTTGGGCCAGAAGAGCGACGAGGCCTCCACAAGGGTGCAGGGCGCCCCCCCCTAGGGCGCGCCCTCTGGTCTTGTGGGCTCCTCGTGGACCCCCTGACTTGTTCTCGATGCCAAAAATTCCTATAAATATAGAAACCCCTAGAAATAAACCCAGATCGGGAGTTCCGCCGCCGCAAGCCTCTGTAGCCATGAAAAACCAATCGGGAGCCTGTTCCGGCACCCTGCCGGAGAGGGAAACCATCACCGGTGGCCATCTTCATCATGATCCACTTGATGTATGTCTTGCACGTGTTTATCTGTGGTGACAATGGGATATTCACATGATCCACTTGATGTATGTTTTGGTGATCAACTTGCGGGTTCTGTGACCTTGTGAACTTATGCATAGGGGTTGGCACACGTTTTCGTCTTGACTCTCCGGTAGAAAGTTTGGGGCACTCTTTGAAGTTCTTGGTGTTGGTTTCAATAGATGAATCTGAGATTGTGTGATGCATATTGTATAATCAAACCCGCGGATACTTGTGGTGACATTGGAGTATCTAGGTGACATTAGGGTTTTGGTTGATGTGTGTCTTAAGGTGTTATTTTAGTATGAACTCTAGGGTAGTTTGTGACAGTTATAGGAATAGCCAGTAGATCGATCAGAAAGAATAACTTTGAGGTGGTTTCGTACCCTACAATAATCTTTTCGTTTATTCTCCGCTATTAGTGACTTTGGAGTGACTCTTTGTTGCATGTTGAGGGATTGTTATATGATCCAATTATGTTATCATTGTTGAGAGAACTTGCACTAGTGAAAGTATGAACCCTAGGCCTTGTTTCCAAGCATTGCAATACCGTTTTTGCTCACTTTTACTGCTAGTTACCTTTCTGTTTTTATATTTTCAGATTACAAAAACCTATATCTACCATCCTTCTTGCACTTGTATCACCATCTCTTCGCTGAACTAGTGCACCTATACAATTGATCATTGTATTGGGTGTGTTGGGAACACAAGAGACTCTTTGTTATTTGGTTGCAGAGTTGTTTGAGAGAGACCATCTTCATCCTACGCCTCCCACGGATTGATAAACCTTAGGTCATCCACTTGAGGGAAATTTGCTACTGTCCTACAAAACTCTGCACTTGGAGGCCCAACAACGTGTACAAGGATAAGTTGCGTAGTAGACATCAGTGCCCCGGTATCGTATCACCATCACTTTTATCATCTTTACCTATTTTAGTTTGATCCTTAGTTATTTCATGATCTAGTTGAATAAAAGTTTAGTATCATCTATTTTCGAGTGCTAGTTCCGTGATCTATCTATCTATGTAATCGAGTTGAGAGTTATATAATAAAAAGTAGTTTGAGCTTTAGCTTCTTTACTTTTATGTTTCAATCTTAGCAATGAAAATAATGAAAAAGATAATATGCTAATCTTATGGAAAGTAATGACATTACATAAAGAAAAGTAAAAGTGGTAAAATTTATTGAAAGTTAACAAGCATAGCATTGGTCAATGATGCAATTCATGAAAGAATTAATAAGGGAAGAGAAGATTCACATGCAAATATACTATCTTGGACATCTTTTATGATTGTGAGCGCCCATTAAGTATTTTATGTCAAATTGTTGACGTTGGACAAGGAAGACAACGTAATGAATTATGTTTGCTTATATTCACATAGAAGTTATATTGTTATAGATACTCCAACATGTGGTGCTTGCCCAATATCTTTGCTAGCCAAAAATCTGCACCAAGTAGAGATACTACTTGTGCATCCAAAACCATCAAACCTAGTTTCATGTTACGAGAGTCCACTATATCTACCTATGGATTGAATAAGATCTTTCAAGTAAGTTGTCATCGGTGCAAAAAGGAAAAGAAATTGTCTCTAAATATGTTATGAACTTTTATTGTAAGGGAAATAAGCTTTGTACGAACTTGTGATGGTAAAGAAATTAAAGCGACGGACTGTGTAATAAAGGTTGCTATGACAAGGGGCAATATAAAGTGATGTTCCGTTCCATTAAGGGCTTGTGCATCCAACAATAAAAAGTGCATGACAACCTATGCTTCCCTCTGCGAAGGGCCTATCTGTTACTTTGATGTATTTACCTTTTATGCAAGAGTCAATAGTGTTCCCCTCTATTCCTTTTTATTTTTCTCTTTTGCAAGCATCATGTGGTGGAGAGATCTAGGCATATATATCCCGTTGGATGTGAGTGATCATGAGTTATTATTGTTAACATCACCCTTGAGGTGAATAAGTTGGGAGGCGAAACTACAAGCCCCTATCTTTCTATGTGTCTGGCTGAAACTTTTTGCTCCATATATATGTCGTGAGTGTTAGCAATCATAGAAAACTAAATGATGGTTGAGTATGTGGACTTGCTAAAAATCTCCTACATGTGACCCTTCCTGAAAATATGATGAATTGCAATTGCATTGTTGACTGAGAACATAGTTTGTTAGTCTTCAAGAAAGTTTATGCCTTATACTTCATTGTTGTGATGAATTATTACTTGCTCATGAGAAGTTCTATGATAATAAATATTGCTATTATAATAATGATCATGATGCTACTTTGTCCGTATTTTGTTTTTATCGACACCTCTCTCTCTAAACATGTGGACATGATTATCGATATCGGCTTTCGCTTGAGGACAAGCGAGGTCTAAGCTTGGGGGAGTTGATACGTCCATTTTGCATCATGTTTTGCTACTGTTATTTATAGTGTTTTTGATCAATATAACACTTTGTGGATCAATTCTAATGCATTTTCTCTCTTAATATTCAAGATTACACAAGGAGGGAGAATGCTGGCAGCTGGAATTCTGGACCTGAAAAAGCTATGTCAGAGATACCTATTTTGCACATCTCCAAATGAGCTGAAATTTTGTGGGGATTTATTTTGGAATAAATAAAAAATACTGGAGCCAAGAAGTACGTGAGGGGGCTACCCAGGTGCCCATGAGGCACCAGGGCGTGCCACCACCCCCCAGGCGCGCCCTGGTGGCTCGTGGGGCCCCTCGCCAGCCTCTGGCCCCCATTTTCTGGTATATAAGCCCATGTGCCCTAGAAAAAAATAAGGAGAAGACTTTCAGGATGGTGCGCCACCGTCTCGAGGCGAAACTTAGGCAGGAGCACTTTTGCTCTTCGGCGGAGAGATTCTGCCGTGGATACTTCCCTTCGGGAGGGGGAAATCATCGCCATCGACATCACCAATGATCCTCTCATCATGGGAGGACCAATCTTCAACAACATCTTCAACAGCACCATCTCATCTAAAACCCTAGTTCATCTCTTGTATTCAATCTTTGTCTCAAAACCTTAGATTGGTACCTATGGGTTGCTGGTAGTGTTGATTACATCTTGTAGTTGATGCTACTAGGTTTTTCTGGTGGAAGATTATATGTTCAGATACATTATGCTATTCAATACCCCTCTGATCTTTAACATGATGATGATTTTTGAGTAGTTACTTTTGTTCTTGAGGACGTGGGAGAAGTCTTGTCATAATTAATCATGTGAATTTGGTATTCGTTCGATATTTTGATGATATGTATGTTGTTGGTTCTCTAAGTGGTGTTATGTGAACGTCGACTACATGACACTTAGCCATCTTTGAGCGTAAGGGAATGCATTGTGGATTAGTAATTATATGATGGGTTGCTAGAGTGAGAGAAGCTTAAACCCTAGTTTATGCGCTATTCCGTAAGGGGCTGATTTGGATCCATATGTTTAATACTATGGTTAGATTTATCTTAATTCTTGTTTCGTAGTTGCGGATGCTTGCGAAGGCGGTTAATCATAAGTGGGAGACTTGTTCAAGTAAGAATAGCACCCAAGCACCGGTCCACCCACATATCAAATTATCGAAGTAGCGAACGCGAATCAAACCAACAGGATGAAAGTGACTAGACGAAATTCCCATGTGTCCTCGAGAACGCTTTGCTTACTATAAGAGATCATTCTAGCTTGTCCTTTGCTATAAAAAGGATTGGGCCACCTTGTTGCACTCTTTGTTACTATTGCTACTTGTTACTTTTTACAAATTATCTTGGTATCAAACTAATCGTTACTGATAATTTCAGTGCTTGCAGAAAACACCTTGCTGAAAACCGCTTGTCATTTCCTTCTGCTCCTCGTTGGGTTCGACACTCTTACTTATCGAACGGACTATGATTGATCCCCTATACTTGTGGGTTATCACCCCCGAGAAGTACTTTGAAGATGTAATGCCGGGCGCCCGTATCTCGGAAGCAAAGTGTCGTAAGGAGACCCTCTTCGAAGGGCTAGAGAGGTGTATGAATGTAAAAAGACAAGCTTTATTTTGATTGAAGTAATCCTTTTTTGCTTGGTGCATTTTATTTTGACTCCTTTGCGACTGTTTATTATTCTGAAAGTGACCAGTCGTCGACTTCCTCCCCTTTCTAGAAAGTACGTAGGGTATTTCCGTTGATAATAGTACAACCATTAGCCGATGTCTCGGTACCCAGAGGTGGTCGTGTTATCAGAAACAAGGCAATCAGACTATACGGCTTTATAACTTTCACTTAGTCATAGGAGCTTAACATATGGGGGCTAGTTACTAGCCCCCAGTGTTCGGCTTCAGCCGAGGTCAATCCAATAACACTTCGGCCAATATTGCACTTCGGCCAATTTTATAAAAAAGGCCCTTCGTTTAACACGGAGTAACCTCTATCGATTAAAGTTTGACACAATCATCGGATCGCAGACCAGTTTACGCTTATTGTGACAGTCAGCTTTTGGCTTTCTCCACCGAGGTGCTTAACCGGTTAAACCAGAAGCAATCATCATAGTGGTGCTCCTTTTACCCCCTAGCCAAACAATCAGGAACGTAAGGGGTAAGCACAGGAGCCGGGCAACCCAGCTATTGACCAAAGACAAAATTTGAAACTGATGCATATAAAGCAATATTCAAGAATAAGGAGCCGAGGTCTTTTATATGAGTACCTATACAGGCTAGGGGTATGATGAAATCCGAGCGCCCGGTCTAGAGCCAATAAAATATACTAGTTATATCTTTAAAGAATTGTCTTCGGCGCATAAAAAAGAGAGGAGAAAAAGGCATCACGCACGAAATTGAACCGACCACGAGGGTCTTCTCTTTATTAAGTGCTAACATCCAGCCGAATAACATTAGTTGCCGAAGAGAAACTACTATGAATACATAAAAATTAGGAAGGAAGGTTGATGCAGAGCATACATTGTTGGGCTTTGACCTGCCCTAGCTCTGCCGCATGTCTGCGCCTTCCAGCCGTAAGTCCTTGTCCATCCAAGTTGTGTCTTTGCTGCTTGCTACACCGCCGTTGCTATGCTTGTAAATGCATCAATGGGCGGATCCTTTGAAAAGGTCAGAGCGGTGGCAAACGGGTCAGCTTAACGTTGTTTCACAGGCCCCTGGCCTGACCTTTACCAATGCCTTGTAAGCAGCCATGGGTGTACTTTGGCCCCGTTTGATTAAGCCGACCAGGTTACCTTTTGTATTTGTGCTCCACTGCCTCCCATGGTATCTTGAGTGCAAAGTTGTGAACCCGAGGTATGTAACCCTCGGTCAAGCAGGGAGAATAGCAGAGCACATACCCCTATTTTCGGTTATCGCTTGATTGCGTAGAGTCGAAAGTTACATGTTGGAAACATTTGAGTGGGTTCTGTCTAGTCGGTGCCTTCGACGCTTCCTCGCGGCTTGGGCCTCGGCTGCTAGAACCGCGGTTTGCTCCTCTATATTAAGGGAGCACTCTGTGTTGCCATTGATTGTGATGACGCCATTTGGTCCTGGCATCTTGAGCTTTAAATAAGCATAATTGGGGACGGTGTTGAATTTGGCAAAAGCCGTTCGTCCGAGGAAAGCATGATAACCACTCCAAAAAGGGACAATATCGAAGATCAAGTCCTCATTGCGGAGGTTCTCGGGTGATCCGAAGACTACTTCCAAAGTAATAGTGCCAGCGCACTGTGCCTCAACACCTGGTATGATACCCTTAAAGGTGGTATTGCTGGGTTTAATCCTTGATGGATCAATGCCCATCTTTCTGACAGTGTCAGCGTAGATCAGGTTGAGGCTACTTCCGCCGTCCATAAGGACGCGGGTGAGGTGAAAGCCGTCCACTATGGGATCGAGCACCAGAGCCACCGTTCCTCCATGACAGATGATACGTCCATTTTGCATCATGTTTTCCTACTGTTATTTATATTGTTTTTAGTCAATATAACACTTTATGGAGTAATTCTAATGCCTTTTGTCTCTTAATATGCAAGGTTTACACAAAGAGGGAGAATGCCGGCAGATGGAATTCAGGGCCTAAAAAAGTTATAGCAGAGATACCTAATCTGCACATCTCCAAATGAGCTGAAATTTCACGGAGAATTATTTTGGAATATATGAAAAATACTAGAAGAAAAATGTACCAGAGGGGGGCCACCAGGTGCCTACACAGCACCATGGCGCGCCACCCACCCCCCCCCCAGGCACGCCCTGATGCTGTGTGGGGCCCCTGGCCCACTTCTGGCCCCCATCTTTTGGTATATAAGGCATTTTACCCTAGAAAAAATCAGGAAAAGAATTTTGGGACGGGGTACCGCCGCCACGAAGCGGAACTTGAGCAGGAGCACTTTTGCTCTCGGCGGAGAGATTCTGCCGGGGACACTTCCCTCTGGGAGAGGGAAATCAAAGCCTTCGTCATCACCAAAAACCCTCTCATCGTGGGCGGACCAATCTTCATCAACATCTTCAACAACAACATCTCATCTCAATCCCTAGTTCATCTCTTGTATTCAATCTTTGCCTCAAAACCACAGATTGGTACCTGTAGGTTGCTAGTAGTGTTGATTACATCTTGTAGTTGACGCTAGTTGGTTTACTTGTGTGACGCCCCCGGCTTAATCATGCACTAACCATACACGCAAATGCACACGATCAAGCCTAAGGACTCACTTGAAGATATCACAACACAACTCTAAAACATAAATAAAGTCATACAAGCTTTATATTACAAGCCAGGGGTCTCGCGGGCTCGAATACATAAGCTCGCGAACAAGCGTCAGCGGAAGCATCAGATATCTGAGTACAGATATGAAACAGAAATAGAGAAGCCTTTAGAAAGGCGGGGAAAAACAAAAGCTATGATCGAAAGGCGCAGGCCTCCTGCCTGGGACCCTCCGAACCTACTCCTAGTCGTCGGCATGCTCGTAGTAGTAACCACCCTCGGGGTGGTAGTAGAAGTCATCGGCAGAGGCAGCTGTCTCCGAGGCTCCGTCATCTGGTCGCATCAAAAAGGATAAATGGTGAAAAAGAGTAATCAAAGCAACCGTGAGTACTCATCCGAAGTACTCAGCAAGCAAGGATCTATACTACATATGCAACATTATCAACGAAAGGCTATATAAGTGGACTGGGCTGCAGAAATGCAAGAATAGAGAGAAGGCCTAGTGCTATCGAAGACTAGCATCTTCAGCGGTCTTGCAGCGTTATAAGAGTGTAGATTAGTACAGGATAAATTAGTAGTAGTATTAAGTATCAACCTCGGCCAGAGATCCTTTCCCGTCTCCCTGCGGGAAAGCAATCCCAGAGCCCTACTATCCATTTCTCATCACAAGTATCCAGTTCTAGTTGTATCGATCGGGATACAACTCCGAGCGTCCGTTACCGAGGATCGGCTATGCATAGATTATTTCATCCCTGCAGGGGTGCACCAACTTACCCACCACGCTCGATTAACTCCGGCCGGACACACTTTACTGGGTCATGCCCGGCCTCGGCCAAACGATACGCCGCAACCCGACCTAGGCTTAACAAAGAGGTCAGCACGCCGGACTACACCTATGCCCCCAGGGGTCTTGGGCCATCTCCCCGGGAACTCCTGCACGTTGCGGGGTCACCGAGAGTAGACCGAGCAACCCACACTATCAAGGCGGTTGCGTTACGCGGTCCAACTCGGCGTGCGCCGCTCAGACCTTGACATCCATTAAGCTTCGGCTGATGCATACGACGCAAGGTGCAAATAACTGTTCCCACGTGATGGTTAGTGCTATCGGGCCAGAGGCCCACTCAGATCAAATATCCAAACCGTTAGTGAATTAGGAGCGCGCGATAACGAGCAGAGACTCACGATCGATGTGACCCCGTCGCCCTGTCTCGAGGACTTGTGGCAAGGGCTAAGAATGCCCGGCCACGCCTCGTAAATATCTCGCGGGTACTCTCTCTGGCCACCCGACTACACATCAATTGCATCACATGCTCGCGCGGGTACCCCTCATGGCCGACCCGACTTTATCATGGTTCATGGTCAAAGTCATAGTAACTGTGTGTCCAAACACCAGAGGGAAAACTGAGGAATCACCCTCGACGGATTCCACTTGACGTAGTCGTCAAGGTGAACTTAGGAGGAATCACCCTCGAGGTTCACACTTGAGGTGTTGCATGAAGGTGTCGTTATCGGAAGTGGTGAAGGAGGAATCACCTTCGATGACCACGACCGAATAGCCACTATACAGAGTTACATCAGAAGTGCTAAACGAGGTATCACCCTCGGCATTCGATAGTAACGTTGTAGTGTCGTACAACTAAGGGGGGTGATGTGCGGTGCTAGGGCCTGGACCTCGAGTCTTCTGATGATCCAGCGGGGCAACCGGAACATGTGAGGGTTACTGGGGGCTCTATCCAGCCTATACTAAGCAGTTTAGGATAACTAGGTAAGGTATCAATAGCAGGTTACAATAAACAGGCTATGCATCAGAATAGATAAAGCAGTAGCAGCAGCAATTCTAATGCAAGCATAAGAGAGAAGAGAATAGGCGATATCGGAATGTTCAAAGGGGAGGGGTGCATGCCTGGTTGCTCGGCGGCAAAGGCAAGGTCGTTAGTGCTGTCGTCGGGCTCCTGAGCTGCGTCAGTGTCGGGGTCTACCGAGAGAGAAGAGGGGGAGGAAACAGATAAATACACAACAAACAAATGCATCACAGAGCATGCTATGCTAACATGCAGTGCAGGGTTGCCTAAAGATACGTCTAAATCATTTTAGCTATTTTAGGATTTAATTTGGAATTATTAACCGATGTATATGCACTATACATCTATCGGAAACAGGCTAAAAGTTGCGGGTTCAGCTCCGTAGAGGGTCCCGACACGGAAACAGACGACACAATCAGATTCGTCTTGTCGTTCTGATCAACTTTCATGTAGAAAGTTTTTCGATCCGAGCTACGGTTTATTTTCTACGGATATTCAAAGTTTTATTCATTTTCTGGAATTTCTGAATTAATTTTAATTCGAATTATTTTAAACTGAAAATGCTATAGGTACCCACTAGTGCACCCAGCAGAGTGCTGGTGTGGCTGACTGTGGGCCCCAGTTGACTGCCCATTCAGCAGTCAACTGGAGGCTTGACTGGTCAAAAGGGGGGCCCACTGGACCCACATGTCGTTGACTGGGTCCAGCTCAGTCATCATTTGACTAGTTAACTGGGTCCAGTGGGACCCAGTGGTCAGCCTCTGGTCACTTTAACAATATTTAGATTAATCTAATTAGTCTAGTTAGCTCGTGGGCCCAGTCTGTCAGTGATACAACTAATAGTGAGTTAATTAGTACTAATCCAAACGCTACAGTAGTTGGGCCCACTAGTCAGTGGGTATTAGGGCTGGGATTAGTTGCAGGGCGCTGACACATGGCCCCACCGGAGTTTTAAACTGCGGCGTGCGCCGGCGCGGCTCCGGCGAGCATCAGAGGGGTGGCGACGCCCGGGTTTTGCGTATAGATACCCAAATCGAGTGCCGCGACCACCCGGATGACGTGCGTGATGCAACGCACTCAGTGAAACTAACTACGTGGTCGGAGGCGGAGTAAGTCAATGGCGGCGTCCATTCTTGCGGCGGCCGGAGTTCGGTCGAACTCGGGGTCGAGGCTAGGGTGCACTGAAGGCGGCGCGGGTGGTAGTGTTGGCCTCCGGGAAACGTGCTGAGCATGATGCATGGTTTGGAGGCGGTCGGTGCTGGTGGTGGCCGCGTCGGCGAGGCCAACTGCGGCGGCGTGCTTATGGCAACGGCGGCGAGCAGCAAGGGGGCAGCGCACGAGCTAGCTAGCAAAGGGGGAGTGGGGCGGAGCTCACCGGGGAGCACACGGCGGCTCGGTGGTAGGTTTAGTAGCAGCAGCTTAGCAGATTGACACCGGTGATGTCCGGCGATCCGAGGGAGACGAAGGTGGCACGGGGCGATGTGGTGCCACCGAGCTCGTGGCCTTCGGCGCGGAAGAAGAGGCGGACGCCGGCGTGCTTCATGGACACGACGGAGGAACGCACTTGCGTCGGTGGCCGCGAGTAAATGGCGGCGCGGCGTCGATGGCGCTCAGCCAGAGGGGGGAAATGACGCAAGCAGGGAAGAGGGGGAGAAGTGGTGCGGCGGCCAGGGGGGAGGAATGAGGGGTTGTTCTTATCCCCTCCGTGTCGGTGGGCGTCGTTGTGTCGTCCAGCGACCGGAGCAGCGCGCAGCGACCACGGGGACGGCGACACGACGACGAGGGAGAGAGAGAGAGGGGAAAGGTAGGTCGGCTGGGCTGGGCCTGGGTACTGTGCACTTAAGCCCAGTCGAGTTTAGGCCTTTTCTATTTCTTATTTTCTGTTTCCGGTTTTGTTTCTGTTCTGAAAATGATTTAGTCACAGAAATACTTTTGTAAAATATGACTGCTATCCAATTAAATACTAGGTATTATTTAACACTGCCAGAAATTGGTTTGGAGCCAAAATGGTTTCATATAAATTTTGGATTAGATGAAATGGATTAAAGGGTGTTGTTCTGGTACTGTTTCTTGATGTTAGAGTCACTTGACTAACTCAATTAATATAGATCTTATTTTTATAATTGCTTTAGGAATATTTGCATCATTATGAACATTTCTGTTTTGCTGTCTGAAGAAATAATTACTTGACTTGCATTTTAAATTTGAATTTCAATTTGACTTGAGACAAGTGGCATTTTGACTTAGTAAAATCTGATGACATGGCAAATTAATTAGCTTGATGACAGGGTTAAGATCTGGGGATGTTACAACTTGGTGGAAGATTATATGTTCAGATCCAATATGCTATTTAATACCTCTCTGATCATGAGCATGTTGATGATGTGTGAGTAGTAACTTTTGTTCTTGAGGACATGGGAGAAGTCTTGTCATAAGTAATCATGTGAATTTGGTATTCATTTGATATTTTGATGATATGTATGTTGTTGATTCTCTTAGTGGTGTCATGTGAACGTCGACTACATGACACTTCACCATCTTTGGGCCTAAGGGAATGCATTGTGGAGTAGTTATTAGATGATGGGTTGCTAGAGTGCCAGAAGCTTAAACCCTAGTTTATGCGCTATTCCATAAGGGGCTGATTTGGATCCACATGTTTAATGCTATGGTTAGATTTATCTTAATTCTTCTTTCGTAGTTGCGGATGCTTGTGAGAGGGGTTAATCATAAGTGGGAGGTTTGTTCAAGTAAGAACAACACCCTAGCACTGGTCCACCCACATATCAAATTATCAAAGTAGCGAACGCAAATCAAACAAACATGATGAAAGTGACTAGACGAAATTCCCGTGTGTCCTCAAGAGCGTTTTACCTATAATAAGAAACCGTTCCGGCTTGTCCTTTGCTATAAAAAGGATTGGGCCACCTTGCTACACTTTGGTTACTAATATTACATGTTACTTGTTATGAAATATCTTGCTATGAAACTATATGTTACCGCTTATTTCAGTGCTTGCAGAAATTACCTTATCGAAAACCGTTTGTCATTTCCTTCTGCTCCTCGTTGGGTTCGACACTCTTACTTATCGAAAGGACTACGATTGATCCCCTATACTTGTGGGTCATCAAGACTCTTTTCTGGTGCCGTTGCCGGGGAGTGAAGCACCTTTGGTGAGTGGAATTTGGTAAGGAAACATTTATATTACGCGCTGAAATTTATTGTCACTTGTTACTATGGAAAGTAATCCATTGAGGGGTTTGTTCGGGGTATATTCACCTCGACAGGAAACACAAAAAGTTGTCCCTCAAACTACTGCACCTACTGAAAAAATTTATGATGAGATTCCTTCGGGTATGATAGAGAAATTGCTAGCTAATCCTTATGCAGGAGATGGAACAATACATCCTGATATGCACTTGATCTATGTGGATGAAATTTGTGGATTGTTTAAGCTTGCAGGTGTTGGGGAACGTAGTAATAATTCAAAATTTTCCTACGTGTCACCAAGATCAATCTAGGAGATGCTAGCAATAAGTGCATCTTCATACCGTTGAAGATCGCTAAGCGGAAGCGTTACAAGAACGCGGTTGATGGAGTCGTACTCGCGGCGATTCAAATCGCGAAAGATCCGATTCAAGCGCCGAACGGACGGACCTCCGCGGTCAACACACGTACAGCCCGGGGACGTCTCCTCCTTCTAGATCTAGCAAGAGGAGAGGAGAAGTTGAGGGACAGCTCCAGGAGCAAGACGGCGTGGTGGCGGTGGAGCTCGTGGTTCTCCGGCAGAGCTTCGCTAAGCACTACAGAGGAGGAGGAGTAGGAGGGGGGAGGGCTGCGCCAGGGGCAAGGGGTGCAGCTCCCATGCACCTCCCCACTATATATAGGGGTGGAGGGGGATGGTTTCTTGCCCTCGAAGTCCATTGGGGCGTTGGCAAAGGTGGGAGGAAAGAAATCCCATCCTTTGCCTTCCCCACCGATTGTTATCCCCCCTTTTTAGGGATCTTGATCTTATCACTTCGGGATATGATCTTATTCCTTCTAAGGGGGGATCTTGGTGCGCCCTTACCAGGGGTGTGGGGCCTTGCCCCCACTACCCACGTTCATGTGGGTCCCCCCATGCAGGTGGGCCCCACTCCGGAACCTTCTAGAACCTTCCTGGTACAATACCGAAAAATCCCGAACATTTTCCGGTGGCCAAAATAGGACTTCCCATATATAAATGTTTACCTCCGGACAATTTCGGAACTCCTCGTGATGTCCGGGATCTCATCCGAGACTCCGAACAACTTTTGGTAACCACATACAATTCCCATTACAACTCTAGCGTCACCGAACCTTAAGTGTGTAGACCCTACGGGTTCGGGAACCATGCAGACATGACCGAGACACCTCTCTGGCCAATAACCAATAGCGGGATCTGGATACCCATATTGGCTCCGACATGTTCCACGATTATCTCATCGGATGAACCACGATGTCGGGGATCCAATTAATCCCGTATACAATTCCCTTTGTCCATCGGTATGTTACTTGCCTGAGATTCGATCGTCGGTATCCCTATACCTTGTTCAATCTCGTTACCGGCAAGTCTCTTTACTAGTTCCATAACACATGATCCCGTGACTAACTCCTTAGTCACATTGAGCTCATTATGATGATGTATTACCGAGTGGGCCCAGAGATACCTCTCCGTCACACAGAGTGACAAATCCCAGTCTCGATTCATGCCAACCCAACAGACACTTTCGGAGATACCTATAGTGCACCTTTATAGTCACCCAGTTACGTTGTGACATTTGATACACCCAAAGCATTCCTACAGTATCCGGGAGTTGCACAATCTCATGGTCTAAGGAAATGATACTTGACATTAGAACTCTAGCAAACAAACTGCACGATCTTGTGCTATGTTTAGGATTGGGTCTTGTCCATCACATCATTCTCCTAATGATGTGATCCCGTTATCAACAACATCCAATGTTCATGGTCAGGAAACCACAACCATCTATTGATCAACGAGCTAGTCAACTAGAGGCTCACTAGGGACATGCTGTGGTCTATGTATTCACACATGTATTACGGTTTCCGGTTAATACAATTATAGCATGAACAATAGACAATTATCATGAACAAGGAAATATAATAATAACCATTTTATTATTGCCTCTAGGGCATATTTCCAACAGTGTCCCACTTGCACTAGAGTCAATAATCTAGTTACATTGTGATGAATCGAACACCCATAGAGTTCTGGTGCCGATCATGTTTTGCTCGTGGAAGTGGTTTAGTCAACGGATCTGCGACATTCAGATCCGTATGTACTTTACAAATATCTATGTCTCCATCTTGAATATATTCACGAATGGAGTTGAAGCGGCGCTTGATGTGCTTGGCCTTCCTGTGAAACCTGGGCTCCTTGGCAATGGCAATATCTCTAGTGTTGTCACAGAAGAGAATCATCGGGCCCGACGCATTGGGAGTGATAGGTCGGTGATGAACTCCTTCATCCAGACTCCTTCCTGAGCTGCTTCCGAAGCAGCTATGTACTCCACTTCACATGTAGATCCCGCCACGACGCTTTGCTTGCAACTGCACTAGCTGACTACCCCACCGTTCAAAATGTACACATATCCGGTTTGTGACTTGGAGTCATCCAGATCCGTGTCAAAGCTAGCATCAACGTAACCCTTTACGACGAGCTCTTCGGCACCTCCATAAACGAGAAACATATCCTTAGTCCTTTTCAGGTACTTTAGGATATTCTTGACCGATGTCCAGTGTTCCATTCCGGGATCACGTTGGTACCTCCCTACCAAACTTATGGCAAGGTTCACATCAGGTCTGGTACACAGCATGGCATACATAATAGAGCCTATGGCTGAGGCATAGGGGATGAAACTCATCTTTTCTCATTCTTCTGCCGAGGTCGGGCATTGAGCTGCACTCAATCTCACACCTTGCAATACAGGCAAGAACCCCTTCTTGGACTGATCCATATTGAACTTCTTCAATATCTTGTCATGGTATGTGCTTTGTGAAAGACCAATGAGGCGTCTTGATCTATCTCTATAGATCTTGATGCCTAATATGTAAGCAGCTTCTCCAAGGTCCTTCATTGAAAAACACTTATTCAAGTAGGCCTTTATGCTTTCCAAAAGTTCTATATCATTTCCCATCAATAGTATGTCATCCACATATAATATGAGAAATGCTACAAAGCTCCCACTCACTTTCTTGTAAATGCAGGTTTCTGCATAAGTTTGTATAAACCCAAACGCTTTGATCATTTCATCAAAGTGAATGTTCCAACTCCGAGATGCTTGCACCAGCCCATAGATGGAGCGCTGGAGCTTGCATACTTTGTCAGCATTCTTAGGATCGACAAAACCTTCAGGCTGCATCATATACAATTCTTCCTTAAGGAAAACATTAAGGAATGCTATTTTGACGTCCATTTGCTAGATCTCATAATCATATAATGCGGCAATTGCTAACATGATTCGGACGGACTTCAGCTTCGCTACGGGTGAGAAGGTCTCATCGTAGTCAACCCCTTGAACTTGTCGATAACCCTTAGCGACAAGCCGAGCCTTATAGACGGTCACATTACCATCCGCGTCAGTCTTCTTCTTAAAGATCCACTTATTCTCTATGGCTTGCCGATCATCGGGCAAGTCCGTCAAAGTCCATACTTTGTTTTCATACATGGATCCTATCTCGGATTTCATGGCTTCAAGCCATTTGTTGGAATCTGAGCCCGCCATCGCTTCTTCATAGTTTGAAGGTTCACCGTTGTCTAACAACATGATTTCCAGGACAGGGTTGCCGTACCCTCTGGTGCGGAACGTGTCCTTGTGGGCCTACAAAGTTCAGTAGCAACTTGACCCGAAGTTTCATGATCATTAGCATTAACTTCCTCTCTAGTCAGTGCAGGCACCAGAGAAACATCTTCCTGAGCTGCGCTACTCTCCGGTTCAAGAGGGGGTACCTCGTAAAGTTCTACTTTCCTCAAACTTACTTCTTTCGAGAGAAACTCTTTCTCCAGAAAAATTCCATTCTTGGCAACAAAGATCTTGCCTTCGGATCTGAGGTAGAAGGTATACCCAATAGTTTCCTTAGGGTATCCTATGAAGGCGCATTTTTCTGATTTGGGTTCGAGCTTTTCAGGTTGAAGTTTCTTGACATAAGCATCGCATCCCCAAACTTTCAGAAATGACATCTTAGGTTTCTTCCCAAACCATAATTTATACGGTGTCGTCTCAACGGATTTAGACGGTGCCCTATTTAAAGTGAATGCGGCAGTCTCTAAAGCATAACCCCAAAATGATAGCGGTAGATCGGTAAGAGACATCATAGATCGCACCATATCCAATAGAGTGCGATTATGATGTTCGGACACACCATTACGCTGAGGTGTTCCAGGCGGCGTGAGTTGTGAAACAATTCCACATTTCCTTAAGTGCATGCCCAACTCATGACTCAAGTATTCTCCTCCACGATCTGATCGTAAGAACTTCATTTTCCTGTCACGTTGATTCTCTACCTCGCCCTGAAATTCCTTGAACTTTTCAAAGGTCTCAGACTTGTGTTTCATTAAGTAGACATACCCATATCTACTTAAGTCATCAGTGAGGGTGAGAACATAACGATAGCCACCGTGAGCCTCAACACTCATTGGACCGCATACATCAGTATGTATTATTTCCAACAAGTTGGTTGCTCACTCCATTGTTCCGGAGAATGGAGTCTTGGTCATTTTGCCCATGAGGCATGGTTCGCACGTGTCAAATGATTCATAATCCAGAGACTCCAAAAGTCCATCTGCATGGAGTTTCTTCATGCGTTTGACACCAATGTGACCAAGGTGGCAGTGCCACAAGTATGTGGGACTATCATTATCAACCTTACATCTTTTGGCATTCACACTATGAATATGTGTAACATCACGTTCGAGATTCAATAAAAATAAACCATTGACTAGCGGGGCATGACCATAAAACATATCTCTCATATAAATAGAACAACCATTATTCTCGGATTTAAATGAGTAGCCATCTCGCTTTAAACGAGATCCAGATACAATGTTCATGCTAAAAGCTGGCACTAAATAACAATTATTGAGGTTTAAAACTAATCCCGAAGGTAAATGTAGAGGTAGCGTGCCGACGGCGATCACATCGACCATGGAACCATTCCCGACGCACATCGTCACCTCGTCCTTCTCCAGTCTCCGCTTATTCCGCAGCTCCTGTTTTGAGTTACAAATGTGAGCAACCGCACCGGTATCAAATACCCAGGAGCTACTACGAGCGCTGGTAAGGTACACATCAATAACATGTATATCATATATACCTTTGGCGTTGCCAGCCTTCTTATCCGCTAAGTACTTGGGGCAGTTCCGCTTCCAGTGACCATTTCCCTTGCAATAAAAGCACTCAGTCTCAGGCTTGGGTCCATTCTTTGGCTTCTTCCTGGCAACTGACTTACTGGGCACGGCAACTCCCTTGCCGTCCTTCTTGAAGTTCTTCTTACCCTTGCCTTTCTTGAAACTAGTGGTCCTATTCACCATCAACACTTGATGTTCCTTTTTGATCTCCACCTCCGCTGATTTCAGCATTGAATATAACTTAGGATTGGACTTCTCCATCCCTTGCATATTGTAGTTCATCACAAAGCTCTTGTAGCTAGGTGGAAGCGACTGGAGGATCCTGTTAATAACCGAGTCATCTGGAAGATAAACTTCCAGCTGAGACAAGCGGTTGTGCAACCCAGACATTTTGAGTATATGCTCGCTGACAGAGCTGTTTTCCTCCATCTTACAACTGTAGAACTTGTCGAAGACTTCATATCTGTTGACCCGGGCATGAGCTTGGAAAACCATTTTCAGCTCTTGGAACATCTCATATGCTCCGTGTTGCTCAAAACGCTTTTGGAGCCCTGGTTCTAAGCTGTAAAGCATGCCGCACTGAACCAGGGAGTAATCATCACTACGCGACTGCCAGGCGTTCATAACGTCTTGAGTTGCTGGGAAAATGGGTGCGTCACCTAGCGGTGCTTCAAGGACATATGCTTTCTTGGCAGCTATGAGGATGATCCTCAAGTTATCGACCCAGTCCGTATAGTTGCTACCATCGTCTTTCAGCTTGGTTTTCTCTAGGAACGCGTTGAAGTTGAGGGCAACATTAGCGTGGGCCATTGGATCTACAAGATAGATTGTAAAGACAATTTTAGACTAAGTTCATGATAATTAAGTTCATGTGATCAAATTATTTAATGAACTCCCACTCAGATAGACATCCCTCTAGTCATCTAAGTGATACATGATCTGAATCGACTAGGCCGTGTCCGATCATCACGTGAGGCGGACTAGTCATCAACGGTGAACATCTCCATGTTTATCGCATATACTATACGACTCATGTTCGACCTTTCGGTCTCTCGTGTTCCGAGGCCATGTCTGTACATGCTAGGCTCGTCAAGTCAACCTAAGTGTTTTGCATGTGTAAATCTGGCTTACACCCGTTGTATGCGAACATTAGAATCTATCACACCCGATCATCACGTGGTGCTTCGAAACAACGAACCTTCGCAACGGTACACACTTAGGGGGAACACATTTCTTGAAATTTTTAGTGAGGGATCATCTTATTTATGCTACCGTCGTTCTATGCAAATAAGATGTAAACATGATAAACATCACATGCAAATCATAAAGTGACATGATATGGCCAATATCATCTTGCGCTTTTGATCTCCATCTTCGAGGCGCGGCATGATCACCATCGTCACCGGCATGACACCATGATCTCCATCATCATGATCTCCATCGTCGTGTCTTCATGAAGTTGTCTCGCCAACTATTACTTCTACTACTATGGCTAACGGTTAGCAATAAAGTAAAGTAATTACATGGCGTTTTCATTGACACGCAGGTCATACAATAAATTAAGACAACTCCTATGGCTCCTGCCGGTTGTCATACTCATCGACATGCAAGTCGTGATTCCTTTTACAAGAACATGATCAATCTCATACATCACATATATAATTCATCACATCCTTTTGGCCATATCACATCACATAGCATACCCTACAAAAACAAGTTAGACGTCCTCTAATTGTTGTTGCATGTTTTACGTGGCTGCTATGGGTTTCTAGCAAGAATGTTTCTTACCTACGCAAAAGCCACAACGGTGATATGCCAATTGCTATGTACCCTTCATAAGGACCCTCTTCATCGAATCCGATCCGACTAAAGTGGGAGAGACAGACACCCGCTAGCCACCTTATGCAACAAGTGCATTTCAGTCGGTGGAACCTATATCACATAAGCGTACGTGTAAGGTCGGTCCGGGCCGCTTCATCCCACAATGCCGCCGAATCAAGATAGGACTAGTAACGGTAAGCAAATTGAACAAATCATCGCCCACAACTACTTGTGTTCTACTCGTGCATAGAATCTACGCATAAACCTGGCTCTGATACCACTCTTGGGGAACGTAGTAATAATTCAAAATTTTCCTACGTGTCACCAAGATCAATCTAGGAGATGCTAGCAACAAGTGAGAGGGAGTGCATCTTCATACCCTTGAAGATCGCTAAGCGGAAGCGTTAAAAGAACGTGGTTGATGGAGTCGTACTCGTGGCGATTCAAATCACGGAAGATCCGATTCAAGCGCCGAATGGATGGCGCCTCCGCGTTCAACAAATGTACAACCCGGGGACGTCTCCTCCTTCTTGATCCAGCAAGGGGAGAGGAGAAGTTGAGGGAGAGCTCCGGCAGCACGACGGCGTGGTGGCGGTGGAGCTCGTGGTCCTCCGGCAGAGCTTCGCTAAGCACTACGGAGGAGGAGGAGTAGGAGGGGGGAGGGCTGCGCCAGGGGCAAGGGGTGCAGCTCCCATGCACCTCCCCACTATATATAGGGGTGGAGGGGGCTGGTTTCTTGCCCTCCAAGTCCATTGGGGCGTTGGCAAAGGTGGGAGGAAAGAAATCCCATCCTTTCCCTTCCCCACCGATTGTTATCCCCCCTTTTTAGGGATCTTGATCTTATCCCTTCGGGATATGATCTTATTCCTTCTAAGGGGGGATCTTGGTGCGCCTTGACCATGGGTGTGAGGCCTTGCCCCCACTACCCACGTTCATGTGGGTCCCCCCATGCAGGTGGGCCCCACTCCAGAGCCTTCCCGGTACAATACCAAAAAATCCCGAACATTTTCCGGTGGCATAAATAGGACTTCCCATATATAAATCTTTACCTCCGGACCATTCCGGAACTCCTCGTGACATCCGGGATCTCATCTGAGACTCCGAACAACTTTCGGTAACCACATACAATTCCCATTACAACTCTAGCGTCACCGAACCTTAAGTGTGTAGACCCTACGGGTTCGGGAACCATGCAGACATGACCGAGACACCTCTCCGGCCAATAACCAATAGCGGGATCTGGATACCCATATTGGCTCCCACATGTTCCATGATGATCGCATCGGATGAACCACGATGTCGGGGATCCAATTAATCCCGTATACAATTCCCTTTGTCCATCGGTATGTTACTTGCCCGAGATTCGATCGTCGGTATCCCTATACCTTGTTCAATCTCGTTACCGGCAAGTCTCTTTGCCCGTTCCGTAACACATGATCCCGTGACTAACTCCTTAGTCACATTGAACTCATTATGATGATGTATTACCGAGTGGTCCCAGAGATACCTCTCCGTCACACGGAGTGACAAATCCCAGTCTCAATTCGTGCCAACCCAACAGACACTTTCGGAGATACCTGTAGTGCACCTTTATAGTCACCCAGTTACGTTGTGACATTTGATACACCCAAAGGATTCCTACGGTATCCGGGAGTTGCACAATCTCATGGTCTAAGGAAATGATACTTGACATTAGAAAAGCTCTAGCAAACGAACTACACGATCTTGTGCTATGCTTAGGATTGGGTCTTGTCCATCACATCATTCTCCTAATGATGTGATCCCGTTATCAACGACATCCAATGTCCATGGTCAGGAAACCACAACCATCTATTGATCAACGAGCTAGTCAACTAGAGGCTCACTAGGGACATGCTGTGGTCTATGTATTCACACATGTATTACGGTTTTCGGTTAATACAATTATAGCCTGAACAATAGACAATTATCATGAACAAGGAAATATAATAATAACCATTTTATTATTGCCTCTAGGGCATATTTCCAATAGCAGGTATATCCGGAGATGGAGTGAAGAAGAAGGTATTCCCTTTATCTTTAGAGGGAAAGGCATTGACATGGCATAGGCAATGTGATGATACTGACACATGGGACTGGAACCGATTGAAACTGGAATTCCACCAGAAATTTTAGCCTATGCATTTGGTTCATCGTGATACGAATTATATATATAATTTTTGGCCTCGTGAACTAGAAAGCATCGCTCCAGCTTGGGGGAGGCTTAAGTACATGTTGCATGCAAGCCCCAATCATGAGCTCCCAAGAAAAAATATGTTACAGAAGTTTTATACTCGGCTTTCTCATGATACTCAATCCATGCTCGATTCTTCTTCGACTGGCTCCTTTATGAATAAAACTATTGAATTCAGATGGGATCTTCTGGAAAGAATTAAACACAACTCTGAAGATTGGGAACTCGACAAAGGTAATGAGTCAGGTATAATTCTTAAGTTTGATTGTGTTAAATCTTTTATGGACACCGATGCTTTTCACAAGTTTTGCACTGAATATGGACTTGACTCTGAAATAGCAGCCTCCTTTTGTGAATCCTTTGCCACTCATGTTGATCTCCCTAAGGATAAGTGGTTTAAATATCATCCACCTATTGAAATAAAAGAAGAACCCGCTAGTGTTAAAGAAGAAACAATTGTTTACCATGTTGATCCAGTTGTGCCTACTTCTTATATTGAGGAACCACCTTTTCCTGTTAGGATTAAGGATCATGCTAAAGTTTCAATTGTGGTTAACAAAAGTAATATTAGAGCACCTAGACCCTCTGAACAAATTAAAATTGAACCTAATGTTGCTATCGTTAAAGATCTCTTGGTCGATAATATAGATGGGCATGTTATTTACTTCTGTGAAGAAGCTGCTAGAATTGCTAAACCTGATCATAAAGATAAAAACAGACATGTGGTAGACGTGCCTGTTGTCTCTGTTAAAATAGGAGACCATTGTTACCATGGCTTATGTGATTTGGGTGCTAGTGTGAGTGCTATTCCATTTACCTTATATCAAGAAATTATGAATGACATTGCACCTATTGAAATAGAGGACATTGATGTTACTATTAAGCTTGCAAACAGAGATACCATTACTCCACTTGGGATTGTTAGAGATGTTGAAGTCTTGTGTGGTAAGATCAAATACCGTACTGAATTTCTTGTTCTTGGATCACCACAAGATAATTTTTGTCCCATTATATTTGGTAGACCTTTCTTGAATACTGTTAATGCTAAGATTGATTGCGCTAAAGAAACTGTCAGTGTTAACTTTGGTGGTACTTCTCATGAGTTTAATTTCTCCAAGTTTAATAGACAACCTCATGATACATAATTACCTAGTAAAGATGAAATTATTGGTCTTGCTTCTATTGCAGTAACTCCCAGTGATCCGTTAGAACAATATTTGCTAGATCATGAAAATGATATAAATATGAATGAAAGAAATGAAATAGATAAGATGTTCTTTGATCAACCACCAATCCTTAAGCATAATTTGCCTGTTGAGACTCTTGGAGGTCCACCTGCACCTAAGGGTGACCCCGTATTTGAATTGAAGCAATTGCCTGATACATTAAAATATGCTTATCTTGATGAAAAGAAGATATATCATGTTATTATTAGTGCTATCCTTTCAGAGCATGAAGAAAAGAGATTATTAAAAACTCTAAGGAAGCATCGTGCTGCTATTGGATATACTCTTGATGATTTTAAGGGCATTAGTACCACTCTATGTCAGCACAAAATTAATATGGAGCCTGATGCTAAACCAGTTGTCGACCACCAACGATGATCAAATCCTAAGATGAAATAGGTGGTAAGAACTGAAATATTAAAACTTCTGGAAGTAGGTATAATTTATCCCATAGCTGATAGTGGATGGGTGAGTCCCGTTCACTGTGTCCCTAAGAAGGGAGGTATTACCGTTGTCCCTAATAATAAAAATGAACTCATTCCACAAAGAATTGTAACTGGTTATAGGATGGTAATTGATTTTAGGAAATTAAATAAAGCTACTAGAAAAGATCATTACCCCTTACCTTTTATTGCTCAAATGCTAGAAAGATTGTCTAAGCATACACACTTTTGTTTTCTTGACGGATATTCTGGTTTCTCTCAAATACCTATTTCACAATCCGATCAAGAGAAAACCACTTTTACTTGTCCTTTTGGAACTTATGCTTATAGACGTATGCCTTTTGGTTTATGTAATGCACCTGCTACCTTTCAAAGATGTATGACTGCTATATTCTTTGACTTTTGTGAAAATATTGTTGAGGTTTTCATGGATGATTTTTCCGTTTACGGAACTTCCTTTGATGATTGCTTAAGCAACCTTGATCGAGTTTTGCAGAGATGTAAACAAACTAATCTTGTCTTGAATTGGGAGAAGTGCCACTAAATGGTGAATGAAGGTATTGTCTTGGGGAATAATCTTTCTGAAAGAGGTATTGAAGTTGATAAAGCTAAAGTTGATGCAATTGAGAAAATGCCATGTCCTAAAGATATTAAAGGTATAAGAAGTTTCCTTGGTCATGTTGGTTTCTATAGAAGGTTTATTAAAGACTTCTCTAAAATTTCTAGGCCTCTTACCAATCTCTTGAAAAAAGATGTTTCATTTGTTTTTAATAATGATTGTGTAGAAGCCTTTGAAACACTTAAGAAAGCCTTAACCACTGCACCCATTGTTCAACCACCTGATTGGAACTTGCCTTTTGATATTATGTGTGATGCTAATGATTATGCTATTGGTGCTATTCTAGGACAAAGAATTGATAAGAAATTAAATGTTATCCATTATGCTAGTAAAACTCTAGACAGTGCTCAAAGAAATTATGCTACTACTGAGAAACAATTTTTAGCAGTTGTGTTTGCATGTGATAAATTCAGATCTTACATAGTTGATTCTAAGGTCACTGTTCACATTGATCATGCTGCTATTAAATATCATATGGAAAAGAAGGATGCTAAACCTAGACTCATTAGGTGGGTTCTTCTGTTGCAAGAATTTGATTTACATATTATTGATAGAAAGGGGGATGAAAACCCCGTAGCTGATAACTTGCCTAGATTGGAAAATGTGCTTGATGACCCACAACCTATTAATGATGATTTTTCTGATGAACAATTAGCTGTCATAAATGCTTCTTATCAAACTCCTTGGTTTGTGGATTATGCTAATTACATTGCTGCTAAATACACACCACCTAGTTTTACATACCAACAAAAGAAAAAGTTCTTCCATGATTTAAGACATTATTTTTGGGATGACCCACACTTATATAAAGGAGTAGATGGTATTATTAGACGTTGTATACCTGAGCATGAACAGGAACAAATCCTTCGGAAATGTCACTCCGAAGCATACGGAGGACATCATGCGGGAGACAGAACTGCACACAAGGTATTACAATCTGGTTTTTATTGGCCTACTCTCTTCAAGGATGCTCGTAAGTTTGTTTTATCTTGTGTAGACATCAGGAAATGCGTATGAATTATTCACTTGTTAATGAACCATTTGATGTTTGGGGATTTGATTATATGGGACCTTTTCCTAAATCCAATGGGTATACTCACATTTTAGTTGCTGTTGATTACGTTACTAAGTGGGTAGAAGCTATTCCAACTAGTAGTGCTGAACACAACACTTCTATCAAAATGCTTAAAGAAGTTATTTTCCCAAGGTTTGGAGTCCCTAGATACTTGATGACTGATGGTGGTTCACATTTTATTCATGGTGCTTTCCGCAAATTGCTTGCTAAATATGATGTCAACCATAGAATTGCATCTCCTTATCATTCTCAATCTAGTGGTCAAGTTGAATTGAGCAATAGGGAAATAAATTTAATTCTTCAAAAGACTGTCAATAGATCTAGAAAGAATTGGTCTAAGAAATTAGATGATGCATTGTGGGCATATAGAACTGCTAACAAAAATCCTATGGGTATGTCTCCTTATAAAATGGTTTATGGTAAGGCTTGTCATTTAGCCCTTGAACTTGAACATAAGGCATTTTGCGCAGTTAAAGAACTCAACTACGATTTCAAACTTGCAGGTGAAAAGAGGTTGTTTGATATTAGCTCACTTGATGAATGGAGGACCCAAGCCTATGATAATGCCAAGTTATTTAAAGAAAAAGTAAAAAGATGGCATGATAGGAGAATACAGAAACGAGAATTTAAAATGGGTGAATATGTTCTATTGTACAATTTTTTGCAGGCAAACTTCTCTCCAAATGGGAAGGACCATATGTTATCTAGGAAGTTTATCGCTCCGGAGCCATTAAGATCAATAATGCCGTGGGTACCAACCCGAAGGTGGTTAATGGTCTAAGGATTATGCACTACATATCAGGTACACCCATTAATGTTGAATTTAATGTTATTGACACAATTACACCGGAGGAATATATCAAGGAGTCATTCCGGAACACTCCAGAATCATGAAAAAGGAAGAGGTATGTGATACGGTAAGTAAACCGACTCCAAAAATTCCATAGAAATACTTTACGTCAGTTTTGGAAAATATAAAAAAATACAAAAATAAAAGGCAGCCGAGGGGACCCACCTGGTGCCCACACAGCACCAGGGCGCGCCACCCCCCCAGGCGCGCCCTGGTACTGTGTGAGCCCCACATGAGCCTTCCTGACTCCATTTTCTCCTGGATTACTTGTTTTACAAGATAAAAATTCTATATATAGTCCCCGGGTGGTTTTGACCACCGTATTGCAGAAATCTCCTCTGTTCTTGTTTCATGCTATTTTTCTGACAGATCTGAAAATATGTCGTCTCAAGATTCCGATGGGGAGAGCTTTGTGTCCCACTACCTTGCGAATCCCAAGATCTATGGGGACTTAGATCCCTATGGATTGTTCTCGAAGGAGGAACAAGAAAGCAACGAGGATGCAAGCTCGGATGAAGAAGAAGTCCATCTACACCAACCAGGCGATATGCATGTGGAGCTCAAGAAATCGAGCCTTCCAAACACAAGGAGGAAATCTAAGATCCAATTTATCCCTTCCCATTTTCTGCAGGAGAGCAAAGAAGCACTATGTAAAAGGGTGTAGACGCTCGAGCAGGAGGTTGATAATCTAAAGGGTGGAAAACTTCATCCTCAAACGGAAGCTGAATAAATCCACTACATCATCACCACCATCACCGAAGAAGGAAGCTTGATCACACGGGTATGGGCACTCCCCTTGGCTTGTGCTAAGCTTGGGGGAGGCGCGCTGGTATCGTATCACCATCACTTTTATCATCTCTACCTATTTTTATTTCGATCCATAGTTATTTCATGATATAGTTGAATAAAAGATTAGTGCGATCTATTTTCGATTGTTAGTTTCGTGATCTATCTATCCATGTAATCAAGTTGAGAGTTATATAATAAAGAGTAGTCTGAGTTTTGCTTCTTTACTTTTATATCCCAATCAAAATAATGAAAATAATGAAAGAAATCATATGCTAATCTTATGGTGAGTAATGACATTACATAAAGAAAAGTATAAGTGGTAAAATTTATTGAAGGTTGACAAACATAGCATTGGTCAATGGTGCAATTCATGAAAAAGTTAATAAAGGAAGAGAAGATTCACATGCAAATATACTATCTTGGACATATTTTATGACTGTGAGCCCCCCATTAAGTATTTTATGCCAAATTGTTGACGATGGACAAGGAAGACAACGTAATGAGTTATGTTTGTTCATATTCACATAGAAGTTATATTGTCATGGATCATCCAACATGTGCTGCTTACCCAATATCTTTGCTAGCCAAAATCCGCACTAAGTAGAAATACTACTTGTGCATCCGAAACCCTTTAACCAAACTCATTCCATGAGAGTCCACTATACCTGCCTATGGATTGAGTAAGATCCTTCGAGTAAGTTGTCATCGGTGCATAAAGCAATAAAAAGTTGCTCTTAAATGTTTATGATCTTTTATTGTAAGAGAAAATAAGCGTGGTACGAACTTGTGATGGTGAAGAAATAAAAGCGACAGACTACATAATAAAGGTTGCTATCACAATGGGCAATATCACATGTCGTTCTTTTGCATTAAGAGCTTGTGCATCCAACAACAAAAAGCGCATGACAACCTCTGCTTCCCTCTGCGAAGGGCCTATCTTTTACTTTTTTGCATTTACTTTTTATGCAAGACTCAATAGTGTTCTTCCCTATTCTTTTTTATTTTCTGTTTTGAAAGCACCATGTGGTGCGGAAAGATCTAGGCACATATATCCAGTTGGATGTGGGTGATCATGATTTATTATTGTTGACATCACCCTTGAGGTGAATGAGTTGGGAGGCGAAATTATAAGCCCCTATCTTTCTATGTGTCTGGCTGAAACTTTTTGCTCCTTATATATGTCGTGAGTGTTAGCAATCATAGAAGACTAAATGATGGTTGAGTGTGTGGACTTGCCAAAAAGGCTCCTACATGTGACCCTTCCTGAAAATATGATGAATTGCAATTGCATTGTTGACTGAGAACATAGTATGTTGGTTTTCAAGAAAGTTTATGCTTTATACTTCGATATTGTGATGAATTGTTACTTGCTCATGAGAAGTCTATGATAGTGCTTATTGTTGTTGTGATAATGATCATGATGCTTCTATGCCCGTATTTTGTTTTATCGACACCTCTCTCTCTAAGCATGTGGGCATGTTTATCGATATCGGCTTTCGCTTGAGGACAAGCGAGGCTTAAGCATGGGGGAGTTGATACGTCCATTTTGCATCATGTTTTTCTACTGTTATTTATAGTGTTTTTAGTCAATATAACACTTTATGGAGTAATTATAATGCCTTTTCTCTCTTAATATTCATGGTTTACACAAAGAGGGAGAATGCCGGCAGATGGAATTCAGGGCCTGAAAAGTGTTATTTATGTGCAGAGATACCTAATCTGCACATCTCCAAATGAGCTGAAATTTCACAGAGAATTATTTTGGAATATATGAAAAATACTTGAAGAAAAATGTACCAGAGGGGGGCCACCAGGTGCCCACACAGCACAAGGGCGCGCCACCCCCCCCCAGGCGCGCCCTGATGCTGTGTGGGGCCCCTGGCCCACTTCTGGCCCCCATCTTTTGGTATATAAGGCATTTTAACCTAGAAAAAAATCAGGAAAACACTTTTGGGATGGGGCACCGCCACCACGGGGCGGAACTTGAGCAGGTGCACTTTTGCTCTCAGGCAGAGAGATTCTGCCAGGGACACTTCCCTCTGGGAGGGGGAAATCAAAGCCTTCGTCATCACCAACAACCCTTCATCATGGGAGGACCAATCTTCATCAACATCTTCAACATCACCATCTCATCTCAAACCCTAGTTCATCTCTTGTATTCAATCTTTGCCTCAAAACCTCAAATTGGTACCTATGGGTTGCCAGTAGTGTTGGTTACATCTTGTAGTTGATGCTAGTTGGTTCACTTGGTGGAAGATTTTATGTCAGATCCAATATGCTATTTAATACCTCTCTGATCATGAGCATGTTGATGATGTGTGAGTAGTTACTTTTGTTCTTGAGGACATGGGAGAAGTCTTGTCATAAGTAATCATGTGAATTTGGTATTCGTTCGATATTTTGATGATATGTATGTTGTTGATTCTCTTAGTGGGGTCATGTGAACGTCGACTACATGACACTTCACCATCTTTGGGCCTAAGGGAATGCATTGTGGAGTAGTTATTAGATGATGGGTTGCTAGAGTGACAGAAGCTTAAACCCTAGTTTATGCGCAATTTCGTAAGGGGCTGATTTGGATCCACATGTTTAATGCTATGGTTAGATTTATCTTAATTCTTCTTTCGTAGTTGCGGATGCTTGCGAGAGGGGTTAATCATAACTGGGAGGTTTGTTCATGTAAGAACAGCACCCAAGCACCGGTCCACCCACATATCAAATTATCAAAGTAGCGAACGCGAATCAAACAAACATGATGAAAGTGACTAGACAAAATTCCCATGTGTCCTCAAGAGCATTTTACATATTATAAGAATCCGTTCCAGCTTGTCCTTTGCTATAAAAAGGATTGGGCCACCTTGCTGCACTTTGGTTACTACTATTACTTGTTACTTGTTACAAAATATCTTGCTATCAAACTATCTGTTACCGCTTATTTCAGTGCTTGCAGAAATTACCTTATCGAAAACCACTTGTCATTTCCTTCCGCTCCTTGTTGGGTTCGACACTCTTACTTATCGAAATGACTACGATTGATCCCCTATACTTGTGGGTCATCAACGTATACTAGTCGGATGGTCTCTTTGGTCGAAAGTGATCGGGCAAGCCGACCATGGGTTGCCCTTTGGCGCCCTTGGCCCTAGGGCATATACGTCACATAGCGCGTGCTTTCGTTCCTTCTTGGGGACATGAGTAGCATAGATCATGTTCACATCCTTTACTGTAGATGGAAACTGTTTCTGGCCTCCGTTATTAGGCCTAGGGGGTTTGTCTTCGTCCTTGCTGCGAGGCTTGCTCTTGCCCGGGTTGTCGGCTGCAATCTTTCTGGCCTGCTTGATCAGCCAACAGTTCTGGTTTGTATGATTGGCAGGCTTGTCCAAGGTACCGTGAATTTGGCAAGGCTGATCGAGGATCTTATCTAGCACCGATGGGCCATCTGTGTTCCCTTTAAAGGGCTTCTTTTTCTAGCCGCTTCTGAATCCGCTATTGATAGTTGCCTCATCGGCATTGCTGGTATTGCCTTTATGGTGACGCTTATTATTTTTATTGTGTGGAGGCTTCCCGTTCTTGTCGTGTACTTCCGAGGTGCCGGGGCTGTCGTTGTGTTTACCACAGTGGGCTAGCTAGCTATCCTCTCCTAAGCAGAATCAGGTCATGAGAGAGGTGAGCTCTGCCATGGTCTTTGGCATGTCTTCTCCGAGCTATCGCGCCAGCCATACATCAAGAATGTTGTGCCAGAAAGCGGCACTTGCTCTGCATCACGACAGTCAACAATTTGATTTTTCTTGGTAAAAAACTGGTTCCAAAATTTCCCGGTTGATTTGCCAGACTGCTGGATGATGTGGCTGAGGTCGTCAGCATCCGGAGGTCGGACATAGGTGCCCTGAAAGTTAGCTCGGAAGGCATCTTCAAGATCCTCCCAGCTTCCGATAGAATTTTCTGGCAAACTATTAAGCCAATGCCTCGCCGGTCCTTTGAGCTTTAATGGCAAGTATTTAATGGCATGGAGATCATCTCCTCGAGCCATATGAATGTGGAGAAGGAAATCTTCAGTCCACACAGCTGGGTCAGTTGTCCTATCGTACTGTTCGATGTTGACGGTTTGAATCCTTCGAGGAATTGGTGCAGCATGACCTCATCGGTAAAACACATTGGGTGTGCTGCTCCTCTGACCTGAGCTACAGTTTGTTGAATGTTAGGTGCTATCTGAGAACGTGCATCATTCCAAGCCCTGTCATGCTTATCGAGCCATGCCTGATATCCGGCCTATCCAGCAGGCGCATTACCCCTGGATCCGTATATGGATCGGGGTGGGGCAGGTTGTGCGGTCAATTTGTCCCGCAAGTCATATGGCAGAGCAGACGGGATTGGGTTCTTGCCGTAAGGGCGAAGTATTGCAGGGGGGTCTTGAAGTCCTCCCTTAGGTTTATCCCGCCCCCTGGCAGGGTGATCAGGTTAATCAGATTGATCGTGCCGAGAAGGCACATAATTGTCCACCTCATCATCGAATGCCGGAAGTAGATGTCTTACTGGGTAGGTTTTAGTTTGGTCCGCGCGCCGCTGCTGGAGCTCCTCCTCGGTTGCAAGGACCTCTACCCACTTATCATTAAGCGTGTCCTGGTCGGCTTTAAGCTTCTCTCACCCTCGCTTTATACTTTTGGTCGAGCTGATGAGCCATCGATGAAAGGTTTGGAGGTAGAGGAAGTCTTCGGGGACCTGAAATTCTTCTGGTCCGAGGCTTATGTCCTCCTCTGAATCCAACATATGTTTGTCGTCGTCGGGGTTATCAAGGTCGTCTGCTTGGTTGGCACCGTCGTTCTGGCCGGGTGCGACATCTTCGGCTTTATCTTGGTGTTCGGTGCCATCCGGTGTGGCATCCTCAACTGGTGCGCCATTATTGGTGTTGCTTTTACTATCGCTTCCCCCGCTTTTGCCTTTCGAGCGTTTACCGCTCCGGCGACGCTTAGGGGGATCCTTGGGGTTGTCCACCATGTAGACATCATAGGTGGAGGTCGCAGTCCAGTTGCCGGTGAGAGGGGATGCAACGTGTAATCCGATATCGGGTATGCCGCCGACATCTTCAGCGATGTCGGTCGTCTCCTGGGAGGTGTAGTTGAGTACATCGGTTAAATCTTTGATAGTAGCGACTAGGTGAGCGGTGGGTGGGATATCAATTTCCCTATCATCGGCTTTACATCCGATCTGATCATAAACCGTGGACGAGATCGTGTGGTTCTAGATTTGGTTCAGCATCTCATTCAAGCTCGAGAGGTTTGGTTTTCGTTCTTGTTTTTTTCCTTTGCAGGATTTGACTCCCGTCCTTTTTCTCGGTGTTATCAGATTTCTCTAGCTCCTGGGTATATGAAGATGGTCATTTAGCTTTGCCTTCCCTATCCAACCAGAGATTCTCTGCATTCCATCCTTGCCACCCAAGCTATATTCTCAGGACTTTGCCATCGAAACCCCACCTTCCGAGTTACCGGAAGGGAAACCCTAATTCCTTCCGTTACAAAGGAACCCCAATTTCCTTTGATCTATTGCCTCCCAAACTTTTCCCTGTGATCATCCCACATCTATAAACCCTGGATATGCAAAAATATTGCCAAGTCATTTGCAATATATTTCATCTATAATTAATTCCTTTTTCTTCTAGTTAAAGGAATTAAATCCAGGAAAATATCTACCCATCTCCAAAGTTTATGAAAACTTGTGGAGATATTCTTTGTGATCATATTGAGCTCCCATAAAAATATTGGCCATAATTAAATAGGGGAAATTGCATTTTCCTATTTAATGCCAATATTGCATTTTGGGCCCTTTCTAAAGGAACTACCATTTTGGTAGCCAGGAAAAATCCCAAATAATTTATGGAGCTTCTCCTATCCATATCTCCACCGCTTCCATCCAAACCCTCTTAGGTCAACTCAAGGAAGGAAGGAGATGACCCCAGACATGGTTTAACCCCTCATAGGCGCCTTGGACACGAAGCACCCGTGGTGACCACGCGGTGGTCGAGCCAAATGGGCGCTCTGTGCTCGGCCTGCTCCGTGCGGTCGCTTCCGGCCGACCTCCGATCGTCCCGGCTGTCCAACGGCTCCGCAGAGGCCGCGTTCCCCCCTCTCCCACACCTTCCCCCTCCCTTCTTCCTCCCCACACCACGGCAGCTCCGCCGCACTGCTCCGCCTATCACTCACCGTCGTCGCCTTCCCCTCTGTTGTTTTCTTCCCCGATCTCTCTCGAGCACTCCCGAGGTCTCTCTCCACCCTGCGAAGCTGCTCGTCGCCACAACCATCCAGCCACGTCCTCCCCGCACTCCAGTGCGCCGATAGGATCGCCACCGCGGCCATCCCTATCTGCTTGCTTCGGCCGGCTATATAAGCAGCGCCCGAGCCCTCCCCGAGCACCACACCACCTACAGCCACCTCCTCTCACTCCCAGTTCTCTCCCGTAGCTCGAAGGAGCGAGCCCAGGCACCTAGTTCTGCTCTCTGGCCGCCATCGCCGCCACCGCCCTTGCCTCAAATTTCTACGGCACAGTCGTCCCCGACTCCTTTCGAGCTCACCTCTGGGCTACCCAGCCGCCATAGACCATCCCCGTCCCCTCGCCCGCCTCTTTCCCCCACCGAAGCCAGCAAACCGCCCGAGCTCGCCACCCTCAGCCACGGTCGCCGCCACCACCACGGCTCTCCTCGGTGCACCTGCTGGCCCAGGACGGGTGCGGCACTCCACCCCGGGGTCACCAGTGGCCTCGTCCGAGCCGGAGACCACCGGAGTCACCGGGAACCTTCGCCGGAGCCCCGCCCCTGTCATCTGTTCCCGCGAGGAGCCACAGCTCTGCAGCCCTCCCCAGCCGCTCCTGATGTGTGGCGCCCCGCCTGATTACCACTGTAGCCAGACGGTCGCCATGCATGCCAACCCAGAAAATCACTCTGGCATGCACGTTTACAACAAGTATCATGAACACAGGCATTTCTATTAACGGATATATAAGTCTTACATGATATCTTACAAGAGTTATGGCAGCGAAAAAAAAATCTATCTAAGGCAGCATGGTCCTGGTGCGGCTCCAATCCACAAGGATCTGACTGGGTTACTCTCCTAGCCCGCGAACGCTCCGGCTCCTCGTCGACGGACGACGGATCCTTATGTGAACCTGGCCACATTGAATGCCGCTGAGTACTTTTGAATGTACTCGCAAGCAAACCAAACCAACATATACACCAAGCAAAGTAATCCATTTCATTCAAGCATGCATTAATCATTAGAGCATCACTAAATATCATGACATGGCGTAACTAGGTAGCAATATTGATTATCATGTCATAGCAGGGTTATTTAGCATGCTAACTACTGAAGTAAATGTAGTAAAGCAAAGCATATCCAGCAAATAATCCATACTCCGGACATCCTCATGATCCAGTCCGACGTTGAACCAAATCCAATCTGAGTCTTTCGGTCATCCAATCACTTCTTTCATAGCCATCCCATGCCTAACATATCATATCTGGGTCATCATCGGATGTCAACACAAGACGGGTTCTTCCATCATTATTATCAGTATTACAGTTGACCACCTAGTGAGGCCTGGATGGACTGTCCAATACGGTGGACGCGGCTATTCGAATAGATTAAACATTCTGCAGAGATTGTACACTTTACCCACACCATGGAGCACCTGAACTCGTGATCCCATTCAGGTGGACCAGCGTTGCTCCAATGAAACCCGCCTGACCCGTGACCCTCCCATAGTACCACCGGCAATCATCCTCCCCCGGAGTTAAGCCCTGGGTGGCCCCTGTGTCACCTCGTGACACCTGCCACCGTCGTGGCCCAACAAACTGTCCCAAACGGGGACCGCGCGCAAACATACAACTGGGCTCACAAGGTTATGGCCGCCTACCAGGCCAGGCTAGCGCGCACGCATAACCTTTCCTGTATGGAGGTACCGGTGAAAGAGCACGGAGCCAGACCAAGTCAAGGTCGTCCCATACCGGCAAATGTGGTTGCACGAATAAGCCCAGACAGGTGGCTCAGGATTAACCAACTAGGTTCAGTTTTAGCAAGTACTTAACCGACAGGTATATCCATTATGAGTAACTTGACCTGGTGGTAACTATGTATGAGGTAACAACTGCATGAACATAACAACCTATCTCCGTATAACATCATAATGAGTCATTAGTGCGGTAATGATAAACATGATCAAGTAATGTAAGCGATGAATACAAACTAACATGAATTTAAGTAGTTCTTGCACGGACATCATTATTAGGTTAAACACACAAGAATAACATAGAGCAATGCTTTAGGGCATATATCAGATGGTCGGCTTGCCTGGAGGTGAAGAAATACTCCGGAAGAAGTGTGGAGAGTCCTCGGAAAGGATCGCCGGAAATCGTTCTCTCTCGGAGGGGCTGAATAAAGGCGAGGGCAAAATGGTCATTTTCAGAATGTGTAAACATTATGAAAATGATTCCATTGGAACGGGCTTGACGAGACGAAGAAGTGGGCTTTGGATTCACCTCAATCGGAGTCACGAGCAAAAAGTTATAGCCGTTTGAAGTCTAGGGACCAATCTGCAAAAAGTTTATTTACAGACAAGCCCCTAGCGGCTAAAACCGAAGGCGCACTGAGCAGGTTACATTTTCTAAACAGGAAACGTAAACATAGCCGCAGTTAAGTGAAAATACGCTTTCCAAACAGGGAAACGAATTCTGAGAAGTATGCCTCCACTTAAACAGGCGGGCCCTGGCGCTGAGCGGCTAACAATGTGCCCGCGTTGACCTGGCCCTCTCTCTCCTGCCTCCTTCTTCCTCCCGGCCGCGTCCGCGACAGGGAACAGAGGAGGGGCACGGCTGCGCGACGCCGGCGCTGGCCACGGCGGCCCCAGCCACCCCTGACCCGACGGAGGCCTCTGGCGAGATCTCCATGGAGGACCGCGACGAGGAGGGGACAACAGAGACGGCGGCGTCGCCTTCTTCTTCCTCCAGATGAAGTGGTAGGGGCTCAGCTCCGGCAGCTCGCCGGCGTTCCGGTGGGCCTTGAGGGTGACCGGCAGCACGGACGGGATCGCTGGGGAGCACCACGTCGTGGGGTGGGCAGAAGGGCCCTGGGGTGGTGGGGAGGTGCGGCGATGGGCAGAGGCAGAGGGCGGCGGAGCTCGGTGATTAGGTGGCTACGGTGGGGGATTTGGATGGGCGTGGGGATGGGGATAGTCGCCAGAGTGGGGGAAAGCTGGTGGTGAGGGCTAGAGGTGGAGGGGAGGCCTGGGCTCGCCGGAATCGCGCGGAGGCCGAAGCGGCCAGGGCGGACAGCGGAGGCCAGCGAGGGGTGGAGCTACTCCGGTGGGCTAGAAGCGGCGGGGAGAGGTGGATGAGCTGTGGGGAACTACGGGCATGCTATATATAGCCGAGGGAGGGGCTAGGCGATGACGGCCGGAGCTCCCAGAAGCTCGTCGCCGTGGCGGCGATTCGGTGGAGCACCGGAGGTCAGCACACGCGGCCATGAGCTAAGAGACGAAGGGGATAGACCTCCATAAGGCTCACGGACATGGTGGGGAGCTCGTCGGCTCTCCCGAACAAGCCGAAGCCTGCCAGAGACGACTCCCGAAGGGTCTGGCTCACAGTGCGCAGATTTGGCGCGCTCTGCGCGTGGTCACTGCGTGGCCACGGCATTGCCATGCCCTGCATGAAGCCAAAACATGTCTAGCGTATTCTCCACTCCTCCAGAAGTTGACTTGCACCCTCATGTAAGAACAGGGGGCTCTGGAGAAGTCGAGGGGATCCAGAATAGGTCCTGGATAGGAACTTGGGTGGAAATTTCTGGAGAAATGGCTGAAGAAATGGAGTTGGGTCCTTGTCAAAATGAAATATGGTAGGAAGGACTAGGCAGTGGTAAAAGATGAAGGTATTTGGACAAGATTTGAACACACTTCCTTTGTAATGCCAAATCTGGTCCAGAAAATGGAATTTGAAGCTGTGCTCAAATAGCTTAATGAAATAAGTTGAATTTTGGTGTAGGGTGATGATATGAGCATATGAAGATACTGGAAAAGTTTCAGCTCATTTGGAAATGCCTACATGGTACTTCCTTCACAGCACTTCCAAATGGACAGAAACTTGAGAAAATTGCTGTGGGAGAATGGATAGATGGATTGAGCTGGTTTTTGGTTTCCATGGGTGATTTATCAAGGTTAACCACCATGAAAAATTTCAGCTCAAATAGATCAAGGATTCAAGCACTTCCTTTGCAAACTGGAAATCTGGACAGAATTTGTAAATAGATGTTGTGCTCAAAGTTTGAACTATGGAACTTGGGTTCTTTATGGAAATGGTGAAGATATGGATAGGAGACGCTCCACAATTTATTTGGGATTCTTCCTAGCTACCAAAATGGTAGTTCCTTCAGAAAGGGCCCAAAATGCAATATTGGCTTTAAATAGGAAAAGGCAATTTCCCTTATTTAATTATGACCAGTATTTTTATGGGAGCTCAATATGATCACAAAGAATATCTCCACAAGTTTTCACGAACTTTGGAGATGGATAGATATTTTCCGGGATTTAAATCCTTTAACTGGAAGAAAAAGGAATTAATTATAAATAAAAAATATTGCAAATGACTTGGCAATATTTTTGCATATCCAGGGTTGATTGATGGGGAATGATCTCTGGCAAAAGTTTGGGAGGCAACAGATCAAAGGAAATTGAGGTTCCTTTGTAACTAAAAGGGTTAGGGTTTCCCTTCCGGCAACTCGGAAGGTAGGGTTTCGGTGGCAAAACCCTGAGAATATATCTTGGGTGGCAAGGATGGAATGGAGAGAATCTCTGGTTGGATAGGGAAGGGAAGGTTAAATGACCATCTTCATATACCCAAGAGCTAAAGAAATACGATAACACCGAGAAAAAGACGGG
This sequence comes from Thinopyrum elongatum, assembly GCA_011799875.1. Lineage (NCBI taxonomy): Eukaryota > Viridiplantae > Streptophyta > Magnoliopsida > Poales > Poaceae > Thinopyrum > Thinopyrum elongatum. Next base: position 570,721,412 of record CM022302.1, on the reverse strand, counting down.
AGTCAAATCCCGCGAAGGAAAAAAAAAGGAGCAAAAACCAGGGTGTTACATGTTGCTCCCCCTGGACACGGCGCTCGCTAGTGCTCCCGCCGGCACCGGCGCCCTCGCCGGGAGTGGTCGGAGTTGGTTGGAGCCGCCGCACCCGTTGCCGGGCGGTCGACCCCGCCCTCTCCTCTGTTCTCTGTCGGGCACGAGGAGAAGAAGAAGTAGGGGAGGAGAGAGAGAGCAGTGGGGCCCGCCCGTCAGCCCCTAGCCGTTGACTTGGCCCCAGGCCCGTGTAGAGTAAGTGGAGGCCCCCAACGGTGAATGCGCTTTCCCCACTATCTGTGGGCGACCCGGCCTGCAGCTACAAAAATTGATGATGGCTTGGATCTGACAAAATTCCAAGTCAGTTTTGATGAAGCTGGGAAACACATGAGCCTGCCGCAACCTCAACCCGTCGAGCTCATCCCGCCATGTAAGCAAGCTTCCACCTCAGAAATCAGCACTTCCAATGTGATTACCGAAGACATGATGATTGAAGCCTTATCTTCAATTCAGTGGATGGCCGAAAACCCCCAGACCGAAGCTGATACTGAGAAGGCCCCTGAGAAGCCCGATGAGCCGGCACGCGTTGACTTGGCAGCAACCGGAGCTGAAGGAGAACAAGCCAGCGTTAACCCGGAAGATCCATCTGCCGTGTCTCAGCCATGAGCAACACTGGTTAACTGTGTACAAAGCTTAATGATAGAAATTAGCCCAATTGTGGCTTGTAATAACTTTTGCCTTGAAAAACTCCTTAGAGCGTGCAATGCTGTGAAGCACTTAGAATTCATCCTGAACGGAGTTCTTTTGAATGAATAATTCCTGGGCCATGATTGGTGTTCAACCCGGCAAGTTATAATGATGTTTGACTCAAGTTTTGTTTTTGCTTGAAGATGAATCAAAAGCCATGGTTGCAATGCAACCCGGCAAATCATGTTGCATTTGAGTTCGTAAGATAAATAATGAAACCCGGTCTTTTGTTAAGATAAAGCCAACTGCTGCAAAAAATATTAAATATACACTGATAATAATTCAAAGATAAGTTAGAATTCAAAGTATTTGGCAAAAGAAACCAAACAATATAGAATAGATCACAGTAAATTTGAAAATAAAAAGCTAGCTTTCGAGGCTCGACATAGAGACTGGCTTTCGAGGCTCGAGTCAAATATTTGTTTTCCTGTGGAAGCAGGCCTTGTAGCCTCTTTTGGTTTGTCCTAGCTATCTGAAAGCCGGCTCTCACGTGACTTAAGCCGGTGTTTTAAGTTTTGAGAAGTTCAGGGTCAACAGAGTCCGTAATAGGCATCAGTGTGATTGACTTGTCAAGCGTACAGCCGGGTCACCTTGTTGTGAGTAGGATCAAGCTAACAGGCAGGTGTAATCAAGTGTTATGATGGCATATACCGGGTTAAAAGGGATGTTATAGCTAAACTCGATGAGTTGGAAGCCCCCAAGTGACCAATGATCAAAGAATAAAGAGTCAACACACAGCTTTTGAGGTGAAACGACAAACTCCAGGGTCCAGAGAAGCCGGCTTTATTTCATTGACCACCATATATATGTACATGAAAAAAGTACATAAAATAGGAAATACAATTAAGTAGGTAACTTTAAGTATAATATGGCAGAAGATGGGCGATATTCCATGGCCTGCTACACTCCTCTTCAGAGGTACGTGATTTGTTTGCTTCACGTATATCAATGAGGTAATATGATCCGTTGTGCAGATTCTTGCTGATGACGAAGGGTCCTTCCCAAGGAGGGGAGAGCTTATGCATACCTGTCTGTTCTTGTATCAGACGGAGCACTAAGGCACCCTCCTGAAAGGTACGGCTTCGAACTCTACGGCTGTGATAGCGACATAGGTCTTGCTGTTATATCGCTGATCGTGATGCTGCGAGATCGCGTTCTTCTTCCAAAGCATCAAGAGAGTCTTGACGAGCCATCTCGTTATCTGTCTCAACATATGTTGTAACCCTGGGGGAGTCGTGATGAATATCGCTTGGAAGCACGGCTTCTGCACCACAGATTAGGAAGAATGGCTTATAGCATGTTGACCTGTTGGGTGTGTTCAACTAGAACCATAAGTCTTGGTTTAATCCCGTGCAACAACTCCTGATTAGCACGCTCTGGTTGCCCATTGGACTGCGGATGTGCAACTGAAGCGAGATCAAGTCGAATGTGTTCTTTCTGACAAAACTGCTCCATAGCCCCCTTAGATAGATTAGTACCATTCTCAGTAATAATACTATGAGGATATCCAAAACAATAGATTATCTTCTTCAGAAACATGACTGCTGTCATGGCATCACAATTACTGACTAGCTCTGCTTCAACCCACTTGGTGAATTTATCAACTGCAACCAAAAGGTGAGTCTTCTTGTCAAATGATGGCTTGAAAGGGCTGACCATCTCAAGCCCCCAGACTACAAAAGGCCAAGTAATTGGGATCATACGAAGTTTTTGAGCCAGCACATGAGCTTGATGTGCAAATTTCTGGAAGCCATCGCACTTGCGAACAATGTCCTCTACATCTGCATGAGCTGTGAGCTAGTAAAAACCATGCCTGAAAGCCTTTGCCACCAAGGATCTTGACCCGACGTGATGTCTGCAGTCACTAGAGTGAATCTCATGACCTTCCTTAGGAGAAACACAACATTGAAAAACGCATGTGATACTCCTCATGTGCAACTCGCCATTAACTATGGTCATGGACTTAGACCTTCTGATAATCTACCGAGCGATGATTTCCTCATCTGGGAGCTCGCCACGGGTAAGATAAGCCAAGTATGGTACTATCCATTTAGGTGCTGCATGAATCACAACCACTAAAGCTAACTCTGGGTCTGGTATAGCGATGTCTTCCTCCATTGGTAGCTTGACTGACGGGTTATGCAGAATGTCCAGAAAAACATTGGGTGGAACAGGCTTGCGCTGAGAGCCTAAGCAAGACAGTGCATCCGCTGCCTCGTTCTGCCGACGATCAATATGATCAACTTGGTATCCCTTAAATGGCTGGCTATCACCATGACAGCATGCCTGTAAGCTGCCATCAGGGGATCTTTGGAGTCCCAAGTCCCTAAAACCTACTGGGTCACCAAGTCTGAGTCGCCCAGACACCTGACCCGGCTGAGGTTCATCTCCTTGGCCATACGTAGACCATGAAGCAAAGCCTCATATTCTGCTGCATTGTTAGTAAAGTGAAACATTTGTCTCAAAACATAGTAGAATTTGTCACCTCGTGGGGAAGTCAAGACAACTCTAGCGCCCGAGCCTTCCAACTGTCTAGACCCATCAAAGTGTATCCTCTAGTATATATTGTCCGGCTTCTCCTCGGGAGCCTGCAACTCACTCCAGTCATTGATAAAATCCACCAAAGCTTGGGACTTGATGGCCGTCAGTGGCACATACCTCAGGTGATGCGGACCAAGCTCGATGGCCCACTTAGCAACCCGGCCTGCAGCCTCTCTGTTTTCTATAATATCCCCCAGAGGTGCTGAACTGACAACAGTGATAGGGTGCTCCTGCAAATAGTGCTTCAACTTGTGACTGTCCATAAAGACGCCTAAAACCAGCTTCTGCCAGTGAGGGTAATGCTGCTTGGACTCTGTTAAAACCTCGCTGACGTAATAAACTGGCCGCTGAACTGGAAACTCCTTGCCTTCCTCTTTGCACTCCACGCCACTGCCACACTGACTGCTCCATTATTGGTAGCAATGTATAACAACATCAGCTCTTTTAACTGAGGAGCAGCAAGGATAGGTGCTTCAGATAGCTGCTTCTTAAGGGACTCAAAAGCTTTGTGTGTAGCATTGTTCCAGACGAAGTTGTCAGTCTTCTTCAGCAGTTGATAGGGAGGACTTGCCTTCTCACCAAGCCGGCTTATAAACTGACTTAAAGCTACAACACAACCTGTCAACTTCTTGACTGCGTTGATGTTCGCTGGCTTCTTCAAGGTGGTGTTAGCCTTGATTTTTTCCGGGTTAGATTCAATACCATGCTCAGAAACAAGAAAACCCAGCAATTTCCTAGCTGGAACCTCGAACACACATTTGGCTGAGTTGAGCTTCATCTGGTACACCCGGAGATTATCAAATTTCTCCTTCAGGTCATTGAGCAGGGTTTCTTTCTTCTGAGACTTGACCATGATAGTGTCAACATATGCATGAACATTGCACCCTATCTGGTTGTAGAAACAGTTTTGAATGCAATGCTGATAAGTTGCACCTACACTCTTCAGACCAAACGGCATTGATGTATAACAGAAGGCTCCAAAAGGTGTGATGAATGTTGTTTTCTCCTGGTCTTCCTCCTTCATCCTGATCTGATGATAACCAGAGTAGGCATCTAGAAAACATAGACTCTCACAACCGGCAGTGGAGTCAATTATCTGATCAATGTGGGGTAGAGCAATGGATCTCTGGGACAAGCTTTGTTCAAGTCAGTATAGTCAACGCACATACGCCAAGTTCCGTTCTTCTTCAGAACAAGCACTGGGTTAGCCAGCCACTCTGGATGAAATACTTCAACAATGAACCCAGCAGCTAGGAGCCGGGCTACCTCTTCACCAATAGCTTTGCGTCTCTCCTCATTAAAACGATGAAGGTATTGCCGAACAGGTTTCATCTTCGGATCAACATTAACGCAGTGCTCAGCGAGTTCCCTCGATACACCAGGCATGTCAGAAGGTTCCATGCAAAGATGTCCCGATTCTCACAGGTGAACTCGATGAGTGCGCTTTCCTATTTGGGATCCATACTCAGCCCAATGGTGAACTGCTGAGAAGAGTCACCAGGGGTGAAATCGACTTGCTTGGTATCTCTGGCCGACTTGAATTTGAGTAGAGGATCAAACTCAGTAGTTGGCTTCTTAAAAGAAGTCATATCTGTAGGATTGACATTGTCTTTGTAAATTTTTAACTCCTCAGCAGCACAGGCCGACTCTGCATAAGTTGCGTCTCCTTCCTCACACTCAAGAGCAATTTTACGATCCCCACTGACTGTGATCGTTCCCTGAGGCCCTGGCATCTTCAGTTTTAGGTAGACATAACATGGACGCACCATGAACCGGTCATAAGCCGGCCTTCCAAACAGGGCATGGTATGGACTTTTGAGTTTAACCACTTCAAACATCAGAAATTCAGATCTGAAGTTGAACTCTGTGCCAAAGGCGACTTCCAGAGAAATCCTGCCAATGGGATATGCCGACTTGCTAGGAACGATACCATGAAAGACTGTAGACGACGGCTTCAACTGCTTCTCTGACATGTTCATCCGCTTGAAGGTATCATAATAGAGTATGTTTATACTGCTCCCTCCGTCCATGAGGACTTTGGTTAATTTATAACCACCGACATGAGGGGCAACCACCAAAGCGAGACTCCCTGGATTATCAACCCGGGGAGGATGATCCTCTTGACTCTAGGTGACCGGTTGCTCTAACCAATTTAAGTATTCTGGAACTGCTGGCATAATTGTATTAACTACCCGTTTCTGAAGTTTCCTGTCACGTTTGCAAGTGCTCATTGTGAAGACATGATACTGCCTGCTGTTCAACTGTTTAGGATTGCTCTGAAACCCGGAGGGTCCTCCCTGGTTCTGATTTCCCTAGGCGGTGCGCTAATTATTGCCTCCGCCATTACCAGCTCCCTGGAACCCGGATCCTTGACCACCTGAACCCTGGAACCCGGCACTGGGAAAATTATTACCCTAAAAGCCAGCTCCTAAGCCGCCGACTTCAGGATTTCCTGGGTATCCACCATTGCCACCACCATTGTTGTGACTCTAAACAACTTGGTTTTTGAATTGCTGCATGATAAAGTAGTTCTCCCAGGAGTGGTTGGCCGGCTTACCATCCACGCTGTGCTTTGGGCACGGGCCCTTGAGTGCTTCCTCATAATAATGAGGACGATTGCTAGAAAACGGCTTCTTGAAATTACTGTTCCGGCGCTGATTCTTGAAGCCAGTATTTGTATTGGTGACGAAATTGGAGCCTCCTTCAGTACTCTTATGCTTATTGTTATTGTTACCAATGTTGTTCCCACGGACAGTCTGCTGGTGACCCTTACCACCATCATTTTTCTTGCCTTTGCCAGACTTCTCATCATCTGAAGTTGGATCCTTCATGTTATCTGACTCGGCATATCTGGTGAGGACATCCATAAGGTCACTCATCTCCCTGACCTTTCTTTTCAAACGGTTAAGTTTCTGAAGCAAGGGCTGGAAATGACAGTTTTGCTCCAGGACAAGAACAAAAGTCTGAGCTGTAATATTATTAGAAGAATAGACAATCTCAGCAACCCGGCATGCCCAATGATGTGCCGACTCATCCTCCCTCTCGACACAATGCTCCAAATCAACAATCGTGGTTGGACGTTTGCCAGTTCCCTGAAAGTTCCTGATGAAGCACTCCTTTAGCTCCTGCCAGGTGTTAATGGAGTTTGGAGGCAAAATTTTCAACCACATCCGTGCTAGTCCCTCAAGCATCATTGTCAGATATCGGGCACATACAGCATCACTGACTTCCAGCAGATCCATGGCCAACTCATAACTCTTGATCCACTCAGTAGGCTCTAAGTCAACTGTGTAATTAGAGACCTTGTGAGGGCCTTTGAAGTCCTGTGGCATATGCTCGTTGCGGAGAGCTGGCCCTAATCATGGCGTTCCAATAGTCCTGCTTGACATCCTAGGATTTCGTAAAGCTGGCTGTGCTGAGGTAGGTGGGGGTTGTACTGCGGGTTGAACATATGTTACTATGTTTCCTGTCCATACTCCTTGCATAGCATGAGCAGCTTCGACAATCGCCTGTGCATCTGAGACTGCTGGTTGTGGCTAGTTTGGGGGCTGCTGCTGCTCCCTCTGCCGTCGTGCATTGCTGGAGACTGCTGCTGACTCGGTGTGTTGGCTCCTGGTGCGGCTCTGATGAGGACTGGAGTGAAGCCGATGATGACTACGGGAGTAATTGGCCTACTGGGTGACCGTAGTTTTTAACATCTTGATAGCATTCCTAGCCTCGATCTCTATCAGGCTGTTTCCATTAATCAGAATCACGGCAAGATTGTGAGTCGCCGCTAGCACATTATCAACCGGATTGGAATAATGACCAACCGGCGTTAGGAAACGACGAGGCGGGTACTGGACTGGCGATTGCTGCTGAGCCGGCGGCTGCAACTGCTAATGAATCTGCGGCTGTAACTAGGCCATATTTGGGGGAATATTTGGAGTCAATTGGGGTATGACGGGTGCCGTGCTGGGTGAGGCAGTATCTGCCCCCGGGGCGGGTAAATCTCGCGGTGTCTCGAACAACCGTGTTGGCTCAAAACTTGCTGGCCGCCGGCTTTGATGCCTCCTCTGGTGTGTCGCTGAAGTCTTGTTTTGAAAAAAAATGAGGTGAAGCGCCTCTACTTCCAGGCGCTTGGTTTTCGCTGAGGATATGGGCCTGTACTTCCGTCATACGTGCGTTTTCTGCATTGTTGTCCTCTTGGATCTTGGTCATCAACTCCCGACACTTTGTGATTTTCGTGTTGCGCTCAGCCATGTTCTCTGGGGTCACTGGATCCATCAGGAGCATGCCAAGAGTGGTCATCAACTCTGTCATTGCTTGAGCCAGTGTTTTGCTTGAGCCTGAGGGGGATGAAGACGTCGCCGCAACTCCAGCCGCTGTGAAATTTAGACCCGGCGCAGTCTTGGCCGGGTTTTGATTCCCCGCCATGTAGACTGTTGTGCGGCGAGGCGGCTCACAAAGTTCTGGACCGATCTCGTCATCGGAGTAGCCCCCCAGCCTTTCATCAAAGAGCGAAAGAATTGACACGGTATCTCCAACCGAGGACTCACCGTCAGAGTAGACAAGCGTGTCTCCGCTGGTCATGGAATCGCCTGACAGGTTGACTCCATGTGTGAAGCCAACAAAGGCATGAGTCCGACCGGGTCTTGCCTGGCCGGGCCCGGTACGGCGAGCGGACTCAATGGTGTCGAAGATGACGTTCGGAGCCGGGCCAGACTCGTCGAGTACGGTGATGAAGACATAGATCTTGCCGAAGGGGACCCGGTACCCGTACTCGATTGAGTCGGCCTCAGGGCCCCAGCCAGAGTCGTCGATGTAGAGCTTGCCACGGCGACTTTTTGTCATCCAGCCGATCGCGTATCCCTCAATCCCTGTGAGAGCTCCCTCCAAGAACTCAACACCACCGTGCGGTGGCCCCACGGTGGGCGCCAACTGTCGTGGCCATCGCACTAGGTGGTTGCTTGAATGGGGTTGATCGGAAACAAAGGACACAAATTTAACTAGGTTCGGCCCCTCACGGTCGAGCTAAAAGCCTACTCGTACTTGATTGATATTGATGGTGGTCACAATTACAAGGGTTTGCTTTCACTTCCTAGCTTTCAAGAGATTGTAACCTAGTCCTTGGGTCCTAGGAACTCCCCTTTATATAATAGGTTGAGTCCCTAGTTATACAAAAGATTCCGGGTCGTACTCTTAACCCGTCTCGTACTCCAACTCTTATTAGTCTTGTTCTCCAAGTTAGGAAGATTCTCCTTCTAGGCCTTCTGACGAGTCGGCCCTCAAGGTTTATGTGAGAGCCAGCCTTCTGCCAGGTCCCGTTCTGGGCTTCCAGCTTATCTTGATCATCTCAGTCATGACTCGGCAGTAGTGCGACTCATAGAACCTCTGGGCTCAAGGCCGGGTCACACTGATGCCGGGTCTCAACCGTGGGGCACATCCCCAACAGGAGGTAACCACTTCTCATTCTCTCTTTTAATAACTGCACTTTCTTTTCACTTTCGTAGTTTTCCCTAGTTTAGTTCTAAGCGTGGGGTGGTTACTTTGTATGTTTAGTGTCTTATGCAATGCCCTTGATCATAGGGTTTTTGTTCATTAGTGTGTCCCACTATTTTGACATGCTTGCTTTGCATTTGTTTTACTTGGCATGTGGAAATCTTGTTATCTTCTGAAAAACATTGCCATGTTCTTTTAGCAAAAACCCAATAAAGGAATCCTCAGAACTTTTTCCTTTCTTTCACCTAATTACATAAGTTGGGGACACTAGTGGTGGCTTGATTAGAGACTGAATGATTGTAGAGGCTTTTTGCTGATGAACCCAGCATCTTTGGTTGATCTGGGACGCGCAACGGGGTTTATCTCCGCCAAACTATCCCCTCGGGGTACTTAGCTTTTGAGTATTATGCAACATGACACCGTGATTCTCTTGTGTAGTATTTGAGTTATTTATGACTAAATCAAGTTCGAAACCTTTGCATTTCCGTTCATCTTTTATTGCTAGCCTCTAAGGTACCGTGCATTGCCCACTCTCGCATTGAGACTTGGCGCATACTTTGCAGGTACATCCAAACCTGTGGGAGGACTTTCTCTTGTTCTCCTACACATAAAACACCTCATCTCCTCAAAACAGCCACCATACCTACCTACATGGCATTTTCATATTACATTACATGATTAAAGACATGTTTTTCATTTGCATTGCATGATCATAGTATGGCTAGCTCGATATTTTCATGGCTTGTCCCTTTTTTGATGTCTTTGCTACGCCGGATCATTGCACATACTGGTACACTGCCAGAGGCATTCATCATATAGAGTTTCCCTCATGTTTTCAGTTTTGAGTTATGATTACATTTAAATGAAGTGAATCGTTGTAAAGTATATCATTCATCCTTGTAAGGTGTTGCTTCTACAAAAAAAATGAGAGAGACAAAATAAAAGATGCACCACGGAGGTGCCAAAAAAAAGAGAAAGAAAGAAAGAAAGAAAGAAAAAAGGAACAAAAAAAAGGAGAGGAAGAGAGAAGGAGCAACACCATGGTGCATCTTTTATTTGTTCCTTTTTAGTATACACTTGTGCTTCAAAGTAGCACCACTTCATGCATTGTAAAGTAGAAAGTTTCATGAGCTTCATGTGTCATACTAGTGGGGAACCTATATTATAGAACTTGGCTTGTATATTCTGATGATGAGCATCCTCAAAAGCTCGAGGTCTTCATGAGCAAGCAAATTGGATGCACCCCCACTTAGTCAATAGGAGAGCTTTCGCATATTCATAGCTCTGTGTGCATCCTAGTTGCATGGCGATCACTACTCCTTGTGTTGACATCAATCATAAGGCCTTCTCCATTGCCTAATGGTCAGTGATGACCCACAAGTATAGGAGATCAATCGTAGTCCTTTCGATAAGTAAGGGTGTCAGACCCAACGAGGAGCAAAAGGAAATGACAAGCGGTTTTTAGCAAGGTAGTTTCTGCAAGCACTGAAATTATCGGTAATGAGTATAGTTTGATAGCCAAATAATTTTTAACAAGTGACAAGTAGCAATATTAATCAAGTGTGCAGCAAGGTGGCCCAATCCTTTTTGTAGCAAAGGACAAGCCGGAATGATCTCTTATAATAAGTAAAGCGTTCTCGAGGACACATGGGAATTTCATCTAGTCTCTTTCATCATGTTGGTTTGATTCGCGTTCGCTACTTTGATAATTTGATATGTGGGTGGACTGGTGCTTGGGTGTTGTTCTGACTTGAACAAGCCTCACACTTATGATTAACCCCTTCGCAAGCATCCGCAACTATGAAAGAAGAATTAAGATAAATCTAACCATAGCATTAAACATATGAATCCAAATCAGACCCTTATGGAATATCGCATAAACTAGGGTTTAAGCTTCTGTCACTCTATAAAAAATGGTGAAGTGTCATGTAGTCGACGTTCACATAACACCACTAAGAGAATCAACAACATACATATCATCAAAATATCGAACGAATACCAAATTCACAAGATTACTTATGACAAGACTTCTCCCAAGTCCTCAAGAACAAAAGTAACTACTCACAAATCATCATCATGTTCAAGATCAGAGGGGTAATGAATAGCATAATGGATCTGAACATATAATCTTCCACTAGATAAATCAACTAGCATCAACTACAAGATGTAATCAACACTACTAGCAACCCATAGGTACCAATCTGAGGTTTTGAGACAAAGATTGAATACAAGAGATGAACTAGGGTTTGAGATGAGATGGTGCTATTGAAGATGTTGATGAAGATTGGTCCTCCCACGATGAGAGGATCATTGGTGATGTCGATGGCGATGATTTCCCCCTCCCAGAGGGAAGTTTCCCCGGCAGAATCTCTCCGCTTGAGAGCAAAAGTGCTCCTGCCAAGTTCCGCCTCGAGACGGTGGCGCACCGGCCCAAAAGTTTTCTCTATATTTTTTCTAGGGCAAATGGACTTATATACTAGAAAATGGGGCCCAGAGGAGGGCCAGGGGCCCCACGAGCCACCAGGGCACGCCCTGGGGGGGTGGGCCCCTCTGGTACTTCTTGACTCCAGTATTTTTTATTTATTCCAAAATAAATCTCCACAAAATTTCAGCTCATTTGGAGATGTGCATAATAGGTATCTCTGACATAGTTTTTTCAGGTCCAGAATTCCAGCTGCCAGGATTCTCCCTCTTTGTGTAAACCTTGCATATTAAGAAAGAAAAGGTATTAGAATTGCTCCACAAAGTGTTATATTGATCAAAAACATTATAAATAACAGTAGCAAATCATGATGCAAAATGGATGTATCAACTCCCCCAAGCTTAGACCTCGCTTGTCCTCAAGCGAAAGCCGATATCGATAATCATGTCCACATGTTTAGAGAGAGAGGTGTCGATAAAAACAAAATACGGACATAGTAGCATCATGATCATTTTTATAACAGCAATATTTATTTTCATAAACTTCTTATAAGCAAGTAAAAATTCATCACAACATCGAAGTATAAGGCATAAACTTTCTTGAAAACTAACAAACTATGTTCTCAGTCAACAATGCAATTGCAATTCATCATATTTTCAGGAAGGGTCTCATGTAGGAGCTTATTGGCAAGTCCACATACTCAACCATCATTTAGTCTTCTATGATTGCTAACACTCACGACATATTTATGGAGCGAAAAGTTTCAGCCAGACACATAGAAAGATAGGGGCTTATAGTTTCGCCTCCCAACTTATTCACCTCAAGGGTGATGTCAATGATAATAACTCATGATCACTCATATCCAACTGGATATATGTGCCTAGATCTTTCCCCACCACATGATGCTTACAAAAGAGAAAATAAAAAGGAATAGGGGAGAGCACTATTGACTCTTGCATAAAAAGTAAATACATAAAAGTAAATGCATAAAAGTAAAAGATAGGCCCTTCACTGGGGGAAGCAGAGGTTGTCATGCGCTTATTGTTGTTGGATGCACAATCTCTTAATGCAAAGGAACGTCACTTTATATTGCCCCTTGTGATAGCAACCTTTATTATGCAGTCTGTCGCTTTTATTTCTTTACCATCACAAGTTCGTACAAAGCTTATTTTCCCTTACAATAAAAGTTCATAAGATATTTAGAGGCAATTTTTATTGCTTTTTGCACCGATGACAACTTACTTCAAGGATCTTATTCAATCCATAGGTAGATATAGTGGACTCTCATGACATGAAACTGGGTCTACGATTTTTGGATGCACAAGTAGTATCTCTACTTGGTGCGGATTTTTGGCTAGCAAAGATATTGAGCAAGCACCACATGTTACAGGATCTATGACAATATAACTTCTATGTGAATATAAGCAAACATAAATCATTACGTTGTCTTCCTTGCCCAACATCAACAATTTTACATAAAATACTTAATGGGGGCTCACAATCATAAAAGATGTCCAAGATAGTGTATTTGCATGTGAATCTTCTCTTCCCTTATTAATTCTTTCATAAATTGCATCATTGACTAATGCTATGCTTGTTAACTTTCAATAAATTTTACCGCTTATACTTTTCTTTATGTAATGTCATTATTTTCCATAAGATTAGCATATGAACTTTTCATTATTTTCATTGCTAAGATTGAAACATAAAAGTAAAGAAGCAAGAACTCAAACTACTCTTTATTATATAACTCTCAACTCGATTACATAGATAGATAGATCACACAACTAGCACTCGAAAACAGATCGTACTAAACTTTTATTCAACTAGATCATGAAATAACTAAGGATCAAACTAAAATAGGTAAAGATGATAGAAGTGATGATGATACGATACCGGGGCACCTCCCCCAAGCTAGGCACAAGCCAAGGGGAGTGCCCATACCCGTGTACTCAAGTTTCTTTCTTAAGAGATGATGGTGGTGATGATGAGGTGAACTTGTCCTTCAGCTCGAGCAAATACATCAATCTACGGTTGATTCTCTGAAGGGCGATGTTTTGCTCTTCCAACAAAATAACTTCATGAGTGAGAGATGTATTCTGAACACTAACTATTTCAAATACTCTTAGGGCTTCAATTACGGATGGGGAGAGATGATCATATAGAGGTTGAAGGATATCTCCCTTCTCCATGGTCTCCTCCATGGGGATGGCTTGCCCTTCATTCGGAACCTGAGCTCCTGCAACTTCCTTTGTCTTGTCCTCCTTGACATTATCTTCCTCTCCCGACGACAGCTCGTAGTAAACCTCACTGTAAGGGTGTTTGGTCGGCGATGGTTGCACAATGCGGTGCTTCGCACGTAGCTTTTGGGGGGCCATGGCGATCTAGATCTGTCAGAAAAATAGCATGAAACAAGAACAGAGGGGATTTCTATGATACGGTGGTCAAAACATCCGGGAGTATATATAAAGAATTTTTATCTTGGAAAACAAGTAATCCAGGGGAAAACGGAGTCGGGAAGGCACACGTGGGGCCCACGAGCCACCAGGGCGCGCCAGGGGGGTGGCGCGCCCTGGTGCCTCGTGGGCACCAGGTGGTTCCCCTCTGGTGTTTCTTATTTTTGTATTTTTTCTAATATTCCAAAACTGACAGAAAATATTTTTACGGAATTTTTGGAGTCGGTTTACTTACCGTATCACATACCTACCCCTTTTTAGGATTCTGGAGCATTCCAGAAGGTCTTCCTTATGTATTCTTCTGGTGTAATTGTTTCAATAATATTAGTTTCAACATTAATAGGGGTACCTGAGATATAGTGCTTAATTCTTTGCCCATTCACCACTCTCGGATTATTGCCTTCGGAGTTATTTATTTTGATGACTCCGGAGCGATAAACTTCTTCGATGATATACAGTCCTTCCCATTTGGAGAGAAGTTTTCCTGCAAAGAATCTAAAATGAGAATTGTATAATAAAACATGATCACCTACATTGAATTCATGTTTTTGAATTCTTTTGTCGTGCCATCTTTTAACTTTTTCCTTAAATAATTTGGCATTATCATAGGCTTGAGTTCTCAATTCATCTAGCGAGCTAATATCAAATTACCTCTTTTCACCAGCAAGTTTAAAATCATAATTTAGTTCTTTAATTGCTCAATATGCTTTATGTTCTAACTCAAGAGGTAAATGACATGCTTTTCCATAAACTATTTTATACGGAGACATACCCATAGGATTTTTATAAGAGGTTCTGTAAGCCCATAATGCATCATCAAGTTTCTTAGACCAATTCTTTCTGGATCTATTAACTGTCTTTTGCAAAATTAACTTTATTTCTCTATTGCTCAATTCAACTTGACCACTAGATTGAGGGTGATAAGGAGATGCAATTCTATGGTTGACATCATATTTAGCAAGCAATTTACGGAATGCACCATGGATAAAATGTGAACCACCATTAGTCATTAAATATCTAGGGACTCCAAACCTTGGGGAAATAACTTCTTTAAGCATTTTAATAGAAGTGTTATGATTAGCACTACTAGTTGCAATAGCTTCTACCCACTTAGTAACGTAATCAACAGCAACTAGAATATGAGTATACCCATTGGATTTAGGAAAACGTCCCATATAATCAAATCCCCAAACATCAAATGGTTCAATAACAAGTGAATAATTCATAGGCATTTACTGACGTCTAGCAACATTACCAATTCTTTGACATTCATCACAAGATAAGACAAACTTACAAGCATCCTTGAAAAGAGTAGGCCAATAAAAACCAGATTGTAGTACCTTGTGTGCAGTTCAGTCTCCCGCATGGTGTCCTCCGTAAGCCTCGGAGTGACACTTACGTAGGATTTGTTCAAGTTCATGCTCAGGTATACAACGTCTAATAATACCATCTACTCCTTCTTCATATAAGTGTGGGTCATCCCAAAAGTAATGTCTTAAATCATAGAAGAACTTTTTCTTTTGTTGGTATGTAAAGCTAGGTGGTATGTACTTAGCAACAATGTAATTAGCATAGTCTGCATACCAAGGAGTATTACGAGAAGCATTTATGACAGCTAATTATTCATCGAGAAAATCATCATTAATAGGAAGTGGGCCATCAAGAACATTTTCCATTCTAGACAAATTATCAGCTACGGGATTCTCAGCTCCCTTTCTATCAGTAATATGTAGGTTAAATTCTTGTAGCAAGAGAACCCACCTAATGAGTCTAGGTTTAGCATCTTTCTTTTGCATAAGATATTTAATAGCAGCATGATTAGTGTGAACAGTGACATTGGAATGAACAATGTAAGATCTAAATTTATCACATGCAAACACAACTGCTAAAAATTCTTTCTCAGTAGTAGCATAATTTCTTTGAGCATTGTCTAGTGTTTTACTAGCATAATGGATAACATTTAGTTTCTAATCAACTCTTTGTCCTAGAACAGCACCAACAGCATAATCACTAGCATCACACATAATTTCAAAAGGCAAGTTCCAATCAGGTGGTTGAACAATAGGTGAAGTGGTTAAGGCTTTCTTAAGTGTTTCAAAAGCTTCTACACAATCATGATCAAAAATAAATGGAACATCTTTTTTGCAAGAGATTGGTAAGAGGCCTAGAAATTTTAGAGAAGTCTTTAATAAACCTTCTATAGAAACCAGCATGACCAAGGAAGCTTCTTATACCTTCAATATCTTTAGGACATGGCATTTTTCTCAATTGCATCAACTTTAGATTTATCAACTTCAATACCTCTTTCAGAAATTTTATGCCCCAAGACAATGCCTTCATTCACCATAAAGTGGCACTTCTCCCAATTCAAGACAAGATTAGTTTGTTCACATCTCTGCAAAACTCGATCAAGGTTGCTTAAGCAATAATCAAAAAAAGTTCCGTAAACAGAAAAATCATCCATGAAAACCTCAACAATCTTTTCACAAAAGTCAGAGAATATAGCAGTCATTCATCTTTGAAAGGTAGCAGGTGCATTGCATAAACCAAAAGGCATACGTCGATAAACATAAGTTCCAAAAGGACAAGTGAAGGTGCTTTTCTCTTGATCGGCTTGTGAGACAGGTATTTGAGAGAAACCAGAATATCCATCATGGAAACAAAAGTGTGTATGCTTAGACAATCTTTCCAACATTTGATCAATAAAAGGCAAGGGGTAATGATCTTTTCTAGTAGCTTTGTTTAATTTTCTAAAATCAATTACCATCCTATAACCAGTTACAATTCTTTGTGGAATGAGTTCATTTTTATCATTAGGAACAATGGTAATACCTCCCTTCTTAGGAACACAATGAATGGGACTTACCCATCTACTATCAGCTATGGGATAATTTATACCTGGTTCCAGAAGCTTTAGTATTTCAGTTCTTACCACCTCTTTCATCTTAGGATTTAATCGTCGTTGGTGGTCGACAACTGGTTTAGCATCAGGCTCCATATTAATTTTATCCTGACATAGAGTGGGACTAATGCCCTTAAGATCATCAAGAGTATATCCAATAGCAGCATGGTGCTTCCTCAGAGTTTTTAGTAATCTCTTTTCTTCATGCTCTGAAAGGTTAGCACTAATAATAACAGGATATATCTTCTTTTCATCAAGATAAGCATATTTCAATGTATCAGGTAATTGTTTCAATTCAAACATAGGATCACCCTTAGGTGGAGGAGGACCTTCAAGAGTTTCAACAGGCAAATTATGTTTAAGGATAGGTGGCTGATCAAAGAACATCTTATCTATTTCATTTCTTTCATTCATATGCATATCATTTTCATGGTCTAGCAAATATTGTTCTTACGGATTAGTAGGAGGTACGGCAATAGAAGCAAGACCAATAATTTCATCTTTACTAGGCAATTTTTTATCTTGATGTTGTCTACGAAACTTAGAGAAATTAAACTCATGAGATTTACCACCAAAATTAACACTGACAGTTTCTTTAGCACAATCAATCTTAGCATTAACAGCGTTCAAGAATGGTCTACCAAATATAATGGTACAAAAATTATCTTGTGGTGATCCAAGAACAAGAAAATCAGTAGGGTATTTGATCTTACCACATAAGACTTCAACATCTCTAACAATCCCAAGTGGAGTAATGGTATCTCTGTTTGCAAGCTTAATAGCAACATCAATGTCTTCTATTTCAATAGGTCCAATATCATTCATATAAGGTAAACGGAATAGCATTCACACTAGCACCCAAATCACATAAGCCATGATAACAATGATCTCCTATATAAACCAAGACAATAGGCATACCTACTACAGGTCTATTTTTATCCTTAGGATCTGGTTTAGCAATTCTAGCAGCTTCATCACAGAAATAAATAACATGCCGATCTATATTATTGACCAAGAGATCTTTAACCATAGCAACATTAGGTTCAACTTTAATTTGTTCAGAGGGTCTAGGTGCTCTAATATTACTTTTGTTAACCACAGTTGAAACTTTAGCATGTTCCTTAATCCTAACAGGAAAAGGTGGCTTCTCAATATAAGCATTGGGCAACTGGATGAACATGATAAACAATTGTTTCTTCTTTAACAATAACGGGTTCTTATTTTAATTAAATAGGTGGATGATATTTAAACCACTTCTCCTTAGGGAGATCAACATGAGTAGCAAAGGATTCACAAAAGGAAGCTACTATCTTAGAGTCACTTCCATATTTAATGCTAAACTTGTGAAAGGCATCGGTATTCATCAAAGATTTAACACAATCGAACTCAAGTATTATACCTGACTCATTACCTTTGTCGAGTTCCCAATCTTCAGAGTTGCATTTAATTCTTTCCAGAAGATCCCATCTGAATTCAATAGTTTTCTTCATGAAGGAGCCAGTCGAAGAAGAATCGAGCATGGTTTGATTATCATGAGATAGCCGAGCATAAAAATTCTGTAAGATAATTTCTCTTGAGAGCTCATGATTGGGGCATGTATGCAACATATACTTAAGCCTCCCCCAAGCTTGAGTGATACTTTCTCCTTCACGAGGCCAAAAATTATATATATAATTCCGATCACGATGAACCAAATGCATAGGATAAAATTTCTGGTGAAATTCTAGCTTCAACCGGTTCCAATCCCATGTGTCAGTATCATCACATAGCCTATACAATGTCAATGCCTTTCCCTCCAAAGATAAAGGGAATACCTTCTTCTTAACTCCATCTCTGGATAAACCTGCAAGCTTAAACAATCCTCAAATTTCATCCACATAGATCAAGTGCATATCAGGATGTACTGTTCCATCTCCTGCATCAGGATTAGCTAGCAGTTTCTCAATCATACCCAGAGGAATCTCATATGAAATATTTTCAGTAGGTGCAGTAGGTTGAGGGGCAACTATTCATGCTTCCAGTCGAGGTGAAGATACCCCGAACTAACCACTCAAAGGATTACTTTCCATAGTGACAAGTGACAATAAATTTCACCATGTAATATAAATATTTCCTTACGAAATTCCACTCACCAAAGGCGCTTCACTCCCCCGGCAACGGCGCCAGAAAAGTGTCTTGATGACCCACAAGTATAGGGGATCAATCGTAGTCCTTTCGATAAGTAAGAGTGTCGAACCCAACGAGGAGCAGAAGGAAATGACAAGCGGTTTTCAGCAAGGTAGTTTCTGCAAGCACTGAAATTATCGCTAACGAGTAGTTTGATAGCAAGATAATTTGTAACAAGTGACAAGTAGCAATAGTAAAAAAGAGTGCAGAAAGGTGGCCCAATCCTTTTTGTAGCAAAGGACAAGCTGGAACGATCTCTTATAATAAGTAAAGCGTTCTCAAGGACACATGGGAATTTCATCTAGTCAGTTTCATCATGTTGGTTTGATTCGCATTCGCTACTTTGATAATTTGATATGTGGGTGGACCGGTGCTTGGGTTCTGTTCTTACTTGAACAAGCCTCCCACTTATGATTAAACCCCTTCGCAAGCATCCGCAACTATGAAAGAAGAATTAAGATAAATCTAACCATAGCATTGAACATATGGATCCAAATCAGCCCCTTACAGAATAGCGCATAAACTAGGGTTTAAGCTTCTGTCACTCTAGCAACCCATCATCTAATAACTACTCCACAATGCATTCCCTTAGGCCCAAAGATGGTGAAGTGTCATGTAGTCGACGTTCACATAACACCACTAAGAGAATCAACAACATACGTATCATCAAAATATCGAACGAATACCAAATTCACATGATTACTTATGACAAGACTTCTCCCATGTCCTCAAGAACAAAAGTAATGATGGAAATATGCCCTAGAGGCAATAATAAAATGGTTATTATCATATTTCCTTATTCATGTTAAAGGTTTATTATTCATGCTAGAATTGTATTGACCGGAAACTTAAATACACGTGTGAATACTTAAACAAATACCATGTCCCTAGAGAGCCTCTACTAGACTAGCTTGTTGATCAAAGATGGTTAAGGTTTCCTAACCATATACATGAGTTATCATTTGATAATGGGATCACATCATTAGGAGAATGATGTGATGGACAAGACCCATCCGTTAGCTTAGCATATGATCGTTTTGTTTATTGCTAGTGCTTTCTTGAATGTCAAATAGATGTTCCTTCAACCATGAGATCATGCAACTCTCGTATACCGGAGGAATACTTTGTGTGCTACCAAACGTCACAATGTAACTGGGTGATCATAAAGATGCCCTATAGGTATCTCCGAAGGTGTCTGTTGTGTTGGCATGGATCGAGACTGGGATTTGTCACTCCGTGTTTCGGAGAGGTATCTCTTTGCCTTCTCAGTAATACAGATCATAAGAAGCTTGCAAGCAAAGTGACTAAGGAGTTAGTTATGGGATGATGTATTATGGGACGACTAAAGAGACTTGCTGGTAACGAGATTGAACTAGGTATGGAGATACCGACGATCAAATCTCAGACAAGTAACATACCGATGGACAAAGGGAATTACGTATGTTGTCATAACGGTTCGACCGATAAGATCTTCATGGAATATGTAGGAACCAATATGCGCATCTAGGTTCCGCTATTGGTTATTAACCGGAGAGTCGTCTCGGTCATGTCTACATCATTCCCGAACCCGTAGGGTTCGCACGCTTAACGTTCATTGACGATATAGTGTTATATGAGTTATGTGAATTGGAGACCGAATGTTGTTCGGAGTCCCAGATGAGATCACGGACATGACGAGGAGCTCTGGAATGGTCCAAAGGTAAATATTGATATATAGGATGATGATATTTGGACTCCGTAAGAGTTCCGGAATGTACTGGGAAGAAATCGGGTCACCGGAAGGGGTTCCGGACACCCCGGGAGGTTAATGGACCATGTGGGCCAAGGGGGAGGAGCACACAAGCCCACAAGGGGCTGGCGCACCCCTCCTAGGCTGCCGGCCAAGGGGAGAAAAAGGAAGGAGGGGAGTCGGCCTCCCCCTTCCCTTTCCTCTCCCCCCTTTCCTTTCCCCCTCCGGTAAATATGGAAGGGGGGCGCCGAATTGGGGAAGACCCCAAGTAGGATTCGGCCTACTTGGGGCACCCCCTTGGCTGCTCCCTCCTCCCCCCCCACCTATATATATTGGGGGGCACCACACATCACCACGACAATTGCTTAGCCGTGTGCGGCACCCCCCTCCACAGTTCCATCCCTCGGTCATATTTTCATAGTGCTTAGGCGAAGCCCTGCGGAGATAGCATCACCATCACCGTCACCATGCCGTCGTGCTGCCGGAACTCATCCACTACCTCACCGTCTTGCTGGATCAAGAAGTCGAGGACGTCACCGAGCTGAACGTGTGCTGAACGCGGAGGTGCCATACGTTTGGTGCTCGGTCGGTTGGATCGCGAAGCTGTTCAACTACTTCAGCCCCGTTGTCTCAAGACTTCCGCTTAGGTTCTACGAGGGTACATAGACACACTCCCCCCTCCCATAGCTATGAATCTCCATGGATAGATCTTGCGTGTGCGTAGAAATTTTTTTGGTTTTTCCGTGCAACGTTCCCCAACAGTGGCATCATGAGCCAGGTCTATGCGTAGATGATATGCATGAGTAGAACACAAAGAGTTGTGGCCGGTGATGTTCATACTGCTTACCACCAACGTCTTATTTCGATTCGGCGGCATTGTGGGATGAAGCGGCCCAGACCAACCTTACATGTCCATGTACATGAGACCGGTTCCACCAACTGACGTGCAACTTGTTTTGCATAAAGGTGCCTGGCGGGTGTCTGTTTCTCCTACTTTAGTTGAATCGAATTTGACTACGGCTGGTCCTTAAAGAAGGTTAAAACAGCAAACTTGATAAATCATGGTTGTGGTTGTTTTTCCGTAGGTAAGAACGGTTCTTGCTTGAAACCCGTAGCAGCCACCTAAAACTTGCAACAACAAAGTAGAGGACGTCAAACTTGTTTTTGCAGGGTATGCATGTGATGTGATATGGTCAAGACATGATGTGATATACGTTGTTGTATGAGATGATCATGTTTTGTAATTTATCAGCAACCGGCAGGAGCCTTATGGTTGTCTCATTATTGTATGAAATGCAAGCGCCACGTAATTGCTTTACTTTATCGCTATGCATTACCAATAGTTGGCGAGATGATCACGATGCTACGATGGAGATCAAGGTGTCAAGCTGGTGATGATGGAGATCATGACGATGCTTTGGAGATGGAGATCAAAAGCACAAGTTGATGATGGCCATATCATGACACATATTTTGATTGCATGTGATGTTTATCCTTTATGCATCTTATTTTGCTTAGAACGACGGTAGCATTATAAGATGATCCCTTCACTAAATTTCAAGATAAAAGTGTTCTCCCTGAGTATGCACCGTTGCTAAAGTTCGTCATTTTGAAGCACCTCATGATGATCGGGTGTGATAGATTCTACGTTCACATACAAAGGGAGTAAGCCAGTTTTACACAAGTAGAATACTTGGGTTAAACTTGACGAGCCTAGCATGTACAGACATGGTCTCGGAACACTAGAGACCGAAAGGTCGAACATGAGTCATATAGTAGATATGATCAACATGGAGATGTTCACCATTGATGACTACCCCATCTCACGTGATGATCGGACATGGGTTAGTTGATTTGGATCATGTATCACTTAGTTAACTTCAGGGACGTTAATCTAAGTGGGAGTTCATTAGTAATTTGATTAATTGAACTTAATTTATCATGAACTTAGTCTTGACAGTTTTTGCATATCTATGTTGTAGATCAATGGCCCGTGCTACCGTTCCCTTGAATTTTAATGCGTTCCTAGAGAAAGCTAAGTTGAAAGATGATGGTAGCAACTACACGGACTGGGTCCGTAACTTGAGGATTATCCTCATTGCTGCACAGAAGAATTATGTCCTTGATGCACCGCTAGGTGATGGACCTGCTGCAGGAGTGGCTGCAGACGTTGTGAATGCCTGGCAGGCTCGATCTGATGACAACTCGATAGTTCAGTGTGCCATGCTTTACGGCTTAGAACCTGGACTGCAAAAGCGTTTTGAATGCCATGGAGCATATGAGATGTTTCAGGAGCTGAAATTGATATTTCAAGCTAATGCCCGGGTTGAGAGATATGAAGTCTCCAACAAGTTCTTCAGCTGTAAGATGGAGGAGAACAGTTCTGTTAGTGAACACATACTCAGAATGTCTGGGTACCACAACCACTTGACTCAGCTGGGAATTGATCTTCCGGTTGAGAGTGTTATTGACAGAGTTCTTCAGTCACTGCCACCAAGCTATAAAGGCTTCGTGATGAACTATAATATGCAAGAAATGGAGAAGACAATTCCCGAGCTCTTCGCGATGCTGAAATCAGCGGAGGTACAAATCAAGAAGGATCATCAAGTGTTGATGGTTAACAAGACCACTAATTTCAAGAAAAAGGGCAAGGGAAAGAAGGGGAACTTCAAGAAGAAAGGCAAACACGTTGCCGCTCCCATGAAGAAACCCAAAGCTGGACCCAAGCCTGAAGCTGAGTGCTTCCACTGCAAAGGGACTGGTCACTGGAAGCGGAACTGCCCCAAGTATTTGGCGGATAAGAAGGATGGCAAAGTGAGCAAAGGTATATTTGATATACATGTTATTGATGTCTTCCTTACTAATGCTCGCAGTAGTGCCTGGGTATTTGATACTGGTTTGGTTGCTCATATTTGTAACTCAAAACAGGAGCTATGGAATAAGCAAATATTGGCTAAGGATGAGGTGACGATGCGCGTCGGGAATGGTTCCAAGGTTGATGTGATCGCTGTCGGCACGCTACCTCTACATCTACCTTCGGGATTAGTTTTAGACCTCAATTATTGTTATTTGGTGCCAGCGTTGAGCATGAACATTATATCTGGATCTTGTTGAATGCGAGACGGTTATTCATTTAAGTCAGAGAATAATGGTTGTTCTATTTATATGAGTAACATCTTTTATGGTCACGCACCTTTTGTGAATGGTCTATTCTTGTTGAATCTCGATCGTAGTGATACACATATTCATAATATTGATGCCAAAAGATGCAAAGTTGATAATGATAGTGCAACATACTTGTGGCACTGCCGTTTAGGTCATATTGGTATAAAGCGCATGAAGAAACTCCATACGGATGGACTTTTGGAATCTCTTGATTATGAATCATTTAATACTTGCGAACCATGCCTCATGGGCAAGATGACTAAAACTCCGTTCTCCGGAACAATGGAGCGAGCTACAGATTTGTTGGAAATAATACATACCGATGTATGCGGTCCAATGAATGTTGAAGCACGCGGCGGGTATCGTTATTTTCTAACCTTCACAGATGATTTGAGTAGATATGGGTATATATACTTGATGAAACACAAGTCTGAAACATTTGAAAAGTTCAAAGAATTTCAGGGTGAAGTAGAGAATCATCGTAAAAAGAAAATAAAGTTTCTACGATCTGAACGCGGAGGCGAATATTTGAGTTACGAGTTTGGCCTTCATTTAAGAAAATGTGGAATTGTTTCACAACTCACGCCACCTGGAACACCACAGCGTAATGGTGTGTCCGAACATCGTAACCGTACTTTATTAGATATGGTGCGTTCTATGATGTCTCTTACCGATCTACCACTATCATTTTGGGGTTATGCATTAGAGACAGCTGCATTCACGTTAAATAGGGCACCGTCTAAATCCGTTGAGACGACACCGTATGAACTATGGTTTGGCAAGAAACCAAAGCTATCATTTCTTAAAGTTTGGGGATGTGATGCTTATGTGAAAAAACTTCAACCTGATAAGCTCAAACCCAAAGAGGAGAAGTGTGTCTTCATAGGATACCCTAAAGAAACAATTGGGTACACCTTCTACCACAGATCCAAGGGCAAGATCTTTGTTGCTAGGAATGGGTCCTTTCTAGAGAAGGAGTTTCTCTCAAAAGAAGTGAGAGGGAGGAAAGTAGAACTTGATGAGGTAATCGTACCTTCTCTCGAATTGGAAAGTAGCTCATCAGAGAAAACCGTTCCCGTGATGCCTACACCAACAAGAGAGGAAGATAAAGATAAAGATCATGAATCTTCAGATCAAGTTACTACTGAACCTCGTAGGTCGACTAGAGTACGTTCCGCACCAGTTTGGTACGGTAATCCTGTTCTGGAAGTTATCTTGTTAGACAACGGCGGACCTACGAACTATGAAGAAGCTATGATGAGCCCAGATTCCGACAAATGGCTTGAGGCCATGAAATCTGAGATACGATCCATGTATGAGAACAAAGTGTGGACTTTGATGGACTTGCCCGATGATTGGCAAGCCATTGAGAATAAATGGATATTTAAGAGGAGGACAGACGTTGATGGTAATATCACTGTCTACAAAGCTCGACTTGTTACGAAAGGTTTTCAACAAGTTCAAGGGGTTGACTACGATGAGACTTTCTCACCCGTAGCGATGCTTAAGTCTGTCCAAATCATGTTAGCAATTGCCGCATTTTATGATTATGAAATCTGGCAAATGGATGTCAAAATTGCATTCCTTAATGGATTTCTTAAAGAAGAGTTGTATATGATGCAACCAGAAGGTTTTGTCGATCCTAGGGATGCTAACAAAGTGTGCAAGCTCCAGCGGTCCATCTATGGACTGGTGCAAGCATCTCGGAGTTGGAATATACGCTTTGATAAGGTGATCAAAGCATATGGTTTTATACAGACTTACGGTGAAGCATGTATTTACAAGAAAGTGAGTGGGAGCTCTGTAGCATTTCTAATATTATGTGTGGATGACATATTGTTGATTGGAAATGATATAGAATTTCTGGATGGCATAAAAGGATACTTGAATAAGAGTTTTTCAATGAAAGACCTCGGTGAAGCTGTTTACTTATGGGGCATCAAGATCTATGGAGATAGATCAAGACGCTTGACAAGACTTTCAATGAGTACATACCTTGACAAGATTTTGAAGGAGTTCAAAATGGATCAGTCAAAGAAGGAGTTCTTGCCTGTATTGCAAGGTGCGAAGTTGAGTAAGACTCAAAACCCGACCACGGCAGAAGATAGAGAGAGAATGAATGTCATTCCCTATGCCTCAGCCATTGGTTCTGTTATGTATGCCATGCTGTGTACCACAGCTGATGTGTGCCTTGCCACGTGTCTGGCAAAGGGGGTACAAGAGTGATCCTAGTGTGGATCACTGGACAGCGGTCAAAATTATCCTTAGTAACTAGAGGACTAAGGAAATGTTTCGTGATTATGGAGGTGATAAAGAGTTAGTCGTAAAGGGTTACGTCGATGCAAGCTTCGACACCAATCTGGATAACTCTAAGTAGCAAACCAGATACGTATAATGGAGCAATCATTTGGAATAGCTCCAAGAAAAGTGTGATAGCAGCATCTACAGTATGACATAAGGATTTGCAAAATACACATATGGATCTAAATGTTACAGACCCATTTGACTAGAAATCTCTCTCACAAGCAAAACATGATCACACCTTAGAGTGTTAATCAGATGATGATGTGAACTAGATTATTGACTCTAGTGAACTCTTTGGGTGTTAATCACATGGTGATGTGAACTAGATTATTGACTCTAGTGCAAGTGGGAGACTGAAGGAAATATGCCCTAGAGGCAATAATAAAATGGTTATTATCATATTTCCTTATTCATGATAAAGGTTTATTATTCACGCTAGAATTGTATTGACCGGAAACTTAAATACATGTGTGAATACTTGAACAAATACCGTGTCCCTAGTGAGCCTCTACTAGACTAGCTCGTTGATCAAAGATGGTTAAGGTTTCCTAACCATAAACATGAGTTGTCATTTGATAACGGGATCTCATCATTAGGAGAATGATGTGATGGACAAGACCCACCTGTTAGCTTAGCATATGATCATTCTGTTTATTGCTACTGCTTTCTTGAATGTCAAATACATGTTCCTTCGACCATGAGATCATGCAACTCCCGGATACCGGAGGAATACTTTGTGTGCTATCAAACATCACAACATAACTGGGTGATCATAAACATGCTCTACTGGTATCTCCGAAGGTGTCTGTTGTGTTGGCATGGATCAAGACTAGGATTTGTCACTCCGTGTTTCGGAGAGGTATCTCTAGGCCCTCTCGGTAATACACATCATAAGAAACTTGCAAGCAAAGTGACTAAGGAGTTAGTTACGGGATAATGTATTACAGCACGAGTAAAGAGACTTGCCGGTAATGAGATTGAACTAGGTATGGAGATACCGACGATCGAATCTCAGGCAAGTAACATACCGACGGATAAAGGGAATTACGTATGTTGTCATAACGGTTCGACCGATAAGATCTTCGTGGAATATGTAGGAACCAATATGGGCATCCAGGTTCCTCTATTGGTGATTGACCGAAGAGTCATCTCGGTCATGTCTACATCATTCCCGAACCCGTAGGGTCCGCACGCTTAACGTTCGTTGACGATATAGTGTTATATGAGTTATGTGAATTGGTGAGCGAATGTTGTTCGGAGTCCCAGATGGGATCATGGACATGACGAGGAGTTCCGGAATATTTCGGAGGTAAAGATTGATATATAGGACGATGATATTTGGACACTGGAAGAGTTCCGGAATGTACCGGGAAGAAATTGGGTCACCGGAAGGTGTTCCGGACACCCCGGGAGGTTAATGGGCCATGTGGGCCAAAGGGGAGGAGCACACCAGCCCACAAGGGGCTGGCGCACCCCTCCTGGGCCGCCGGCCAAGGGGAGAGAAAGGAAGGAGGGGAGTCGGCCTCCCCCTTCCCTTTCCTCTCCCACCTTTCCTTTCCCCCTCCGGTAAATATGGAAGGGGGCGCCGAATTGGGGAAGACCCCAAGTAGGATTCGGCCTACTTGGGGCGCCCCCTTGGCTGCTCCCTCCTCCCCCCCCCCCCCCCCCCCGCCTATATATATATATATATATATACGGGGGAGCGCCACACATCACCACGACAATTTCTTAGCCGTGTGCGGCGCCCCCCTCCACAGTTCCGACCCTCGGTCATATTTTCGTAGTGCTTAGGCGAAGCCCTGCAGAGATAGCATCACCATCACCGTCACCACGTCGTCATGCTACCGGAACTCATCCACTACTTCACCGTCTTGCTGGATCAAGAAGTCGAGGACGTCACCGAGCTGAACATGTGTTGAACGCGGAAGTGTCGTACATTCGGTGCTCGGTTGGTTGGATCGCGAAGCTGTTCGACAACTTCAACCGCGTTGTCTCAACGCTTCCGTTTAAGGTCTATGAGCGTACGTAGACACACTCCCCCCTCTCGTAGCTATGCATCTCCATGGATAGATCTTGCGTGTGCGTAGAAATTTTGTTGTTTTTCCATGCAACATTCCCCAACAAGTAACTACTCACAAATCATCACCATGTTCAAGATCAGAGGGGTAATGAATAGCATAATGGATCTGAACATATAATCTTCCACCAGATAAACCAACTAGCATCAACTACAAAATGTAATCAACACTACTACCAACCCACAGGTACCAATCTAAGGTTTTGAGATAAAGATTGAATACAAGAGATGAACTAGGGTTTGAGATGAGATGGTGATGTTGAAGATGTTGATGAAGATTGGTCCTTCCACGATGAGAGGATCGTTGGTGATGTTGATGGCGACGATTTCACGCGCCCGGAGGGAAGTTTCCCCGGCAGAATCTCTCCGCCGGAGAGCAAAAGTGCTCCTGCCCAAGTTCTGCCTCGAGACGGCAGCGCACCATCCCGAAAGTCTTCTCTATATTTTTTCTAGGGCAAATGGACTTATATACCAGAAAATGGGGGCCAGAGGTGGGCCAAGGGCCCCACGAGCCACCAGGGCGCGCCTGGGGGGGTGGCAGGCCGTGGTGCCTCGTGGACACCTGGGTGGCCCCCTCTGGTACTTCTTGACTCCAGCATTTTTTATTTGTTCCAAAACAAATCTCCATAAAATTTCAGCTCATTTGGAGATGTGCAGAATAGGTATCTCTGACATAGCTTTTTCAGGTCCAGAATTCCAGCTGCCGGCATTCTCCCTCTTTGTGTAAACCTTGCATATTAAGAGAGAAAAGGCATTAGAATTGCTCCACAAAGTGTTATATTGATCAAAAACAATATAAATAACAGTAGCAAATCATGATGAAAAATGGACGTATTAGTCAGCTGCGTTGATGCAAGACTTTCTTTGTTTTTTACTTTTCAAAACCCCAATCATCATTCTATTTTCCCTTAAGTGTGAGGCATAGGCTTGTGCTCAGTGCTGCATACGTAGTTGAGCGGTTGAATAACGCAGAGAGACAATCTTGCTATTGTACCTGGTATGCCTCGGGTTGGCGTTTTTTGGAGCGATCGCTAATGCATGATTTCTTTTGTCTATGATAGTCACTGTTGTGTTCCTAACATAATATTGACCTTCTCTCTAAACCTTTGGCAATGGGAATTTGGGGTCCACAAAAATATTTTCCTCTTTCTCAACCTCCATGGCAATGGGACTAAGGGGATAGCTTATATTACTCCCTTGCTGGTTAACTTTTGCATGCTTGCACGATGAACATGGATATCACTTTTGGGGTTTGCTTTAATGTAAGCTTTAGAGTTGGTAACAATGAACTTTAGGTAGTCAACCTTCTTACTCAAGGATGAGCAAGGTTTAAGCATGGGGAGGTTGATGGCTCTATATTTTATGCATTTTTAGAGCTCGTTTGTTGCATGTTCTCTGTAGGGTAACGCAGCAGAAAACAAAAAATTTCCGACCTACGCACCAGCCCAGGACCACTATGGAGACTGCATACAAGGTTTGATCATTTTCGTTACCGACTCGTAGCGCAGCGGAAGTAGAGTTGATGACGATCGGCGGTGCAGATCCCCGCAGCTAGGATTTACAACCTCCCAACCGCGAGGATGTATACCCTCGTCTTCCCTTCGGACAGCCCTCCGGGAGGCGGTCGAACAGTCCCCCGGACGGTGTCACGGACAGCCCTTCGGGAGGACCTTCGAAACTCGAACGGTCACTCGGACAGCCCTTCGGGAGGACTCACAGAACTTGGACCGTCACTTGGACAGCCCTTTGGGAGGCACTCACGAACAGCCCCTCGGGCACTAAGATCGAAACTACGACCTCTCTACAGAGCTGCACACATACGGTGTCATCTATCCGGTAGGGCTTCGCCGTCAAGAACTAGTTCCCACCGGAACCCAGACAGCCTTTCGGCTCTACGAAACTCTTTTCGTGGGAGGGAGAGAGAAGCCAGATCATTGCAATGGCATGTATATGTGAGAGAGAGTGAGTCTTTAGGCAGCCCCCTCCACCCCTATTTATAGGCCAAGCCCAAGGGTGGCTTCTCCAAGAAGCCAAGGGGAAAAATACCAAAGGACCCTCAAGGTGGCTTCTCCAAGAAGCCACCCAAAAAGCACTTTCACTATTCACGACGACATTTTTCAGCGTCCGTTCGAACTGAAAATATTTATGTGGGCTTAGAACAATTTCAGTACCCACTAAAATAATTTTCAACGCATTCTGGAACAATTCCAGATTAGTGATTTTCATCTGCGAAAAGCATCTGAAGTGGTTCCGGCAGCTCCGGAACATTTCCGGTTTTTCTTCCAGAAAATTCCCAAAAGTTTCCAGAATGATTCTGGCACCCTCCAAGAATTATCGGGCATGTGCCGAAACCAATTTGACTTTATGGTATCCTCTGAAACAACTTTTCAGTTTCACCGGAACTCATCCGGTGACCTCTCTCTGCGGAACTTTTCCGCTGTCCGAAACTTTTTCGGTGATTTTCTCTCAGACTCCCTGTCTAGTATTCAGCAGATAGATGACCCTTAAGCGTGTGACCCTATAGGTTCGGTGAAGCATAGACATGACCCGGAACCCCTTCCGATCAATGATCAACATCGGAGCCGTGGACACCCATATTGACCCCTATACCCACACGAATGAATATTCGAGTGAACCTCCAGTTGCCGTGTGCTATTCCTGTTGCTTCGCGATATGTTACAAATACCCGAGGTGAGACATGATGGCATTCCCGTGGATCAACAACTTGTCCACTATGCTAGTTACCTCGTTACCGGTATTGTTCTCTTTTCTCGTTACCGTGTTCCGGCATCCCCGTGATCAAATCACAAAGTGTCTGGCCAGACGATGATGGATACCGTAACACCGAGAGGGCCCAGAGATATCTCTCCATCGTCGGAGGAGCAAATCCCAATCTTGAGGTATCAAGTTACTTAACATACTTTCCCATGAACCCGTAAGCCGCCGTAATAGCCATCCAGTTACGGATGACGTTTAACAAACCCCAAAGTTCATAAATCAAGCATGAAGAAACTCGATACTCTCATGGTCTGAGGAATCATGCAAACGTTAACCATCTCTGTGTTATTAACCATTAACTTGTGACGAAAGAATCTCATAGCATAACATCAATCGGGTCGATTCAACACAAATGTTCTTCTAACACTGTGCCCTCAAAGTTGCTGGCATAGACATGCCCATGATCAGGAAAACAGGACCATCATGCAACACTTGAGCTAGTCTCAGAGGCCAGACTAGGAATACATTTTACCGTTTATTATTCCACACGTGCATATGAGTCTTCCTCCGAGCCTCGTGGTTATTGTAGACTCGAGGACCATAGCAGTTATAGCATGGAACATAAATCTAATTATGAACAGGGAGATAATCAATAACATTTATTATTGCCTCTAGGGCATATCTCCTATAGACTCCCACTTGCACTAGAGTCAATAATCTAGTTAATGCTAATGCACTTTTCACCTGTGGCACACCGGTGTAAATATGCTTCGCATGTGGTATAGCCTGATGTCCAACGGATCTGACAACTTCAGCTCCGTGTGTATCTTTGCGTATCCTCGCGTTTTCACGCTTTCACAAAATTCATATTTTGTGTGGACTTGGCTTTGTATGTATGTGAATCACAGGTCGAACCTGGATTCCTCAGACTGAGTTATGGAGCAACTACCTGCAGTAGTGTCCCATTGACCAAAGCCTTCTTGGAACCATACTAAGTTCATGAAAGAACTATATGATTCAGCATCTTGTTTGTCGCTTTTAAAAGCGGCAACATACTTCGCCTCTGTTATAGAATTCGCCACAGTAACTTGTTTGGAACAATTTCCAACTACTGTGCCACCATATTGTGTGTTACCCAAAACCCTCAATTTAAATCGAAAATCGCTTGAAGCATGGAAGAAGACTGTATCGATGTAACCTTTTACAACGAACTCTTCATGATCTCCGCTTGCGAGAAAACATGCCATCGGTGCTACTATAGTACTCAATGACCCTTTTTCACTGTTGTCCCATGATCAGAACTTTTGATCACTTTGGTATCTATACTCGCAACAACTTTGGGAGTATTGGACATATCTGGTTGTTTTTACATACCATGGAATACATGATTAATCCAAACACAAGAGTGTGTGGAATCTCCATTATGTATTTTGCTCATCAGTGTTTTGGGACACCGAGTCTTGCAAAAACTCTTTCCATGTGACTTCGGCAAGAACCACTCCTTGACGTTTTTAGTGCTAAAAGGTTTTAGCATCTTGTCAATATGTATCTTTGCTCAGCCCCATTAGGTAAATCTATCTCCATAGACCATCATGCCTAATATAAAGGATATTTAGCCCAAGCACTTCATCGAAAAACTATTTTCAAATGAAGTCCTAATTCGTGTCAAGAAATTTATTTCCAATTAACAATGTGTCAAGCACACAACGTTTTTTTAGAAATTTTATTATGCTCCCACTTACTTTCTTGAATCATAAGCATCTTCGTTACCCATTGATGAAGTCAAACCCCTTTGACTATTTCATCAAAACACGAAGATTCCAACTCCATTTTGCTCTCTTCTGTCCATTGCTAGAACTCTGAAGTTTGCATACTTACTAGCATCCTCTGGACTGACAAAATACCTTGTACTGTAACACATGTAAGTCCTTGGTTTCATTTCCATCAGATGGAAATCCTATTGTCATCCATGTTTCATATCTCATGATTGAAATATGTATTAATTGCTAGTTCAACCCGAACCGACTTTAAGCATCGCTACGATGAAACAACCTCATCGTAGTCAGCTCCTTGAACTTGTTATTGCAACAAGTCGAGCTTTATGGATAAAACATTTTTATCCGTATCAGTTTTAAGTTCCATAAAAATTCGTTAGACTCTAAGTCTTCCGAAAGGTGTATCAAGGTTTTAATCTTGAAACATTTATATGGAGACTATCTCGGATTGTATTGGCATTTAGCCAATCCCGGAGTCAGGGCCCATCAACGCTTCCTTGTGTATCGTAGGTATACTGTTGTCTAACAACAATATCTCGTTTGCGCACCTGAGAGGTTCGTACGAGCCTTGCCTACGTGGTTCAGCTGCATGTTCGACTGAAGTCCATACATTTTATTGTAGAGACTTCCATATCAGTCGCAGTAGGAAACTCTGGAATTACTTCCAAGGTCTCTTTCCTTTGACCTGATGACGAAGATACTGTTTATCTCGTCGAGTTGCACTATTCTCCCACTCACCTTTTTGAAAGAACCATTTTCTTCAAAAAGCATACCGTTCTTTGTGGCAAACCTATTTGCCTCGGTATAGTGAGGGAGGAATACCCAATGACTTGGGATAACCAACAAAGTAGCACTTGTCTGATTGGGAATAGGTTTGTAACCTTTTACACAAGCCCCATATTCCAAATGTTTAAGAAAAGATATAACATGGTTGGGTGTACCATAACATGGTGTCATTTCAACAGACCCGATGGAGCTCTTTTCAGTGTAAAAGCCGCAGTCTCTAAAGAATCACTCTTTAAAAGGGATAATGGCAAATTTATTTATGTCATCTTTGATCTTACCATGTCATAACTGGTTCGATTACATATTCACAGACTTTCCACTTGCAGTGGTGTTCCGGGAGGTGCAAGTTATGAAACCCCTTTCACAACTCATCAGACATTCGCTAAACTTGTAACTCAAATATTACTTTCTGCAATCGAATTGTAGAAACATAATTTTCTTGTTACAATAACTTCTACTTCATATTTGAAAACCATTTGAATGAATTCAAAAGATCCAGACTTACGTCTCATCAAGTAAATATCCATATATCTACTTGAGTCATTTCTGAAGATAGATAAATCCACTACTAACAACATTTATCGGACTACACACATCAAAATGTATGATCACCAATAAGTTTGTTATTCGTTCTTTTTGGCCTGTGAACGGTATTTCAGTCACTTCACTTTTCAGAGGAAAGTTGCAAGTGTCAGATGGTTCAAAATCAAACGACTTCAAAATCCATCATAATGGAATTTTCCATGCGGGTTTCTCTAATGTGACCAAATGCAGTGCCACACTTGTGTGGTATTCTTTTAGTCTTGCGACATTTAGCGTCAGTGTTATGGATGTATCATATTACCATCAATATTCATAACATACGTCCCATCTAGGATGGAAGCATGGCCCTTCATGTTATTCATAATACTGAACAACAATTGTTGTTTTTATGAACAACTCTTTTGCAACAAACATTGTGCAATGGGTTAGAGTGTATGAAACTCTAAAATGAATTATGAAAGTAAATCCAGAGGTAATATATTATTATCAACATTCATAACATACATCTCATTCATAATGAAAGTATGGCCCTTATGTTATTCATAACACCGAACATCAAAAGTTCTCTTATGAACAACCTTCTTGCAAGATACCTTACGCAATGGGCTAGAGTGTGTAAAACTCTAAATGAATTATGAAAATAAATACAGACGGTAATACACCGATGGAAGGTATAGTAACATTTACTATGTTCCCTATGTATACCTAAACCTCATTCCTGGCTAGTCTTTCAGGCCATAGTAGTTCTTACATCGAGTTGCAACAGAAAGCAATCGAGCGGGTATCTTTGTGATTAACTCACAATACCCAAGAATTAGTGATTAACAATTTAATCATAATTCCCAAGAACTATATCTTTGACCAGCCTTCTATACATCAAAAACTTGTATGACATTCATACATGAGCTGGATATTCCAGTCTTCTTTCTTTTTGCCTTTATACTTCTAACAGTTTAACTTTTAGTATTTCTCCTACTTCCAGAAGAAGCACCCAACTTAAGAGTGGCGTTAGCCCCGGACTTCCTAGGCGTGAAAGTTTCACTAACACCCTTTGGACACTTCCTTTCTCTTTAAGTTGTTCTTTTCTTCACCTTTCATCATATGACAGGCGTTCTTCTGGATCCCTCTCTTATCAGTTTAATGCATAGTAAACTCCTTTACTAATAGTTTGCTAACAAACATTGCTTTGGATATCTCATATCTTTTAGCCTTTGTCTGTCTCTGAAAATGATTTTCAGATTCCATGAATATCACATAACTATCCAAACTTTTGAAGTTCGGGTCTCATGGAAGTAAACATATTGCACTTGACTGAAAACGGAATTCTAGCTTTTGGGTCGAAGGACGAGAGTCACATGATCCATAGCATAAGCGAGAGAATACCGAAAGTATGCGATAGGACAAAGTCCTTCTCCGCACTCTTGAGGACAATCCTCACATTACATTACCAACCGTAAAGTTTTAACCAGATATTTAACAGCTATTCAATTTTAAAAGGGAAGGTGGAAACGCGAGCCATTATTCTACAACTATTTTGCAAATCATACTTAGACAGAGTTCATAATTAATTGCACTGAGAATTAAACAAGTTAATTCAACAGTGCGCTCCCACTCAAATCAATATCTCTCATAATTGATTGTGAGTGATTCAAGATCCGCATATCAATTCAACGCCATTGACGGGTTCATCACTGATGACGTGAATTTCAATCGGTAGGCCAACTTGCCAATCACATCTCTATGTGACTCTTGTCCATCTTTCGATGCGTGTGTTCCGAGCTCAGGACTGTCCTGCCTGAACGTCAAGACCCACACTTCGATTCAATGCCATTGATGTGGACATCACTGATGACGAGAATTTCAATTGGTAGGCAAACTTGCCGATCACATCTCCATGTGACTCTTGTTCATCTTTCAATGGGTGTGTTCCGAGCTCAGGACGATCCTGCCTGAACGTCAAAAACAACCAAGTGATCTTGCTGCGAGGTTTGACCTCACCCGCCTCATTCCTCTCGATTCGTTCGTACCCATGTGGACATGGCGCACCCCGAAAAGATACGAATTACAGACGGTGCTACACTTGGGTGAACACTAACTACTTTGATATTTTGAAGTGAGAGATCACCCTAATAAAAAGCGACTACCGCGCAATCAAAAAGAGTGCATCATAAGGGATAAACATCTCAGGCAATTCATAATAGCATGATATGGTATAGCCCTTTCTGACAGAGAAGTCTTGTATTCCTTCGTCTTCGGCATTCACGTCGGTGATCACCTTCGCGAAGATTGCCACAACCTTGTCGATGCAGCAGATAATATTGCTATCTCTATAGCTAATAAAATAATGCATTACACAAGGTTGACACACAGGTCATTTAAAGTGCAATCATATGGCTCCAGCCATCATGCCGAATCATGACACGCAGGTCATGTTAATCAATTTACATTATATAGTCATCTCATACATAATCAAATTATTATGAGCACCGCTATACCACATCACATGCACATGTAAACCCTCCTGCAAAACCAAGTTAGACGCCTCTAATTGGTTCATGCAAAAAACTAGTTTTTCGTGGCTTCTAAGGTTTCGAAACAAACCAAAGCTACCAACGTCCATCATCAAGTATGATAATTCAAGTCAATAGATTAACAATGCGGGGTGTATGAAGCACGAGATAATAAAATCTTGAACCCCATACTAAACTTCGTCATACGCATGACCCCCGTGCAGATCATATCTGCATTGCCCTTTTGTCTGCGAAATTTCATCTTTCTTTTTAACTACGGTGGAATTCAATGAACTGTTAGCACTTCGTTGATCAATCAGGATCGCGGATTGCCAGAA
The DNA here is from genome assembly GCA_011799875.1 of Thinopyrum elongatum. Classification (NCBI taxonomy): domain Eukaryota; kingdom Viridiplantae; phylum Streptophyta; class Magnoliopsida; order Poales; family Poaceae; genus Thinopyrum; species Thinopyrum elongatum. The sequence goes on along the minus strand of CM022302.1, from coordinate 570,684,725 downwards.
CATTGAAACTCCACCATACTGTTATCAAGATCAGAAATATGCAAATTCCAGGGAAGCAACAAGAACATCGGGTAACAGATTTCATCTGCTACCCGCACAAATAATTTTCAGTAATAGAACTCATCTACTACCTAATTATATTGTGCAACACCCATACATCACAATGTATTCTAGATCGCAACATGCATCTACGCATAGCACGGCTCCTGATGCCACTGTAGGGTAACGCAGCAGAAAACAAAAAATTTCCGACCTACGCACCAGCCCAGGACCACTATGGAGACTGCATACAAGGTTTGATCATTTTCGTTACCGACTCGTAGCGCAGCGGAAGTAGAGTCGATGACGATCGGCGGTGCAGATCCCCGCAGCTAGGATTTACAACCTCCCAACCGCGAGGATGTATACCCTCGTCTTCCCTTCGGACAGCCCTCCCGGAGGCGGTCGAACAGTCCCCCGGACGGTGTCGCGGACAGCCCTTCGGGAGGACCTTCGAAACTCGAACGGTCACTCGGACAGCCCTTCGGGAGGACTCACAGAACTTGGACCGTCACTTGGACAGCCCTTTGGGAGGCACTCACGAACAGCCCCTCGGGCACTAAGATCGAAACTACGACCTCTCTACAGAGCTGCACACATACGGTGTCATCTATCCGGCAGGGCTTCGCCGTCCAGAACTAGTTCCCACCAGAACCCAGACAGCCTTTCGGCTCTACGAAACTCTTTTCGTGGGAGGGAGAGAGAAGCCAGATCATTGCAATGGCATGTATATGTGAGAAAGAGTGAGTCTTTAGGCAGCCCCCTCCACCCCTATTTATAGGCCAAGCCCAAGGGTGGCTTCTCCAAGAAGCCAAGGGGAAAAATACCAAAGGACCCTCAAGGTGGCTTCTCCAAGCAGCCACCCAAAAAGCACTTTCACTATTCACGACGACATTTTTCAGCGTCCGTTCGAACTGAAAATATTTATGTGGGCTTAGAACATTTCCAGTACCCACTAAAATAATTTTCAACGCATTCTGGAACAATTCCAGATTAGTGATTTTCATCTGCGAAAAGCATCAGAAGTGGTTCCGGCAGCTCCGGAACATTTCCGGTTTTTCTTCCAGAAAATTCCCAAAAGTTTCCAGAATGATTTTGGCACCCTCCAAGAATTATCGGGCATGTGCCGAAACCAATTTGACTTTATGGTATCCTCTGAAACAACTTTTCAGTTTCACCGGAACTCATCCGGTGACCTCTCTCTGCGGAACTTTTCCGCTGTCCGAAACTTTTTCGGTGATTTTCTCTCAGACTCCCTGTCTAGTATTCAGCAGATAGATGACCCTTAAGCGTGTGACCCTATAGGTTCGGTGAAGTATAGACATGACCCGGAACCCCTTCCGATCAATGATCAACATCGGAGCCGTGGACACCCATATTGACCCCTATACCCACACGAATGAATATTCGAGTGAACCTCCAGTTGCCGTGTGCTATTCCTGTTGCTTCGCGATATGTTACAAATACCCGAGGTGAGACATGATGGCATTCCCGTGGATCAACAACTTGTCCACTATGCTAGTTACCTCGTTACCGGTATTGTTCTCTTTTCTCGTTACCGTGTTCCGGCATCCTCGTGATCAAATCACAAAGTGTCTGGCCAGACGATGATGGATACCGTAACACCGAGAGGGTCCAGAGATATCTCTCCATCGTCGGAGGAGCAAATCCCAATCTTGAGGTATCAAGTTACTTAACATACTTTCCCATGAACCCGTAAGCCGCCGTAATAGCCATCCAGTTACGGATGACGTTTAACAAACCCCAAAGTTCATAAATCAAGCATGAAGAAACTCGATACTCTCATGGTCTGAGGAATCATGCAAACGTTAACCATCTCTGTGTTATTAACCATTAACTTGTGACGAAAGAATCTCATAGCATAACATCAATCGGGTCGATTCAACACAAATGTTCTTCTAACACTGTGCCCTCAAAGTTGCTGGCATAGACATGCCCATGATCAGGAAAACAGGACCATCATGCAACACTTGAGCTAGTCTCAGAGGCCAGACTAGGAATACATTTTACCGTTTATTATTCCACACGTGCATATGAGTCTTCCTCCGAGCCTCGTGGTTATTGTAGACTCGAGGACCATAGCAGTTATAGCATGGAACATAAACCTAATTATGAACAGGGAGATAATCAATAACATTTATTATTGCCTCTAGGGCATATCTCCTATATTCTCTTCTTATATTACGTCCCATTGAACCAAATATGTGTCCATTATGCATGATTACCGGTTTTTGCACTTATCATTGTGAGCATTGCACATTTGTGTATTTATTTGGTTTTTATTAATTTTCTTAGTTTTCTTGTGTCTACAGGTGTTTTCAAGCAACCTAGGACCAAGCACGATGAAAGGACCAAGGATGGGTTCAATACAGAGACACCCAGGGGCCAGACTTAGCCATTTCGGAGGTCGGAAAAAGTGATTTTTCCAAAGTGCTCCAAATCAAGATCTAAGACCAGGAATGGAACGGCGTCGTTCATATGAATTCAACGAGCCCAAGAACGTCAAATTCCGAGTTTATATGAAGAAATGACGGCCGTTTTACCAGAGAAGGTCAGAACAAAAGACGGTGTTCCATGCGACCGTGGCCGGTCATTTGGCTGGTTGTATGACGTACAAACAGCTCCAAAAGTTGCCTCTCCCGACGGGATTCTTCATCGATTTTGTCCCCAATTGTTCCCACGGGATCCTTGCCTCATAATGAAGGGATTGGGAGAGGATAAGGCTCTTGAGCCCTTGGATGAGCACCTCCAACCCTAGGCGCCTCCATTCTCCTCCATCGTCATTCACGCAGCCATCATTCATCTCCATCGCTGCTCCAAGACCACCTCCATAGAGAAGAGAAGAGCCAAGCCAAGAGAAGGAAGAGGGAGCGCCTCCACCACGCGCACCAGCATTCGGGCCGGTGCGGTCTTCATCACCAGCGCCGCCACCATCACCATCTCCACCTCCAGCGCCGCTACCATCATCACCGCCACCATGCTCCTCTCCTTAACCGGCTTCGTGCTGGCTTGTAACTTGCCTTCTCCCTCTCCTATGTTTGAGTAGTTGTATTAGTTCTTCAGGAATTGGATGAACCCTTGCATGATTAGTACTTTGTTGAATAAGCGATCCGATCATTCTCTTTATATGTATTGTGTTGATTGTCTCATGGTGTTGTGAAGGGCTCCCACACAGCATTAGCCACTTATGGGCTGGAGGCAAGTCATGTTGGTGAGCAGGCTGGTTGCGGAGGGTAGGTAGTGACAGCCCTATTCTCCCTTCATGCCTGGTCATTGCAATAGGGATTAGTGAAGAACCCCTGAACTTAAGGCCATGACCACGGGGAGTTCCCTCCCCTTAATCATCGTTGTGATAACCAGAGTGGGGAAGCTTGGTGGTGGCACGAGTGTACGCGGTAACCGGAGTGGGGATGCGTACTTTATTGGCTCCGCCTACGCAAGATCATATACAAGTTGATTAGTGATACAAATGGAGAGCCATGTCTATCATGTGTTGTCAGCATCATACTTGTGGTGATGACTTCGAATCCCTCGGGAACGTTTACTACTCAAGCACCGTTTCACGTAGTTTAGTCCCTTTAATTTTTTGTTTTTTATTTCTTGTTTGTAGTTTAGATAAACGCTACACTTTTATTTATGTTCCTAGCAACTTACTAAAGTAGGTTATTTCCAAACTACGGTTTGGAAACGTATGCAACTACATAAGTGATAGCGTAGTTGTGGGGTTTGTAATTCCTTCCTATTTGCTCCATGTGGGTTCGACACTTCACTTGTCACCAAAGTGCTAGAACAGCCTTGTACACTTGTAGGTCATCAGGTAGCAAACAAGGGGAGAGGAAGGTTTGTTGGGTGTCTTGGGAAGGAATGACAAGACTGAAGCACTTGGGAGGCCTGGGATTTCGTGATCTAGAATTATTCAATCTTTCTTTACTGGCCAGATAATCCTTGAGGATGTTGTAGGAACCATCATCCCTAAGTGCTAGAATTTTGAAGGCTGCTTACTTTCCAGATTGTTCGATACTTGATGCTGAACTTGGGACTCATCCTTCACAGATATGGCGTGCTATCCTTGAAGTTAGGGATGTATTGAAGCAAGGTTTAATTCGAAGGATCGACAATGGAGAGAACACTAATATTTGGGCACATAACTGGATTCTAAGGGAGTCCTTACCAAGGCCGATTACTTCTTTAGTCGTAAATCCTCCACAGACAGTATGAGTTGATGATCCCGACTTCGGCAGCATGGAATGAGGAACTGATCAGATCCATTTTTTTGCCGGCCTACGCGGAGGCCATTCTGTTGATACCTTTGTTTACGTGCACTTTGGAGGATTTTTGGGCTTGGGTTCCAGAATAGAAAGGACTTTTGTTTGTTCGCATTGCTTATCGGATGTTGGTCACCACCAAGTTGAACCGTGAATACTTTCTGGACAACAGAGCGGGCTCTTCGAATGCGCAAGCTGATGTCAATGGGTGGACTTCACTTTGGAAGATATCAGTCCCTTCGAAGCCAAAATTTTCCTGTGGAAACTTGCAAGACAATCACTGCTAACTGAGGATGTCCAACACCACCGTAACATGGCTCTGATGAGCAATTGCACACTTTGCGGAGCTGAAGATTCTTAATTACTGATAGAAGCGCCCGATATCGGTCACGGGGGTAGATACGGTGCAGTCATTAAATTCCCAATGCATTGGTTTGGTTATTTCTTAATTACTGAGATAACCCTGTGAGTCGGATAGGGCCTTGATTGGACAATAGATCCTCGATGCGGCGGCAGTTCGTCGTGGGGTTATTTGGACGCATTTTCCACAATTATTATGTTGACTACATATATGTAACAGTGTTAACCAATGCCATGTTGACTACATATATGTAACAAGGTTGCAGGTAAAACCTTTAGCCCTAGCCTATTTCTTTATTATTGTCTTTTTACTTAAACTGTGTGAGTTTGGTCTGGGAAACCGAAACTCTTTGAGATAACAAGTTCTTTCAGAAATCTCTTTGCTAAGCATCACGTGGGTTGGATAAACCTAGGGTCTCGAGAAAAAAGGCATTATCTACATCCGAAACCGGATCGAAGGTAATCATAGGCACACCCATATTATAAATGGTATCAATAATACCGGATGGCTAGCTTGGATCAATCAACTCAAAGTATTTTATACATCCTCATTTGTAGTCGCAATTTTCTATCTACTTGTAGATACTATTAATTTGGCAAAAAAAGATACTATTAATTAGTTTTTCTTTGAATAAAAAGATAACTCTTTTCTCACAAAAGAGTCAACCGACGTGACTATTTTACAAATTACAAGTGGAACTGATTTCATGTACTGTAATATACTTTTGACCAACATAGAGACCATGCATGCATGCATATGATTGGACGGCTAAAACAGTTTAATCAAATTGTACTACTAGCTAGAGAACTATCTGGACAAGTAAACTAAAAGGATAACGAACAAAAAACCAGAGCATCAACACCCAATAATAATTTATCTCATGAACCAAAGAAGAATCCACGCCCAATTTTCCAGCTGTATATGAATCATGAGTAAGCAATTATCTTTTCACCATTACATGAACAAAGAAAAATCTACACCCAATGTTCCACCTCTGGATCGAACCTAGTTTACTGCATCACCGGAATTGGACTAGCTAGCTAAGTGGAGAACTTGAGGAGTATTACAACATCTGCAAAATCGCGCACGCTTACTGAGACTGAAAACCGGCTGGCAGTATGGTTTGTAGCTTGAATGGTATCATCAAGCCGCCGGCTGAGACGGCGACGAGAAGAAGAAGGTAGGCGAATGTCAGCAGACGCTTCGCGAAGGGGCATGAACGCGGCCCATCGGAGTGGGGCGGAATGAAGGCCGTCGCCATCTCAACGGCAGCAGCGGCGAGGATGACAACGAGGATGTAATAGACGGCCGGCTCGTGGCAACCAAAGATTGGTCCGGCCGGCAGCAGGTGCAACGCGGTGGTCATTACCACTGTTAATGTAAAATGAGAGAGATGGGAGCCAGAGAAGAAAAAGTGAATAGTTGTCTTTATTGATGATGGGATTACACATATATATAGCCCCCGAAGGGGTGCGTCTGAAGGGACATGAGGCAACCACCTTTGTTAGGATAAGCAGGGATTAATAGGATTAATTTAATCCTAACACTCCCCCTAATCCATGCTTGTTAGTGTAAGTATAATCATCTTGAAAAACACCTGCAAAATCCTGTGGGAAAAATGAGGATATATGTGTTTGATATGTTGCTAAAACTCCTGCAAACCTAATGGGAAAAATAAGGAGAAAATGTTGCAACATATAACAGTTATTGCCTCTTTCAACTTAATATGAGAAACTAATAGAATTTAGAGAACAATAAATGTGTCGTGTATACTTTCCTAAAAACCCCCGATGGGGAAAACAGAAAGTATGACATATGGTCCTGTGTTGATATTACCTCATTAAAAACCTTTATGAGAACCTGTATGGTAAACTCATAAAGGGAAAAAGAGTATAATATAATGCCTTGAACAGGAACAATTCAGGAATGTACTCCCCCTGATTCTTGCAAATTCCCAAGCCGTCACATACCAATTCCATGAACATATTTCTGGAATGTAGAAGTTGGTAGAGACTTGGTGAACAAATCAGTCACATGATTTGACTTGCAAGATATGCAATATTGCGATATTGCTTATTACGTAACCTGTTTGCATCCGGGCAACACAAGCAACATTATCTTTGAGATACTGGTTGGTGGATGTAGCCACAAGTTCTATTTCGAAGACTCTCATGAGATGGCTACCACACCTAGCAGGAACACAAACTTCGTCTACGATCTTACTAGTAGGGGTCTGATCGATGTATCCAATGATATTGGTGTCCAGGTTTCTCTGGAATTGAAAGATTAGGTCAAAATGTTTGATGCCTTGGAGATATCGAAAGATATTTTTGAGCTCCAACCAGTTATGTGTGGTGGGTCCAATGACACTTGGATATGGAACTTTATGTCCCAATATCGCATTCCCATCAACTCATGGTTTTAATGAATCTTTCTCTATGTCTAGAGAATGAAGCCATGTGAGTTATGGATGCATCAGATTTGTCCACGATGAATTTCTCCAATATTTTTGGATATAGACAAAATAGTGTACCATAAAATATGAGTGAAGGTGCTCGAGGTTTTACCCGGATCCTTCATCTCAAATTCTGTCATTTAGACGATCACTTGCTTAGCATGCATGTGTAATCATCAATGTCGGAGTAATCCTTGTGAATAAGGAACTCATTACGTCGGTTGTACCAAAATATACCGACAACAATAAGCCGTATAGCGACTTATTGATTTTACACAATGTATGTTGCATTTTGCCTTTCAATTCAGAAGTGTGATTCCGTCGGGAACCATTTAAATCCGAATCTAGTGAACCACATGGATATGTAATGACTACATCTATCAACTGCAGAGATAGATGATTTTGTACTGCCAATGATATAAGTTATCGGAAAGAGATTCCACCTCTGGAGAATAGTTGGGTATCTGCGTGAACCCTTGTGCTACAATACTTGATCTTTATTTCACCACCTCGTTGTTCTCAATTCTGTTTCCAGAAGAAAACTGGTGTAGGTATTGCTAATGAATACCTTCCCATTATTGAGCAAGATCATTTCTACGTAGATTATACCCTTTGCTTGAGTTCAGTCCGAGTGTTGTTCACACTTTGCCATGGCCATGGTCTTTGGAACTGAATCACTTGAAAGGTTTTGCAATCTAGTTGACAAATGCATGTCGACAATTGTAGACTTCCGGTTATATGTTTCTCCAGAATCTATATATCAATATATAGTTGATGGAAATATCATTACCCATGGTGACTGCTCGCTATTTCCCAATGCGATTGAGTCGGGTATTCCGATGTCCCGGTCATTGTGTGCACTATGACCTGGGTTGGTGGAGGTTTCCCATCCACTGGGTGTATACTACCCATTAGGTGTCTATCAACATGAAGTTGACTTGCATTTACTGATTCAGAGGCCTTGATATCCTTGCTTGCTAGAAGCTGAATCCTGATGTACTATTGCCATACATCTCCCCCTGTTGCTTTGAGTGGGGAGTGGAGTGATTCTTGTTGGTACCTTCACTCTTTTAGGCATATTTTGAAGGATTGTAGGATCGTGTGACACCTTTATAGTCAGTAAATGAACCGAGCAGGTTATTTGTAATGTGTTGCAAATCTTCTGAACGCATGGTTCAGATCTTTGAGTATGTGGATTTGAGGCAGAAATGTATTAAACATTCCACTAATTTCCTGGCATTCTTAATGGTACTTGAAATCTCCCCCTAATGCCTGGAAATGTTCCTCGATGAATCAGCATACTGGCCTTGAATAACTCCCCATGTCAGGGGCTTGAGGTATTGACGGAAATACAGTTATTCCTCACGTAGATCCCAAATATACGTTGAGGGGCCAATGATGTATTCTGGGATGGTGATACCAGTATGCAACCAAATTACCACAGATGGGAAATACTTGGTATAATTCCACGTATCAAAGATAGAGGGGAATAATATTATGCAGTTTGGTCATGAGCGTGTAAAACTACATGACTCCAACGTAAAGTTGGTAAGTTGCAAGTCCAAAGTAAAGATAATGCAATGAGCTTAACTCTTTGGATAAAAGGATTCTACCAAACCATTTTGAGTCTAGACATTAAGAAAAAATGCTAAACTTCAATCCGAGGGCCATAGAGAAGGCACTGAAGGAGAATTCTGCAATGTTATCCATTCGATTTGCTTGAAATCGATGCCAGGATAATGAGCCAATGGTTTCTTGTGAATAAAGCACACACTTAAGACCATCGTGTAGATACATCTTTTAGAACCATGGAATACCTGAATAGTCTATTCAAATGGTTGGGAAGAGCCACTTACCTCGACTTCATGCATTCAAGGAGTCCGAGTGGTTCAGCGTAAACTTTATGGTGTGCAAGGCTTAAAATTAGCTTCCCTGCATCACATGTAATGCGCATAAAATCCAAATATTGATAGAATTTAGCATCATAATATTATAACCAATGAAATTGCTGATAGTTTTGGCTTCAACCCAATGTCTGAATGACCAAGGCGAATATGCCAAGTTTTTCATGTACAATTTTTTTTGGAAAACTATCTTTGTAGGACATATGCCCTAGAGGCAATAATAAATGTTATTATTTATCTCCATGTTCATAATTAAGTTTATGTTCCATGCTATAACTGCTATGGTTCTCGAGTCTGCAATAACCATGAGGCTCGAAGGAAGACCCATATGCACGTATGGAATAATAAACGTAAAAAGTATTCCTAGTCATGCCTCTAAGACTAGCTCAAGTGTTGCATGATGATCACATTTTCCTGATCATGGGCATGTCTATGGCAGCAATTTTGAGGGCACAATGTTGGTAGAACATTTGTGTAGAATCGACCCGAATTGATCTTATGCTATGAGATACTTTCGTCACAAGTTAATGGTTAATAACACAAAGATGGTTAATGTTTGCATGATTCCTTAGACCATGAGAGTATCGAGTTTCTTCATGCTTGCTTCATGAACTTTGGGGTTTGTTAAACGTCATCCGTAAATGGGTGGCTATTACGGCGGCTTACGGGTTCATGGAAAAGTATGTCAAGTAACTTGATAACTCAAGATTGGGATTTGCTCCTTCGATGATGGAGAGATATCTCTGGGCCCTGTCGGTGTTATGGTATCCATCATCGTCTGGCCAGACACAGGGTGATTTGATCACAGGGATGCCGGAACATGGTAACGAGAAAAGAGAACAATACCGGTAACGAGGTAACAGGCATAGTGGACAAGTTGTTGATCCACGGGAATGCCAACATGTCTCACCTCGCACTAGTAGAAAACAAGGCTTTGGTCCAGGCCAGCCCAGCCCATTAGTCCCGGTTCAGTCAGGAACCGGGACACATGGGGGCATATGTCCCGGTTCGTGCGCCCAGGGGGCCGGCCGGGGCTCGTGGGGCATTGGTCCCGGTTCGTCTGGACCCTTTGGTCCCGGTTCCAGACACGAACCGGGACCAATGGGCCTCAATCCTGGCCCACATCCATTGGTCCCGATTCGTGGCTGGAACCGGGACCAACGGGTGGCCTTTAGTCCCGGTTCCAACGACGAACCGGGACCAATGTTGTGCCTATATATACACCTCGCCCACGAGCAGAGCACTCCACTGCTCTGTTTTTTTCTGGCCGGCGAGGGGAGGGGTTTGTGGTGCTCTAGCTCACCTCCTATGCACATGAGGTGTTCGATGAAATGCCCGAGCAACACTACTTAAGCTTTCTCCTCTCCAAACTCGACCTTCAAGCTCCATTTTCCTCAAGATTTGTCTAGGTTTAGCGGTCCGTCACGTCCCGTCCCCGTCTTCACCGCCGTCGATCACCCGCGCCGAACTCGTCGCCGGCATAACCGTGGTGAGCCTCTTGTTCTTATCTTCATTCTAAAAGAAAAAAATTCTTACTTGTATGATTTAGATAGATACTTGTCTAATTTTCTTACTTTTATTATTGTTTGTTATTATATAGTGCGATGGTTTTGGTATCCGCCCCCGTCGGCCCTCGTCCTGTCTATGATTCAGATATGGTATATATTATATTTTATAACTATTTGGTTCATTTATTGTTTATGACAATTATGCCGACCAACGTGACATAGATTTTTTTATCTAGGAGGTATGTGAACCGGAAATTCCAACCGACCCTATTGTCGAGAGGTTAAATTTAGTTGATGAAGAAAACAATTACTTGAAGGAAAAATTGAAAAAAATTGAGGAGGAGAAGATGATATTGGAGTTGCATGTTGCGGATGTCGTCGATGATCACAAGATCAAGATGGATGCAATGCGCTTCAAGATTAGAAAGTATAGAAAATATGTCATTCATACCGAGGCTTGGTATCGTTATGCCGTTGGATCAATTGTTACCTTGGTTGCGATTATGATCGCATTTGTTGTTGCATTGAAATGTTTTACATAGTTTCAATGTATGGTTTAATAAGATGCTCTGGAGAGCAATATGTTGTTCAATGAGAACTATGTATGTACTTTGGTTTTAATGTGATGATGAACTTCTATTAATTTGGTCACTTATCTATTCATGATGTTTTGTAATGGTTTTTTACACACTTAATTATATATAATGCACGCAGATGAACCGGCAATGGATGTACGGTGACAGACGCACCTCCGAGTACATTAAGGGCGTGCATAATTTTCTCGAAGTGGATGAGGCAAACAAGCAGAATGGTTTTATGTGTTGTCCATGCCCTATATAAGGGAATACGAAGTCTTACTCTGACCGGAAAATCCTTCACACCCACCTGCTTGAGAAGGGTTTCATGCCGCACTATAATGTTTGGACCAGGCACGAAGAAATAGGGGTTGTGATGGAAGACAGCGAAGAAGAAGAGGACGATGACAACTATGTGCCCCCTGAATACGGTGATGCTGCAACGGGGGAAGCTGAAGATCAAGAGGAACCAGACGATGTGCCCGATGATGATCTCCGCCGGGTCATTGTTGATGCAAGGAGACAGTGCGAAAGTGAAAAGGAGAAGCTGAAATTCGATCGCATGTTAGAGGATCACCAAAAAGGGTTGTAGCCCAATTGCGAAGATGGCAACACAAAGCTCGGTACCGTACTGGAATTGCTGCAGTGGAAGGCAGAGAATGTTGTGCCTGACAAAGGATTTGAGAAGCTACTGAAAATATTGAAGAAGAAGCTTCCAAAGGATAACGAATTGCCCGACAGTATGTACGCAGCAAAGAAGGTCGTATGCCCTCTAGGATTGGAGGTGCAGAAGATACATGCATGCCCTAATGACTGCATCCTGTACCGTGGTGCGTACGAGGATTTGAACGCATGCCCAGTATGCGGTGCATTGCGGTATAAGATCAGACGAGATGACCCTGGTGATGTTGACAGCGAGCCCCCAGGAAGAGGGTTCCTGCCAAGGTGATGTGGTATGCTCCTATAATACCACGGTTGAAACATCTGTTCAGAAACAAAGAGCATGCCAAGTTGATGCGATGGCACAGAGAGGGCCGTAAGAAAGACGGGAAGTTGAGAGCACCCGCTGACGGGTCGCAGTGAACAAAAATCGAGAGAAAGTACCGGGCTGAGTTTGCAGGTGACCCAAGGAACGTATGGTTTGGTTTAAGCGCGGATGGCATTAATCCTTTCGGGGAGCAGAGCAGCAATCACAGCACCTGACCCGTGACTCTATGTATCTATAACCTTCCTCCTTGGCTGTGCATGAAGCGGAAGTTCATTATGATGCCAGTACTCATCCAACGCCCTAAGCAACCCGGCAACGACATTGATGTGTACCTAAGGCCATTAGTTGAAGAACTTTTACAGTTGTGGAATGGAAATGGTGTACGTGTGTGGGATGAGCACAGACATGAGGAATTTGACCTGCATGCGTTGCTGTTTGTAACCATCAATGATTGGCCTGCTCTCAGTAACCTTTCAGGACAGACAAACAAGGGACACCACGCATGCACGCACTGTTTAGCTGACACCGAAAGTATATACCTGGACAAATGCAGGAAGAATGTGTACCTGGGGCATCGTCGATTTCTTCCGACCAACCATCAATGTCGAAAGAAAGGCAAGCATTTCAAAGGTGAGGCAGATCACCGGAAGAAGCCCGCCATGCGTACCGGTGATCACGTACATGCTATGGTCAATGATTTACATGTAATCTTTGGAAAGGGTCCCGGCGGACTATCTGTTCCGAATGACGCTGAGGGACGCGCTCCCATGTGGAAGAAGAAATCTATATTTTGGGACCTACCCTACTGGAAAGACCTAGAGGTCCGCTCTTCAATCGACGTGATGCACGTGACAAAGAACCTTTGCGTGAACCTGCTAGGCTTCTTGGGCGTGTATGGAAAGACAAAAGATACACCGGAGGCATGGGAGGACCTGCAACGTTGGCACGAAAAAGACGGCATGCCTCCAAAGCAGTATGAAGGTCCTGCCAGCTACGCTCTTACCAAAGAAGAGAAGGAAATCTTCTTTGAATGCCTGCTCAGTATGAAGGTCCCGTCTGGCTTCTCGTCAAATGTAAAGGGAATAATAAATATGGCAGAGAAAAAGTTCCAGAACCTAAAGTCTCATGACTGCCACGTGATTATGACGCAACTGCTTCCGGTTGCATTGAGGGGGCTTCTACCGGAAAACGTTCGATTAGCCATTGTGAAGCTATGTGCATTCCTCAATGCAATCTCTCAAAAGGTGATCGGTCTAGAAATCATACCATGGCTAAGGAGTGACGTGGCACAATGTCTTGTCAGTTTCGAGCTGGTGTTCCCACCATCCTTCTTCAATATCATGACGCACGTCCTAGTTCATCTAGTCGACGAGATTGTCGTTCTGGGCCCCGTATTTCTACACAATATGTTCCCCTTTGAGAGGTTCATGGGAGTCCTAAAGAAATATGTCCGTAACCGCGCTAGGCCAGAAGGAAGCATCTCCATGGGCCATCAAACAGAGGTTGTCATTGGGTTTTGTGTTGACTTCATTCCTGACCTTAAGAAGATTGGTCTCCCTCAATCGCGGTATGAGGGGAGACTGACTGGAAAAGGCACGCTAGGAGGGGACTCAATAATATGAAGGGACGGGCATTCTTGGTCTCAAGCACACTACACAGTTCTACAGAACTCTACCTTGGTGACCCCGTATGTCGATGAACACAAGAACATTCTGTGCTCCAAACACCCGGAGCAGTGTGACGACTGGATTACATGTGAACACATCAGGACTTTCGGCAGTTGGTTGGAAACACGTCTCAGAGGTGACAACACTATTTCTGATGAGCTGTACTCGTTGTCCAGGGGACCATCTTCGACTGTATTGACTTACAAAGGATACGAGATAAATGGGAATAGATTTTACACGATCGCCCAAGATCAAAAGAGCACCAACCAAAACAGCGGTGTCCGCTTTGATGCAGCAACCAAGTGGGGAAAGGACACATATTATGGTTACATAGTGGACATATGGGAACTTGACTACGGACATGATTTTAAGGTCCCTTTGTTTAAGTGCAAATGGGTCAATCTGTCAGGAGGCAGGGTACAGGTAGAGCCACATTACGGAATGACAACAGTGGATCTGAACAATCTTGGGTACACAGACGAACCATTCGTCCTAGCCAATGATGTGGCGTAGGTTTTCTATGTGAAGGACATGTCTACCAAACCGAGAAAAAGAAAAGATAAGGAAGCGAATACATCATACGATGAGCCAAAGCGCCACATAGTTCTTTCAGGGAAAAGAGACATCGTGGGAGTGGAGGGTAAGACAGACATGTCTGAAGATTATGAAAAGTTTCATGAAATTCCTCCCTTCAAAGTCAAGGCTGACCCAAGCACCCTGTTAAGCGATGAAGAATATCCATGGTTACGGCGCAATAAGCAAAGGACACAAGCAAAGAAAAAGTGAAGACAGATGAAGTCAGAAAGGGTTGAAAATTGATGATGTGGCTTTGAATGGTTCATTTTGTGCACACAAAAAGTCTGGAGTTCAAATAAGTTCAAAAAAATGAAATCCCTTTGTAACAGATGAGTTTTTGTCCGAAACCCTGATACTTCGAAAGAGATTGTCCATTTTGTACACGAAGTGCATCCAGTTTTTGCCGTAACCCTCTCAACTTTTTAGCACATGCTATGTGGGTGAAATGATGATATCATGCTAATTTTCAACCTCCTCAGAGTTCATGTGAAGTGCTTTTCAATTTCAGGGTCATTTAGCTCAAAAAAATCAGTAAATGCATGAAAAATAACAGATGAACTCAGAAAGGGTTGAAAATTGATGATGTTGCTTTGAATGGTTCATTTTGAGCACAGAAAAAGTGTGGAGTTCAAATAAGTTCAAAAAAATGAAATCCCTTTGTAACAGATGAGTTTTCGTCTGAAACCCTGATACTTCGAAAGAGATTGTCCATTTTGTACATGAAGTGCATCCTGTTTTTGCCGTAACCCTCTCAACTTTTTAGCACATGCTATGTGGGTGAAATGATGATATCATGCCAATTTTCAACCTCTTCAGAGTTCTTTTGAAGTGCTTTTCAATTTCAGGGTCATTTACCTCAAAAAAAATCATTAAATGCAAGAAAAATAACAGATGACTAAGGAAAAAGTGTTAAAAAATTGATGATGTGGCTTTAATGGTTCATTTTGACACACAAAAAGTCTGGAGTTCAAAAAGTTCAAAAAAATGAAAACCCTTTGTAAAGATGAGTTTTCGTCCGAAACCCTGTACTTTGAAAGAGATTGTCCATTTTGTACAGAAGTGGCATCCAGTTTTTTGCCGTAACCCTCTCAACTTTTAGCACATGCTATGTGGGGTGAAATGATGATATCATGCCAATTTTCAACCTCTTCAGAGTTCATTTGAAGTGCTTTTTAATTTCAGGGTCATTTAGCTCAAAAAATCAGTAAATGCATGAAAAATAACAGATGAACTCAGAAAGGGTTGAAAATTGATGATGTGCTTTGAAAGTTATTTTGAGCACAGAAAAAGTGTGGAGTTCAAATAAGTTAAAAAAATGAAACCCTGTAACGATGAGTTTTCGTCCGAAACCCTGATACTTCGAAAGAGATTGTCCATTTTGTACACGAAGTGCATCCAGTTTTTGCCGTAACCCTCTCAACTTTTTAGCACATGCATGGGGGTGGAATGATGATATCATGCCAATTTTCAACCTCTTCAGAGTTCATTGAAGTGCTTTTCAATTTCAGGGTCATTTAGCTCAAAAAAATCAGTAAATGCAAGAAAATAAAAGATGAACTCAGAAAGGGTTGAAAATTGATGATGTGGCTTTGAATGGTTCATTTTGAACACACAAAAAGTTGGAGTTCAAATAAGTTCAAAAAAATGAAATCCCTTTGTAACAGATGAGTTTTCGTCCGAAACCCTGATACTTCGAAAGAGATTGTCATTTTGTACACGAAGTACATCCAGTTTTTGCCATAACCCTCTCAACTTTTTAGCACATGCTATGTGGGTGAAATGATGATATCATGCCAATTTTCAACCTCTTCAGAGTTCATTTGAAGTGCTTTTAAATTTCAGGGTCATTTAGCTCAAAAAAATCAGTAAATGCATGAAAAATAACAGATGAACTCAGAAAGGGTTGAAAATTGATGATGTTGCTTTGAATGGTTCATTTTGAACACACAAAAAGTGTGGAGTTCAAATAAGTTCAAAAAAATGAAATCCCTTTGTAACAGATGAGTTTTCGTCCGAAACCCTGATACTTCGAAAGAGATTGTCCATTTTGTACACAAAGTGCATCCAGTTTTTGCCGTAACCCTCTCAACTTTTATGAAACTCTAATAGAAAAAATAATAAACTAAAAGAATGAACTAGAAAATTTTAATGAAACTATAATAGAAAAAAGAATGAACTAGAAAACTTTAATGAAACTCTAATAGCAAAAGGAATCAACTAAAATTTATGCAACTAAAATTAGCAAAGTATTTTCTGTTCAAAACATTAAAAGCAAAAAGAATTTTCAAAAAGAACTTTTTTTTTAGAAACTTTAATAGCAAAAAGAATTATCATAAAGATTTTTTTTGTTAGAAGTTAAAATAACAAAAACTGTTTTTGAATATAATGATAAAACACAGCAATATTAAATAGCAGTAAAAAGAATCATTCAAAAATCTATTTTACTAGTAAAGTTAATCACAAACTAGTGATTCACACAAATTTCAAAGAATTCAAATTTAAACTATTCGAATTGGAAAATTAATGGCACTAACAGAAAGTTTATAATATTTATTACCTAAATGCAAAAATAATTAAAAAATAAAAGAAAATAAATAAAGCAAAAAACAAAACAGAAAAACTGTAAAAAAATAGAAAAAAATGCCACCTACTGGGCCACCACGGCCTGAATACGACTAGAAACCCAACCACGGGCCAGGATTCAGGCCCGCAGAAGGCCCACAGGCAGAGGAGAGTCAGGTTAGGCTCGTAAGCCTGCATTTGAGAGGAGCTCGAGAGGGCAGCGACAGTGGGGTTTATAAACCACTCCGCGCCCCTCTCAACTAGCGAGGTGGGACTAAACTTTTGGCCGCGGGCAGCACAAGGCCTTTGGTCCCGGTTGGTGACACCAAACCGGGACTAAAGGGGTGCATTGGTACCGGTTCGTGGCACAAACCGGGACCAATGCCACCCTTTGGTCCTGGTTCGTGCCACCAACCGGGACCAAAGGGTTGTGCTTCCCGCCCTTTCGCCTAGCCAAAACAGACCTTTGGTCCCGGTTGGTGGCACGAACCGGGACCAAAGGGTGGCATTGGTCCCGGTTGGTGCCACAAACCGGGACCAAAGGTGTGGCTATATAAGCCAACACTTAGGAAAATTTCCCCAAGTGCTCCCATTCTCCCCCGACGCCACCAAGACGCTCCTCGCCGCCGTCGCCGCGCCCTGCCCCGTCGCCGCCCGATCCTCGTCGCCTTTCGCCGTCGCCGACGCCTCCCCGACGACGCCGAGCTCAACGCCAGGTTGCCCCGTCGTCGTCGCCCGTGCCCCGTCGTCCCCGTCGCCGTCGTCGCCGTCGCCCGTGCCCCGCCCCCGAGTGCGCCCCTGCCCCGGCCCGCCCCCACCGTCGCCGCCGCCACCGTCGCCGTCGCCATCGCTGTGCCATCGCCGCCCCCGCTGTGAGCCGCTGCCGCCCCGGCTCTGTGCATTTTTTTTATATATAATGTGTATATATATGTATGTGGCTATGTATGTATGGATGTTCATAAAATTGTTTTGTTCATATATGTATTAATTGTTTTGTTCATAGCATTTTTTATATGATGAATTTTTTTCATAGCATTTTTCATAGCCATATATATGTATGTGGCTATATGTATGTATATATGGATGTTCATAGAATTTTTTTTATATGTATGTGGCTATATGTATATGTCATTGTCGATATAGCCCCTCCCCGATAACTTCGACATGAGGGGGGGGGGTCGATATACCCCCTCCCCGATAAAAAATTTTTATATGATGAATTTTTTTTCATATCCATATATATGTATGTGGCTATATGTATGTATGGATGTTCATAGAATTTTTTTTATATGTATGTGGCTATATGTATGTCATTGTCGATATAGCCCCTCCCCGATAACTTCGACATGAGGGGGGGGGGTCGATATATCCCCTCCCCGATAACATTTTTTTTCTAAGTTACTAAGGTAAAATGTTCACCCCCCCCTCTCGATACACCGGGCGACCAACTCTCGAGCCCACCCAAACCCTAGAAAAAAAGCGTTGTCGATCTCCTACCCCCTCCCGCCCCTACCCGACATACTCTCGAGGCCACCCAAACCACTAGAAGATAACTCCGGTAACGTCGATCAACCCCCTCTCGCCTGAACAAGTCTATGTATTATTTTATATCGCGGTGGACATATATCAAAGTTTGATCATATGTCAAAGTTTGAATTTTGACATATGCAACATTTGATCATATATCAAAGTTTGATCATATGTCAAAGTTTGAATTTTGACATATGCAACATTTGATCATATGTCAAAGTTTGATCATATGTCAAAGTTTGAATTTTGACATATATAGATTTATCAAGAATGCCCCCATTATGGATGTGCACAAGTTGATCCAATTTTTTTTTCTGATCCCATCTATATATATATTCTTCTATATGTCACGTTGTCTGTCAAAGTATTGAAGAAATCCATGGCTTCATCATTAGTCGGAAGTAACAGGCGTATGATGCTACGAAGCTCTTCAAAGTTGTTTTGGAACGGAGTTCCGGATAGAATAATTCGCTTTTTGGTACGAATTTCAGCAAAGGCCTTCCAAATAGCGATATTCGGAAGGCTCTTGCTGAACTTTGTACCAAAAAGTCAATTATTCTATCGGGAACTCCGTTCCAAAACAACTTTGAAGAGCTTCGTAACATTATACGCCTGTCATTTCTGGCTAATGATGAAGTCATGGTTTTCTTGAATTCTTTAACACTAGACAACGTGACATATAGAAGGGTAGGTGAGATCAGGAAAAATATGGACCATTTTCTGCACATCCAGAATGGCATCATTTTGTTAAATCCCTTGTCGGTCCGGACGTCGGACATTCATGAGAGAGGCGGTCCGACCCAAACCCTAGAAGCGTTGTCGAGGCCACCCCAAACCCTAGAAGCGTTGCCTAGGCCACCCCAAACCCTAGAAACGTTGTCGAGGCCACCCCAAACCGTAGAAGCGTCGAGCTAGCTAGGTCTACGTTTGCACTAATATATCCATCTGTCATGTTTGTATATTAATTGCCATGTTGTAGTATTTGCAGAAACTATGGAGCACCGAGACATCGAAGCAAAACAGTTGTTGGGGGACATAATCCTCGGCGGAGGTGATGTCTTGTCATTTCTCAACGACACCGATGGTCTGGAAGGAGAGGCTGAGCAGGCTCCGGTGATCGAACAATGGAGGTGGAAGGACATGATTATGATGGCTCCGGTGACGGAATGCCAGTGGAAGAAGGAGACTGTGATGACTGGTCCGGTGAGCGAACGGAGGAAGGAGATGTTGCAAAGTCCGATGAGGTATATATATTAATTAAGCCTATGCTGACTAGCTAATTGATGAATTAATTGTTTTGGTATGTACACATATTAACTCTCTTCTTTCTTCTTTTCTAGCCCTCCGGATCGAGCCAAACTTCGGTAACGAGACGAGGCCCGAAGAAAAGGTTGCGTCAGGATGAAAGGTTCACGATCACAGCAATCAAGGGCGATGGCCAACCGATTGAACCGAGCCGGACCAAGGAAGCATTTTCTGCTCAGTGCGGGGTTCTTGTTAGGGACATGATCCCGATCAGCATCCACCAATGGAATAAGCCTAAGAGCGAAGACCCTCAAGTGTCTTTTGTCAACGATAGACAGAAAGATGATCTTTGGACCACGCTGAAGGCAAATTTCACCCTACCACCAAAGGAGGATCCGGATAAGCCAGTTATAGAGCCATTGGTCAAGGCTCATGCTCTTAAGAAGATGGCAGATCTATTCAGGAGGTGGAAGAATGAGTTGAAATCAACGTTTGTCGACAAAGGGAAGACTCCAGAATTCACCGGCCGATTTGAGAAGATAAGAGATCACTGGCCTGCATTTGTGGCCCACAATACATCGGAGAAGAGTAAGAAGATGTCAGCGACAAACAAGTTAAATGCTGCAAATTAGGAGCATCACCATCGCACGGGGTCAGGTGGCTACCTCAAAGCTCGGCCGTTGTGGGACAAGGCTGAGAAGGACCTGTTTGATAAAGGGGTCGAACCAGAGACATTGAACTGGCCAGACCATTCAAGGACTTGGTTCTTCAGGGTTGGGGGAACCTTGGACCCTGAAACAGGGAAGTACCGTTGGACGAAGGAGCAACTTGAAATACCCGTCAAGAAGCTTCAGAAGTATATCGCCGCAGCGCAGGAAGGGACGTTCGTTCCCGACAGAGAGAACGACGAGCTCACACAGGCCCTCGGGAATCCTGAGCGCCCAGGACGAACACGAGGCACGGCAGGCTCCATTGCGTGGAAGGTTGGGTTTCCCAGCGCAGGCGGTTACAAAACCCAGGAGAGGAGGAGGAAAGTGGAGTAGACCGAACTGCAGAAGCTGAATGCAAGGGTACGAGCACTAGAGGAACAAGCACTACTAGTTCAGAGCCAGCGACCGACCGGAGCTACCCCAGAAGCTACCCCACCATCTCAGCGGAGAAGCAGCGTGGCTTCCACCGAGCTCCTTCAGCAGCCTGACTTCATGGCTCCCAGCTACCCGGTGGATGCTATCACGGAGGCTCAAGATTGCCACCTTATGATGCAATGGCAGCACCTCAAAGTCAAGGCGGTTGTCGGCTCTGTTGCACCTCCTCAACCCGGCGCAACTTTTCACTGCCTTCTGATTCCACAAGGCTATACTGTTGTGATGGTCGATGAAATAACGGAGGGATTTGAGGAGCTCGAGCTTGACCACCCTACCGGTGAAGGGGAGACTCAGCTGGGTCTTGCTCTGAAGACTCCATGTCTATGGCGGAAGGAGCTCATCAACCTTCCGAACTGGACGCCTCCTCCTCCTCCTTCGGCGAGTCAGGGCACTCTGCCTCCTCCTCCGCCTCCTCCTCCGGCGAGTGATCAGGGCAGTCCGCCTCCTTCTCCGGCTGCTCCGGCACATGGCGGCACTCCACCTCCTTCTCCGCCTACGCCGGCGCGTCCGAGCAGCCCGCCTCCTTCTCCGCCTCGTCAGCAACAGCGAAAGACAGCCGCCGCCACTCCGGCTGCTTCGACGTGTCGTAGCACTCCACCTCCTTCTCCGCCTTGTAAGCAACAAAGGAAGACAGCCACAGCCGCTCCGGCTGCTCTGGCGTCTAGCAGTACAGCCAGAGGCGGGAGGCAATACATATTCGGTCCATCTCTCAAGCTTCTAAAGAAGTTACCATACGAGATGACCGAGGAGAAAAATGCGGAGATCTATCAAGCCCAAGTGAAGGACTTTTTTGCAAAGAAAAATCCACCTCCGGAGGAGAAGATAGATCCGGTGAAATTGAAGCGCACTTTGAAGAACCTGAAGCGACCACCACCGCCTCTGCCGGATGACAACCATGTCCGCGCTGTTAAAAAGGCAGTGGAAGGAGCGCGCCGGTCGGGAACTACTTCAAGTGACAAAAGGTTATAAGAACGAAGAAGTTGGAACAAAATTCCCCAGCTCGGCAAACAGGCAAACCAATCGTGCCCCCCACTCAAGGTGTCTAGCGATATCGTCGCAAATCTGCCGGGGATGCTGCCCGGTACCAATCCTGGTGATTACCTGCCCGATGATGCACATTTTGATACAATGGAGGTGGA
Source organism: Thinopyrum elongatum (assembly GCA_011799875.1). Lineage (NCBI taxonomy): Eukaryota > Viridiplantae > Streptophyta > Magnoliopsida > Poales > Poaceae > Thinopyrum > Thinopyrum elongatum. The sequence continues at coordinate 570,662,745 of CM022302.1, read as the reverse complement.
CGAACACAAATACTAGTACGGGAAGCCTCTCGTCAGACCTGGTGATCCTCCTCTAACAACGATGATGCGAAGATTCCATAAGTGGTACATGGACACCTGCAAGTCTGGGAAGGATATTTTGACGCTGAGAGTTAAAGAGGAGCACGACCTCGTTGGAATTGATCTGTTGTCTGTTCCATTTGAGGAGTTCTTCCAGTTTTACAATCAAAAGGACCTCGATAAAATAATCATCACTTGCTACTGTCTGTAAGTACTATACTTCTGTAATTAAGTCTCTATATATAGCTCAGCTCTTTCATTGCATGTATATATAATTATCCTCACTATATTATACAGATTGAAGATCGTCGAATGCAGAAATGCACAAATCTATGATATTGGGTTCATTAACACAAATCTCATAGATGAATGGACGGTTAAATATAATGCGAAAGAAACCGAGGCCAACTTGCTACAATCGTTGATTAAAAATCAAAACAAAGATAAAATACTCTTTGCTTACAACTTCAAGTGAGTGTTACTATCTTCTGCATATTCGGTTTCCATTATTACTCGAGGTTATAGTAATGTAATTGATGAGTTATGCATGCGTGCGCAGCTTCCACTTTATTCTCCTAGAGATTAAGCTTGAGCAGGGACTAGTAACCGTCTTAGACTCAAAATGAAAAGATCCCAAGGAGTATGCGGCCATGACTGAAATGCTCCAGAAGTAAGTTCAATCGATCATTATCGCACCATATCGGCAACTTTGTTCAATTCCTGATATCAAGTAATTATTTTCTTTGTCTCGCAGGGTTTGGAAAGTGTTCACCGCGGAAGTTCCGGGACTGCCGGGGGAGCTGCGATTTACACACCCGAAAGTAAGTACTACTAGCTAGTTCCGCGCATCTCCCATTGATTCTAGCTAGTTTCATCAATACCATTTATAATGCTTGATTATCAGTTTGATTGACCTCTATTTCTCGAAAAGTGGTTGTGGCAGGAAGGCGGGAATAATTTTTGTGGATACTACGTTTGCGAGTACATCTACAACGCGACGACCTCTAAGTGGGGCTACTCTGAAAAACAATATGAAGTGCGTAAGCAATAATATTCACAATTTTATTTTATTACCATCATTGGTGTTGAGTTTCATTCATATATATATATGTATTGACCCCCTTCTTCAAATTAGATTTGGCAGATGCGGGATGAACTCCTACCACAAGATCGCATAAAAGCAATTCAAGAAGAATTGGCGGGATTCTTTCTTGACCACGTCATCAATCCAGCCGGAGAATACCATGTGGAACTTGACATCAGATGTTAGGGATTGTAAGAGATCTTATATTGTATATATGTAGCTAGTAGCGTCGGATAGATATATGAAAACTTGTTGTTCAACCAATCTCTCGGAGAAGGAGGAGGTCGATCACTTCTCTCCGTATATGTTCATGACGATCTTGTGTACTTAATGGTTTCCTTCATTTGCTTACTAGCTAGCGTGTCGAGTCCTTCTCTAACGTTGTAGAACGTAGGTCGACCAAGCACGGAGATAAGAGAGGACACTTCTCTCTAGCTATTAGCTAGCTAACACAATATATGAAACCCCTAAATTAACCCTACAAAACCACCAAAACCCCCAAACCCCCCCCCCCCCTTTCAAAAAAAAAACCCCAGCTCCTGAGCTGCTGACACATGGATGATCTTTGGTCCCGGTTGGTGTTACCAACAGGGACTAAAGGCCCTCCTGCCTGGGCTCGCCGCAGCGGCCACATGGAGCCACATCTGTCCCGGTTCGTAAGCGAACCGGGACTAAAGGTGTTGGGCTTTAGTCCCGACACTTTAGTCCCGGTTCCAGAACCGGGACAAATGGGCCTCTGGAACCGGGACAAATGGGCCTTTTTCTACTAGTGTCGGGTATTTGTAACATATCGTGAAGCAACAGGCATAGCACACGGCAACTAGAGGTTCACTCGAATATTCATTCGTGTGGGTATAGGGGTCAATATGGGTGTCCATGGCTCCGATGTTGATCATTGATCGGAAGGGGTCCCGGGTCATGTCTATACTTCACTGACCCTATAGGGTCACATGCTTAAGGGTCATCTATCTGCTGAATACTAGACAGGGAGTCCGAGAGAAAGTCTCCAGAAAAAATTTCGGAGACAGCGGAAAAGTTCCGAAGAGAGAGGTCACCGGATGAGTTCCGGTAAAACTGAAAAGTTGTTTCAGGGGATACCATTAAGTCAAATTAGTTTCGGCACATGCCTGATAATTCTTGGAGGGTGCGAGAATCATTCTGGAAACTTCTGGGAATTTTCCGGAAGAAAAACCAGAAATGTTCCGAAGCTACCAGAACCGCTTTGTTTGCTTTTCACAGATGAAAATCACTAATCCGAAATTATTTCAGAATGAATCCAAAATCATTTGTGTCGGTACTGGAATTATTCAAGACCCACAGAAATATTTTCGGATTTAACGGTCGCGGAAAAATGTTTTTATGAATAGTGAAAGTGCTTTTTGGATTACTTTTTGGAAAGCCATTCTTTTGGGATTTTGCCTAAAAGATCTTGGGGTGTGACATGGATGGATAGGAACACTTTTGGGGGGACCCACTAGGGGGTGGCCGGCCACATGGGCGGTTCTTCCTTGGAGCCCCACTTGTCCCATGGCTTCACCTTTATGCCCTTGTGAAGGACTTCATTCATGTGCATTTTGGGGTTTTATTGTAAAACCACCCTACCCCTTGGTTTTCCTATAATTAGGAGGTGAGGGGGCTGCCCAAACGATTATCCCTTACTCTCATACACATGCCATGACATTTCTGGCTTCTCTCTCCCTCCCAGCGAAAAAGTTTCGTAGAGCCGAAAGGCTGTCTGGGTTCCGGTGGGAACTAGTTCTGGACGGCGAAGCCCTGCCGGATAGATGACACCGTATGTGTGCAAATCTATAGAGAGATCGTAGTTTCATTCTTAGTTCGAGAGTGCCTCCCGAAGGGCTGTCCGTGTGACCGTCCGAGTTTCGAAGGTCCTCCCGAAGGGCTGTCTGAGTGACCATCCGAGTTTCGAAGGTCCTCCCGAATGGTTGTCTGCGACACTGTCCGAGGGACTGTCCGACCGCCTCCCGGAGGGCTGTCCGAGGGGTAGACGAGGGTATACATCCCCGCGGTTGGGAGGTTGTAAATCCTAGCTGCGCGGATCTGCACCATCGATCGTCATTGACTCTACTTCCGCTGCGCCATGAGTCGGTAACGAAAAAGATCAAACCTTGTATGCAGTCGCCATAGTGGTCCTGGGCTGGTGCGTAGGACGGAATTTTTTTTGTTTTCTGCCGCGTTCCCCTATAGTGGCATCATGAGCCGTGCTATGCATAGATGTAGGTCGCGATCTAGAATTCATAGAGATGTATGGGTGTTGCACAATATAATTAGGTAGTAGATGAGTTCTATTACTGAAAATTATTTGTGCGGGTAGCAGATGAAATCTGTTACCCGATGTTCTTGTTGCTTCCCTGGAATTTGCATATTTCTGATCTTGATAACAGCATGGTGGAGTTTCAATGTTCTGCCAATCCGCGATCCTGATTGATCAACGAAGTGCTAATAGTTCATTGAATTCCACCGTAGTTAAAAAGAAAGATGAAATTTCACAGACAAAAGGGCAATGCAGATATGATCTGCATGGGGGCCATGCGTATGACGAAGTTCAGTATGGGGCTCGATATTTTATTATCTCGTGTTTCATACACCCCGCAAAAGTTAATCTAGCGACTTGAATTATCATACTTCATGATGGACGTTGGTAGCTTCGGTTTGTTTCAAAACCTTAGAAGCCACGAAAAACAAGTTTTTGCATGGACCGATTAGAGGCGTCTAACTTGGTTTTGCAGGATGGTTTGCATGTGCATGTGATGTGGTATAGCAGTGCTCATAATAATTTTATTATGTATGAGATGACTATATGATGTAAATTGATTAACATGACATGCGTGTCATGATTCGGCATGATGGCTAGAGCCATATGATTGTCACTTTAAAAGACCTGCGTGTCAACATTTTGTAATGCACTCATTTTATTAGCTATAGAGATAGCAATATTATCTGGTGCATCGACAAGGTGGTGGCAAACTTCGTGAAGATGAACACCGACGCAAATGCCGAAGACGAAGAAATGAAAGACTTCTCCGTCAGAAAGGGCTATACCATATCATGCTTTTATGAATTGCCTGAGATGTTTATCCCTTATGATGCACCCTTCTTGATTGCGCGGTAGTCGCTTTTTATTAGGGTGATCTCTCACAAAAATATCAAGTAGTTAGTGTTCTCCCAAGTGTAGCACCGTCACGGCACCTAACTTTTCGGGGTGCGCCATGTCCACATGGGTACGAACGATTAGAGAAGTGTGAGGCGGGTGAGGTCAGACCTCGCAGCGAGATCACTTGGTTGTCTTGACGTTCTGGCTTGATCATCCTGAGTTCGGAACACGCCCATCGAAAGATGAACAGGAGTCACATAGAGATGTGATCGGCATGTTTGCCCACCAATTGAAATTCTTGTCATCAGTGATGTCCACATCAATGGCGTTGAATTGAAATGTGGATCTTGTATCACTCACAATCAATTATGAGAGATATTGATTTGAGTGGGAGTGCAATGTAGAATTAACTTGTTTAAATTCTCAGTGCAATTAATTTTGAACACTGTCTAAGTGTGATTTGCAAAATAGTTGTAGAATAATGGCTCGCGTTTCCACCTTCCCTGTTAAAATTGAATAGCTGTTAAATATCTGGTTAAAACTTTACGGTTGGTAACGTAATGTGAGGATTGTCCTCAAGAGTGCCGAGAAGGACTTTGTCCTATCGCATACTTTCAGTATTCTCCCGCTAATGCTATGGATGATGTGACTCTCGTCCTTCGATCCAAAAGCTAAAATTCCGTTACGGTCAAGTGCAATACATTCACTTTTTGTTTGCATGTCACAGACTTCAGCTCTCAATTTCCAGGATGGCGCCACTGAGCTAATTAAGATCCTAAAGCGAACAACCTTACCAGGGATGCCGGACCCTTCTTTCTTTTTTGCAAATATGCCAGACCCTTACTTGCGCTGTTTTTATTTCCCCACTGAGCTAAGATCCTTTGAGGATGCCAGACCCTTACTTGCACCTTTTTATTTCGCCACTCCACTGAGCTAAGATCTTTTGATGATGCCAGACCCTTACTTGCACCTAAGGCGAAAACCTTAGCGGGGGATCATTTGACTTGCTGTAAGGTTAATCATGGATGACTTGCCAAGGATGTCAAATATGAGGACGGCAAAAAGGAGGCAAATGCTGCCTGCTTCGTGATAGCTGTGAGCACGATACGTGTGCTATAACCTCGTTAACTCACGCCGTCTTAATAAGGTCTACCTGTCTCACCCTCGTTCTGGTGGTGCTTCTTCGTATCGTCGGGAGGCATGTGGAGCATGGTGTGTCTCCAAATCTGGTTCTCCGTGTCTGGCCTTTTCATCTGCAGGTATGCTTCGGTGGCGCTGTCCTGCAGAGCGGACAACGTGGATCTTCATCTTGGTCCTCCGGGTCTAGTTCCGACCGACAAAGGTTAGCCAGCCTTGGCCTCGTCGGGGAGTGTGTGAGATTTGTATTATCTACCTCCGTCTGGCCGGACCTAGGGTGTTCTATAGGCTCTCTCTGGCGTTTTCTTCTCCGGGGTAGCGATTTGCTATGCAAATTGTGGCCACCGACGTCTTCTGGTCTACATCAATGACTTCCCGGCCTCTGCTTCTACAAACTACTCTGCTTAAATAGGTTTTCTCCGCTAAGATCGAAGCCCAGAGGCGGCAACGAGCTTTGCTCACGGTGCGCCGCCGGTGGATGTAGGAGTAAGAAGACTTCGGCACCCCCAAGGACTTGAATGTATTTTTTAGTTTCTGTGAGAGTGTTTTTGTAAGGGTTTTTGCTACTTAATATATGGCCTTTGGCCTTTTCGCAAAAAAAAACTCGCATGTCCTAAAGCCACGCATACGTTTAAGGTGATGCCCAGCCACTTTTTGTTTGCACGTCACAGACTGATCTCTTAATTTCCAAGATGGCGCCACTTAGCTAATTAAGATCCTTCCATTTTGCACCTAAAGCGAACAACCTTACCCAGAATTGGCCTGACCCTGCTTCTTAGGTGCTTTGTACTGCAGGTGGAATTTCAATATAGTCTGGGGACCTTTTCGCAAAAAAAAGAGGTAAGGCCATTTGCTGAAACTAAAAAACATCAACTTTGGAGAGATAATGCATGCACTAAAGGAAAAAAAATAGTTCTTGAGAATTGTGATTAAACTGTTAGTCACTGATTCTTGGGTATTGTGGTTTAATCACAGAAAAACCCGTGCGATTGCATTCTCTTGCAATTCGATACAAGAACTACGTCCTAAAAGACTTGCCGGTAATGAGGTTTAGGTATACACAGGGAACATAGTAAATGTTACTATACCTTCCATCAGTGTATTACCATCTGTATTTATTTTCATAATTCATTTAGAGTTTTACACACTCTAGCCCATTGCATAAGGTATTTTGCAAGAAGGTTGTTCATAAGAGAACTTTTGATGTTCGATGTTATGAATAACATAAGGGCCATACTTTCATTATGAATGAGATGTATGTTATGAATATTGACAATAATACATTACCTCTATATTTACTTTCATAATTCATTTTAGAGTTTTACACTCTAGCCCCTTGCATAAAGTTTTGCAAGAAAGTTGTTCATGATAGAACAATAGTTGTTCGGTGTTATGAATAACATAAGGGCCATACTTCCATCATCGATGGGACGTATGTTATGAATATTGATGGTAATATGATACATCCATAAACACTGACGCTAAATGTCGTAAGACTAAAAGAATACCACACAAGTGTGGCACTGTATTTGGTCACATTGGAGAAACCCGCATGGAAAATTCCATTATGATGGATTTTGAAGTCGTTTGATTTTGAATCATCTGACACTTGCAACTTTTCTCTGAAAAGTGAAGTGACTGAAATACCGTTCACAGGCCATAAGGAACGAGCAACGAACTTATTGGTGATCATATATTTTGATGTGTGTAGTCCAATAAATGTTGTTGCAAACAGTGGATTTGTCTATCTTCAAAAATGATTGAAGTAGATATATGGATATTTGCTTGATGAGACGTAAGTCTGGATCTTTTGAAATCATTCGAAAGGTTTTCAAAAATGAAGTCGAAGTTATTATGATGAGAAAATTATGTTTCTGCAATTTGATTGCGTAAAGGAATATTTGAGTTACAAGTTTAGTGAATGTCTGATGAGTTGTGAAAGGGGTTTCATAACTTGCACCTCCCGGAACACCACTACAAGTGGAAAGTCCGTGAAGATGTAATCGAACCATTTATGACATGGTAAGATCAAAGATGACATAAATAAATTTGCCATTATCCCTTTTAAAGAGTGATGCTTTAGAGACTACGGCTTTTACACTGAAAAGAGCTCCATCAGGTCTGTTGAAATGACGCCATGGTATGGTACGCCCAACCATGTTATATCTTTTCTTAACCACTTGGAATATGGGGCTTGTTTAAAAGGTTACAGACCTATTCCAAATCAGACAAGTGCTACTTTGTAAGTTATCCCAAGTTATTGGGTATTCCCCCACCACTATACCGAGGCAAAGGATTTTGCCACAAAACGGTATGCTTTTAAAGAGAATGGTTCTTGCAAAAAGGTGAGTGGGAGGACAGTGCAACTCGACAAGATAACCAATATCTTCGTCATCAGATCAAAGGAAAGGAACCTTGGAAGTGATTCCAGGGTTTCCTACTGTGACTGATGCGGAAGCCTCTACATGAGATGTATGGACTTCGTTCGAACTTGCAGCTGAACAACGTAGCCAAAGCTCGTGCAAACCTCTCAGGTGCGCAAACGAGATATTGTTGTTAGACAACAGTATACCTGCGATACACAAGGAAGCGTTGATGGGCCCTGACTCCGGAATTGGCTAAATGCCAATACAATCCGAGATAGTTTCCATATAAGTGAATTAAGATTAAAATCTTGATACACCTTTCGGAAGACTTAGAGTCTAATGAATATTTATGGAACTAAAAACTGATACGGATAAAAAAAATTATCCATAAAGCTCGACTTGTTGCAATAACAAGTTCAAGGAGTTAACTACGATGAGGTTTTCTCACCGTAGCGATGCTTAAAGTCGGTTCGGGTTGAACTAGAAATTAAATACATTTTTCAATCATGAGATATGAAACATGGAAGATGAGAGAATTTCCATCTGATGGAAATGAAACCTAGGACTTGTATGTAATACAGTCCAAAGTACTTTGTCAATCCAGAGGATGCTAGTGGGTGTGCAAACTTCAGAGTTCCAGCAATGGACAGAAAAGAGCAAAATGGATTTGCAATCTTTGTTTTTGATGGAATGATCAAAGGAGTTTGACTTCATCAATGGATGACGAAGATGCTTGTTGTTTCAAGAAAGTAAGTGGGAGCATAATAATATTTCTAAAAACCTTGTGTGCTTGCACATTGTTAATTGGAAATAAATTTCTTGACACGAATTAGGACTTCATTTGAAAATAGTTTTTCGATGAAGTGCTTGGGCTAAATAGCCTTGATATTAGGCATGATGATCTATGGAGATAGATTTGCCTGATGGGGCTGAGCAAAGATACATATTGACAAGATGATAAAACCTTTTAGCATTAAAAACGTTAAGGAGTGATTCTTGCCGAAGTCACATGGAAAGAGTTTTTTCAAGACTCGGTGTCCCAAAACACTTATGAGCAAAGTACATGATGGAGATTCCACACACTCTTGTGTTTGGATTAATCATGTATTCCATGGTATGTAAAACAACCAGATATGTCCGATACTCCCAAGGTGTTGCGAGTATAGATACCAAAGTGATCAAAAGTACTGATCATGGGACAACAGTGAAAAAGGGTCATTGAGTGCTGGAGTAGCGCTGATGACATGTTCTCTCGCAAGTGGAAATCATGAAGAGTTCGTTGTAATATGTTACATCGATACAATCTTCATCATTTCTCCATGCGATTTTTGATTTAAATTGAGGGTTTTTGCGTAACACACAATATGGTGGCACAGTTAGTTGGAAATTGTTCCAAACAGGTTACTATGGCGAATTCTATAACAAATGGCTAAGTATGTTGATGCTTTAGAAGCGACAAAGAAGTTGTTGAATCATATAGTTCATTCATGAACTTAGTATGGTTCCAAGATGGCTTTGGTCATGGGACACTATTGCAGATAGTTGCTCCATAGCTCAGACTGAGGAATCACGTTTCGACCAATGATTCACACATATGCAAAGCCAAGTCCACACAAAATATGAATTTTGTGAAAGCATGAAAACGCGAGGATATGCAAAGATACACACGGATCTGAAGTTGTCAGCTCCGTTGGACATCAGGCTATACCACAAGCGAAGCATTTTTTACACCGGTGTGCCATAGGTGTAAAGTGCATTAGCATGGACTAGATTATTGACTCTAGTGCAAGTGGGAGTCTGTAGGAGATATGCCCTAGGGGCAATAATAAATGTTATTATTTATCTCCATGTTTATAATTAAGTTTATGTTCCAGGCTATAACTGCTATGGTCCTTGAGTCTGCAATAACCACGAGGCTCGAAGGAAGACTCACATGCATGTGTGCAATAATAAACGTAAAAAGTATTCCTGGTCATGCCTCTAAGACTAGCTCAAGTGTTTCATCATGATCACGTTTTCCTGATCATGGGCATGTCTATGCCAGCAATTTTGAGGGCACAATGTTGGTAGAACAATTGTGTTGAATCGACACGAATTGATGTTATGCTATGAGATGCTTTCGTCACAAGTTAATGGTTAATAACACAGAGATGGTTAATATTTGCATGATTCCTTAGACCATGAGAGTATCGAGTTTCTTCATGCTTGCTTCATGAACTTTGGGGTTTGTTAAACGTCATCCGTAAATGGGTGGCTATTATGGCGGCTTACGGGTTCATGGAAAAGTATGTCAAGTAACTTGATAGCTCAAGATTGGGATTTGCTCCTCCGATAATGAAGAGATATCTCTGGGCCCTCTCGGTGTTACGGTATCCATCATCGTCTGGCCAGACCCAGGGTGATTTGATCATAGGGATGCCGGAACACGGTAACGAGAAAAGAGAACAATACCGGTAACGAGGTAACTGGCATAGTGGACAAGTTGTTGATCCATGGGAATGCCAACATGTCTCACCTCGGGTATTTGTAACATATCGCGAAGCAACAGGAATAGCACACGGCAACTGGAGGTTCACTCGAATATTCATTCCTGTGGGTATAGGGGTCAATATGGGTGTCCACGGCTTCGATGTTGATCATTGAGCGGAAGGGGTTCCGGGTCATGTCTATACTTCACCGAACCTATAGGGTCCCACGCTTAAGGGTCATCTATCTGCTGAATACTAGACAGGGAGTCTGAGAGAAAGTCTCCAGAAAAAGTTTCGGAGACAGCGGAAAAGTTCCGAAGAGAGAGGTCACCGGATGAGTTCTGGTAAAACTGAAAAGTTGTTTCAGGGGATACCATTAAGTCAAATTGGTTTCGGCATATGCCTGATAATTCTTGGAGGGTGCCAGAATCATTCTGGAAACTTCTAGGAATTTTCCGGAAGAAAAATTGGAAATGTTCCGGAGCTGCCAGAACCGCTTTGTTTGCTTTTCGCAGATGAAAATGACTAATCCGAAATTGTGTCGGAACGAATCCAGAATCACTGAATACTGGAATTATTCTAAGACCCACAGAAATATTTTCGGATTAAACGGTCGCGGAAAAATGTTTTCATGAATAGTGAAAGTGCTTTTTGGATTACTTTTTGGAAAGCCATTCTTTTGGGCTTTTGCTTAAAAGATCTTGGGGTGTGACATGGATGGATAGGAACCCTTTTGGGGGGACCCACTAGGGGGTGGCCGGCCACATGGGGGGTTCTTCCTTGGAGCCCCACTTGTCCCATGGCTTCACCTTTATGCCCTTGTGAAGGACTTCATTCATGTGCATTTTTGGGTTTTATTGTAAAACCACCCTACCCCTTGGTTTTCCTATAAATAGGAGGTGAGGGGGCTGCCCAAACGATTATCCCTTGCTCTCATACACATGCCATGACATTTCTGGCTTCTCTCTCCCTCCCGGCGTAAAAGTTTCGTAGAGCCGAAGGGTTGTCTGGGTTCCGGTGGGAACTAGTTCTGGACGGCGAAGCCCTGCCGGATAGATTACACCGTATGTGTGCAACTCTGTAGAGAGATCGTAGTTTCGGTCTTAGTTCGAGAGTGCCTCCCGAAGGGCTGTCCGTGTGACCGTCCGAGTTTCGAAGGTCCTCCAGAAGGGTTGTCCGAGTGACCGTCCGAGTTTCGAAGGTCCTCCCGAAGGGCTGTCTGCGACACCGTCCGAGGGACTGTCCGACCGCCTCCCGGAGGGCTGTCCGAGGGGTAGACAAGGGTATACATCCCCGCGGTTGGGAGGTTGTAAATCCTAGCTGCGGGGATCTGCACCGCCGATCGTCATCGACTCTACTTCCGCTGCGCCATGAATCGGTAACGAAAAAGATCAAACCTTGTATGCAGTCTCCATAGTGGTCCTCGGCTGGTGCGTAGGTCGGAATTTTTTTGTTTTCTGCCGCGTTCCCCTACAATCTTGTACGCAACATGTGCTATGGGTTTTGTAGTATGTATAGTGCAATGCCGATGATACATAGAGAATGTGCTTGCCATATCCGTTGCATATGGTAAAGAGAAGATATTCCTCTTTGTTGTCATCATAACTTTCACTATGGAAACTATTTTGATGGATACCTCTATAGTTTACGAGGGTACAAGTTAAACCCCAAAGCAATAAAGCATCCTGACGTTACTCGAGTACCCACAGGGACAGTAAATATGACTCGAGTTGAGCCAACAAATACCTCATCGCGTCTAGCGATTTTAAAATATCTCCTTTCTCTCAACGAGAGTGGAAACAATTCACTTCCCTGAGTATAGAGTTCGTGGTGCATATGTCCACATGGCACAAATTATCTTTCATCAGATTGACCCCCGTACAAATCTATATATAGACATGAACATTCTCAAGAAAATCACTGTCAGATATATAGAATACATACCAATGAATTTGTACCAAAGTGCTGATACAATATATTGTGATATACAATATATGATGACAACAATACTTGTGTTCTTATTAGAACATCATAAATGGACATAAATTATATTGACCGCTCAGGAGTTTGAGAGACTAGACGAAGTCTTCAAACATGTCGGTTGAGGCATATTCAACCATCACGTTCTCCGTGCCCATAGGGTCCCGTCACCGCTAGTGATGTCGGGTTGAAGGTCGAAGTGAGCTTCAAACCTTTGCTCTTGAGATTCTTTGCGTCCCAGGAATTGCTGATACAGAATAACCAGATGCTGAGATCTGGATTGATATATATGCCTTATGATTTATAAGACAACATATTCCTTCTGTTAGCGGTGTGACTCCAACCGGATGTGAATCCTACGGATGTTGGATTGTACACATTATCCCACAAGACACAAGAACGGTCATATCCATGGCCCAGGTATGGCAGTGGTGGCCATTGAGGACGAATGCCTCAAATTCTCTAGCCATCGGTAACCAAAGATAATTAATTTACGGTCAGTAAATTAAAAACCATCATGGTTAGTGTTGTAATGAATTTTGCAAAATTAATAGGTATTTCAAGAAGTTAGCTTGAAATCATTAGTGTGAACTTCAAATTGTTAAGGATGGCACCTTGTAGATACTCTCCAAAATAAATTTCGGGGCCCATCTCTCAGCACTAGAGAGTATAATCATTATGAAATCAGTAGATACTCATATTTCTAGTACCTTACGTCATAACTTAATAAAATGTCTGGGAGAGCACTTTGTAAAGCAATCATAATGTCGAAATGACAAAATGTTGGCTTTCATAAGTAGTGGTGATAATCCGCATAGCAGTCGATCTATACACTACCTTGTGATCCCAATACATCAATTTAAAGAAATCACTAAGAATTTTGCATATCAATTCTTACTCGTATTAAGCCAAAAGGCTCAATTAAGATGAATTGATTTTTATTTATTTGCAAGAAATTGAAAATCTCAATTGCAAATATTGGACGTAATTAATCTCAACATGTAGGAAACATGGAGATATATTACATCAACTTAGGATCTGGAATACATCCCGGTACTCAACAGAAAAACAGTACTGAAATATATGCACTGAATTTAACAGGTCTAAAACAGGAATGAAATCACTGCTAGACTGCTAATGTGCTAAATCAATGGAGCAAACAAGCAAAGATAGCAATAGCTGGTGGTTGCCTAAATCTCCAGCCGTATGCACATGGCCACATAAGGCAATCAGTCTGGTCAATCGAAAAGATAAGGAGAGAGACAGGGAAAGAAATCCCCAGCTACTCGGTCCCCAATCTTCACGAGACAGAAACTGGCAGGGAGCACACGGCCGGCCGGCGTCACCTCCACGCACGACGCCGCAGCGGCGTTCACCGGCGGCGAGAAGAGTTCCCGCCGCGCTCGTCCTCGGAGGAGGAGTCACCGGGACAGGGAGGTAGGTGCCGGGCGCGACCGAGCGCCGCAGGGGTCCATGTCCGGCGCGGCCGGAGCGGCTGCTCGACGGTGGGCGCCAGCGCAAAGACGGAGGAGTAGCAGGTGAGCCGCTGCCCGTGGAGGACGTCATGCGCGGGTATCCCGGCGGCACGAAGGCGAGCGCCTGACTGTCGGCGACCCCGACGACCGCGGGGGTCGGAGATAGCAGCGGCGCGGCCTCGTTCCCGGAGGCGGAACTGCTTGAACAGCGGCGACAGGGTCGACTTTGGTTCCAACCTCCACCGAAACGGCGAAGGTCGGCACCCTGCGCTGTAAGCGGCCGTTGGCCGCCACTTCCGTAGCCCGCCAGGAGCAGTTGTCGCGTGCGAGCCCGAATCAAGGATCCGGGCCATGGCTGGGAGCCAAGGCAAGTGCGGGCGTGGGCGGTGCTGGGCCGGTTGCGCGGTTGCACATGATGCCGAAGATGAGGTGCGGCCGCCGGCGTTACCTTGCGAGCGAGCGGACGCCGATGTCGATGCATCCGTGCTGCTGCGTGCGCTGCATTAGCCAGGGCCAAAAGTACCAATTCCTGATGGCGATTAGTATATGCATGACTAAATCGGAAAAACGCACCTTGTTAGTGTAGCAATGAGAGATCAAGGTATGACTCTGATTCATTCCTTGTTCCCTTGATTTTCCTCTCGTGTAGTTCGTCGGGGTCGAAGACCGCCATGGCTATTTGCAGTAGCACCATCGCCTGGCATCTCCAGACTAATCTCTTCTTGTGCGCTGCATCTCGCCGCCCTGCCTGGCTGCAGTGCCGTCGTCGCAGCCGTTGTCTGATGCCTCAGCGCCATGGATCCCGACGCCCATAGCGAGGAGCAAGCAGATGGGAACGGCGATCCTTCGGTGGTTCTCTTTGCGTAACCACCGTGAATGGCCTTCTTCTATCTATCGGTAGAGACTATCCGCTGATAACATGTTAATTTAAAACGAGAGAGACAGGAGACAGAGAAGTAAAAGTGAATAGTTGTCTTTATTAACGATGGGATTACACATATATATAGCCTTCGAAGGGGTGTGTCTGAAGGGACATGAGGCAACCGCCTTTGTTAGGATAAGTTTAATCCTAACACCCACGACCAGCGTGGCAGAACCCACTGCCCAGAGCAAGCGCACGAGCTGCGCCCTCGTCGGGGATGACCCTGGACAGACGGACTGGGCGATCTCGCTCACCGTGGCCGCTTCCAGGTCGGACTGGGTGAAATGATGTATTTCCATTATGAAAAGTAATGGAAAGGGGTTGTTGCCCGGATAAAAATAATAATAATCTCACGAGTAGTTTGCTTGGAGTTGAGTTATTTTGTTGCTGCTGTGCTAGCTTACCTTATTAGCTAGCTTTTGTTTGGCTTGACTTATGGGCTTATGGCATTTCTTCAAGTCGTTTTCCCCCTCTAACAAAAAAAACCTCCTTTTTTCCTCGATGAATGGACAGGGCCAGGCACCTCCTCTTTTTGGCTAAAAAACCGTGTCTGCCTGGATTGGTATTTCCATTGGCTAAATCTCAATTTGATAATAAATGCATCTGCTAGAAGATTCGCAAGCTTAAAAAAAATGAGACGACAAACTAGCTTGGTCCTTAAGAAAGACACCGCACGGCGAACCAACCTGTAGTTGGATGGTTAGAGGGACTGTGGTATCCCCAGCCCATCAGGGTTCAAGTCCTGATAATCGCATTTATTCATGGATTTATTTCAGGATTTCCGGCGATGCGCATTCAGTGGGCGTGTGTGCGTTCATAGGGGTGAGTGTATGCGCGTGTATATGAGCGCTTGCGTCTGTACTGATGTTCAAAAAAAAAAAAGACACCGCACGTGCACGTAGCCGGCCAATTTTTGCAGTGGCGTCATAATTTGTTTTTCTTTAGCGATTGAAAAGAAAACCTTTTACTCAAAAACCCGCTATTATTTTCTCCCGCCGGTTGCATCAACCGATTACGTGGCTCTGGAAACATAGATAATTAACAACTTTATACAGTATTCAATAGATGCGCATATACACACTGGCGACACAATTTATTTTGGACGGGTAACACGTACAAAATCGCACAAGAGTGAGACTAAACAAAGACCAGAACTTACAAAACCGGCCGACTGTCATCCATATATCTCCATACATATGTGACATATAGATAATATAAAACCGAAAAGTAGCACATTTTTTCCACGTACTACTTTTGACGAACATTGAAACTTGCTTGGTCGACGACTAACATAGAAAGCTATTGCAGTTGACACTGGCAGTAAAACCTGCATCTGGGCAAGGAAGTGAAATAAATATGATGATAGGAGCTAGTTGGATAACTTGAGGAGTAGTAGCTAGAAAATAGCGGAGAAAAGAACCAGAATCAAAGAAGCGGGAGCGAGGGGATATGGAGATGCTTATTTGGAGAATGACCGATGAGCAGGAAAATTTGGTCGCGTAAGCAAACGACATGCCTAGACCTTACTGAACGGGATGGCGAAGCCGCCGGCTGAAACGGCGACGAGAAGAAGAAGGTAGGCGAACGGCTGGAGACGCTTCGCGAAAGCGTGTGAACGCGGCCCGTCAAAGCGGAGCAGAACGAAGGCCGTCGCCATCTCGACGGCCGCGGCGGCGAGGATCACGACGAGGATGTACACGGCCGGATTGAAGCGACCAAATACGGGTCCGGTTGGAGGCCGGTAGAACGCCGTGGTCATGCCCATTACCATGGTTGCAGAACCTACTACCGAGAGCAAGCGCGCCAGCTGGGCCCTCGTCGGCGGCGAGGCCCCGGGAGACAGGGACTGGATGATCTCGCATACAGTGGAGGCTTCCAGGTCCTCGGTCATGGTGTTGCTGGTGCTATCGACCTGCAAGGCTGACGCCATTATCGATCGGTTGAATTGATGTGCTATAGGAATGGAGAGGAAGCTCGAGCGAGGGACAGGCCTGTGCGTCTCAGCGAGCGAGCGCTGGGGTTGGTCGATATTTGTAGGAGAGAAAAGAGGGCACACGTGGCGTAGCGTCGTTGTGGAGTCGCGGAATCGGGGTCGGATTGGAAGGGGGCAAGGTTGCAAGTTTAGAACTTTAGATTACCTTTAGATTACCAGCGGTTGTAGGAGAGAGAAGCATTTTTTGCGATGAACCATGGGAATTGGGAAAGCTTGTTGCCCGAAAGTCACGCATACGTTTAAGGTGATGCCGAGCCACTTTTTGTTTGCATGTCACAGACTTCAGTTCTCAATTTCCAGGATGGCGCCACTGAGCTAATTAAGATCCTAAAGCGAACAACCTTACCAGGGATGCCAGACCCTTCTTTCTTTTTTGCAAATATGCCAGACCCTTACTTGCACTGCTTTTATTTCCCCACTGAGCTAAGATCCTTTGAGGATGCCAGACCCTTACTTGCACCTTTTTATTTCGCCACTCCACTGAGCTAAGATCTTTTGAGGATGCCAGACCCTTACTTGCACCTAAGGCAAAAACCTTGGCGGGGGATCATTTGGCTTGCTGTAAGGTTAATCATGGATGACTTGCCAAGGATGTCAAATATGAGGAGGGCGACAAGGAGGCAAATGCTGCCTGCTTCGTGATAGCTGCGAGCACGACACGTGTGCTATAACCTCGCTAACTCACGCCGTCTTAATAAGGTCTCCCCGTCTCACCCTCGTTCCGGTGGTGCTTCTTCGTATCGTCAGGAGGCGTGTGGAGAATGGTGTGTCTCCAAATCTGGTTCTCCGGGTCTGGCTTTTTCATCTGCAGGTATGCTTCGGTGGCGCTGTCCTGCAGAGCGGACAACGTGGATGTGCATCTTGGTCCTCCGGCTCTAGGATGTGCAGAGCGGACAAGGTTAGCCAGCCTTGGCCTCGTCGGGGAGTGTGTGAGATTTGTATTAGCCGACTCTGTCTGGCCTGACCTAGGGTGTTCTACAGGCTCTCTCGGGCGTTTTCTTCTCCGGGGTAGCGATTTGCTACGCAAATTGTGGCCACCGACGTCTTCTGGTCTACATCAACGACTTCCCGGCCTCTGCTTCTACAAACTACTCTGTTTAAATAAGCTTTCTCCGCTGAGATCGGAGCCCAGAGGTGGCAACGAGCTTTGCTCACGGCGCGCCGCCGGTGGATGTAGGAGAAAGAAGACTTCGGAACCCCCAAGGACTTGGATGTATGTTTCAGTTTCTGTGACAGTGTTTTTGTAAGGGTTTTTGCTACTTAATATATGGCCTTTGGCCTTTTCGCAAAAAAAAAAAAACTCGCATGTCCTAAAGCCACGCATACGTTTAAGGTGATGCCCAGCCACTTTTTGTTTGCATGTCACAGACTTGACCTCTTAATTTCCACGATGGCGCCACTGAGCTAATTAAGATCCTTCCATTTAGCACTTGGCAAATAAACGAATTAATGAACTAATTTCCTAATATGACGTGAACTTGAACTAGCATTGATCAAGTCCATGAGCTCATAAGAAGGAGTTCTTCACGTAAGAATGTCCACGGCTTAGCTTAATTCAATAAAAAAGAAAGTATCCAATCGACTTTAGGAGCGGCATATGTTTCTATCTGAAACGGTAAAGCGAGGCTCGCTATAAGGGTCATAGCTAGTTCAGGATTGGTAGGAAAGTAATACAAATGATTGTAATATGACAACCCCCAGGGGAGCTAGCCTTTGTGTTAAGATTAAAAAGAAGAGCCCTCTTTTCATACGACTCGGTGATTCCAATGCTCTATCCGGCCACAAGATTCGATCGCGTACAGCACGAGCACGAGATGGGTTGGGGACTTAGAAATGAGCTATGCTCCAAGAATTGACCCCTGAACTACCTTTGCCCGCCTTTTCTTGTAGAATCCATTCCCCCTCTTTTATATATTTAGAATGCTTTTAGGGCTAGTGGAATGAGGCTGGAACCCATCAATATCGCTAAACCGGGAGAGTTGCTTGTGTTGGGTTCAAAGTTTCGCAACCTTACCCAGAATAGGCCTGACCCCTGCTTCTCAGGTGCTTTGTACTGCAGGTGGAATTTCAATATAGTCTGGGGACCTTTTCGCAAAAAAAAAGAAGAGGTAAGGCGATTTGCTGAAACTAAAAAACTTCAACTTTGGAGAGATAATGCATGCACTAAAGGAAAAGAACAGAAGAGAAAAAAATGTACATGTTTAACCCGCTGTAACTCAACTTGCATACAAATCCATTTAAGAATGGAGCAGTCAACACCTGATTTTTGTTTCCAACACACACACACACAGCTGAAATAAACAGCCACCACCTGCTTGTTTTCTAGGCAGTAGTTGCTACATAAGTATATACCTACAGGACTGTAGCTCCTTTTATTTTTAGGGACAATTCCATTTATGCACTCAAACCCACTAATCATATTTACCCCTAATTTTCGAGAGTGCCCAAATCTGCCCCTCTTCGGTCAAGCCTCCTTACAGAAATACCCTTCCGTGTCGTTTCTGTCCCGTCAAAGGTCTTTAACCGTTTACGGGACGTTTCCTGGATAATTTTGCCCCTCTTGGCTTATGTCACCTACATGCGGGATCCACCCCGAGGAAAATAAAAATAAAAATAAACTTCTCTCTCCCCTTCTATCTATCACTTACATGTTGGACACAAGAAAAAATAAATCTCTCTCTCTCCATGGGATAGCAGCAGCAGGCGGCGGCGCCGGGCAGCAATGCTAGAGAAGCCCCTCTACCACCGAGCATAGAACACAACGGGGTTCACCATGTCCTCGCGGTGCTCCGTTCTGACTCCACCGAAGGACGCGGCGTCTGGGAAGACCACGCCGACGACACCCGAGGGTGCGACCCCCATCTTCTCCTGCACCGACGCCTTTGACCGGACGGAATAATCTCCAATTTGGGGCAAAAGCTGCTTGCTTCGTGCTAACGATGAGCAGTTGAGCACGACGTGCTAGCGGTGGGATCAATGAAAACAACGCTAAAGCGCGTCCATCTTTCGACTTGGAATAACCTCTTAATGGAGTCGTGCTAGCGGTGGGATCAATGAAAACAACACTAAACCGCGTCCATCTTTCGACTTGGAATAACCTCTTAATGGAGTTGGAATAACCTCGTTTCGTTAATTTGGGGCAAAAGCTGCTTGCTTCGCGAAAGTCTCCTACTCCCGAGCTCATTTGAGCTCGGCATGAACAGTAAATTCTAAAAAAATGAAAACAAATTTAAATTTTTTTCCTTCGTGCTATCTATGAGCAGTTGAGCACGACGTATTAGCGGTGGGATTTCAATGAAAACAACGCTAAAGCGCATCCATCTTTCAACTTGGAATAACCTCGAATGTTTTTTTAAAACGTGGTCCCTTAGGGTTCGATTCATTAAAAAAGGTCGAAGAGAGTTGCCCAGTTAATTAATTAAAAACCGGGCGAAAACCGTCACAACACGCCCGCAAAAACAAGGTAGGGCGAGCTGGCAACCCACACAAGAACGCACACACGCCGTCGAGGAGAAAAGCGCCGTCGAGGTTGCAATCTGGTGTCATCATCATCACACCTCCGCGAGGGCGACTCCGACTCCACCATCAACGACCACTGATGTATCCCTCACCGCTCGAGGCCTGCGCCGGCCGATGCTAAACAGTCCACCACACACGCCGACGACCAGGCAGCTCCAACTCTGTCGAGGAGCATTGCAGGGGAAAAGCACTGGGCTTGTGCCGAGCCGGCACAGGAACTGAACACCCGTCTCGTGTCATCGTCACTGACGAAGACATGTACCTAGGGTAGGGTAATAGGCCTGACCTAGACACCCTTACCCGAGGTCACTGCCCTAAGGCCAAGGACATTCAAAGGATAGCACCATCTACCGACTGAAATCGCCACAGGGTGCAACCCACTCGACCAACAGTTCACTCGGATAACCCAATTCCATTCGATCGGGGTGTACTCACTCGACCACATCAGAAATCACTCGGAAGACAGAAAATCTAAAGTCACTCAGAATGGCAACGGTCAGGCGTTCACTCCGTAGTCTTAATGGTCATTTATTTGCCTTTATTGCTGGCGTCATCAGTAACGTCCTGTCTTTATAGACATTGAAACCCTTGTAACGTGGGACGGTTGGGGTCCTGGCGCACTCTATATAAGCCACCCCCCTCCTCGGGCACAAGGGTTCACACCCCCAGTAACTTCACGCATAAGTCAATCGACCGAGCCTCCGGGCACCGAGACGTAGGGCTGTTACTTCCTCCGAGAAGGGCCTGAACTCGTAAATCTTGCGTGCACAACCTCACCGTAGCTAGGATCTTGCCTCCTCATACCTACCCCCCATTCTACTGTCAGAGTTAGAACCACGACAGTTGGCGCCCACCTTGGGGCAGGTGTCTTAGCGACTTTCCGGTGAGGTTGCAATTTTTTCCGATTCCCATCATCATGGTTTCGGGTGGAGGTTTGTCTGAGGGCCACGAGATCCGTCTCGGCGTGCTCGTCTTCATCGCCGACGACTCCGCCTGGCTCCAGGAGGCCCCCCTCGACGTCGAGACGTTCCCCATCCGCGGGGCGACGCACTTTCGCGCATGTGTCCCGGGCGTCCTTCTGCGGCAGCCGTCGACCCAATATCGGTCGTTTCCTACGGCGTCTTCGTTCCCTGCTGTTCGTCGTCGCAAGCGATCCGGTTGATCGCGGCTTCAGCGGTGGGTGAAGCATGCAGTGGCACGTCAATCGGCCACCCCTCAAGTCGCGGCAATCGAGCCCGATGAATCTCTCTACGGCCTGTTCGATCTGTCGACTGGCTCCGTCGAGACTATGTCCGAGTGCGACAGCAGCGATCCTGCGGCGGAGGTCCTGATGGTCGACACGCCGCGTAGCCCGCCTGGCATGCATCGCAACGGAGGTGGCGACGGCGGTGGCGATCCGTCGCGTGTTCACGAGGAATACCACCCCGAAACCCTCTCTTCACAGCGGAGGGAGGAACTTCACCGCCGTAACGAGGAAGCACTCCACACGCCCATCCTCGGAGAGACCTCTGAGGCTCGGGCCTTGGAGGCAGCGCGCTTGGCCACTTTGGCTAAACGAACTCGACTGGAAAATCTTCAGCATGCACTCGACGAACGTGCTCGACAGCGGATTCCTGAGTCCAGTCGACGGCGGCAATTGTTCCCTCCTGAACCTCAGGTATACCGCACTCCGATTCAGAATCTTGCTGCCGCAGCTCGTATAGCAGAATCCATCCAGCCATCCCAGTCGGAAGCTGGACGAGGTTTGATGCAGATCTGGGCTCTGCTCCGGGCGGCAGGAGACCAAAACACTGCAGTGTCACAGTCGCATGACAGAATCCATAGCAGATCTGTGGTGGCTGACACAGTTCAGTCGACTCACTGCCCAAGATCGCCTGCGCAGCGTGAGGGGCGGGTGCATCGCCAGGATCAGCACTTGGGTCGGATCCACGAGCAGTACGATCATTGACTCGGCCGTGATGACCGCCGTCGAGCGCCTACACCCCCTCCGAGAAGCGGATCATATGTGCCCCGGCACTATGATGACAGGCGCCCGTACAGCGGAGGGCGGAGGACGCCGGTCGACCCAAGAGAGCCAGGGTTTGATGCGAGGTCAATTTTAGCCGACTCACCTTTTTGTGAAGGATCTTTTCCAATAGCGTCAAGTACTTCAAGGATTGTGGAATACATGCTAACAATGTGCATAATGGTTTTAAAATGAGAACCCCAATGAGTATCGCCGGGTCTAGCTAGTCCCATCTCTTGATTTAGCCCACTTCCACTTTCAATCTCACCCATTTCAAGTGTTTCCAAAACCTTTTGAGCTCTAATATCTCGAAGCATGTCATGGCGCTTACAAGAAACTCCAACAATATTGAGTAAGTAAGAAACATGATCAAAGAACCATAAACATGGTTCATTTTCCTTTGCCACGGCTATAAGAACCAACTGAAGTTGATGTGCAAAACAATGGATGTAATAGGCAGAGGGTAACTCTTTCATGATCAATGTTTTCAACCCTTTAATCTCCCCTTTCATGTTGCTAGCCCCATCATATCCTTGCCCACGTATTTGACTAGGAGTCAAATGATGATCTTTAAGCAAAGTTTGAATTGCATCCTTAAGTGACAATGAAGTTGTATTGGCAACATGAACAACTCCATGGAACCTCCCACATCCTCTTCCCGATTTGTCAACAAATCGTATGCAGAGAGCAAGTTGTTCTTTGTGAGATGCATCACTAGACTCATCAGCTAGGATTGCATAGTGGTCATCACCAATATCTTCAATAATTCTTTTAGTTGTTTGCGCCCCACAACATTCAATTATTTGATTTTGTATCTTTGGACTAGTCAGGATGCAATTCCGAGGAGCATTGTTCAAAACAAGTTTATTAACTTCTTCATCATTTTCCGAAAGCCACTTAAGAAGTTCAAGAAAGTTCCCCCTATTGCTAGATTCTTCACTCTAATCGTGGTGAGTGGCGACGGGAAGGAGCTCCAGCGGAGGTGGCCGAGCGCGAGCGCCGAGCGGCGATAGAGGCCGAGCGCTAGCGGGGAGCGGGCGAGCGGCCGAGGTAGTCGTCTGCGCTGCGGCTCTGCTTCTCTCGCTTGCTCAGACGGGGAAAAGAATGAGGTGGGCCTGGCCGCTGGGCTCAATAGTCAATAGTCAAAGTCAGTTTTGATATATATATATATATTTAAAAAAATCAGATTTCTGGGTGTGCCACGGCACACCCGCTGGTTCCGCCAATGGTGGTCGGGGCGGTGGATGCCGGGGTGGCGGCTCTAGACGGTGGTTGTACGCCGAGGTGGCGGCCTTGGATGGCCATGCAGCGGCGGCTCTATGGGGTAGGCCGGCGGCTCGTCATAGTATGGGTGCGACCTAGTGCTGCGAGGGTAGCAAGTTCGTCGGCCCGGTCGACGCGATCTGCGGGGTTGGTCTGGCTGGTACGTCGGGGCGACGGTCCCGGATGTTTGGCGCAGCATTTGTGGTCTGCGGTCAATCGTCTCGTGTAGCAAGGGCTACAAGGCGCTCGAGTCCTGCAGTGTCGCGGCTCGCGAGCGAGCGAGCGGGGGATGTCGGAGCGGCGGCTCTAGAGCTGGGGTGTGAGTTTATTGCGATTGTGGCCTAGGGTCGTGTGGTCGATGAGGCTTCATTACTTGTGCGGTTTTTGTCCTGGTTTCCCTCATAAGCAGGGTCACTTTCTTAGGTTTTCGATCCGGTTTCTCTTATAAACTGGACCAATTCTCTTCTTCTTAATGCAATGCCAGAGCTCCTGGCCCTCTAACAAGGTTCCATCAAAAAACAAGTACACATCCGAACATATGCATCTTGATTGTAATCGATCGCAATTTTCTATGAATTTATAGATATTAAAATTTTCCAAAATCTCATGGTGGACGCGTAGGCAGTTTCACCGTGGCCGCTTCCAGGTCGGTCATGGTGGAGTCGTTGTTGTTTGTGCTATCGACTTGGAAGGCGGACTGGAGCGACTGAACAATTAAGCTGGGGCTAGGCTATAGGAATGGAGAGGAAGCGATCGAGCGAGGAGTGGGAGTAAATGTTCATGTGACGGTAGAGAGAGAAAAGAGCGCAGGCATGGAATAATTGGTGCAAGTGTTCGTCAGTTCGTGTGAGGGTGCTCTGGCCGTTCGATGCTGATTTAATGCCCAGACGTCACAATCACCTATTTGGGCCCATCCGTGGTTCCACCGTCCGACGACCGAACTCACCTCCGTTTCGCCGGGTACCGCCACGGTACACACATTGCTTGGTCTGTAGGAGTTGAAAATGTGTGTGTGTGGCGGGAAGAACCACCTGAGTTTTTGTTACCTGGTCTTGTGGAAGATGTAACATACGTTGATCAATAAAGGTCGCATGAGATGTTAAAAAAAGGTTTTGCTAGGTCTCATTTTTTTTTACTGAGATTTCCCTAAGTCTCAATCGATTATTTATTTATTATTTTTTGATTGTAAGTCTCAATCGATTAAGAAAAGAATCAATTCACATTTCTGAATCGATTGAGACTTAAGAATTTTAGTCGATTGAAATATAGACGGACTGAGTTTATGTTGACGCCATTATTGATTGGCTGAAATGGATTGCTAGCTCTACTGGAGCGACTGAACAATTAAGCTGGTGCTACAAGACCTACCGCAGTGGGAGTATAATATGAAGCATCATGCATGCCAACTAGGCAGTTTAGATGATGTGAAATACAATTAAATGAAGAAAGAGATGATTGAGTATCTTGATATGATATCATCTCATATTAAATGTTGTGCTACTATGTGTCATGCAAGCGAATAAATCAGGTCATCTATGATACAAACTTATAATACTATGCACTATGAAGATATTATCATACACTAATATCATATGTATGATACTAGTATATCTATGAGCAGCCTAATGGAGTATTTTGAAGAGAGAGAGTCCATATCCGTGGAGACTTGTCGAATAATGGGCGAACATGCACTTGTTCCATGCAGGGTGGAAACTTCTGTTCTTACACGTACTTTTGTTTTGCATATTCGCTTTCGTGCGCGCGCGCAGCGAAAGCGTGAAAAGTGCGGCTCGTCGGAGCGGGGAAGAATCTTCTGTTGGATTGTGACTCCACGCTGCACCGTGCGCATTCGCATATTGTGATCCGCGTCAGTGCGGGGGAAGCTATATATGTGAGAAAACGACACCGCGCCACTTCCGTTCTTCTGTTCTTTTCCTTTAGTGAATAACGGGCGAGTGGCTAGTGCCAATTATTCCAGCTCTAAAACCTTACTTGTGCCATGCGAGTTTTGGCGAGCAGCCAAGATAAGCATATGCGTGTCCCAGCTGCTAAGCCTGTATTATCTTGAAAAAAGCTGCTAAGTGTGTGAGGAGAAAACAGTTTAATCTTGTCTACAACCACTAGATATATCTTTCTTTACCGGGACGTCTATGGAGTGCGCGGGCACCTTTTAGGCTTCATTTGGTTGCAAGGGAAGCAAACACGGAGCAGCAAACCCCAATCAGGCGATTTTCAAGGGCATGTAGGATCCCATTCCCAGCAAAAGCACTTCTAACGGAGCTGGTACGTAGCGATGCCTAATCCACCGTTCACCCGCGTTCAGATTAACACGTATGTCCTGCAGTCGCTGATGTATTCGCTACACACAACTCCCGTATCTCCCGCATTACGTCAACTCAGCGCGTGCTTGTGGAGCCCACCCACGTGGCCTCCTCTCTCTCTCTCTCTCTCTCATTTTTCACGTGACAACTAAGTAGGCAAACTACTACTCCCTCCTTAATGAATTACTTGTCACAGAAATGGATTTCCAGGCGGAGGGAGTACTTTTTGTCGGTGAGAGAGTACGCATAATGCATGAGTCCCCGCTTATCTCTCCTCTCTCCCAAAACAAATCGATCCATGCATTTTATTTTGTTTTGAAATTTTAGTTGCACTATTGGAAAACGAGGCTTTAGTCCCGGTTCGCAACGGCCTTCAGTCCTGGGTCGCCAACTGGAACAACGAAATCAGGACTAAAGGCCCGCACAACCAGGGACTAAAGTCCCTCCACGTGGCTGCGAGCGCGCGCTGGGGGCTGGAGGACCTTTAGTCCCGGTTGGTGACACCAACCGGGACTAAGGTCCCTCCACATGGCCGCGAGCTACCGCCGGGCGCTGGAGGACCTTTAGTCCAGGTTGGTGACTCCCGGTCACCAACCAGGACTAAGAATTTACGATTTTAGGGTTTAGGGTTTATGGTTTATTTTTCCTTTTCATTTTGTGTTTTCCATTCAATTCTTTTTCATTTCAAACACAGTTTACGCTACTACATACTGTACACCACTAGTAGAAAATAGGGCTTTGGTCCAAACTCGATTTACACATTAGTCCCGGTTGTATTACGAACCGGGACTAATGTGAGCATTAGACCCGGTTCGAGCGGCTAGGGTGCCGGGCAGGCATTAGTTCCGGTTCAAATGGGACCTTTAGTCCCGGATGGAGACACCAACCGGGACTAAAGCCTCAACCCCTTTAGTCCCGGTTGGTGGCTCCAACCGGGACTAAGGCCTAGTTCTTTTGGCAAATTCTCTCAGAATCTTGAGAATCGATCCTCCGCCCAGCTTCTCCCAAAATCTTGAACCCATATTTTTTTTACAATCCTAGCTAGTTAGGATGTGAGCATCTAGGATTGTAAAAAAATTATGGGTACAAGATTCTGGGAGAAGCTAGGTGGAGGGTCGATTCTCAAGATTCTGGGAGAATCGGCCAAAAGAACTGGGCCTAAAGGGGTTGAGGCTTTAGTCCCGGTTGGTGTCTCCATCCGGGACTAAAGGTAAGACCTTTAGCCACCAACCGGGACTAAAGGGGTTCTGAAATTTGCTTTTTGTTTTTAGTTTCTGTTTTAAATTGCTTATATCTTTTAGGATATTTGATGTCCTTGAGTGATTCTTGTTGCATTAGATTCAAAATTTTGTCTAGTTTCTGTTTGTGCCATCAGTTTTCAAATTTGAATGATTTAAATTTGAATTTGTTCAAATATGCTTTAAACCCTAGATTGTGAATAATTTGAGTTTAAAAATAGTTTTTAATTTAATTCTTTTTGCTCCTAGGCACATGTTAGATTGTTGTCACAGTAAGATTTATTTGGTTATTTTTAGAATAATTTAAATTAGGATTTTAATTAAAATAGTACTGTTTTGCTTATATAGTTGTTTTAGTCCTTTAATTGTTGTTTTCAATTATTTTTAGTTAGTTCTTTCTGTAGATTTTAACATGTTGTAGTACGCTTTTGTTAGACAACAATAGATAAATTTTTATAATTAATTAATATTAATTTTGCTACTGTTTTGTATTAATATAAGTTTAGCCTTTAATAATAGTTGATAGAATTAGTTTTGCTATATTAAAAAGTTATTCTTTTTGCCACTTTAATAGAACGTGACTCTGGCTTGGTTAACCTTAGTTGTGACTTTGACTGAGACGGTGCTAGCAGATGTAGTCGACAGTAGGATTGGATGGACACCATCCCGCACTATAGGGGTTTTGTAATTTTCAAACTCTACCCCAACTCTAACCCCCCCCCCCCCCTCCATCGCCATTTCAGTTTTGAAAAAAACAAAGAAAATGATAAAAACTTCAAAAATTAAAATCCTTCGAGATGTAGTTATGTTACTATATTTACTAGTTAGGAAAATTAAAAAACATAAATTTCGACATGTTTTGCAAAAAAGTGTTATGAAAAAGTAAAACGGCTATAACTTTTGCATACGATGTCGGAAAAAAAACGTATAATATATCAAAATGTTCAGCACGAAAAGCCGGTTCTGATTTCGACCGCCATAGGCCGTTTTGCAAATTTTAGAATCCTCAAATTCTGAAAGGAAAAAAAGTTATTCTCAAATTTAAGTTTTTTTGAATTTTTGGTCAAACTCTGGTCAAATTACTTATCTAGAAATATTAGTGTTACTAAATAATTATTGTTTTTTAGAATAATAGTTTCAAACTCAAACGGTGAAACGTGTGACTTCATGCTCAATTTCAACTCCTAAGGTTAATAGGATTGACAGCATACTATTGTCAGGAAAACAACAAGTGCAGACTTAGAAACTAGAGGGAATAGAACTCGGAAGTTAAGCGTGCTTAGGCTGGAGTAGTGAGAGGACGGGTGACCGGTCGGAAGTTAGACGATTTGAAATGAGTGCTCCACGCTTGAGCAGTGATGAGGGGTGATTAGAGATTAAATTGTCAAATAATTCAGAAATTTGAAAATTGAAAAAAAATTCAATTTTTTTTCAAAAAAATTTCCTTTAGTCCCGAGGATGTTACCAACCGGGACTAAAGGTGGAGCTCCGTCAGCGGCCACGTGGAGCGCCTTTATCCCGGTTCGTAAGCTAACCGGGACTAAAGGTTTAAGCATTAGTCCCGTTTGTTTTGTCCCGGTTCCAGAATCGGGACTAAGGGCCTCTAAAACCGGGACTAGTACCCTGTCTTCTACTAGTGCACGTTATGCATATATAACATAATTTCTCGTACGACCATACATATCATATAATTTCTCGTACGACCATATAATATGCAGGCATTGCGAAATATATATATACAATTTGGTATATATAATTTCTCCTCCAATTTGGAGATCATTACATGCAGGCATTAGCGGCAATGGTATTCTCCGCTTTCAGATATGACCTCCGTAAGCAAAAATCCTGTAATTTTCTCTTGAATTGCTCGTATGCAATTCTCTGTAGGAGCTTCTCCCGCCATCTCTTCCATCTTTAACGAAAAAGATCAATATGAATATATTAGTAGTGTGTATATATATTAGATCATCATAAAAAAATGTGAATAGTGTTTACGTACCTGAACTTGTGTTACATCTCCGCGCCATTCGGTCATCATGCGAATGTTCTCGCAAACGTAGTATGCACATAAATTTGTCCCCTGTTCTGCCTCATGCACTTTGCGAAGAATAAATTCAATTAGATAATAATCAAGCATGATAATGGTATTGAAACTAGAATTAAAGAGATGCGTGGACCTAGCTAGTATTAATTAATTACCTTGGGCCGTCGCCAACGCAGCTCCGTTTCCTTCACCGACAACATCTTTGATGAACCATTTCCAAACCCTGCCCGCAAAGAAAATGAATAAAAGTTATTAATTACTTGATATCAGAAAATGATTGAACGAAAGAGGCCGATAAGTGCGATAATGATTGAAATTACCTGTCGAGCATCCAAACAACACGCTGGTGTATTCTCGAGGGTCTTTACCTAGTGTGTCGAGGGCTTCAACAATTCCAGCGTCAACTTTAATGATTAGCAAGATCCACTGGAAACTGCGCATGTTTAAATAAGAAGGCATGCATAACTCATCAACTACACTTAACATCGAGTAAGCAAAATTGAATTTGTAGTACAAGACAGTAAACTAACTTTAAGTTGTAAGGACAATTATGTTGTCCTGGTATTTTGTGCGTTCATAACCTTAGCAAGTTTTCCTTTGAGTCTCGGGGGTGGTCTTGTATCATTTTTCATTAATGATATATGGGCCAACGAACCCAATGCCAAGATTCCATCTTTTTTGCATTCGAGAATCTTCATTATGCATAATAGCGTACAAAAGAAATAGTTGTGACGCCCCCGACTCAATCGTGCACTAAACATACACCAACAATGCACATCAAGCACGGGGACTCACGGGAAGATATCACAACACAACTCTAACACAATTAAACGGAGATCCACAATATTACAGACCAGGGATCACGAGGATCCGAATACATAAGTCAGTCATACAAATATTTCTGAGTACAGACATGTTAGACAAGTTTTGCCTTAAGAAGGCTAGCAAACAACGACTCTAGATCGAAAGGCGAAGGCCTCCTGCCTGGGAGCCTCCAATCCTACTCCTGGTCGACTGGCCGATCCAGTAGTACGTGCCGTCTGGACCCTCCTGGTAGTAAGCTCCTATGGTGGCATCTGGCTCCGGGCTCCATCGTCTGGTGTATCATCAAAGTGGGGTATGGGGAAAAAGAAGTAACAGCAACCGTGAGTACTCATCCGAAGTACTCAGCAAGTAAGGTTCTACACTACATATGCAACATTATCAAAGGGAATGGCTGTATATGTGGACTGGGCTACAGAAATGCCAGAATAAAGAGGAGGCCTAATCCTATCGAAGATTAGCATCTTCAAACATCTTCACGAAGCCACCATCTCGCAGCAATAGAAGAGAGTGAATAGCATTTTATTAAGCAAACATGTTGAAGCAAGCCTAGAGATCCTTCCTCGACTCCCAGCGAGAAAGATCCCCGAGCTTCAATTAAGTAACAAGTATCCAGTTCAAGTAGTGATTGGGATATACAAACTGAGCGTCCTTTACCATAGGACCGCTATCGATAGATTATTCATCCCTGCAGGGGTGCACTACTGTTACTCAACACACTCGATCAACTCTGGCCGGACACATTGCTGGGTAATGCCGGCCTCGGAAGATCAACACGAAGCAACGCCCTACCTAGGCTCAGCAGAGAGGTCAGCACGCCGGACTAACCTATGCACCCAGAGGTCTTGGGCCATCGCCCTCGGCACCCTGCGCGTTGCGAGACTGGCCTGGGTGCAGGCACGACACTGAACTCGTCAGTGAAGTATCCAGCCCATCCCGACAATCAGCCCGCACGGTGAACCGTGACGTCTGAAGAGCTTTCGGGAGAAACGTACGACGTAGAGGGCCCCATAAACCATAATCCCGCGTGATGGTAGTGCGTATAGGGCATGTCGACCCACTCAAATCAAACACCCAAATCCGATAGGCTTATTTAGTACCACGCGGAGACGACTGAGTTTCTGAAGCTCCGCCACAATATCACACTCGAATGCCCTTCCGGCACACCCCACAACATATACCCCTACGGGTACCCATCAGGTTCGACCCACCTTAACAAAGATCAAAGTAACCGTGTGGTCATAACATCAAGGGGGAAAACCCGAGGAATCACCCTCGGTGAATTCCACTCGATGAAATCATCAGGGTGAATGTAGGAGGCATCACCCTCGAGGTTCGCACTGAGGGGTTCACGACAGAGTCGTATCGGAAGTGGAGAAGGAGGAATCACCCTCGATGACCATGACCGACCAACACTACACTGCAAGTATTCATCAGGAGTGTGTTACGAGGTATCACCCTCGGCACTCGATAATAACTATGCAGAGTCATACAATTAAGGGGGTGAAGCGATGTGTCGGTCTCTGGTCACGATCACATTGATCGAGTCGTCGATGATCAACCAGGGGCAACAAGGGTAAGGTGGTGGGGTCACTGATGGTTCGCTACCAACCTATACTAAGCAGTTAACATAGGCAGGTAAGGTAACAATAAACAGGTTTCAAAAGTAGGCTATGCATAAGAATAGAGGCAACATTAACAGTAGCAAATCTAATGCAAGAAGGAGAAATGGAATGGGCGATATCTGGATGCTCAAGGGGGGGGGCTTGCCTGGTTGCTCTTGCAAGAAAGAGGGGTCGTCAATGGCTGCTCGTCTATACGTAGTCGTACTCAGCTGCAACGGCGTCGGTCTCGCGTCTATCGAGAGAGAAGGAGGGGGGAAGAAACAATAAATACACGGCAAAAATGCAAACAATGCATGACATGTCTAAATGATATGCAGAGTTGTTCTAACTGCCTAACTAAATGATTTAGCTAATTTGGAATTTATTTAGATTATTTAATTAAAGTTGGGCACTATTCATTTATCGAATTCGGTCTAAAAGTTCCATGTTCATCTAGCTAGGCGCATCTCACAAGAATACGGAGGGCGATTCAGATTCGTATCGAAATCTGAGCAACTTTCATATATAAATTTTTCATCGGAGTTACGGATTATTTATATGATTTTCCAAAGTTTTAAATCATTTTTAAATTTTATTTAATTATGTTAAATCAACATTATCCAGAATAGTGTAGCTGACTTCATCATGACATCGGCATGACATCAGTAGTCAACAGGGTGTTGACTAGGTCAAACTGACGTGTGGTCCCACCTGTCAGTGTTTGTTTAGTCTAATTAGGGTTTAGTTAATCTAATTACAGTTTTAATTAAACTAACTAATTAACTTAATTAATTCACTAATTAATAAATAATAAATTAATTAATTATTAATTATTTATTAATTCATTTTTATTTTTATCATTTTATTATTAAATGTTCTGGGGCGTGGGCCCCTGTGTCATAGACACATGGGGCGGGGCCCAACCGTCAGTGGCCCATACGGGCTAGCGGGCACGCGGGCGCAGCGAGGACTGCGTGCCGGGGCCGTGCGAGCGCCCAGTTGGAGCGGCGCGGCAGCGCAGGGCACGCGCGGCCAGCGGCGGCGCCAGGCATGGGCAAGGCCATGGCCGGAGTGGCGGAGCAGGGGAGGCGGAGCCGACGAGGGCGAGGCGGAGGCGGCCAGAGCAGCGGCAGCGTGCGCGCCGCGGTCTGGGCGAGGCGCGAGAGCGCGCGAGGGGCTGCGGCCGTGGGCGGAACGTTGGGCCTGGCCAACGCAGGCGAGCGCGTGAGAGCGGGCCGACGGGCGCGGGCGCGCGCGAGCTCGTGCGAGGTGGGCGGGGGCGGCTGCGGTCGACGGCGAGCGAGGCGGGCGCGCAAACGTGCACGGGCCGCGCGGACGGCCGTGCGAGCAGAGCGAGGCGAGCGCCGGCGAGAGGGGACGGGAGGAGGAGGACCGGGTCCTCACCGCGGCCCGTAGGATCAAGGCATTGGGGCGCCGGGAGGAGGACGGGGACGGCGCGCGTCGATGGACGACGACATGGTCGAGGCGGCGAGGGACTCCCAGCGAGGTGGTGTGGCGACAGCGACGAGGGCGTCCGGGGCGGCGAGGGGGCGAACGGCGTCGAGGGAGGGGTTCGTCCCCTCCGATCCAGATCGGATCGGGAGGAGGAGAGCGAGTGGGGGGGATGGGTGTCGGTGGGGCTAGGGTTTCGGTCGGGGTGGTTAAGGGAGTGAGGGCCGGCTGGGTCACTGGCTGGCCGGTTGGCCCGCGGGGGGGGGGGGGGGCGGTTTTGTTTTCTTTTATTTTGTTTTATTTTCTATTGTCTTTTTCTAATTTCTCTTTTCTCTTATTTTCTGTTTGTAAATAGTTAGGCCACAAAATGACTTTTACAAATCAGTGACCTAGCTCATAATTAGAAGTGCATTACCCTATCTACAAAAACTAGTTTGGGCAAAACAAATTTCTATTTAATTTAGATTAAATAAAAGGTTATTAAATATTGTCCTTAGTCACTGCTGTTGAGGATGTTTAGTCACTTACCCAATTCCAAATGTTGGTTTCAATTTTAGAATTGTCTCTGATTTACTTGCTATTTAATAAACATTTTAGTTTCTGGTTTGAACAACTTTTTTTTTCACTTTGAATTTAATTTAGTTTGAACTAAGAGTTGAAATACAATATGATGCAAATGATATTAGGCACTGTTAATCATGTTGACTTGTCATTATCAAAGTGATTACTGTGGCTAATGACA
Organism: Thinopyrum elongatum; assembly: GCA_011799875.1. Taxonomy (NCBI): domain Eukaryota; kingdom Viridiplantae; phylum Streptophyta; class Magnoliopsida; order Poales; family Poaceae; genus Thinopyrum; species Thinopyrum elongatum. The sequence continues at coordinate 570,629,159 of CM022302.1, read as the reverse complement.
TGGGTGTTACAATTCTCCTCATCTATCAAGAATTCTCGTCCCGAGAATTAAGAGGAAGACTGAAAGAAAGCGGGGTATTCTTCGTGAAGACGATCCTCGCGTTACGAATGGCTTCATCTTCACGTCACAACGTAACTGGGTGGCTATAAAGGTGCACTACGGGTATCTCCGAAAGTATCTGTTGGGTTGGCACGAATCGAGACTGGGATTTGTCACTCCATGTAACGGAAGGTACCTCTGGGCCCACTCGGTAGGACATCATCATAATGGCTCAATGTGATCAAGGAGTTTGTTCACGGAGGATGTGTTACGGAAACGAGTAAAGAGACTTGCCGGTAACGAGATTGAACAAGGTATCGAGATACCGACGATCGAATCTCGGGCAATTATCGTACCGATAGACAAGGGAATTGCGTACGGGTTGATTGAATCCTCGACATCGTGGTTCATCCGATGAGATCATCGAGGAGCAGTGGGAGCCAACATGGGTATCCAGATCCCGCTGTTGGTTATTGACTGGAGAGTCGTCTCGGTCATGTCTGCTGTCTCCCGAACCCGTAGGGTCACACACTTAAGGTTCGGTGACGCTAGGGTTATAGAGATATTAGTATGCGGTAAACCCGAAGGTTGTTCGAGTCTCGATGAGATCCTGGACGTCACGAGGAGTTCCGGAATGGTCCGGAGGTAAAGATTTATATATGGGAAGTCCTATTTGGCCACCGAAAATGTTCGGGATTTTTCGGTATTGTACCGAGAAGGTTCTAGAGTTCCGGAGTGGGGCCCACCTGCATGGGGGACCCACATGAACGTGGTAGTGGGGGCAAGGCCCCACACCCTAGTCAGGGCGCACCAAGATTCCCCCTTAGAAGAGAATAGATCATATCCGAAGGATATAAGATCAAGATCCCTAAAAAAGGGGGATAACAATCGGTGGGGAAGGGAAAGGATGGGATTTCTTTCTTCCTCCACCTTTGCCAACGCCCATGGACTTGGAGGGCAAGAAACCAGCCCCCTCCACCCCTATATAGTGGGGAGGTGCATGGGAGAAACAAGCGCAGCCCCTGGCGCCTCCCTCTCCTCCCGTGACACCTCTTCCTCCTCCAGTAGCGCTTGGCGAAGCCCTGCTGAAATCCCGCTGCTTTCCACCACCACAACCGTCGTGCTGCTGGATCTCCATCACCTCTCCTCCCCCCCTTGCTGGATCAAGAAGGAGGAGACGTCTCTGCTCCGTACGTGTGTTGAACGCGGAGGTGCCGTCCGTTCGGCGCTCGGTCATCGGTGATTTGGATCACGACGAGTACGACTCCATCAACCCGTTCTCTTGAACGCTTCCGCTCGCGATCTACAGGGTATGTAGATACACCTCCCCTCTCACTCGTTGCTAGATGACTCCATAGATTGATCTTGGTGATGCGTAGAAATTTTAAAATTCTGCTACGTTCCCCACTTGGTATCAAGCCAAGTTTATGCGTAGTATCTTGCACGAGTAGAACACAAAGTAGTTTGTGGGCGTCGATTTGTCATCTTCTTGCCGTTACTAGTCTTATCTTGATTCGGCGGCACTGTGGGATGAAGCGCCCGGACCGACCTTACACGTACGCTTACTGTGAGACAGGTTTCCACCGACTGACATGCACTAGTTGCATAAGGTGGCTAGCGGGTGTCTGTCTCTCCCACTTTAGGTCGGATCGGATTCGATGAACAGGGTCCTTATGAAGGGTAATAGAAATTGGCATATCACGTTGTGGTTTGTGCGTAGGTAAGAAACGTTCTTGCTAGAACCTATAGCAGCCACGTAAAAACTTGCAACAACATTAGAGGACGTCTAACTTGTTTTTGCAGCAAGTGCTTTGTGATGTGATATGGCCAAAGGATGTGATGAATGATATAATGTGATGTATGAGATGATCATGTTCTTGTAATAGGAATCACGACTTGCATGTCGATGAGTAGACAACCGGCAGGAGCCTAGGAGTTGTCTTAATTATTAATGACCTGCGTGTCATTGAAATTCGCCATGTAATTACTTAACTTTATTGCTAACCGTTAGCCGTAGTAGTAGAAGTAATATTTGGCGAGACAACTTCATGAGACACGATGATGGAGATCATGATGATGGAGATCATGGTGTCATGGCCGGTGACGATGATGATCATGGAGCCCCGAAGATGGATCAAAGGAGCAAAGTGATAATGGCCATATCATGTCACTATTTGATTGCAGTGAGATGTTTTCATGTTTTTGCATCTTATTTGCTTAGAAAACGACGGTAGCATATAATAGATGATCCCTTACTAAAATTTCAAGAAGTGTTCCCCCTAACTGTGCACCGTTGCGAAGGTTCGTTGTTTCGAAGCACTACGTGTTGATCGGGTGTGATAGATTCTAACGTTCGAATACAACGTGTGTAAGCCAGATTTACACAGCAATACACTTAGGTTGACTTGACGAGCCTAGCATGTACAGACATGGCCTCGGAACACAAGAGACCGAAAGGTCGAGCATGAGTCGTATAGAAGATACGATCAACATGGGGATGTTCACCGTTGATGACTAGTCCGTCTCACGTGATGATCGGACACGGCCTAGTCGATTCGGATCATGTAACACTTAGATGACGAGAGGGATGTCTACTGAGTGAGTTCATTACATAATTTGATTATGAACTTAATTGTCATGAACTTAGTCTAAATTTTACATATCTATCTTGTAGATCAAATGGCCAACGCTAATGTTACCCTCAACTTCAACGCGTTCCTAGAGAAAAAACAAGCTGAAAGACGATGGTAGCAACTTGCGGACTGGGTCCGTAACCTAGGATTATCCTCATAGCTCCAAGAAATCATATGTCCTTGAAGCACCGTTAGGTGACCCACCTGCTCTCCCAGCACTGCCAGACGATTTGAACGTTTGGCAGACACGCACCGATGATTACTACTCCTTCGTTCAGTGCGCATGCTCTTCACTTAGAACCGGGGCTCCAAAAGCGTTTTGAGCATCACGGAGCATAGTGAATGTTCGAAGAGCTGAAAATGGTTTTCCAAGCTCATGCCCGTTCGAGAGATATGAATTCTCCGATAAGTTCTACAGCTGTAAGATGGAGGAAAATAGTTCGGTCAGCGCAGCACATACTCAAAATGTCTGGGTTGCACAGCCGCTTGTCTCAGCTGGGAGTTAATCCCCCGGATGAGGCGGTCGTTGAACAAAATCCTTCAGTCGCTTCCACCTAGCTACAAGACTTCGTGATGAACTTCAACATGCAGGGGATGGGAAAAGACCATTCCTGAGGTATATGCGATGTCTGAAGCCACGGAGGCAGATCAAAGAACTCAAGTGTTGATGGTGAATAAACCACTAAGTTCAAGAAGGGCAAGGGTAAGAAGAACTTCAAAAGACGGCAAGGGAGTTGCCGCGCCCGGTAAGCCAGCTGGCCGGGAAAAGTCAAGAATGACCCAAGCCTGAGACTGAGTGCTTTTATTGCAAGGGAAACGGTCACTGGAAGCGAAACTGCCCCAAGTACTTGGCGAACAAAAGGCCGGCAATACCAAAGGTATATATGATATACATGTAATTGATGTGTACCTTACCAGCACTCGTAGTAGTTCCTGGTATTTGATACCGGTGCGGTTGCTCATATTGTAACTCAAAGCAGGAACTGCGGAATCAGCGTAGACTGGCAAAGGACGAGTGACATGCGCGTCGGAATGGTTCCAAGGTCGATGTGATCGCCGTCGCACGCTTACCTCTTGCATCTACCTACGGGATTAGTTTTAAACCTCAATAATTGTTATTTAGTACCAGCTTTGAGCATGAACATGTATCTGGATCTCGCTAATGCGAGATGGCCTACTCATTTAAATCTGAGAATAATGGTTGTTCTATTAATATGAGAGATATTGTTTTATGGTCATGCCCCGCTGGTGAATGGTTTATTTTATTGAATCTCGAACGTGATGTTACACATTTTATAATGTGAATGCCAAGAAATGCAAGGTTGATAACGATAGTCCCACATACTTGTGGCACTGCCGCCTTGGTCATATCGGTGTTTAAACGCATGAAGAAACTCCATGCAGATGGACTTTTGGAGTCTCTTGATTATAACATGACAGATGCGAACCATGCCTCTTGGGCAAGATGACCAAGACCCGTTCTCCGGAACAATGGAGCGACAACCAACTTATTGGAGCATACATACTGATGTGTGTGGGTCCATGAGTGTTGAGGCTCGCGGTGGTTATCGTTATGTTCTCACCCTCACCGATGATTTGAGTAGATATGGGTATGTCTACTTGATGAAGCACAAGTCTGAGACCTTTTTAAAAGTTCAAGGAATTTCAGAGTGAGGTTGAGAATCAACGTGACAAG